>CM053583.1:242644604-242725321 GCA_028627135.1 Pseudochirops cupreus | reverse complement strand
ATTTGACCTTCCAGTGAAGAGCCCAAATTAATTTGAGTATTGACTGATCTCAGTTTAGCCCTACTCAAGGGATGGAAGTTAACAGATACCAGCTAAATGTGAGGATGGAAGCAGCTCCTAACCCAGAAAGCTATCTCCAGATGGAATGTGCCTTCTTGGTACATAATGAATTCTCCATCACTGGGAGTCTTTAAGCAGAAGCTAAATGATCAATTTGTTGGGGAGATTGGAAAGAAAGTTAATTTTTCATAAGAATTGGTCTTGGTGGCGGCCAGGTTGCACAGTGAATGGAGCACCGGCCTTAGAGTCTGGAGGACCTGAGTTCAAATCCGGCCTCACACACTTGACACACTTACTAGCTAAGTGACCTTGGGCAAGTAACTTAACCCCAACTGTCCTGCCCTCTCCTCTCCAAAAAAAAAGTAATAATTGGTCTTAAGTAGATCAGAGACTACCAGCCCCTAACGGTCTCAGTAATACTGTTTTATGACTTTTTTCTGTTTGGCAAAAGTACCTTGAGCTCCTGTGAAGAAAGATTGAACACAGAATATCAGAGTTGAAGAGATCCTGAGAAGTTAACTATTTCTACCTCCCTTTCAGAGTAAGCCATGTAGTTATATGATCCTAGTCATGGGCAACAGCCACTACTTTGCAGGGGGCCCACCTCTCTCTCTGTCTTTGTGGGATTGAGCTGATATTTAAGAAATTCTTCCTTATGTTGAGTTCCACAAATTACACTAATTGGTCCCTTTCCCACTTCCATGACTTAGCTCATGCTGTTCTCTCCATTCTCACTGACCTCCCTTGCTCTTTCCTCTTGAAATCTTACCCTTACTTCTAGGCCTTCAGATGCCAGCCCATCCACAACCTCCACTGTGTGTCTGCCAGTTAATAAATAGGGAACTCCTCCTATGTGCCAGGCCCTGTTCTAAGCACTGAGAATGCAAAGGAAGGTAAAAAGCAGCCCCTGCTCTCCAGGGGCTCACAGTCTAATGGGTGAGACAGCATGCATACAAACATGTAGGAGCAAGTAATATGCAGGGTAAACTGGAAATCATCGAGAGTGCGAGGCGTTAAAATGACGCAGGAATTCCCACAGCAGTTCTTGCCTTTGGATGGCCCTTCTTATATTATGCCTTGTACTGCAGCTTGTTTTTTCTGCCTTCCTAGACTAGAAGCTTGTGCGTGTCCCTCCGTGCCATCCTATCAGAGTGTTTATTTTTTGTTGTGGTGATTGCGTTGTTTTAGTCATGTCATAACTCATAGTGACCCAGTTTGGGGTTTTCTTGGTAAAGATACTGGAATGGTTTGTCATTTCCATCTCCAGCTCATTTTACAGATGAGGAAACTGAGGCTAAGTAATTTTTCCAGGGTCATATAGCTAGTGTCTGAGGATGGATTTGAATACAGGTCTCACAGTCTCCAGGGTCTTGCTTTCTCCACTGCACCTTGATTCTAGGTAGCCTAGAGGCAATTAGGTGGTAGAATGGATAGAGAGCCATGAGCGGTAACAAAATGCCACAGGTCAGAGCCAGGTGGCACAGCCGATCTACTTTAGACACATCCTACCTCAGACACTTCCTGACTGTGTGATCCTGGGCAAGCCAGTTAGTATTATTTTTTTTGCCTCAGTTTCTTCATCTGTAAAATGGAGATTATAATACCACCTGCCTCCCTTGGTTGTTGTGAGGATCAGATGAGTTAATGTTTTAAAGGACTTTGCAAGTCTTAAAGCACTATGTAAATGGAAGCTATTGTTAATAGTCTCTCAGTAAATATTTGCTGAATTAGTTCTGAAGTGACTCTGAATAATTTGACTCCTCCTATATAACTACATTTCACTATTAAAAGATAGCTTTCTGACCTTTTCTTTAGCCTTCCCCTTTCCATATCAACATTGCCAGGTCCTTCAGACATCTTCATGTGACCAGTTTTCCGAACCATTCACCATCCTCTTTGTTGCCCTTAGGACAAAATCTTGTTCATCAATGCCTCTATTAAATCTTGGCACACAGAATGTAGCATGATTCTCCAAATTCCAGATGGAATTCTTTGTCACTGAAAACAGTCGGATTATTAATAAAGTACTACTTATATACTGAAAGCAAAATCATGTTGGCTTTTTTAATATTTGGTGCCCTGCTGACTCATATTTAGTGTTCCACCCCATTAGGTTTTTTTTTCTTTCACATGAACTGCTGTCAAACCTAGTTCTACCATGCACTTTTACAATTAAGCCTTTTTAACCCAAACGCAGGACTTTGCATTAGCTTCTGTTAAATTTTTTCTAGATGGTTTTTACCCATTGTTCTGACTTCTTGAGATGTCTTTGAATCTTGATTATGTCATATAAAACTGGCAAACTCACAACCCCAGTGTCATGCTTGATTCTCATTCACAATTTCTCCACATACAGTCTGTTGCTAAATCTTGTCATCTCTACATTCACACCATCTCTCACTCACATCACTTCTCTCCACTTACACCATTCCACTACAGACCCTTATCATCTCTCACTACTAGGCATTACAGTCTCCTTCTCACTCTCCCTACCTCAGGTCTCCACTCCAATCCATCCTCCACTCAGTGACCAAAGTGATTTTCCGAAAGTATCATCTGACCCTGTCACTTCTCCCCCCATGAACTTTTGTGTCTCTGTTTCCTCCAGGATATGTCTCTGACTTTTAAAACCCTTCCTAACGCTTAACTTGGTTTCTTCTTACCTTTCCAGTCTTCTTACATGTTATTCCCCTCCACTTACTCAATGAGCCACATCCATACCCTACTTTTGCTGTTCCTTGCATGTGACCTTCAGTCTCCCACATGGAACTCCTAGCTCCCTTTGAGACCTAGTTTAAAAGTGCAACCTTCTTCAAAAGGCCCTTTGCCTGGGCTTTGAAATAGTCTCCTTTTTGGTCTCCCTGGTACAAATCTTTCCCCATTCAAAATTATCCTCCTAAAGCGGAGGTCTGCCCTTGCCGACACTCCCCCTCCTCATTCAGTAAACTGCAGTGGCTCCCTATTAACTCCAGGATCAAATAGAAAATCTTGTGTTTGATAGTCAAAGCCCTTGACAATCTGCCCCTTTCCTACCTTTCAAGTCTTCTTGAACATTACTTCCCTCCATGTACTTTATGATCCACTACCAACCTTGCTTTTCCTCCATCTCCCATCTTTGTGCCTTTTCACTGGCTGTCTCACTCCTTTCTTCTGCCTCTTATTCTCCCTGGATAAGATTCAGCTCAAATTCTGTTTTCTCGAAGAGGCCTTCTTGGTCCCTCACTGTTAGTGCCTTCCCTCTGAGATTTCATCCCGTCTGCTCTGAATGTATCTGATATGCACATTTTGTCTACTCTGTTAGAATGTGAGCTCCTTGAGGGCAGGGAACATGTGTTTGCCTATCTTTATGTTCCCAGAACTTAACACAGTATGGTAAGTACTTAATAAAGACTTTGTAGACTGACTAACTAGGTTTCATGTAATAACCATGCCTTCTTGCAGTATCCACTGTTGAAAATAAGATCAAATGGGATAAGGACAAGGGCAGAGCCTTGTGGTATATTACTACAGACCTCCATATAAGTTGATATGGATCAGATAACCACTGTGTTTGTCCACTTGTCCAACCAGATATTGTTCTACTGAATTATATCATCCAGCTTACCTGCCGTTGGTCTTACCCAGAAAAATAAAGTTTAAGATTTTTTCAGAAGTCTTATTGACATAAAAATTCACCACTGATATACTGTTTTTATAACCCTATCCAGAAAGTTAGATTAGCTTGCTGTTACTTAATTAGGGTCATAGGATTTGGAGCTGGCCAGGACCTTAACAGTCATTCAGTCCAATGCCCTTGTTTTACAAATGATGAAACAGACCCAGAGAGGTGAGGTGACTTTGCCAACATAGTAAGTGGCCAAGACGGGATTTGGACACATACAAATCCTCAGACTCTGTATCTACTCGTCTCTTTGCTAAGATTCTACCCTTGTTTTTAGGGAATTCACACAAACAATAATTCTAATTTTCATTTCTTAATTTTAATAACAAATTGTGTGAACTGATAGAGCTCAAAGTGAGCAGAACCAAGAGAACAATGTGAGCTTGGGCAAGTCACTTAACCCAGTTGCCCTGCCTTCCCTCCTCCAAAAAACAGAAAACCCCAAAATGAGCAAAACTAGGAGGACAACTGGTCCAGTGAGACATGATGAAATTTAGAGGTGATCTACTCTTAATTCCTTTATTTTGCAGATGAGGAAACTGATTCCCAGAGAGATTGTGACTTGCCTAAGGTCCTACAGTGGCAGAGTTGAAACTTGAACCTGAGTCCTCTCACTCCACGTCCATAGGAGACTATTCTAAAGTTAGCAGCCTATACAGGAGGAGAAAACAACATAGAATGAATAAGCTGATCTCAGGAAGCAAAAGAGCCTATCTGTATTGCCTTGGACAAGTCATTTCACTTCCCTGGGACTCATTTTCCTCAATGGTGAAATAAAAGGAGTTGGAATAGAGAACTTCTAGGCCCCTTTCATAGAGCCCTGGACCTGAAATCAGGAAAGCTCATCTTCCTGAGTTCAAATCTGGTCTCAGATACTTACTAGTTGTGTGACCCTGGGCAAGTCACTTAACTCTGTTGCCTCAGTTTCCTCATCTGTAAAATGATCTGGAGAAGGAAATGGCAAATCACTCCAGTATCTTTGCCAAGAAAACCCCAAATGGGGTCACAAAGAGTTGGACACAATTGAAACAACTGAACAACAAAAAAGGCCCCTTCCGACTCTATGTGTATGATTTTTTTGATCCATAGTCTCATGAAAAGAAAAGGAGACTTCAGGCAAAGATAGCAGAGTGAAAGGTTCCAGCAAGCCCAGCTTCACAGAGAAACACCCCAGCAAAGATGAAAAAGCACCAGATGGACAAAGATTCAGTTACATCAAAGACAAACACCATCAACAATGGCGAACAGTAATCAAGCTCCTTCATCCAGTCCAGGACTGCACAAGAAGATGGCAGCAAACCTGCTGGCTCTGTGGTCAGGACCCTCAAGCCAATATGATCTCAGGTCCTGGCCTGAGCAAGCTGTAGAAAGGGAGAAAGCCAGTTCTAAGGATGTGATTACATGAGGAGACAGATGGGCTGAGACACCTGGCATGTGTCTTCCAGGAGACCTGATGCCAGCTGACCTCTGATAGCAGGTCAACACCCATACCAAAAGGACAGAGCCAACTCCCAACAAGTGATGCACAATGAGACAGAGGTCAGAATGCATTCTGGACAATTAGGAGACAGAAGGAGGAGCCAGGGATTGAAATAGAAGTCAGGACTTGTTCCCAGGCTCAATATCCTGCCCCAGGATTGCAGAAGAATGCAGGGAGTGGTGACCAGAACTGAACTGCCCCATCCAGAACTATGGCACAGCAACAGCAGTGCCATCCAGACTATAGTTAGGACTGTACCTGGGACTAGTCACTCCATCAAGGGAGTAGAGCCTGACCTTAGTACAAAGTCTCAGTCCAGGAACTGAGACTAGAGACATGAGCAAACAGAATAAAGCTACCAACAGAATGAAGAAATACTATAGGTTAAGGAAAAACAAAGAGCTATAATCAGAAGAAAAGGATGTCTTCACAGTGAGTACATCCAAGCTAAGCCCCAGAAAAATAAAATAGTGAGTTGACTATAAAGACTACTGAGAGTGTATGGACAAAATGAAGAGAGGGATTTTTTTAAAAGTGAAATTAGAGTTCCTGAGGAAAATTGGAAGGAAGATAAATAGCTTCAAAGAAAAAGGAGAGAACCCTGCCCCAAATAGTAAGCTCCACCCAAAAAGAGAATAAAGCAAATAGAACTCAGTGACTTCAGGAGACAAGAAATATTGGGAGAGGGAAAGAGAGAGGGAAAAAAAAACGATGAAAATTTTGAAGAACAACTGAGAGAGGTTAAGCACTGTTAGACTTCCTGAAAAACGTGACCAAACAAAAACCCCAGAATACCATTTCTCAAGAAATCTTTAAGGAACGCTACCTGAAACTATTAGAACTTGAGGTCAAAGTGAAAATAGAATCTGCTGGACATCTCCTGAAAGAAATCCCAAACTGGATACTTTCAGAAATGTAATAGCTAAAAAGGTAGTGTTTCCAGATCAAAGAAAAGATATTAGAAACATTCAGAAAGAAAGAATTCAAATATCAAGGAATTACAGGATCATACTAGGCTATGTTGCAAAGGAAAAGAATCTTAGAATATTATAATTGTCTACCTCCCAAAAAAGAGAAAGAAAGAGATTTAAAACCAAGAATGATTTGTTTTGATTAAGTAAATACAATCCTACCCAAAAAAGGGAGGGAAAGCGTGGTGGGCATGGAATTTTAGTTGAATAAAGGAATTCCTGATGAAAAGACCCAAGGTTGGGCAAAACCTTTGAAATATAAACAACAGCAGACAAGAGAAACACAGAAAGGTAAAGTTGAACAGCATGAACAGCTCAATGATTACCAAGTGTTTAATCCTCATGGGTGAGAACTGACAAGCAAAGGATTACTGTAAGGATTCAGATAAGATAATATTTATAAAGCACTTTGCAAATTTTAAAGCGTAAAATTTCTTTCTGAATGTTTCTAATATCTTTTCTTTGATCTGGAAACACTACCTTTTTAGCTATTACATTTCTGAAAGTATTCAGTTTGGGATTTTTTTCAGGAGGTGTCCAGCAGATTCTATTTTCACTTTGACCTCAAGTTCTAATAGTTCCAGGTAGCGTTCTTTAAAGATTTCTTGAAAAGTTTAGCTATTTTTAGCATTAATAGTAATAGTCATTGAATGGCCTTTGAAGTCTTACAACTTCAAGTCTGTGATTCTGTGATGCTTCTAGCAGTCCATATTTTATGATTCCTCATGCCAGACTATATGGAAACACAATCTGAAGAGATTTACTTTCTGTACTATACAGTAGTACTTAATTGCTTTGACTGTAGAGATGGTTATCCTTACTCCTTTTAACAGTGCAGATTGTAATTCATCCATGCTTACCCAGTCCTGTGTGTAACTCTTTCCATGTCCATCCATAAATTAATCACTAAGCATTTCCTGCCCCTTCCCTATGCTCTGTTCCCATCCCCGTGTGTTAGGATCTTACTCACTTTATCCAGTGTTTGCAAGTGGAGATGATCAGCATGTGGATCACATCTTGTTCTCACCATGTAACTAGCGCCATCATTTTTAGCCATACATGTCTCTTATGATCTTTACTATGGGTTTTCTTTTCATAGTTCCTTATTTGTCTTCTATAGGTCTTTACTCTGCTATCTCTTTTGTACTCTGAGTGATACTCCTTCCTTCCTTCCCTCCTTCCTTCTTCCTTCCTTTCTTCCTTCCTTCCTTTCTTCCTTCCTTTCTTCCTTCCTTTCTTCTTTCCTTCCTTCCTTCCTTCCTTCCTTCCTTCCTTCCTTCCTTTCTTCCTTCCTTCCTTCCTTTCTTCCTTCCTTCTTTCCTCCATCCTTCCTTCCTTCCTTCTTCCTTCGTTCCCTCCTTCCTTCCTTCCTTCCCTCCCTCCCTCTTTTTTTTAAGACTTTGTTCTCCCTGTCTTGCCCAGACTGGAAGTGCAAGAACCACTCATGGGGCCTGATTCACACTGCTCATCGCCAGAAAAGCTTTGCCGTACTCCATTTTCAACCTGGGTTGCTTCATCCTTCCTCAGGCAGCATGATAGTCTCCTAATCCTAGAGACTCACCCACATTTGTGCCAGATTTAATGTGGATACTGGATGAGTGTTAAGCCCTACTAACAACTCAGAACACCATCTCTCAAATGACCCACCCGCCTCAGCCTCTCCATAGCAGGGATTACAGACATGTGCCACTATTCCTGGCATGATACTCACTTATCCTATGCTTGCAGAATCACTACCAGTAATAGGATATTAGTGTTTTTAAGGGAGAGGCTTAGAGCCATTAAAAGAGTTTTGTCATCTCCAGAGAGAAGCAGGTTGGACAGCTGCCCTTGAAGCCTGGGAGACCTCACTTTAAGTCCTGCTTCTGATACATACTAGCTGTGTGACCCTCAGGAAGTTGCTTAACATCTCAGTGCTACCTACAGTCAACTCTGTGGCTTTGTATGTTGTGGAAAAGTGTTCACCTGCACCAGTGGTTTCCTCACCTGTTCTATGCCAGTGGAATCCTAGGTGGTAGTAATGGTGGTGGTGGTAGAAAGAGTGGTAACAATAATATTAATGAGAATAGCCCTTAGATAGTGCTTGAAGTTTTGTAGCGTGCTTTACAAATGTCTCATTTGGTCATCACAACAACTCTGTGAGGTAGGCACTCTTATTATCCCTACTTTACATAGGAAGATACGGTAGCCCAGAAAAGTTAAGTGTCTTGCCCAGGGTCCCACAACTAGGAAGTGTCTGAGGCTGGATTTGGACTCTGGTCTTCCTGACTCCAGGCCCAGTGCTATGTGCGCTGAGCCACCAGGTGGCCTATAGGTCCAGTCCCTATGTCTGATTTCTACAGGGCATCATACTTGCTGTCCTGTTGAATTCTGCGCAATTCTGCGCCCGGTCCATTTGTAGTGCCTGTCCAAGAGCTATGTACTCACACTAGACTCCAGACAATAGACACTCTTCATCTACTTGGCTTTTCCTTTGTGGATTCTTTGACAACTCTCAAACTCCTAAAAATCTGAAGTATGCTAGAAATTAAATGTATAGTAATGATATGGAATCATCACCTTTAAATTATAGTATGAATGAGCATCAAGCTTTGTGGCTTTTTATATGTCTTAGCTTTAATGTTTCTTTTCTTGATCCAAGGATTCTCTGCTTTGACGTGCTTTGGGCAATGGTCATGTCTTATTGTTTGCCTTTTATAGATTCTTGAAAGCCAAGCTTAGTTGATTTTTTTCCCAAGGAAGAGAAAAGTAATTTTGATAAATTTTATAGAAAAATATAACTAAAGAACATATTTGCCTCTCTTTCTATATAGTTGCAAGTAAAAACCTGAATGGTATCAGCCCAAAGGGTGGATAAAATAAATTCTTAATAATCTACCTGATATAAAGTAACTAATGATTATAGGATTAAATGAAATCTACATCTGATGGAATAACTATAGAACTACCTGCTATTTAAAGGATTTAGGTGGTCAAATTAACTTCTGTGGTCACAGCAACAGTGAATAGGTGTTGTTTTTTTCTGACAACTAACAAGCCTTTCTGTCCCATAATCACATCTGCTGTTTTGAGGATGAAGGGGGATGCACAGTGTCACAGAAACAGATATGTAGTAATCACCCTGGGACATCCGTCTACTCTTGTGGCTGTCTCACATCTTCTCCTGTGGTTAAGTTCCTCCCAGGGCCTCCATGGTGGTGAAGGGCTCAGGCCAGCCAACCTTCTTCATACCTGGCTGTCCTACTGCAGATGTCCAACACCGTGTTCCTCAGCACCTTACCCGCCCCCTCCTTTAGCTCCCTTTTGAGAGCTGTTGTCTTCTCCCCTTAGAATGAAAGTCCCTTAAGGAGAAGAACTGTCTTTTCTTTTTTTTTTTTTGGCTTGTCTTTATACTCCCAGAGGTAAACGCAATGACTACTCTTCATAAATCCTTGTTGTTTTGCCTTGTTTTACATCAGCATTGTAATGAATTATCAACATGGTTACATGGCCAAGCAAATGACCTGCCCACCTTTACACTCAACAGTCCCTAACATACTGTGTCCTAAACCTTACTTGTTAAAATGGAGGTCTACATGGCGGTTCAGGCCTGTAATCCATTCTGCCAGAGAGGCTGAGACTGATGGATGCCTGGAGTTCAGGAGACTTGAGCTGAAGAAGAATAAAGATGATATATGGTATTTGCACTAAATCTATCACCAAAATGGTGAACCCCTAGGAATAAGAGGGCCACCAGGTTGCCTAACAAGGGGCAGAGCAGCCTAGATCAGAAATGGAGTGAATCTCAGCTTCTGTGCTGATTGATCATCAGTGGGATCAGGTTCAAGAATGGTCACTGCCCATCTGACCTGGTGAGCTAGGAAGACCCAGTCTCCCTACCCACCCACATCCACCACCACCCCCACCAAGATGAATGGAATTCTTGGAGGTTCACATTCAGCTGAAAAACAAACATGGAGGAAAATCAGTTTCCTAAAATCCTTGGGCTATCATTAGACAAAATGGGACAAAGAACCCAGAGTTGGAAGTGACCTTTGAGAGTCTCTGTGTTTTAGAGATGAGATAACTGGGACCCAGAGAGATTGAGTGACTTGTTCAAGGTTACAAAGATAGTGGTAGAGCTTATCATAACAATTTATAGATTGTTAGGGCAGAAGGGGACGTTGGAGATCCTCGTAGTTCACCCTACTCATTTCACAAATGAGAAAGCTGAGACTCAGACAAGCAGTGACTTACCCATAGCTTAACCAGTGGCTGAGCTGGAATTTTAACCCAGGTCTCCTGAATCTTAGGCCCAGACTCTTTCTGTTACCCCATATTGGCAGTGATCAGCAGTGTACTTTCTGGCCTCTGTTTCCATGCTTTTCTTTCTAGGATTCATCTCCTCCCCCCCCCCCAAGTAGAAGTTGCTTGTGTTTGCATCTGCCATATGCTTGTATTTGCATAACCACATGCTCCAAAAAAAATGACCTAGTAAGCTCCTCCAAGAATTTGACATTGATGGGCTTTTCTGCTCACTTTGAAGAAAGAAGCATGTAGCAGTACACTGAGACTAGCTGGAAGCCATCCAAATTCTCTTTGGGAGAAGGGTGAATGTATTGCCATGTACTTATTTGAAAAATCTCATCACTGCTTAATGAAAGCCCGAGGATCTCAGGCTGCATTTTGTCCCTTTTTCTTCATCTTTCAGCTGAATGTGTCTCACTCAGAGCTCCATTCTTTTGAACGAGGGTTTATTTAGCCCAGGCTACACCCAGTAGTGTGCTCATTAGGGACTTCTGAATGTAAAGAAGTATATTCATTCAAATATTTATAAAGTACCTACTGTGTGTCAGACACAAGGTATTAATACAAAGAGAGAAAAAAGTACTCCCTTTCCCAGAGGAATTTATGTTCTATTGAGAGTCAACAACCTGCGTGTAGCTAAGTACATTTACACAAAGCAAATGATAGTGAGGAGAAGGGCATTAGCAACAGAGGGGTGGGGCAGAAAAGGCCCCACGTATAGCAGGTAGCTCTCAAACTGAGCCTTGAGGGACATTAGAGATTCTAAGAAGTGAAGAGGGAGTGAATTCTAGGTGCGGGGCAACCATCTGTGCAAAGGAATGTTGTATACAGGGTACAGCTAGGACAGTTTAGTTGAATTACAGAGGACACGAAGGGGAATAATGCTCAGTAAGCCTGGAAAGAAATAGGACAAGGTTCCCTGACTGCAAAGAGCTGCTATTGTTTTTTCCTGGGGAGTCAGGACTGAAATCCAACATTAAATAATTTTAAAACAATGCTACACGCTATATATAATAGGCTGCCTAGGCTGTATTAAAGTCGGAACTGGTTCAGTGTTCTGAAACATTGTGGTATTTGTAGACTGTCTTAGGAATTCACATAAATAGGAGAAGAAAAGACTTTAGAAGCTTGCTAACTATCTTTTAAGTATTTGAGATGCATCATGGAAGTAGGATTAGGCTTGTATTACTTAGTCTCACAAGGCAGAAGCAGGAGGGAGAAGAGGACAGCCCCAGCCATTGGAGCTGTCTAAAAGTGTCATGGACTACCTTAGGAGTCAGTGAGGAGGCAGCAAGCTGACAGGGCTGGGCCTGCAAACAGGACGACCTAGGTTCACATCCAGCCCTAGATACTTCCTTAACTGTAAGACCTGGGCAAGTCACTTAACCTTTGTCTGCCATGGTTCACTCCACTTTAGAAGGGAGATGATAATAATAGCACCCACCTCTCAGGATTGTTGTGAGGATCAAATGAAATAATATTTGTTAAGCACTTAACACAGGGCCTGGCACAGGGTAAGTGCTTAATAAATTCTTCCCTCCCTCCCTCTTTCCTTCCGTCCTTCCCTTTTCTTTCCTTCCCTCCTTTACTTCCTTCCTTCCTGCCTGCCTGACTTTCTTCTTTCCTTCCTCTCTTCTTTTCTCCATCCTTCCTCCCTCCCTTCTTCCCTATTTTTCTTTCCCTTCCTTCCTTCCTTCTTCTCTCTCTACCTTCCTTCCTTCCTTCCTTCCTTCCTTCCATCCCTCCCAGGAGATGCTAGATAACCACTCATTGGAGGTTTGTAGACAGTATTTATGCTCTATACCAATAACTACTTCTGACACTGTGGCAAACAGTAAAGATAAAAAGACAATGAAATGGTTCCAGCCCTCAGAGAGTTTACAGTCTACTGTGGGTGAAATTTGTATATGTACATTTATACAAAATAATTATAAATAGGATATATACAAGCAAAATAAATACAAGGGGTAATAGCTGCAGGCATCGGGAAAGGCTTCATGAAGCAGTGGGGTGCAAGCTGGGGATTCTAAGAGCTGGGACTGCAGACACGGGAGGCGGCGTGTGCAAAAGCAGCGACGGCAGAGGGCATGTCTCCTGTGAACGCACGGCAAGATAACTAGTTGGGCTGGATCAAAGAGTGAATTAAAGAGAGTAAAGTATAATAAAGCTCCAAAGAGAGGGTGGAGCTGGGTCATACAGGGTTTTCCCAGCCAAACAGAGGAGCTTGTATTGCATCCTAGAGGGACAGGAGCTTGTGAAGCAGGGCAGTGCCATGGTCAGGCCTGTGCTTTAGGAGTGTCACCTTGATCAGGTGTGTGGGGCACAGAGTGAGATGTTTAGACTAGATGATCTCTGAAGTTATTTCAATGGCTAAAATGCTGTAGTCTTAGGACACGGTTATTCTGGGTTCAGAGTTCTTTTCATTGGCCACTTAAAGTTTTTGTGGCATCTTCTCTTATTGGAAAAGTGCATATGTAGTCATCAATGGTCACCATTATGAAAAGAGATTGTTCCTCATTTAGTATCAAATTCATTGTTTACGTATAATGAAGCATTTGCTACTAGAATGATGTTTTCTAGACCTTAATTCATTGTGATTAACAATCCCTCCACCTTTCTTTTTTCTTCTTGATGAATCTCTACTTTAATGAGGTAAAGCAAATCCTTCATGCTGGAAAGAATTCCGTCAGTTCTAAAGTACTTTGATCCTTTTTTTTGTGGGACATCTGTCTTGGTGATGGAGAGGTCTGTGAATTAACAAGATGAGAAGTGGCATAGTGCAGCCAATAGATAGAAAGCCCACCTCAGAGTCAGGAAAACTAAGGTTTAGTCCCAGCCTCTGATACGTACTGGCTATGTAACCTAACCTCTTTATACACCCCAGGAATGCTCTAAGGTTATAAACTGAAGAGCTCCTTATAGTGATGAATTCATAGGTCTAGATCAAACCTATGTACATATGTGTTAATGTATATATATAAATATACCTATAACAACATATGTGTACATACATGTATATAAACACACTGTGCCCCCAACAATTTGTGCACATGCCTGTATGTGTATGTGTGTACAAACGCATTGTGTGCATATATACATATGTGGGTAGAGATATATAAACTGCATGGGATAGGAAGGTAATAAGGGGCTGTAATTTTCATCCAGAGGGGGACACCCACAGCACTGACACCACATCTCTACTAAGGCCTACATGTGGTATTCCATAGGAAACCACAGGTCTAGAGAAAACCTATGCATGTGTGTATGTGCATGTATATGCATATGCACATATAACACTGTATATGTACATATTACATGTGTGTATATAAATACACTGTTATGTGCATATATGAATACATGTATGCACACCACTACCTACACTTAAATATATACGCATGTGTGTATGTGCATATTTGTGTAAGTGTACTTGTATATATGTATTCATAGCAATGTGTGTGTATAACACGAAACTATGTGATAAAGAGGGGCTGTGATTCATTTCCAGAGGGAGACATCCACAGCACTGACATCACTTATCTACCAAGGTATGCATGGTGATGTTCCTTGCTCTAATTGCTTGATTCTAAAGTACTGTGTGCTGCAGAGATTAGGCATTTGTCTTTTAAATTGTGCTACTTTGCTTTAAACATTAATTTTCCTATAGGCACACTGGAAAACACTAATTCAAAGTGGATGTGGTAGGGGGAGGCATCAGTGAGTGAGTGTTCTTTTTATAAGAGTCCTTGTGTTCAGAGAAGTGATTAAAAGTGCCTGAGATACTTGTTGGGAGAACAGCTTATTCTTACTAGTGAAACCAAAATGAAACTATCTTCTGCTTAAAATTATTTCTGTTTAGGAACAATTGAGAGTATTAAAATTCACAGAGACTCAGAGACTCTTACATATAAAATGGCTTTAGTGAGATGAATCCTGCCAAATTAAATCAGCTTTTACAGTGTTTATTCCAGTGCTTTTCTTCTCCCTGGGATCTCACATGTTTTATGAAATCTGTTTTTTTTTTTTTCTGATTGAATACAAAAGCTATATCTCCTGTCCTTTGTCAGGAAAGCATCACAAGAGATGTGTGCTGGAAATGGAGGGGGGAGAAGACATCTAGTGAGGCCCTCACTTTAGCTTTGAGTTTCCAGTGTGAGACAAA
This sequence comes from Pseudochirops cupreus, assembly GCA_028627135.1. Taxonomy (NCBI): domain Eukaryota; kingdom Metazoa; phylum Chordata; class Mammalia; order Diprotodontia; family Pseudocheiridae; genus Pseudochirops; species Pseudochirops cupreus. The sequence continues at coordinate 242,710,703 of CM053583.1, read as the reverse complement.
GAAACCACTAGCAGAGTGTCCTGTTTCAGCAGGCTTGACCGCCCTGGCATGGTTGGGCCAGTATGTATCACTAAGTAGTATGGATAATGTTACATAGAAATCACAGAACGTCAGAGCTAGAAGAGGTGTTGGAGATGGCTGGTCCAGAAGGGAGGCACCATGGCATGGGGAAAAGAACACTGAGAGTCAGAGGATCCACAGGACCCGAGTCCAGATCTCGACTCTGCCACTTACCTCAGTTTCCTCATCTGTAAAATAAAGGGGTTGAACCAGATGACCTCTGAGGTCCCTTCTAGCTCTTCTAGATCTATGAGCCTATAAACTCCTTTGTTTTGAACATGGGGAAACTGAGGCCCAGTAAAGGGTCACAGCTTGCCTAAGGTAACAGATAGGGACAAAAGTTAGGGAAGCTTAGTTTTTCCTCGTCAGAAGTTTATTTTATTGATCATTATGAAGATGTAGCTTTCTTATGGAAATTATTGGAATAAACACTATGGAATATGGAAAAGTTGGAATGAACAAGTAGTTGGATGCCATTTAATTACTGAGGCAAATAGATAAATGTACCTATTTCTCAGGGCTGTTAGTTAGGAGGCTCAAATGAAATAACATAGGTAAAATGCTTTGCAAACCTTAAAGTGTCTTCATCTGTGGTCATATGCCTCCCTATAGGCAGATACCAACATGTTTTTATCCAAAAAGTATTTTGAATCATGGAACTTTAGAATCCTAGAACTTCAGAACCAAGAGGGACCTTGGTGATCCCCTAGTCTAGCAACCCTTGCCTCATTTCACAGATGGGAACACTCAAATCTCAAAGCAATGAAATGACTCATCCAAAGGCGCAGAGCTAGTAAGTGGCTGAACTGCAACCCAGATCTCTTGTCTCCTAGTCCTTTGTTCTTCTTTTGGGCAGGGACTATCTTCTGCCTCTTTCTGTGTCCTCAGGGTTAATATAGTGCCTGGCACATAGTAGGCACTCAACAAATGATTGATCAATTGATTTTTTTTTCTATAATGTGCTAATTCTGTGAAATAAAATTGTTTCAAAGTGGCCAATTACCCCCTCTTCCACCTTAAAATGATAAAATGTAACAATTTAAAACTTTTCACAGCCTAGACCCTTTTTTTCTAGTCTTTTCACACATCACTATCATTCCATGACCTCTAGCCATATTGGATTCTTTGCTTTTCCTCACGCTCACTGATAGTTTTCATTCTTCCCTTCCTCACTTCTGCCTCTTGGAATTGTAGGTTTCCTTTTACACTCAGCTCAAGCATCACCTTCCCCACGAAGCCTTTCTTGATTCCCTCAGCTCTTAATGCTCTCCCTTCCAAAACAACATTATATTCCTTTTCTATATGTTTTCAACATACTTACACCTATGAGACAGTGTGGTGTAGTGAATAGAACACTGATTATACCCCCAAAAAAGTTGTCTTTGAGAGAGAAAAAGAAACCTCTTAGCACTATTTGTAGTAGCAAAATGTTGGAAATTCTACCCAACAATTGGGTAACATCTGAATGAATGATGGTGTATTAATGTAGTGGAATGTTATTGCCTAGCAAGGAGTGATGTCCATGAAAGATTCAAAGAAAGATGGGGCACATATCTTAAGTGGGGCAAAGTGAAGAAAGAACGAAAAGTACAATGTAGAAAACTATTAACTTTGAAAGGCAACAAATTAGCTCAAAAACAATGGACAAAATCCATACAAATTTAAAGTACAGACCTTTTCTTTCTTTTTAATAAATTGTAAACTACTTACAATGTAAGGTCTCAGGAGACAGTTGAAATCTCTTTCGTACAGTTTTGCCATTAATTCTTTGTAAGATTAGATGTTGTGGAAAGTGTGACAGGAAGGTGGGATCTGTGTGCTTTGCGGAAACAAAATTTATCCTAAACGATAAGACTACAGATGATAAACAGAAAGCATAGGTATCATAAGAATTGACTGACTTTATATCCTCTCAAGGTCAAAAAATATGAAGGCTAAGAAGATCAAATAATATGAAAGACAAGACTGCTTTAGACATTAAGAGCTGAGACTATTACCCAATGCCATACCCAGAGCTGCCAGGCAAGACTAAGGTATGATTGTGAATCATGGAAGAATGGCTTAAGGGCTTTTCAGAGTGTTTATATGAGGGAAGAACACAAGTTATGAATTTCAGGGGTGTGGTTTCAGAAGAAAATTGTAAGGTGACTGAGAATGACTTAGTAAACTCTGGTAAGTTTCTCTTTTTAAAAATAATACAACAAACATTACTTAAATGCTGAGTATGTGCTGAGCACTGTATTAGGTACAAGGAGAAATACAAAACTTGGCTATGACTTGACCCTGGCTTTCAGGTTGTCTGTAGGCTTGTAGTCCCATAAGACCACCCATCAATTCAGATCTACAGTATGACGTCCTCATAGGTGCCCAGAGAATTACAGGACCAAGTATTATATATGACGTAAGTGGTCGTTCCTGGGAGAAGGGCTGGACATTCAGTCCAACAAATACTAAGTGCTTCCTCTGTGCGAGACACTGTTCCCGGTGCTGGGAATACAAAAAAGACAGTGGCCTGCATGCCCGCAAGGAGTTTAGAGCTAGGGAGAGTCAGCATTACCTTGGATGAGTTAGAACAACAACAGCACCAGCTAGCATTTATTTATAGAACACTTGAAGGCTTGCAAAGCACTTTACCAGTGTTATCTCATTTGAACCCTCCTGACAGCCCTGGCAAGTAATTAGTATTATTATTATAACTACTTACAGATGAGAAAACTAAAAGCAAAGGTCCCACAAGATAGATAAATATCTGAGGCAGTATTCCAATTCAGGTCTTACTGACTCCATGTCCGGCATTCTTAAGTCCAGTCCGCTGCACCAACTATACAAAATAATCTCAAGAAGTGGGGAACAATAACAGGTAGGACCTGGAAAGGTTTATGCACAAAGTAATGCAGGAGAAGTAGACAGCATTAATAATTGAAGAAATCAAGAAAGGCTTCATAGAAGAGGTGGTTTTTTAGTGTGATTTTCAAGGATTTGTAGGAGTTCTTTAGGAAGTGAGAATGATCTTTCCTGGCTCCCTGGCTGGAAGGAATTCTGACTTTCCAAGACATCAGTGTCATAAGTTCAAAATGCAACAACTCCTCCCAGGAAACTGTAAATCTGTAAAATGTCAAACTTGAAAATGAGGTATCAGGAAAAGTATTTGACCTTGACTAGTGGGCTTATCCCTAAATCACCATAAGTGGGCTTATCCTTTTGCATCGTGGCAGTTACCCTCGTAAGGTCGATTAAAAGCATTTGTGTGGTAAGATTAGAGAAAGAGCCTTCCAGGTTGAACTCCGAATGGAGCTGACATGGGCTATAATTTGCTCTGCATTTTTCCTGGCAAGTTTGGACACGTTACGAGTCTAGCTAACATTGTTTTCAGTTGGGTGGATGTGGCCACAAAAAGGGTGCATCTTTGAAAGCCCAGCAGTGACCACTTTAAAAATTTCTTCCGTCCTGATGTGTTGGTCATGATAGTTAGGTAAGCTTGTTGGCTTTGGTAAATTGGGTTGAATATGCTTACTCCACTGACAGAGGTGGCTTAACCACAGGAGTCAGTAGGATGAGCAAAATGCCAGGACAAATGAATCAGCATATCATCCCCAGCACTGTAAGCTGTTGGGGAGGGAAGGGGGGGGAAACACATTTTAGCTTTGTGAAAAAGTGGATTTTTAAAAAAATCTATGTATTTCTTACCTCACTGCTGATTTCCATGCAATAATCAGAATACTAAAACTTAAATTCCTAAGTCAGTTTTTTTTTAACCAGACTAATGCTATCATACAGAAGGAGCAGGCATGAAACTAATTAGAAAAATCAGCCTGTGATAGTTAAAGAATTTGCTTTTACATAGATTTCAGCTACCCTAAACCCTTATTTCTCTAGATTAGCTTGAGTGTCTAAAGTTCATCAGAAATATGGGAGAGTAGAAAAGAAGAGTGAGTTAGTGAATTCCCATACCTTCTTTCCCTTGGTGGGAATTTAGGGGGTGGATGTATGAGTATTGAATGGGCAGCGTTCCCTTATTGGAGTCAGGGGATCATGGCAACCAAGATACACATAAAACTGCAAAAGGAGATCCAGGAGCAAACCACATGGCTCATTCCAAACATCCTTCCTCTCAATAGCTTATCCCAGGGCTTAAGGCATTCTGGTCTCATTTCTGAAGATTTTGCCGTGGTTCTTTTCCACTTTGTCATATATACTTGTAAAAGTGCGTTTCTTCTGTAAAGCACTGTTGAGTTAGTCACAAATGAGTGTCTTCAGTTAAATCCAGTCATTCAGAAGGGCTTGTCCATCTGGCTGCATAAAAGGAAGAAGACAGATGAAATAAGTTGATCAACAAGTAACTAATTAAGCACATACTAAGGGACAGCCTCTGTACTAGGCACCAGAGATTACAGAGACAAAAATGGAAGTTTCTTCTCTTGAGGACTTTACATTCCATTGGGGGATTCAGCATGCCCATAAGTATGTCAGAATATATACAAAAACATTACAAGGTAAATTGAAGTGGGGGTGGAGGGGAAGGATGCCAGCAGCTGAATTTTAGGGAGGACTTCACGTACTAAATGTATGAGCAGAGCTCTGAAGGAAATGAGGAATCCTAAGAAGGCAGTAACACGGAAGCACTTTCCAGGCCTGGCAGACAGCCAGTGTTCAAAGGCTTGGAGATGAAGGAGGAGTTCTGGACGTGAGGAACACTAAAAAGGCCAGCCGTGAGGGCCAGGAGAGTATGCTGCCCTTTTCATCATTTCTTATGGTACAATAATATTCTCTTGCATTTATTATAGCATAATTTGTTCTGCAACTCCCCAAATGATGGGCACCCACTTTGTTTCCAGTCCTTTTACGGTAACAAAAGTGTTGTTAAGAGTATTTTATACACATGGCGCCTTTCCCACATTTCCTGTTTTTTTTGCAGTGCCCAGTATATAGTGGGCATTTAATAAATGTTTACCGCTTGCTTGCTCGATTGATCATATGCCTAATAGTGGTTTTGCTGAGTCAAAGGGTGTATGCATGTACATGTTAGTAACTCTTAGGTTACATATAGTTCCAAATTGTTTTTCTCTCCTTTCTTATTGGTTCTTACACTGTCTTTTTTTCTTCCTTTTAGTTCTGTTTACAAATAGGCCTTCAAAATTCAAGCTTGTTTAGTTTCAGTCTATTGAAATGTGGCCTCAAACATGCTAGCTGTGTGACCCTGGGTAAGTCACTTAATCCTATCTGCCTCAGTTTCTTCATCTATAAAATAAGCTGCAGAAGAAAGTGGCAAACTGCTCCAGTATCTTCATCAAGAAAACCCCAAATGGGGTCATGCAGGGTCAGATACAACTGAAGTGACTGAACAGCAACAACAAAATTCACTCCACATCCTCTTAAACTCAACGCTTCCCTCTTTTTTTCCCCATTTATTCCCTAGTGAGCTTCATGTATTTCCTTATCACACTATTTAAATGTGTGTTCAACCCTCTTTTGCTTGGCTCAGATAAGAGTGAAGTTCATTCTGTCCAAAGTTTAAGAAAGCTATGTGTAGTCTTAACTTTTGTCACCTTCTTACTGTCTGGTCTCCAGCCTCATCGTTCAGCTGAAGCTGCTCTCTGCCGAGTTACCAGTGATGTCTCCATGGTCAGATTCAGCATTCTTTTCATAATCTTCCCTCACTGACCTCTCTGCAACATCTGATACTGTTGACCCCTCTCTCCTCTTGCACATTCTCTTCTTTCCCAATTTCCATGACACTGCCTTTTCTTGATTCTCTTCCTTACAGGTGAGTCCACTCTTTCCCATTCTCCTTTGCTTATGCCATCATACATGTCCTGTCATTGTTGGGTAAAACCCAAGGCTCCGCTCTGGGCCACCTTCTCTTCATTCTTCAGGCTACCCTCCTTCTTCAGATGGTCTCATCAACTCCTTGGTGTCACTTAGCCATGCAGATGACTCCCAGATCTACATATCCAGCCCTGCTTTCTCTCCTGAGCTCCAGACCACTTAGCCAGGAGTTTATTTTACCTTTCCAGCTGGATATTCCATAGGCATCTTAAATCCAACATGTTGAAACCAGAACTCATTATAGTTTCCTCTCTCCCTACCCACCCTTCTCCCTAACTTGCTTATTTCTCTTGGGTATGACGAAGCCTTCCAGTCACCCAGGCTCATATCCTTGGAATCATCCTCAGCTCTTAGCTCTCCCTTATTCTTCTTACCCAAATTTTGTTGATTCTACCTCTACAACATGTCTTGCACCCCCTTTTATGTATTTACACAGCTATATTTTATTTCAGGCCCTCTTAAATTTAGCTGAATTATTGCAATAGCTTTCTAATTGTTTTCTTTTGTTTGAGTGTCTTCCTTCTTCAATTAATCCTCCACGTAAGCTGCCAAAGTGATATTCCTAACACACCAGCCTGACCTTGACACTCTCCTGCTCCAGAAGCTCCCTCCAGTCATTACCTGTGACCTTGGGAACCAGACACAGACTTGTTTGTTTGGTATTTAAAACCCTTCACCAGAAAAGCTTCAGACTAAGTTTCCTGCCTTATTATGCATTGCTTCCCTTCACATTTCCTAAATCCAGTCCCTCACCATGCCTGCTGCCCTTTACATCCATCTCCAGACCCTTGTGCAAGGCACCTCATGCCCGAAATGCAATCTCTGCCCCCTCCTCTCACCTGTTAGAATCTATAGCCTTCCTCAAAGCTCAGGGCAAGTGCCATTTCCTAAGGGAAGCCTTTCCTAATCTCTGCCCCCATGCCTCCTCCTTCTCCCCCAACTTACCTTGTATTTACTCTGTATGTAGCTTGCACCTACTTACCTCATCTACAGCTCCCCACCTCCCCAGTGTAGTGTAAGCTCCTTGGAGGCAGAGACTGTTTGTCTTTGTCTGTGCATCCCTTATTCTTTGCACAAGGCTGACAAATGAGCACTTCGTACATGCGAGGCAACTTATGCCGTGATTTTCATACTTTTGGTGGAGTTTAATCCATGTTCATTGAGTGTCATAGTTATTTGGCTATGTGTTTATAAATCATTTATATTTTATATTAAGTTATGATTATATATTCTCTAATAATATAAAATACCTAGTTTATTTTTTTCACTCATTCTCTCTGAAAATAATATAAACTTTCTTATTCTTATTATTTCTGTTATCTGAAAAGTACTCTCAGAAAGGGCCTGGGTCTTGTTCTGTTGCACTATTACTTGGGATCTAAGGTTACCTAGCCTCCCTTGTAGGTCATTCCTCAGGCTACTACTTAAGTTTTTACTTCATTCTCATCATACTAAGTTTGGGATAATTTAGCTGGCTACATGTTTGGATGTTTCCTCATTAGTTACTAAAATTGCAACCTCTCTTAATTTATCTCAGAACTCCACATCCCAGTTCATCAAATATTATTTAATGAGCTACAGAAATCTTTCTTTTAAGTAGCTACTCATAGCTCACTTTATAGTAAAACCCCTGCTATCCTAGTATTGAAGAAATACTGTAGTTAACTGAATACAGTGTTTATTGGCAATATAATCAATAATGACACGAAGACAAACAGCCAGGTGTCATATTATCGCTCTCAGAAAGGTCGTAGCCACGTCTCCTCTGTCACTTCACTGCAGATGACTCCTTTCTCCAGGAAACGTGGTTTCACCAATCAGTTCACTCAAGAAACAAATCAAAGTGTCTTCTTAGTAAATTCTCTTTATCCTCCAAAGAAGATAAAGGTTAAAATCATTCCATCAAAAATAATATATCTTCTCTCATCTTGTTCTGTTTTTTTTCACCTTCACCTTCTCCCAAGCCATCATAGGAAAGGTTACTTTGGCTTCTCTTAAGCCATCACTCTTAAGTTTCTCTATAGACCGACTCCTAATAAACTTATCTTTGTGTTTCTTCACAGCTTGAGACAGTTTTCCCAAGGAGAAAGTTTTTCTTCGTTCTCTTTTTCTGTCTTCTCAGTAGCTTCTCCTAAACCCTGTCTAATTTTCGTTTTTCTGTTTCTCAGAAACTGCCGGTCCCAAATGCAGAATCCTAAAATACTCCTTTTGGCTCTTAAAGATATCCTAACAATTCCTCTAGCCACTGTAGGAGTGGCTTCTGAGCCAGGTGTAATGTAAGTATGTAGGCTGCTTTACCTTTACCAAGGATAAAACCTTCACTTTGGGACCACCTTGTACCTTTCAGTCTCTTCCCCCCTGTCTCTGTCTCCTCCTCGGGCTCTTCCAGCCCCCACCCCCGCCCGCACTCCCTTCTCTGAACCCCCTTCCAGGATTACCTTTAGTGATTGGATAATACAACACATGAAAACTCTCATATTGTTAGCAGCTATTTTGTCTTGGTTATTTTAAATATTTACCTTTTTTGACTGAGAGGCATATTTGTTGGAGGAGAATGTCCATGAAATAGACATTTTTCTCTGTAAATTTTTCCAAGTATGTTTGCTTCTAAAAATGTCCACCTCCTATCTTTATAAAGCATTCTTTTTCTAGATAAGAGGTTTTTAACCTGGGACCCCGAACTTAAAAAAAATATGCACTATCACTATTTCAATAGAATCTGTTTCCTTTGTAATCCCATGTATTTTATTCATCTAAAAATTATTCTGAGGAGGGCTTCAGCAGACTGCCAAAGGAATTCATGACATGAGATAGTCTTGGTGTAGACAATCTTGGGGTCATGGGCCACGTTCTTAATTTTGTAAGTGTTAATATTCCAATTTCTGCAATCCTTTCTTGTTTTCCTTAGCAAAATCCACAGTGTGGGGCAGCTAGGTGGCACAGTAAGATAGCGCACCGGCCCTGAAGTCAGGAGGAGCCGAGTTCAAATTTGGCCTCTGACCAGACACTTACTAGCTGTGTGACCCTGGGCAAGTCACTTAATACCAATTGCCTCACCAGAAAAAGAAACGAAAAACTAAAAGAAAAACCCACGGTTATTTTGATTGCATTCTTATAGTAAATTATTAATTCATTTTTCCTGGAAGTTTGTGTAAGATTTTCCCCTTATATTTGTAACTTTGGATTTGAACCATGTGATGTATAAATTAGTTACCTTTTGGGTCCTTCCTTGTGGCTTTTCTCTCTGTCTCTGTCTATTGGGGGGGCGGCACATGCATATCTATACAGAGAGAGGAAGAGAAAGAGAAGAAAGGAGAGAAAGATTTTCCTGTTTGTATTTCACCAGTTGTTTTCATTAATTTTGAAAAATTTTCTTGGACATACTATAGAGTCCAGATTCTTTTTCTTCCCCCTAAATTCCCTGGGATGTCAATAATCCCTGAGATGGTTGTGTCATGATCTGTCCTCCAGGTCTATCAGTTGAGTCTCTGTATTTTCCAGTAGCGTGGATAATTGAATGATTTCTTTGTGAGCCTGTATTTCCAGCTGGGCTACATTGTGTGAAATTAGTTTTCCACTGTACTAAGTCTACTGTTTGCTGTTTCTGTGCTTTTCTTTTCTTAAGTTTTCAATTGGATTCTCCATTTGGGTATTTTCTTTACTAGTTCTCTTAAGTTTTACTTAATTTCTTCTTTTAATTTTCTACCTTATTCTTGCTCTCCTTTTATATTGTATTCTTTCTTAACATTGCATAGACTCATTTAATTGCTTTGTGTTATTTACCCATCTGAGGATATGTGATTCAGTTGTGCTACAAACATTTTTGATCGACTTTTTTTTTGGTGGTTCATTTTTTATCTTGGTTGGTTTCTTAATATCAGAGGTCTGGGGAACCTTCAATAAAATGTGCTTCCTGAGAGAAAGTGGGGGCAGCTAGATGGTGAAGTGAATAAAGCACCGGCCCTTGGAGTCAAGAGGACCTGAGTTCAAATGTGACCTCAGACACTTAACACAAAGCTAGCTGTGTGACCTCGGACAAGTCATTTAACTCCAACTGCCCTACCTTCCCCCCTCCTAACAGCAAAAAAGAATAAAAAAAGAATGTAAGGTACTTGTGGACAGGGGCTACCCTGACACCTTATATTCTAATAGGGGAAAGCAGTACACAAAAGGGAACTGCTGGAGATGGCAGGGCATGGCATTGAAGTTTGCAGAGTCAAAAGCAGAGTCAGGAGGGGAATGAAGCTTAGCTAGCCTGGGCCCCCCTGATAAACGTGAAGGACCCAGAAGAATCTCAGTAGTGGAAGAGGGGGACTGGCATAGCAGAGGGCCTGAGCCCCTATGCAAAATCAGAGACCCAGGAATAACACACCAGTGGCAGAGAGATTGTCCAGGATGTGAAGGCAGCTGAGACAAGATGGCAAAAAACCTGTAAAGATTCTTGTTTCGTACTCTTGGACCCAGCAGTATTGCTACTAAGTCAGTACCTCAGAGAGTTAAAGAAAGACGAGCAAGCAAGGCCCACACGTAAAAAATACAGCAGTTTTTTTGTAATTGCAAACAACAGGAAACTACAGTAATGTCCATCAGAAGGAGAATGACCAAAAAATTATGGGTATGTGGATGTAACGGAGTGTTATTGAGAAATATCAAGAAATCATGAAATGGACGATTTCAGAAATCCCTGGGAGTTATGTATTATGAACTAATACAGAGAGAATTCAGCAGAGCCCAGAGAACAATGTATACTGTAACAACCCTATTGAAAAGATAAAAAGCTTCGAAAGATTTAAGAATTCTAATCAATGTATTGACACACCATGACTCTAGGAGACCTCCAGTAAAGCATGTACCCAACTCCTGGGAAAAACGTGATAGACTCAGGGTGCAGAATGAGGCATATATTGTTTGGACATGGCCAGTGTGGGAATATGACTATGCATACATGTTAAAAGAGTTTTGTTTTTCTTTTTTTTTCCAGTAGGTTTTTTTAAAATAAAAAAGTATCTTAAAAAATTTAAGACCCTCTTTTCCTTTGGAATTTGAAGACTGCAGGGTAAAAACAATTTCATTAACTTAAAGACTCTGACAAAAAGCTATATGCTCTGTCTGGTCAGGCATTATTATACTATATTTTTAGCCTGGGCTGTTTATATGGTCATTTTATAATCAAGTTAATGTGGCAATGTACCAATTAAACCAAAAGACAAAGATACTTTAAGTCTCTGGTTCTGGTTGCTTTAAAAAAGAAAGCCAGTAGGTAAACTGAGTCCAGTAGGTAAACTGAGTATCAAGTGGTTTGGCTCAGCATTGAAATAGACTTCCAGATTTTTACTGTATTCAGTGTATTTTGTGGTAGCAGCAGCAATAGCACAGTGCTTGGAACTCCAGAAAGCAGCTATTTCTTCTGGACATTTCAGCTGCCAGTCGTGTAGGTGCAGCCATTTCAACATGTGTGAACCTGCAAGGTAGCTTTTTATAAGCTATGGACTCCTTATCTTCTTATCACTTCCTCTCTATCAAGAGATCATAATTTCTACAGAAGTCCCCTCCATTCTGCATCTGGAGTACTTTGTGGGCGAAGACTCCACCTCCTAGCCTAATTAATGCTTGCCACCATAGGATGATTGCAAAAAGGAAAGCTTTTCTGTGAAGCCAGTGCTAAGATATATTTGGAAACCTGACAGAGTAGTATTATGGGGCCATGATAATTATTCCCATAAGGAATATAGCAAACTGTATATTCTCCTGTATGAGGCCCTGCTGTCTCTCTTCTAGATGGCCAACACCCACTGCTAGTTCTCTAGTGTGACTTGCCTACATCTCCATGATTCCCATATTGCACAATCTTGGATCTGGTCCATAGGGTTCCATAGGATGATGCCATTACATTAAGTGTCTTAGATTTTAGATATGGGGGGCGAAAATCTATTGGGTCATGCAGACTTACTGAGCTGAGAAGGTAAGAGGAATGCAAAATGACATGAGGGAGAATGAAGTTACACAACCATCTTGTTTCACACTCAGAAGTGAACGCTATGGCTGAAAAATCACTAGGGAACAATGCAGAGGAATATATGAAAGTAATGAACTTTTGGGAGATGACATCCTAGATTTTGGACCAAAAAGAAGTTATTGAGGAAGCTTTCTTTTCAACTCAGAAGTATGTTTAATTTCCTGATGCCTGATCTCATTTATCCAGTTCAGTGACTAAAAAAATACATTAAAATGCCTCCTAACACTTAAGTCAGTTATAATGCCTACAGCAGCCTTTAGGTGACCTCTAAGATTTGTTCCAAATTTGAGATTCTTATGAGTATAGTGCCCACTCAATAAACATGTTGTGTGCATGAATTTGGTACTCTGTATTTATGATGTACGATAAACAATAGTACGAACAATAAGCACATAAAGTACTCTTGAGGACCTTTCCAGGTCTGAAATCTTATTCTGAAAGATATTCCCTGGTATATTTGGCCTGCATTTCATCACCTAGTGCAGCATTTGAACTAGGAGTTCTCCATAATTTACAGGGTCTTTGTAGAGGCTGGGCAACTACTTGTCAAGGATACTCTAGAACAGTGGTTCTCAACCTTCCTAATGCTGGGACCCTTTAATACTCATATGTGGGCGTATCTGCATGTGGGCGGACCCGCCTGGAGACAGAAGAGAGCTGTCTCAGTTCCTAAGACCATCGGAAATGTGTTTTCCGATGGTCTTAGGCGACCCCTGTGACCCCTGTGAAAGGGTCGTTTGACCCCCAAAGGGGTCGCAACTCACAGGTTGAGAACCACTGCTCTAGAAGGAATTGATGCTTGAACAGTGGTCTGGATGATGGCCTCTGAAATGCCCACAAACTCTGAGTTTCTATGACTTTAATCATAGCAGGTGCCAAATAAATGTGTCTTGAATAAGTGAGTGTAGTCATTTCCGTTTAATATGAGCAAGATTCAGAGTTACAAGTTGACATTCATATAAAGGCATGAGAACATATTTCCCTGTCATAGAGAGAACTTGTGTTGTATTTGTACGTTTTTGTTTGTGTTGTTCAGTCATTTTTCAGTTGGCTCCAAGTCTTTGTGACCCAGTTTGGAGTTTTCTTGGCAAAGATATGGAGTGATTTGTCATTTCCTTATCCAGCTCATTTTTTTACAGATGAGGAAACCTAGACAAACAAAGTAAAGTGACTTGCCCAGGGTTACATGGATCGTAAGCGTCTTAGGCCAGATTTGAACGCAAGAAGATGAGTTCACCTTACTCTTGAGCCTGCGCCCTGTCCACCGCGCCACCTGACAGCCCGTATTTTGTCTTTGTATTTGCCTGCTCCATTTTTATCTCCAGCACTTAGCACAAAGACTGGAACATAGTAAGAGCCTAATAAATGCTTTTTTTTCATTCCTTCAGTCTGTTACTGTGTATAAGGTAATTAAAGGCAATTCAGTATTTTCAGTAGGCTACAAATAAGTGTGTGAAGCTAAGTGCCACTGATTACAACACAAGTGAGGACAAAAAAGCATTACTTTTATTAACCTTTATCTGCCAAGGGCTAAGAACGTAGTGATGGGTCATGGTCAGAATAGAATCAAATTTGAATTCTGCATTGTTCCTCGAGTCCCAGTCATCGAACAGAACCCAAGAGTGGGGCGTGAGAGACATGCTCCCATAGCTTCTATCTATGCCACTAGCCTTTTCTTGGCCTCCTTTCAATTAAGGTGCCCAGTGGTCTCTGTTGTGCCCCCTCAGCAGCTCAGAGCATCCCAATATGACGAGGGTTCAGTTAACTCTTGGGTTTGTATGCTTAAATTTTTTAATAGCTATATTTCAACATTGTTTCCTTTGTAACACTCTGTATTTTATGCATTTAAAAGCAGTATTCTGAGAAGAGTAAAAAAAAAATCCTCATGTGCCCCGAAGATCCATGACACAGACACAAATGCTAAACCTCTAACCCTCCTAGGTCAGTCTTAAGTCACAGTCCCACTTACACAAAAAATTATTTCTCCCTTCATCCTTTATTCAGTGCTTTTCTTTCCACTGGAAAACCAAATCGAATAAATTTTTACAATAGAATGTTACTAATGAAGGGGAATTAGGCAAATCTTAATCTGGAAGGGTGGATTCCTAATGCTAGGACTGAAAACATTGTGCCAGGGTAAGTAGAGGATATAACCGGGTTGGGGGACCTTCCTTGTCACCCTTCTATCATACCATTTTGGTGACTGATTACTCCATTCCTTAAAAGGGGCTGTTTCTTTAAAAATAAAATAAAATAAATCCTCAATATACCATCCACAATACTTCCATCCCCTCCAAAGAAATTATCTTCTGGCTCTCCCACTATATACATTAGTTGCATTGTGCTCCTCACATCTCCCATCTCCTACTCATCTGAACTCAGATCATACTTAGCAAGTCATACTGAATAAGAGGTAAAAAGTAGAAATTGATAAACACAATTCAGAAATGCCAAGAATTGAATTGCCATTTTTAGAGAAGTGAAGAGGCAGATATTCTTAATCTAAATCAGATTGTAAAGAGATAAGCATAATGAATGTCTGTGCCCTTAAAATAGAAGTGGCTTTTGATTAGAAGGTCCCACCTTCCCAGCAGGAAATATTTTGCTTGTAAAAGTATTAGTAAAGCTAGTCTTCTTGGAGTTCTTTGAAAAGTAACTTTTTTGTGCCTTCTTCTTGTGGTTTTGATTTTGCTTTTGAGCAGAGGATTGTTTGTGTTTGAGACTGTCTCACTCAGGCTAGAAGTACAGCCCATACACTAACCCAGTTCCCCTACCAATAGGCCCAGAAACTTTGACCTGTTCCATTTTTCTTGTCTCTCTTTAGGCAAGCAGGTGGCCTTCACTCCAGGGAGCTTACTAAATTGGTGGCAAACTAATTTCTGACACCCAAGGGGCTTTTGGGTGACACAGTTCAAAACTTGAGTTCAGGTAATCCACTACCTCAGCTTTGTAACAGGGAGTACAGGCATTTTACCACTGATACCTTTCATTTGTTAGAAAGTGAAGAAAAGAATTTCTGGCTTTCTGTTGATCAAGTGGCTTGATTGAATTTGGAGATTCAGTTTATTCTGTACAACTTATCTAGAGGATTTAAAACAAAGCTTGGTGGGAACCAAAGCTGACATCACGAGGCAGTAGTATGATTTTTTGTTACTTGAAAGAAAGGGATCCATAGCCACTAGCCTCATGTAAAGAAGGCTCCTACCACCAGACATTACCACGAACAAAACTGGACAGTGATCAGTTTGCATTCGTAATTTACTGGTATGTGCAACACTTTGGAAGTGGTGGCTAGCCCAAGTAGAAAGTTTATTCACCTCAACTTTCACTAAGCTTTTCAAGCTGCTGATTACATTCTAAACCTGAAGCCAGGAAGCTATTCTTTTAAAAGGGAGGTAAAATAAAATTTAATTTAGTATCTGGTGAGTTTTTAAGATCATTCTTGACTGTAACGTGCCAATTAAAAGTTCAGAAACAAACTCATTTAAATCTATTTTTAAGACTCTCTTAAAAAAAATACAAACTCTTTTTTTTTTAAATGAAAGGATTTGCAAGTGTCAGCAGGCATAAGTGAAGCCGTGTTTCAGTGAAGTCTGGCTGCTTTATAGAGCTTACAAATTTGTAAATTCTTATTTAAAGTGAATCAGGACTAGAGGCAGCTAGAGGCTCTGTGACAGCTCTGATCTATAGATCGAATTCTAATTAGGAGGTGCAGGTTGAACGTGTTATATAGCCTGGCTCCCTGGGTCTCTTGTAAGGGGAAAAAAAAGTTAACAAAGGCTTAAATTTATACTCTGCAAGCCCCAGTATTTTCAAATTATGCAGTGCTTCATATTTTAGCAGATATATTGGTTTTGACTGAATACAACCAAAATTCTCCCCTCTGGTTTCCTAATGCTGTCCTGATAAATGATATTTTTCCACCTTTAAAAAGAACTTGTCCTCTTTCTGCATTCTCCCTCCACGTCTGTCTCCTAGCTTGCCCGACTTTCTTCCAGACTCAGCTAAAAGTCTTCCTCCTTTGACAAAAAGCCTTTACTAGCCACTTTATTTATCTTAGTGCCTTACCCCTGATACTATTTCTCATTTGTACTCAATTTGTTTGTACATTATCTCCCCCATTAGACTGGGAGCTCCTTGAGGGCAGAGACTGTGGTTTTTCTTTTCTTTTTTTTTTTTGACAGGGGAAGGCAAAGCAGTTGGGTTTAAGTGACTTGCCCAAGGTCACACAGCTAGTGTGTGAAGTGTCTGAGGCTGGATTTGAACCCAGGTCCTCCTGACTCAGGGGCCAGTGCTCTATTCACTGGGCCACCTAGCTGCCCGTGTTTTTTTTTTTCTTTTTCTTTCTTTGTATCCTCAGCACTCAGCACAGTGCGTGGAATGTAGTAGGCGCTTAATAAATGCACGTTGACTTGAAGTTATTTTTGTCTGTATGAAACAGACAGAAAAGGAGCTCAAGATGAGAAATGAGATCAAATCCCAGAGAGAAAGTTCATTATTTTATCCATTCTGCCTTCTGGTCTCTTGAACTCTGAGAGATGTTACCATTGTATTTAAACCAAATCAGCATCTGATATTATCCTGTTTGACAGCAGTTCATGTGTATAATTTTCCCCCTAATGTTTTCTGCAAATGGCAAAGTAGAAATATCAAATAAAAGACATTAGCCACATTAGGCTCCTTTGCTGTTTCATGTCACTTTAGTGCTGTTATTTTAAAGAAAGGAGACTATTACGATGTCAGCATCTGGAATCGGAGCATAGCAGGGAGCCCGAGATGCTATCCATCAGTTCTTGACAAGGCGGCATCAGGAAAGTAAATGGATGGTGTTTTAGCTCTGGGGCTTTTTACAGAGAAACCTGCTCTTGTTCTGAGGAGAAATTACTGCTGCCTGATGCACATTGTTGTCTTTGTGTGAAGTGCACCCAGCGCTGACACCCTCTGACAGGACTGCTGATTACAGCGCCTGCATACATTACTGACAGACAACCTGTGGTCTTTGTCATGGAGTTCACTAGGAAAGCTGCAATAACAAGCCATTCATTACAGTTGTTAAGTAAAACAAAGGGTCCTTTTTTGCCCCCTCTCCTCACCCTTGTCCATTTGCAAATCCCCTAACTACCTTCAGAGCTTAGCTTAGGTGCCACCTCCTTTGGGGAGCCTTTCCTTATCTCCCTAGCTGTAACTGTTCTTTCTCTTTCTTCTCTCTCTCTCTCTCTCTCTCTCTCTCTCTCTCTCTCTCTCTCTCTCTCTTTCTTTCTCTCTCTCTTTCTTTCCCCTCTAATTCTCTCCCTCTCTCCTCCACTTTCTCGTTCTCCCATCTTTCCCCTTTTCTTCTCCTCTCTCTGTCCCCTTCCTCTCTTTCCATCTCCTTCTTTTTTCCCTTCCTCCTTCCCTCTCTCTCCCTAAATTATATTACCTGATCGCTGTTTTATTCATTTTTCCCCTCCCCCCAAGAAGGTAAACTCCACAAAAGGACAGGAAATGTTTTTCTTTGTATGCACAGTGACTTCCACATATTTCTCTCTCTGCCCAAAATTGGTCTTGAAGATTCCCACTGTGGAAACTTCTTCCTTTAGTACCAATTGGCAACTTGTCTATAATTTGTAATCTTTGCACATAGTAACCACTTAATAAATGATTTTTCATGTGTTTCATTCATTCATTGGAGAATTGTCTGGGATCCTGAAGTCAGTAAATGTAAGTCCTCTCCTCTCTCCCCTATCCCATACTACCTTGGTATAGGTACTAGACAGATACTTACTGAGTTGAATGTGGGTCAAGAGGGTGTCTGTCAGCTTTTAAACCTTCTTTTTCAGTAACAGAGGGTGACCCTATAACTGAAGGGTTAAAAAATTTCTCTTACGAGTAAGGAGAAAAAAACAAACATCTTGCCCTCATGTGATGGAGAAATGAATTTTTCTAGATCTTAATGTAAGCTTTAAGCTCCAGATGTGAGTCACACGTCTTACAGGGGGAAAGGGTGAAGATGCTAGGCTCCTATTCTGTGTAGCTAGAATGAGGTTGTGCTACAAGGAGGCTGTGATGAAAAGCTAGCCCCCAGGGTCTAGTCTCCAATCCCCGCAGAGAAGACTGCCCTTTCAGTAACAAAGGGGGACCATGGCAGTAAAGTTTCTGTCTGCAGGAGCTTGTACTGTTCAAGCAGAACCTTGTCAGGCCTTCCTGACTCGCTCGTGTTTGGCATCAGCCCACAGGACCTCCAACAACAGGTCTTTGCCCATCGTTTTGTGTTTGTCACTTTCCTTCAGAGACAGAAAGGGTTCTGAGGGAGATGAGGCCCAAAGGGCCAGAGCTGTAAGAAGGTTTGTTTCTTTTCTTACTGATGCTGTTGGCTGCCTCATAAGCATGATGCTTAAAGCTGTGTGTTGAGCAAGAGATCCACTCTCCAACGTAGAGACTATAGGGGTCTTATCAGGAAAATGTTACAGGACTTCATCTTTAGTGATTTAAGTCTCTGTACATATGTACTGTATAGGTGAATGTTTATTTAAATATGTTCTTGGAATATTGAAAAGAAGGACATTTTGTGAACTTGATGAAACTGGGGCATGAGTAATTTCTTTGCCTTTCTTTTTTTGCGAGGCAATTGGGTTAAGTGACTTGCCCAGGGTCACACAGCTAGTAAGTATCTGAGGCCAAACTTGAACTCAGCTACTTTTGACTCCCAGGGCCGGTGCTCTAGCCACTGCACCACCTAGAGGCCCCAAATAATTTATTTTATTATTTTTTAAAAATGAATTTTATCGATGACTTTTGTTTTAAAATCTGCTGTTTGTGGTAGTGGATGCTCTTCCTCTTCCATTCTGAGCGAAGAAAAAAAGTTACGCAAACATAACTTTTACAGCAACTAAGTCTGGCAGTGACCGAATCTATCAACAATGTTTTTAATCGACCAAGTACCTAATATATTCCAGGCACTGGAAGAAAAAGTACAGAGAATGAAATGGGTGCATAAAACTTTCTGCCGCAGCAGTCACCCGCCTGTCTGGTGAGAATAGGGAGATGTTTCACTATCTGCCATCTGCCCCATTCCTGTTTCTCATTGGCTTCATCTTAGGATCATAACTTCAGGGCTGGGGACACCCCAAAAGTCATTTAGACCAACTCCCTGACTTTACAGAGGAGGAAAACTAACGTCTGGACACATTCAGTAATTTGAGATCACACACCAGAAGTAAGTAATAGAGCCAAGATTTCAGTTGCAAGCCCCTTGATTCTAATCTGGAGAATGCTTTTGGGAGAACCGGTCCACAGGCCAGTGGTCCTTGCTTCATTATCTGTAGGGAAATGAAAGCAGTTGGGAGGAGGAGGAAAATGAATGGTGGCTGCAGAATGTGACTTCCTTTTAATAATGTTGTCGTTCATGTCATTAAAGTCAAGCATTAGGGTTCTTTGGATTTCTCTTAGTTTACTGTGTATCAGTTCATTCGTATCTTCCCATGTTTCCCTGAAATCCTTTTATTTGTCACTTCTTAGAGCATAGTAATTTCCCCTAACGCTATCAGATGCTTTTGAGCTGTCCCCCAGTTTTGAATGAGCGCTGTGTTCCTAGTTCTTTGCTAACGCCTCCTTCAGGTCTGTGCCTCATGGAAGAATCATTTCAAAGTACAGTGAATGATATGACTGCATTGCTTTCTGCTAACCCAAGAGATAACTGTGTTCCATGTTAGAAGGGGGCAGAGATTGAAGAATGTCGTACGATAATTATCTTCAGGGAAGAATTTGTGCATTTGGGGGCTCTCTGTGGTCCAGTAAGGAACGCATGTTCGAGCAGTGCTGGGAAATGCACTTCCAGAGACTCTTGCTTTATGTAATTTTTTGGCACTCTCTACTACCTGATGCTTTGGGCCCAACCTTTGGTTTTCAAATAGATCAGCAAACAGTGACAATAATATGGACGAAATTTTTCTCATTTCAGGTTATCATTGCCGATGATTACTCAGATCCCTTTGATGCCAAGAGTGAGCTGAAAAATAAAGCAGGAAAGGGGGAAAGTACTGGCTACATGGAGCCCTACGAAGCCCAGAGGATCATGACAGGTAAGAATGGCCAGTGACCTGCAGATAAAGAAATCAAACCCAAGCTGCAGGGGAGAGGTGGATGAGATGGGGGGTGTGCATGTGTGTGCATGTGTGTGTGTGTGTGTGTGTGTGTGTGTGTGTGTGTGTGTGTATACACGTGCAAGATTTGGAGCAGGGTGTCACGTTTCAAATAAGGTTATTTGATTTGGTGCCTTTTAAGGAAAGTCAGCGAAGGCCCATCTAAAGTTGTGAGTGTGTTCCAGAGGAAAATGAGTTTCCAGAGAAGGACTTGGGTCAGAGAAAAGAGGGAGAAGGAAAGGCAGGTTTTCCCAATGATGGGGGGGAGGGAGATATTTAAATTTAAGTGTTAGCCAAACACATTGAAGTAATTTGGTAGAGATTTAGGAAACTATCTCTTTCTAAGGTGCCAAAAAAAAATTGTTCCTTGATGTCTCTGGTTACTTTTAGTGTATGTCCGTGTTTCTCTGTGTGCTTTTTTTTTTTAAATTTCTATCATTTTGGAGGCTTCCTTTGGATACTCTGTTTCTTGGAATACTATCCTGGAATGCTTTTTTTTTTTACTTGTCATGTTGTTTTATCTAAAACACTGATAATGAAATAAGTTTATTTTTATAGAAACTAGTTTTATGACTTCTGCAGTGACCAGTTGTGATATCACATAACAAAGAGTTGAATTTTTTTATGAAGTGCTATGGAAGAAGAGATTGACTCATAAAAATCAGATTTTTATTCTGACATCCTTTGAAAATACTGATCTCCTTCCTCCTGATTTTAATTTTACCCTTTGAAAACCAACTTCTTTGAAGAGTAATTGGACAAAGGTGAATGTGTATTAAGAAGTCTGGGCTTAGAACTGAGCAATAGCTAGGAGCCTCCCAGACACTCTTTTAAGATTTAGGGAAAGTTTGCTTTTGTTTCTCATTAGATAATTGAAAGTTGATGATGCTATTTAGATGAATGTAAAAAATTTGTTTTAGATACATTTTTGTTTGTTTGTAGCTCTTTTGGTGTGGGGAACTCCTGATGTAAATCTCTGTGGATATAAATTGGGAATTTAGCTGTTAACTTAGAACATGACAGACTTGCTTTGGGCGCTGGGAGTATAAGTGACTTGCCCAAGGTCACGTAGCTAGTATGTATCAGAGGCAGGATCTAAATGCAGACCTTGAATTAGTATGAGAATGTGGTGTAGTGGATTGAATACTAAGCCACGAAGACCCAGATTAAAATTCTACCTTCATATACTTAACCACAGTGTTTTACCCTGAGCAAATTACTTATCTGTTCAAGCCTCAGTTTTCTCATCTGTAGCATAAGAGGGTTGGATTTGACCTTCAAGCTTCCTCTCAGCTCTCCATCTAAGATCCTATGACTTTCTTAACTCTAGGACTGACTGTCCATACATGACATCACCGCTGCTACTGCCTTTCTGTAGTTTTAGATACCTTTATTTTATGCTGAATAGAGATTCTTGAGCTCCCACAAAAGTCCAGAGCTGAAGGCTTCTCCCAGTGAGGAGGCCTTTGCTGAGCTCTCAAAGGCTCTGCCAGTGGGGCACAAGCTCTGACAGGCCCTCCCAGACTGAAAAGACTTTGAATATGTGCCCGGTGATGAATTGTATGTCTGAGAACCAGCCCAGCTAGCTAAGCTAAGGGACGCTCCATCACCGGAGGGTTGGCCACCAGGTGAAGAGTTGTTTTTGGCCGTAGTAGCAACTCCTGAAACTATCAGCTACGTCATTGAAGATTTGTAATTTATCTCCATGAAGAGAGTGTCTATACAAAATCCTGGAAATTAAGTACAGGAGATTTTTTAAAATTATATATAAAACTAGTTCCTCATCTCAAGATCCATCTTCCCTTTTGTAGAGTAGAGAAACCCTGCTTCACTGGTCCTTGCTTTTGGAGAGAGGACTTTAAGGAATTACATTGGGGGCAGCTGGGTGGTGCAATGGAGAGTGACTCCGGCCAGGCCTTCAGTCAGGAAGACTCATATCCTCAGTTCACATTTGACCTCAGAAATTTACTAGCTATCACTTTAACCCTGTTTGCCTCAGTTTCCTCATCAGTAAAATGATCTGGAAAAGGAGACAGAAAACTACTCTAGTATCTCTACCGGTAAAACTCCAAATGGGGTCACAAAGAGTTGGACTGAAGCAATTGAGGCTTAACATCAGGGACTCTGTAGCCATGGCAGCTGTTATTCCCTGAGATGGTTAGGATTTAGACCAGGGGTGAGGAACTTGTGGCCTTGAGACCAAATGTGGCCCTCTAGGTCCTCAAGTTCAACCCTTTGACTGAATCTAAACTTCACAGAACAAATCCTCTTAATAAAAGGATTTGTTCTGTAAAATTTGGACTCGGTCAAAAGGCTGCACCCAAGGAGCCAGAAGGCCCCATTTAGCCTTGAGGCTGCAGATTCCCCACCCCTGGTTTAGACTCTCCAGACTTACAGAACCAGCCCCAATTGTAACCCCAATTACTTGGCGCAGTTTGTCACATGAAATTGATTAAAAATTTGTGGTCATTGAAGTGAATGTTGACTGGTAATTTGAAAGAGGAGTTGGGAAACTTGGGTTTGTGGTCTAGGAAGCCAGCACCATACCTTGTGACAAGATGGTCATGCCGAAATGCCCAAGTGTGTCCTTTCTTCTCCCTTCTTGCCTGCTCCCTCCTAATCGAGGGAAGGGACCATTTATGGCCATAGGTACAGCACATAATGACAAGATGATGACAATGATGGACAATACTTAGGGGCCCCATTCTTGGCACTGGGAATAACAAGAAGGAAGATTATGTGAAGATGTGGGGGAACAAGGCATATTCTGGTACCCTATGCCTGCTCCTTTCTTGACCTCTCTGAAATATCTTATAGCATGGATGGTGTCATCCTGCTTACTGTCTCCTCTTGAGGTTTTTCCTAACATTGTTCTTTCCTGGTTCTCCTCCTACCTGTCTGACCACTCCTTCTCTGTCTCCTTTGATGATTCCTTTTCCATGGGTTTCCCTCAAGGCTCTGTTCCAGGCCTCTTTTTTTCTCCACTGTATAATCTCAGTGGGTGATCTCATTAGCTTTCATGGGTATCCTCTTAATGCATGTGATTTCCAGATCCCTCTCCCTCCTCTCTGTTTCTCCTCCCCTCTCTCTCCCCTCTCCTCCCCAGCAGATCTGGTTAGCAGAAGAGTGGAGATGGAGCCAGGGTATGGGAGGGAGATTTCTTAGTAGTGAGATTTCTGGTAAAGAATATTCACTTGGCTGTTCTGCTTTCTAAATTACATTGGGTTTAGTTCATTGAGTTGTCTTTTTAAAATATTGCAGGTATTTTTGTACCTGATCCATGACGGGCAACAGCCTCTGTCCTCCTTGCTGACCCTGAAATTATCTTCAGAACATACCCCATTTCCACAGAATAAATGAATTGAATTGAAAAGCTGTATTTAAAGTAGGCTGATGGTGGTTGCTATCAGTCATTGCATTACTTGTTGTTGACCCATGGGCCTGCCTTGAGATCTGTTCAGAACAGTGCCATTAGAAATAAACCAGAGAAAACATAAGGAAAAGCATGACTTTTCTGATTCAGAACTACCTTATATTGATTCTGTTTTGCTTATGTGCAATTCAAGTTAATGCAATTTTTAAAAATAACGCTTAATTGAGAAACATGATGGTAACTATTAGAGCAGAGTAAAATGACTTGGCTAGATCATTACGTTCCCTTTAGCTACTTACAGTTCAAATCCTGGATTAATAAGCAAGGACAGCAGTAGCAGCCACTAAAAGAAATTCTGTGCTTCTGTCATTTACTTAAATAGGCCTCTCTCTGAACTATAAGATTTTTTTTTTCTTTACTGCTTCCAGTTTTATTCATAGGGTCTGTGTTAAAGGTTCTTATTCCTGATGAATAACACGATGGCAAGGAAAGCACAAAAAGCTTTCAGCCTTTTATGATAAGACCTGGGGGCAAAAATCCTACACATGTACTTTCAGGCCTCCTTGCAAAAAGAAGGCCCAGAAAACAAATGAACAAAGTGGAATGAGGTAGGAACTTTCACATAAGCCGCAGCCTGTGGGACAAAGATCCTGGAACGTGATGCTTTTGTGCTGACCCAGCAGATCTGGATGTTGCACTTTCCTGATAAATTTAAAAGCCCAGAATCAAATATTTATTAATTAAGCATTTGCTGGCCACCTAGTATTATGCTAAATGTCAGTGCCACAGGATAATTAGATGTAACAGTCACAGGAGGAACTTAATGAAATAAAGTAGAGAATAATAAAAGATAATATGTAAGCAAAGTTAAATGATGTGTTCAAAAGAAAACCTAATTGTTGCAGGAATTCAGAGAAGGGAAAGAAATCAGGGAAGGCTTCGTGGAGGAAACATTTCCAAAATGTCTATAGACGACTTGAATTGGTGGATATATTCTGAGTTGAGGATTAGTGAAAGCAAAGTGGGTAGAAAGGATTATTGTGTGTAAGAATAGTACTGGAAGGGCAGTCACAAAATTTCAGAATTGTGAGGAACGTCAAAGGCTACCTGAGTCTATCCATAGCTGAAAAGGAATCCTTTTGGCAATTGTATACTTTATAACAGTAGGTTCTCAAAGCATTGGTCCATGGACCCCTGAAAGTCCACTAAGACTTCAGAGGATCCGCAAAGTCAGAACTCTTTTTGTAATAATACTAAGATATTATTTGGCTGAGATACTCCCTTTTCCAACTTCATATCTGTTTGAGGCTGGATTTTGTTTTTACACTTCAACCAAAACAACATTATCCCAACTGATTAAATTTAAATGCAGATGTGAGAATCTGTCTTCTATTAAGTTAGACATTAAGGAAATTTTCAAAAATTTGTAAAACAGTGTTACTCTTCTCATGAAATTTTTTTAATTTTGGAAAATATAGTTCTTTTTTATTAGAATGTTATCTATGTTAGTACAATATTTTCATTGTTATTTAAAAATAAATTCATAATTGTTTTAAAATTTACTAGTTTTCATTTCTAATATGATAAATATGAATAATATAATCCACATAAACAAAAGCTCTTTGAGGTCCTCTAATTTTTAAAAGTGTAAAGGGGTGCCTAAGACCAGAATGTTTGAGAACCACCACTCTGTAACATACTAGCAAATGGTCCCCTAACCTTTGCTTGAAGATCTTGAGGGAGAGAGAACCTGTCACCTGATGAGGCATTCCATTAGATCAGGGATTCTTCACATGGGATCCACAGAATAGCTCCTTGGGTAGATCTGAGGGGATTTCTGAACTTGAATGGGGGGAAAAAATGATGTCTTGGGTTTCACTACTCTCTAGCTGAAATCTTAGCATTTCCTTCAAGTGATCAAATGAGATAATAGTTGTAAAAAGCACTTAGTGCAGTCTCTCTCTCTCTCTCTCTCTCTCACACACACACACACACACACACACCCTCACACACGCACGTGCACACACACACTTCTTTCCTTTGGTTATTTAAAAAAGAAGCACTTTATGAGAAGGGGGTCCACAGATTTCACTGACTTCATGACACAGAAAAGGGTTAATAACTCTTTTTTTGAGACAGGGTTAAGTGACTTGCCCGAGGTCACACAGGTAGTAAGTGTCTGAGGTCACATTTGAACTCGGGTCTTCCTGGCTCTAGGGCCAGTGCTTTATCCACTATACCACCTAGCTGCCCCAACATCTTTCTTTTAAATAGTTTTAATAGTTAAGAAATTTTACCTTACATTGGTCCTAAAAATCTACCTCTTTATAACTTCCATCCATTATTTCTAATTCTGCTCCTGAGGCTCAAAAAGAACATGTTTAATCCTTCTTCCACATGATAGCCCTTCAAATACTTGAAGACTGCCATCATAAGGATTGTAGATTGAGAGATGGAATAGTCCATCCTCATTTTGGAGAAAGAAAACAGAGACTAAGGATAAATAGTCACCTGCACTATCAGTGGGACAGCTAGGTGGCTCAGTGGATAGAGTGAGGGACTTAGATTGAGGAAGACTCATCTTCCTGAGTTCAAATCTGCCCTCAAACACTGACTAACTGTGTGACCCTGAGCAGGTCACTTTACCCCTGTTTGCCTCAGTTTCCTCATCTGTAAACTGAGTTGGAGAAGGAAATGGCGAACCACTTCAGTCTCTTTGCCAAGAAAACCCCAAATGGGGTCACAAAGAGTCAGATGTGACTGAAAAACGACCGAACACTGCTTTCTTCAGACTAAACATTACTAGTTCATGATCTCAAGGACTTTTAGTGTCCGGGTCACCCTCTGCAGCTGATATTTCCTAACATGCAGCTTCTGAAGCTTTATTAATGTCAGGTGAAAATGATCAAAAGCAAATTATCTCACAGCATGTTACTATGACACGTGTATAATGTCCAGTTGCTAGCAACAGTTCTCAAATTTTTTGGTATCAGAACTACTAAAGTACTTCTTAAAAGTTTTTGAAACTCTCCTCCCGGCCAAGAGCTTTTGTTTGCACATGTTATGTCTCCCAATATTTGTTATTGTTGTTATTCTGTCATTTTTCAGTCGTGTCCAACTCTTCATGACCGCATTTGGGGCAAAGATACTGGAGTGGTTTGCCGTTTCCTTCTCTAGCTCATTTTACAGATAAGAAACTAAGGTGAACATGGATAAGTGACTTGCTGGGGTCACACAGCTTGTGAGTGTCTGAGGCCAGATTTGAACTCAGGAAGATGAGTCTTCCTGACTCCAGGTCCACGTTCTATCTGCTGTGCCACCTAATTGCCCCACCAATATTCGCTGCGTTAGAAATTAAAAGTCACTAATATTAGAAAAATAGTTTTGACCTCGTTGACCCCCTGAAAGGATCTTGGGACCTCTCTGAATCCCCAGAGCATAATTTGAGCAACCCTGGTCTATACAAAACCTTTAGAAAAACAAAAATTAGTTCCTAGGTTTACATGGACTTCTCTTAAGTCATCTTGGGTATATATTTGTCACTACTGAGTTTAGATATGATAAACAAAAAAGCATATTGCTGAGGCATGATCTCACAAGCAAGAGAACAGAAGAATGAAATGGTGATCAACATGAAGACTTGAATGAACACAGTTTCTCATTCCTCCTGAACTCACTTCCCCTATGAAATTTTAGTTCATGGATCTGGTCTTTCTGGCCATCCTACTTACCTTTTCTCTGACACCTTTGAAGTATGTTCCAAAATCGGTTGTATGTCAGACTTAAGCTTGTCTTTCCTCTCCATATCACAAATTCCAGGATGAAATTATCTGCCTTCTTCTAAGAGTAACATCATTTCTACCCCCAAAACAAGTCCGTACTGATTGTTGAGAATCAAGACCAGAATCGGTTTTTTTTCACTATTTGAATGATGAAGTTATTGAAGAAGACCAGAAAATGAGTTCTCCTTTAGGTAGACTGAGCTCCAGCAGATATTTAGATAACTCAAGTCTACTATGTCGGTAGTGTACGCTCCTTGACTATTTCCTCTTCTTGCCTTCATGGTGTGTACCATAAATATCTGGCAATCAATATCACTTCTGTTCTTGTGTTCATCTTCACCCCCAGGTTTTCTCCCTTGGTTTCGCCATCTGATTCCTAAATTTCCTTACATTTGTTTATCTTGTTAATGTGCATTGCTACCTTATTCCATCACCGCATTATCCACATTTTTCTTTCCACATAAGGTCCATCCTTCCATTTTGCAGAGCTATTTTGCAGCCCTCTGCCCCATCCCACTAAGTCTTAATGGTATCTAAGAGTTGTTTGTCATCTGTACTTTATGCACTTGCGTATTAGCATTAAAGGTCAGGGATTTTATTGCTGACTCTGTTCTGAAGATCTCTACCACTATATTTCCTACTTTGCTGCTGTGGTCTAGTTAGATATACATAGTTTCTGCCTTCCACTTCTTTTTCAGTTTAAGGCCCTTTATATTATATCTACAAAAATCCAAGTAAATACATTTTTTTCTTTTTGGCTAATTCTTGTTAGAGACACTCCA
Source organism: Pseudochirops cupreus (assembly GCA_028627135.1). NCBI lineage: Eukaryota > Metazoa > Chordata > Mammalia > Diprotodontia > Pseudocheiridae > Pseudochirops > Pseudochirops cupreus. Next base: position 242,682,744 of record CM053583.1, on the reverse strand, counting down.
TCCCTGGCCATGATACTGTTCTATTATTTTAAATTGTTGTATAGAAATCTAAATCTTATTTTGACATTATCTTTTTAACTAGCTATTTATTTCCGTTATCATTTTTATATATATTTTTAACAAAGCCCAACTCCCGTATTATTACCCAGAGCTACTTTTAGGATATACCTCAAATATTTCTTTTCTTTTTTTTTTCTTTTCTTTTTGAAGGGGGGGGGGAGGGCTGGGCAGTGACTTGCCCAAGGTCACACAGCTAATAAGTGTTACGTGTCTGAGGCTGCATTTGAACTCAGGTCCTCCTGACTCCAGGGCCAGTGCTCTATTCGCTGCACCACCTAGCTGCCCCTCAAATAGGTCTTAATAATAAAATTGAACTGGAGCACAGATTCCAATTTTTCTCCCCCTTTGTCTCATTTCTATGAACTATGCTGCCAGACTATATGAGTGGAGCAGAGGCTAAGGGTTTCTAGTATCCCAGTAGCAGTATTTTATAATCCTTGGCATAACTGTAATGTGTATGAGAGAATCTGAAGGCTAGGTTTAAAACTCTGGGAGATAAATTAACATTGGGAAGCTTGAAGGGGCTCCCAAGGGTCAGCACTAGAGACTGCTAGAGACTGCCCCCCTTCTTGTATAGCCCTTCAGCAAAGAATGATTTTTTACATTTCTAAATCATTTTATCATATTTTAAAATGTATTTTGCTGACCCTTGGACTAGAGGAATGTCTTGGAGGGAGACTGATGTTTTGTGGTGGGCTTGCCATTGCTAATGATCCTTTTAGAGATAGTAGTGTTTGCCACATCTCTTACTGTACACTTTGAATTTAAGCAGACTGTTAGTCATGCAGAATTATCTAAGATAATTTTTATTATTTAGATGGATCATTACATGGGAAAAATTTGTAAATGATTGATTTCATTATGACATGTGGAACTTCTGTCCTCTCCAAAAGAAAAAAAAATCATATCCACTGATTAAATTTTTTTTCATTCTGTTTTCTAAATTCCTTTTTAAAAGCAGTGACTGTGCCCATTACTAGGACAAAGGATGTTTACTGAAACGTGGTTTTTTTTAGTTATTAGGGATATTAGGACCAAAATCGAACTCTTTTGCTTAGATTTTTTTCTTGTTATAAGTTTCTTTTCAAAGTCAGAATTCTTTGTATTTGATTATAAGTGGTTGCATAAATAGAGGTACTTGGTGTCTGTATGCTGTCAGATTGTGTTTGAAAAATCAGAGTGAATATGTGAGAATCAGGATTCTGACCTGAGTGCCTGTAGTAAAGGGGAGAAATGTAGAGAAAGAAGTAATGATGAGAGGATGGCTGACAGGGAGTCTTGCCGGTAGGGTGAAGGGAGAGGAGCAGTGACGACCTCTGAAGCTGGGTGTTTTTCTGAAGTTTCCATGAGACTACAGCATATGTTTGATCATGAGTAACAATGGCAGGCCTTTGATATTCCTGTTTCCACTAAAATATAGATAGTTTTACAGTGTAAACTCCATGAAAAACCCTTTCTTTTTTGCCTTTGGATTTGTCAAATGTAACCAAAAGTTGTTTACCTCCAGTTAGAGCCTCAGAGTTGGCCAAGGTCCACTTGTGTGATCAAAAGTTCCTTTGTTTATAAGCAACTTCCACCTGAAATCAACCAACAATATGTTGGCAAAGGAGTGTCAGACAAATGTGGAATTGCATATAGAAACAGAAAGGTTTATGGTGGCAAGATTATTGCCCCTAGAGATTGGAGATAGAGGAGTTACCCTTAAGGAGCTTAATTTTATTGATCAGTCAGATTATGCACAGTAGATACTGTGCGTCACATCTCTGTGGGCTCCAGAAATTTAGCTCCTGCTTAAAACATGGGCAACTAAGTGGCACAGTGGATAGAGTCCTAGTCATAGAGTCAGGATGTCTTATCTTGCCAAGTTCAAATCTGCCCTCAGACACTTACTAGCTGTGTGATCCTGGGCAAGCCGACTTCACCCTGTTTGCTTCAGTTTCCTCATCTGTATAAATGAGCTGGAGAAGAAAATGACAAAACACTCCAGTGTCTTTGCCAAGGAAATCCCAGATAGGGTCACCAAGAGTCAGACGTGACCGAAATGACTAAAACAACAACAGAACTGAATACCTAGGAAGGCATGGCCTTGTGGCTATAAATAGATGTCAGAAAACAGCTATCTAAACTACAGGGCAATGTGCCAGAAATACAGACCTCACTGTGTCCTAGAAGATTCATCAAATAAAATGTACTGGTACTGACCCAGCATCACAAATTAAACCATGGCCCACAGTGTCCCAGATACAAGAGTGATCCAAAAAATTTTAAGAATGGTGTTTTTAATAGATACTCATAATCTCCCAGCTACATTGAAGAAAAAATGTTCAAAGTGTAGACGTCTTGAAAAAGAAATACAGATGTTGTGAGAACATGATGAAGTGTATCATCCCTGTTTTCCTAAAGATGCCTTCAGTGAGTCTGCTGAAGATGAGTTCACATCTCAACACTTGTACTCCATTATAAAAAGAACTTATTTTGTCCATTTCTCCTATAGTTTGCAGAGTGTAGCAGCTTACTGCAGGACAGGTTCTCTCTGAATCCCATCCAGAAAAATGAGAAGAGATGAAATAATAACAACGATGATAAGAGGAGTTTGTATTTGATCCTAGAAATCTCCAGTAGCCATTGGAATTAACTGAGCAATCAATAACTGTACTCCGATGCTCAGTATATATAACAGTCCTTCATTGTGTCTGTAGCACTTTATGCGTTGCAAAGCACCTTCGCATGTGCATCCTCACAAACACCTTGTAAGACAGAGGGATCAAGTATTATTGTCCCCATTTTACAGATTAAGAAGCTATGACTTCTGGATGGCTTATGGTTGGCTGCCCAAGGTCATACCACTGGTCATGGATAGAAGTGAAACTAGAACCCAGGTCTCCTAGCTCCTAATTTGGTGGGCTCTCCCATGTTGCCCAACTGGGTTAGGGACAGAGACTGTCTTTTGCCTCTTGGGATCCTGAGCACTGTGTTTGCAAAGTAAGCATTTAATAAATGATTTATTGATGGATTGGCTTGTGATTTCATTAGTGTAGTGATCTCCCAGAGTGGAGGGCACAATTGCCTAGAGCACCCAGAGGTTAAAGGTCACCTCTGGTCTTATAGCTAGAATGGGGCAGGGTAGCCTCAAATTTGGAGTTAAGCACAATGCCTAGCCCATGGTAGGTGCTTACTAAATTGCATATTGGCTGAGTGATTCAGTACATACAGCAAAGAGTAAAACTTGGGGAACAATCACATATTTGATGTCATTTTGACAGTCTTGCCTATTTTCTTGTGGAAAACCCTTTATTGTAGAATAAATTTTTTTAAAGTGCTCTTTGCTTTAAAGAAAGAAAAAAAAAAGAAGTTGAATGAAGAAAAAAAGAGTGCAGCAAATCAATCTCCTTCTATGAAATCTCGGAAAAGAACCCAGAATCTGTATGTTGAATACATCACTCACCGCCTGAGACAGCAGGGCTCCAGAAATCCCTTCATTAAGCAGCGTATTCTCTGCACATAGTAGGCAATCAGCTAATATGTATTGAATGAACAAAGGGACAAAGGAATGTCATCGAATGATATGTAGAGAATTTCACTGAGATGAGTTGTTCATTTGTACACAAGGCCCAAATTATAACCCTCGGTCCCATTAATACCTCCTTATTAGAGATTTGCTTTTAAAACTTTTGGTTAGTCTATTAAATAAGAAAAAGAAATCTTAAAATATAGAGTATGCTCAATGTGGTCAAATTAGTGCCGTGATTAATAAACTGGCTATTACCATTTTAATTCATAAGCTTGATGCTACATGTTGTAGTGAGTTTTTATTTGCCCTGCATAGGATAAGAGTTCATTCATAAAAACAGGCCCTCATTTTCCAGGGCTTGGTTGCATAAAACACAGGCAGGGCCCAGCTTCTCTTAAAATTACATTAGGCGGTATGCAAATGAGCCTGCCTGAATACCTTTTGCACTTACACCTCCTGAGTTGAGCCACAAGGTTTAATTATCTGTTCTAGGTGTAGACTCCCAAATGCTTAGGCCACCATTATGTCAAAAGTGTTTCAAAGCACAGGATAAAACAAATGCTTAGTTTGCCTTACTGGTCTTTCCAGGTTGTGAAAAAGGGGGTAGGTCATGATCAGCTTCTCAACACGGCACAGGTAATGAATGCATTCCTGCTTGGTAGCTATGATTGTAGTTTACAGCTAATGTCATATGCCCAGACTTGTTCCTTCTTTTGAAAGTTCCCCATTGGCTGCAGCACGGATTTTGCTGTAAATCTCCTGAATTTGTCACTAGGTCCACAGCTTTCCCCTCATTTTTAATTGTCCTTTCACTTTGACATGATATATTTTAAGGAAATCCTAAAAAAAAAACCCAAAAAGCAGTTGTTATCAGCTAAGATCAGAACTTTGTATGATTTATTTTTCTGTTGTATTACAAACTCCTTCTGTTTCTGTCTCAGGCCTTTAAGAGAACTTTTGCACTGTGCCCCAGAGAGTCCTGGTTTGGGAGTAAGGAGATTGCTTCAACTGTTTCAAGCTAGATTAAAGCACTTTATTCCTCTCGGACTGAGTTTCTTCCTCTGTAAAATAGAGACGATAATACTTGAATTGCCTCTGTCACAAGATTGTAGTGAGTAAAGTGTCTGGTAAACTGCAAAGTACAAATATGAGCTATCTGTTGTCTCAGACAGAGAAGTCTGAGTTTTTGCCAGAAACTTAATTTTTGACAAAAGTTTTTTACTTTCTTTCCCCCAGTAATCAGACCTGTACTGTCATGAGGGGCTGTAATAGAACATAGTCTTGGGAGCAGGAGGCCTGAGCTCTCCTCTTGTCTAGACCTAGTTCTCATTTTCAAGTTCTAAAACCTTAGGGAATTAACCTCTTCTCCCTCAGGCTCTTCATCTTTAAAATGAAGAGCTTCGTGAATCCTGCAAATCAGTGGAGATACTTGGATAAATAAAGTTGTTCTTCCATTTTGATGCCTTACTTTGGCAAATATTAAAAGGAAATGGGGATATCTGATTTGTGTGAGAAACACGTTTCCTGTGTATAGGAAGGGCATTCAGTTCAGTAGTGGACAACTCAGTTTTGCTCCAGAGAAATGACACTTTTAGTCAGCTTACTGGTTTTAGCATTTGGATCCAGGAATCCTTTTCTGGGCAGTCAGGTAGTTTAGTGCATAGTGTGCGGGGTCTGGAGTCAGGAAGACTCATCTTTTCCTGAGTTCAAATATGGCCTCAGACCTTTTCACTCTGGGCAAGTCATTTTACCCTGTTTGTCTCAGTTTCCTCATCTGAAAAATGAGCTGGAAACAGAAATGGCATCTTTCCCTGGAAAACCCCAAGTGGGGTCAAGAAGAGTCACACACAACTGAAAAAAATGACTGGTCAGCAACAGAACCTTTTCTCAGTCCCATAACTCTTAGTGTTTCAAATTATCCTGTATTCGGTTCTCTTTTTACATGTCTTCCCATCATCCAGTAGAATGCCCTCCAGAAGCTTGCCTTCATTTTTTCAGTCGTGGCTGACTCTTCTTGACTCATTGCAACACTGCATGGATTTCACTGTCCTTAATTCATTGGTGCTCATGATCCCCAAACTATCACACACTTCCTTTGTTTACATCCAAAAGATTTATTTCCACAGGGAAGGATTAACATAGTGGAACTGGTCCATTAGACACTGTAACACAATTATTGACTTTAGTCACAGGCCCAGCCCCATTTCATCAGGGCCCCAGTGTCACTTTGCAACTTGCTTTGAATGAGAGAGAGTCTTGGGCTGGAAGCTTCTGCTTAATGGTGCCAACATTATTTTCCTAAATGAGAAATTGATTTTCCTTTTCTCTTCCTCTTTTGCTTCCCTTTGTCATCTTCTTGTCCCATCTCTTTTTCTCCTTCTCTGTTTCTTACTCTTTAAGACAGATTATGGCCAGGCCTGATGGTGCATGCCTGCAATCCCTGCTGATGGGGAAGCCAAGGCCCATAGATCTCTTGAGCTCTGGGGCTCTGGCTAAGCTACTGTTCACATTAAGTTCAGCATTAATAATGGTGAGCCATTGTGGGGATGAGGGAGAGGAGGAAACCAGGTTGTCTAAGGAGAGGCAAACAGGCCCAGGTTGCATGCAGAGCAAATCAGAATTCCCTCACGGATCAGAGTGAGATTGGGCCCATGAGAGGCTCCAGGGCTTCAGCCAGAGCAGAACTGGTGACTTAGTCAACAAAAAAAAAAATCATTATCCATTTTATTAGTCTGACCGTTCAGGTAGGAATTATCAGCCTCGTGTAAACTGTAGGCTCCTTGCAATAGTTGTCCATGTGTTTAATAGACCTTCTCTACCTACTCCTCATGCTATCCAATCGTACATCCTATGGCTGCTTACAGAATATTGATGACTGCCTCACAGAGGGAGCTAGAGAGCCTTAATGAAGTATTCGGAGATGGCAATGTCTCCTAGAGAGCCCTCTTTAAATTTCATCTCATTTCAGATCAACTGGGAAGCTCACAGTTCAGCATGTATATAGACATGGTTTGAATCCCACCCCCGATATTTCCTGGCTGTGTGACCCTGAACAAGTAACCAGAACTGAGCTTACTCATCCACAAAAGGAGGGAGTTGAACTCAAGGACTTTTAAAAGTCCCTTCCAACCCTAACATCTGGAATCTTGGGTGTAATTGCTATTATTAATGGAGTCTTATTAATCTAAGGCCATCAGTACTGAGGAAAGCCTAGCTCATGACTTGCTTCCTGTCACATACTTCCAGAGTGTGAAGATATAGCTGAGGAATGAATCACTAATTAGTCCTCAGCATCGGGCCCCCAACTTTAGGTGAGATTTCTTTGTTTTTTCTGAATGCCCTTTTATATTTTTTTATGTGTCATCTTTTATGTAGGCATCAATTTAAAACAAGTCGTGATTTTCAGCATGCAAACAATTAATTTTTAATTAACCTTTTTAAAACATTGAAGTGTTTCATTTCCTATCAGTTCTTATCCTCTAGGGGACTTCCCCCTTATGTACAGGAAAGATCTGACAGGTCAGTAGAAGGAATTGTGACATTCATTAAATATAAACAACAGAGACTAAAAGAGTCCCATCTCTGGCACCTCAACCCCCACTCCATCCTGGTTATCCTGGCTTAAAGGCTCTTTCTTTAATGGGAACAGCCTTTTCATAAAATACCATGCTCTTATGTCTGCTATAAAGCCTTCACCACTGCTATAAAGCCTTCACCAAAAGCCCAAAATCAAGGAATGGATGGAAACCACCACCACTGGTTCCTTCCCTTCCATGGCACAGCTCCCTATGGCTCCATGTGTCACTGAGGCATCAACTTCAGGGAGACCACAGGTAAATCTATACCTTGGCCCCAGACCACCAAATGTCCCTGTTTCTTCCCTTTGCCCTTCAGGGTGGTTTGTGACTTAGTGTGTGTACCTGATCCGGGAATGCCCTCAGGGAAAAGCATAAAGTGAAAGTCAGAGTCATTCAAGAGTTCTGACAGGGGCTTTCACAATTGATGGGCTAAACATGGGCTGGAACTGTTGCCACAAACCTCTGCCCCGGCTTCTCAGTATTTCTTCTAGTGATTTTCAGGAGTTAAAGGAGTTTGGTGTGGGGGGGAAGCACCACTGCCAAGTCCTCTCCCTGTCTGCTAAGATTTCTTAGCCCTTTCCCCCAATGAATTATCACCACTGTATAAACACATACACACTCAGGTCAGTCATGAATGTGAGAAACAAGGAAGGTCTTTACTAGAAAAGTCTTGGGGATGCCTGGATTCAATGGGTTTATATGATCCCTGTCTACTCTGAAATTCTCTGATTCTCTGGAAGTTTTGATCAGTCTCCCTTGCTTTGAAAAAATGACCAAAGAAGGTACTTAAGTACTTTGTTTTTGTTCAGTTGTGTCCAACTCTTAGTTACCCTGTGGACAACTCTGTCCATGGCAATGTTCTCGGCAAAGATACGGGAGTGGTTTGTCATTTCCTTCTCCAGTGGGTTAAAGCAAACAGAGCTTAAGTGACTTACCCAGGGTCACAGAGCTAGTGTGTGATGCAGGATTTGAACTAGGCTACATCCTCTGTCCCCTGAGCCACCTAGCTGCCTGCATTTAGGTGCTTACTTTGTGAGTACAAAAAGAAAAGTAAGAGTCTAAAGATCTCTTTCTGTTTGGGGTTCCTTAGCTCCTCTTAGTTTGAGCTTAAAACTGTTTTTGATAACTCCATAAAAAGCTGTCAAAGATTCCCACCACTCTCTCCCCTTTAGGTGAGTTCTGCCTCTTTCAGGGGCTATTTATTTCTCAGCTGTGCATTATTACCCTGGGATGGAGTTTCCTAAGGACATGAAGCATTTGAAATCACCAGAGAATTGACTTCTTATAGACCTAGACAGTTCATGTAGTCACTCAACAGGACTAGCACCAGTGGGGCAAAGTCCAGGTTTTCTCCTCCATGCTGTGACTTTGTGCCCTACTGCTTCTCACTTCCAGCTCCAATTCCACACATTGGTGTGATCAGAATCTCCTTCACTGTGTTTAGGAAGCTCAGTCCAGGAATTGACTGAGCTTCCTAAAAATCTAGAAACGCCATGTGACTGGCTCTGTTGCTTTCTGCTACCTCCTCCAAGGCATGGGGTTTTCCAAAAAGGGGCCTAATGGATATATAGGAATGTCTTGGGGAATTCAGGTATTTACAGGTAATTCTCTCTTCTCTAAGTTGATTCTTTTCCTTATGAAGCCCAAGTCCAGGATGTGAGCTGGTGATGTATTATAAGATCACAGCTTGAGACCTAGATGTCAAAGGACATCTTGTCCCAGCTCTGCTGCCTGAGTGACCATAGGCAAGTCACTTAACATCTCAAGGATTCAGTTTCTTTTTCTGTAGAATGAAGGCTTAAATTAGATGACCTTTGAGCTCCCTTTTAACTCTTAAATTTATGAACTTAGTCTAGTCCCCTCATTTTATAGATGATGAAATGGAGGCCAAGAAAAAATTTACCTCCTCCTATATAAGATCCTTGAGGACAAGGATTCTTTCATTTTTTTCTAGCCTAGCATCTCATACACAATGGGCACTTTATAAAATGTACCTTGATTGGTTTATTACCAAGGTCCATTTTCTCTCTGTAATACACTGCCTTTTAGTCTTCCCATGGCATTAAATTGACCTGTGGGAGGATCAGGGGAATGAGTTCACACCATATCAAAGAGCTAACCTTTAGAGATAAGTGCTTCCCTAAGGAGATTCCAGAGAGATTCCAAAGGGCCTTACCAAGTTCATCCTGGGCACACACACACACACACACACACACACACCCTTTAGCATTCTTCTCCACCCCTTCCCCCCCCAACCCCAGTTAAAGAACACACAATCTCAGCAAATTACATACATATACACACACACACACACACACACACACACACACACACACAGTTTGGAATATTTCTCTAGGGATCTGCAATGTTTTCACTGCATGGTGCAGCAATCCCTTGTCCTACCTCCTACCTCCTTAATACCTTCTGTCCCTATAATGCCAAAGAATAAAGGACGTAGTCATATCACTGGTATCCTTAGAACAGTTCATAGGCACTCATGATTAAGTCTAGACCTCCTGTAACTATTAACTGACCTGACCTATCCACAAATATTGTACAGTGTTTGTCTAGAGGTTCACGTTTACCTTAGTTCTTACGAAGATCTGTCTAAACTTGGCCATGTGGGCTAGCCTGGTGAGGCCCTCCTGAGTGTGCCTGTATCTCCTTAAGAAAGTGTTAATTCTTTGAGGTGAGATATGAACTGGCCTGGCCCTGCTTACTCATTTTATCACCACCTCTTCCTTCCCCCCTTTTATCCCTTTAATTCATTAAGATTAATGTGTACCTTGTCTTTTCATAAACCCTTGGACTTGGTTTTTAAAAGAAAGAGAACCAGAGAAAGACTGGAGAGTTTTACCAGGTTCCTCTTGGCCACACCCTCTACACTGGCAAATAAAAGGTTTGGTCTCTGGCATCTCTTAGCTCTAGCTTCTCTGACTAGTCTATCATTTACCAGAACGATTTGCCTGCTGGACAGGAAACAGATTATCAGAGGTAAATAGATTTTCCATGAGTCACTTGATGACTTTGCTGCACTTAGGAAACAGAATAGCACACCCTGCAGTGAATGGGGTTAGTTAGACTAATATGATAAATTGGTTGAGTGTGAGCAGAGTGGGGAGGGAGAATGTTAAAGGTCTTCCTTCTCTTGACGGAATTACTCAGATTTTTAAGAAGGTTCTAACAGAGGTGAAGGGTTGGTAGTGGCGGGGAGGGGGAAGCTGTGTAACTAAATGTGAAGGATAGAAAAACTTCTGTGTGGGGCATGGATTAAAAAAAAAAGGAAAATTCTTCATTTTGGACAAATGACTGAAAAAAGGAGATTGGCTAAGTATGAAATTATAAAAGAGTTTCACCCAAACTTAAAATAGCAGAAATGGAGAGCACCTTTTGAAGCTAGAAAAAAAATAAATTTGGTATATATCCAGTTCCATTTAATACATATTTCTTTAGCGCTTCCTAATGTCCAAAGTCACTATATTAGGTGCTAGGGATACAGTAACAAAAATGGAGCTAACCCTGACCCCAAAGGGCTTGCATTTTATTTGAGAAATACAACATGTGCTGGCACTTACTACCTTTGTCACTTGGGCCAAGTCACTTGACCTTTCTAGAGCGTCATCTTTCTGATCTGTAAAATGAAAAAGTCAGATGGATTGAGATGACCTAAGGTCCCTTTCAGCTCTAAAGCCATGATCCTGCATACACCAAAAAGTAAATAGGAAGTCCTGTGAGGAGGCCGAGATCACTAACAGCCTCAAGTAATGAATATTGCATACAGCTGGCAATAAAGTTATGGAATTCCCGGCCCCCAAGACATGCTGTATATAGGCTGAAAACATAAATACACTTGTCTTTCCCAAATAGAATTGTGGACCACAGAGTGACTCTTCCCTGGAGGTTATGAGGAGGTAAGAAGGCATAAATGTGTTTTGAGTGGGGTGCAGGGTAGAGGAGGCACAGTCCCTAGAGTTAGAGGCCCTGACTAGCTATGACATTGCCTGTATGACCATGAGCAAGTCACCTACCTCCCTATTCCTCCATTTTCTCCTAACTAAACTAAGGGGCTCTCTAGATCTCTGATAGCTTATGATAATGGCCAGACCAGTAGAGAAATGTTTGCCATTGTTCATTCTAATTTAGTGCAGTCTATAGGAAGTGGGATTAAAGTTCTTCAAGCCCCTAGTACATGCCTATTGAACTTAATCCCTATACCATATGTTGCCTAAAAGTTGTAATAAAAGTTTTCGTTTGCTTTTTTTTTTGTTCCCTGCATAAACACTACAGATGCCTGAGAGGGATGGAATAGTCAAAGTTGTGAAGAAGCAGAAAGGAGAGGAGAGGTTTTATGGTCTTGGGAGAAGAGAGATTCAAAGAGTAAACATAACTCAGGATGAGATGATCAGAAGGAAAGGTGTCTGGAGTCATGAGTCTGAGAGGAGAAGAGAAAAAAGATGGAATACGGCGGGGGCAGGGAGGAACAGAAGCTTTTGATAGGAATATGAGTGCCTAGAACTAAGAAGCAACAGGCAGGAAATTCTGGGAGCAGGAACACAGACGATGTCTCCTTGCTAAGTTGTGGCTTCATATGTTTACAAGGAAACCTCTTTCACTCTCTAAGTTAAAGCCAGGAATAAAGGTAGATCAGAAAAGTAATGACTTCATATTAACGAAAGGATTTTTTAAAATATATTTTTATAATTTTTAATGCCAGAAGATTCTGTTCTCTGCATTTGGGGGAGGTGAGGCTTCCATATTTTTGATCACCCTGAAACAGGAAACTACCAGTGAGGAAACTCTCTCAACCAGTGCAGAACAATCATTGTTCTGACACTTACACAGAGTTGCTTACAGCAGGAATCTCCAAATTTTTCTGATTGCAGATATCTGTGACCTTAAAATTTTTTATCCCACACACATCAATTATATGTATACTACTATATTATGTGCATTGTAAAAGTTACACAAAGATAAACATTTTTAAAAGGATTCAGATAAATATGAAAGAATATCTGATATCTTAATAGGGAGCCACTGGAATATATTGAATGGGGGGGGAGGGTGACATAGGTGACATGATCAGACCTGTGCTTTAGGAAAATCACTTTGACAAGCTGTGGATGATGAACTGAACAGGGAGAAAATCGATTAGGATGCATTTACAATTGTCCAAATAGAAGGTGGTGAGGGCCCTTACTAGAGTGTTAGATATAGGAAGAGGAAAAATTAGGACAGGTGGAAGAGATAGAGACATAGAATTGGCATGATGTGGTAACTTATTGACTGTATGGAGTGAGGGACAGTGAAGAGTCAAAAGTAGCCCCTAATACTGTGAACTTGTATGATTGAAAGGATGGTTGTGCCTTGATAGTAATAGGAATATTCAGAAGAATGGTGAGGTTGGGGGGAAAAGATAATTTAATGAAATCTGTGACCTATCATGACCTATGGATGCCTCTTCATCCTTACACTGTCCCACTTAAAATGAAAAGGAGACAGGGTGAGATTTTCCCCAATGGCACCTGGGTAGCTGCCATGGGTTACTTGATAGCTGGGGTTATAACTGTACTAAGGGGTTAAAGAATGGGGGAGGTAGATACCTTAGATACCTTCCAAAGTGGTGTGACAAGGGTAGTCATTCTGTGTTGAGGCACATAGTTGGTTGTACTTGGGGACAATTCCCATGATTGGCTGTGTCAAGGAAGGTGGAATTCACTCCATCTTTCCCTTTCATTGATGGCTGACCACATACCCATTAGGTTAGGCCACACAGTGTTTGAAGACCACTGGCTTAGACTGCTGCCAGGAGGTGTCAGAGTCAGGGCTTGAACCCAATCCATTCTGACCGCAAGACAACAATGAACCTAATTGAATAATGTAATATTTTAGACTTTACCTAATTTGTCAGTATCAGAACTCTGAAAGTTTCTCACACAGTAGTAAATAAAGTTTTGTATAGGAAAGGACAGCAGTGGTTGAGGGTTACCATCAGATGAGAGAAAGCAGCTTTCAGATGTCTATAAAAATAAAATGAAGTAACAGAAGCAGCAGAAACTATAGTTAATGGAAGAGTAGAACATGCACTTCATTAGATAAAATTACATGTGACAAAAGTCATATTTGATGTGCTTGGGATTCCCATCATGCCCACCCTCAGGAGTAACTCTATTCCATACTTGCTTTAACCATCGGAGAGACAAGCAAGTCCAGAAGACAGAGTGATATTGATAATTTTTTCCATTCTGCTTTTTTACCAGTTCACAAGCTGGCAAAAATTGAGATGCTAGATCATTTGAAGATCAATATCTTAGGGACTTCTGGGTCACAAGAGCAACAATATGGCAGACTAGACATTTTCTTTGATCCACATAACCTCTCAAACCTCTCCAAAACAGAAATTATACGCTAACGATAAAACAACTTCAGCTATTTCCATTGCCTAGGACGCCCAGAATACAAAAGAAGATTTAAAAACAAACCCTGAAAACCAGGAACTGACACTAACTCTGAGCTCACATAGCATCTCTCCTCCTCCTCCTATGCTATGAGCAAACAAACCTGCACTGGTAAACCCAAGGAGACAACACAGGTTTACATCATAATCCACCCCTGTGCTCTGGTCCCCCCTCCCTCTTTCCAGTGCTGTAGAGATCCTAACTCTAAGCAGTGGAATTTTCCTCAGGCCTCAACAACCAACTTGGCCACAGCCCTTCAGAAGCAAAAGCCTGCCAGGGGCTGCAACCCAGAAGCACCAATGCTGCAAAGTTCTGAACTGTCTGGTGCTGGGGATATCAGGCTCTGCTGGTGTCAAGGACAGGAGGCTCTGAACTGCTGGTTCTGGGCCAGAGAAGTAAGGAACAGAGAGAATAGGATAGGTAATAAGGACAGGACTCTGTGTAACACCCCGCCAACCCTGAGAAAAGAGCACCAATTGGCCTTGGTCTAACCAAGGACAATTCTGACAAAAAGTCAGTTGGAGCAGAAACCTAAGAGTGAACCATGACTTGCCTGGTGTGGAAGGAGGCTGAGACACTTTGCCATCCAGCCCCCAAGGAAACCACAACAAGAGGGAGTCAGAAGTGGACAATAAGGAAAATAAGGTCAGGGCAGGCACTGAAAGTACCAAAGATTCTAGGAAGGAGAAATCTCAAAGACCTTGAACCTAAATAGATAAATAACAGGAAAAACAGTAGGCAATATGGCCTCCAGATCTAGTAAACAACTGCAGAATGCAAGAAAATGGTCCGGTACTGAGGAAAACATGGAACCGCAACACACTTTTACTCAGTAGTTAATTGAAAAAAGAAATGGGGAGCCAGAGGCCTTTGGTGAAGCTGAGGAGGGAGAAGATCAAAAGATTCACAATCTGGCCCCTCCTCCGTGTCACCCTGACCCAGAAGGAAAAGCACCCATACACCCACCTCCCCCTCCCGTGGTGTGGCAAAGTTGGGTTTGTACGGGTGCTGAGAGGGCGGCCCACGCGCACGGTCTACCATTCACGGCCAGAGGTGGCTGTGACTTGGACACTGGCATGGGCTTCGCCTGCAGCCGCAGCTCCCGCCCCTGCCTTGCATCCGTCCCTTCCTCACCGAGAGACTTCCCAGCACCCGACACCTTGGGGCAGAGTGAACTTACTAGAAGACAGCAAGGATCACATATTTTGAAAATGGAAAATAAAGCTCCTGTGGATTCTCATAAAGTTACCAAAGAGTCTATCCTAACAGAAGAGTTGATTACAGAAGGAAAATGGGTCAAACTTGAACAAACAAGGTATGTAGATCCCACTGGTAAAATAAGAACTTGGGAAATTGTGAAACCTACTACTAGGAAAGAAGGATTTCTGCTGATGGTGTGGCAATTATCCCAGTATTACAAAGAACTCTTCATTATGAATGCATTGCCCTGGTGAAGCAGTTCAGAGCCCAGTGGGAGGCTATTGCTTAGAGTTCCCTGCAGGTCTCATAGACAACAATGAAAGCCCAGAGACAGCCGCTCTTTGTGAACTTGAGGAAGAAACTGGTTACAAAGGTGATGTTGCTGAATGTTCTCCAGCTGTATGCATGGACCCAGGTTTGTCAAATTGTAGCACACATATAGTGACTGTGATGATTAATGGAGATGATGCTGAAAATGTGAGACCTAAACCAAAGCTTGGAGATGGAGAATTTGTGGAAGTAGTTTCTTTACCAAAGAATGATCTACTGAAGAGAATTGAAGAGCTCATGAACATCTCAAGATGGATGCCAGAGTCTGTTCTTATGCTTTGGCACTGAAACATGCCAATGCAAAACCCTTTGAAGTGCCATTCCTGAAATACTGAAACTGACCAAGACTCACCTCTGTGTTTTTATAAATGAGGCCAGTCTTTAAAAGTTTGGACTTTGTATTCACATAGTTAATGTAGGTTTTGAATTAGCTTTTTCATAAAATAAAGGCAATATAGAATGAAAAAAAAAGAAAGAAAAGAAAAAAGAAATGGGAATCATGAGAGCAGAGTTTAGGTCCCACACAGCCAAAATAATAAGCAGTATAGAAAAACTTAAATCTGTAATGGTAAGCCTCATCATCAAAGAAACAAAAATTGGGAATGTAAGTACAAAGAAGTGAAAAACAGTTCAGAAGAAGAAAGGCAAAAAAAAAATTTAAAACATGAAAGCAAAACATAAGGATCTCAGAAAAGATGTGTGGAGACAGCTTAAGGATAGTAGGTCTCTAAGAAAAAAAGGATAGAACAAAAAACCTTAACACTGTAACAAAGGAAATAATAGAGAAGAACTGCCCAGAACTTCTGAACATAGAAAATGAAATTCCAATTGAAAGAATTCGCAGATCGCCTCCAGAAAACAAACAAATAAAAAACCAAGGCTGCAAACTCCAAGACACATAGTGGTTAAATTGAACAATTCAGAACAGAAACAAGTTCTGCAAGCCATTTTAGGAGAAATATCAATATATTATAGCTCTCCCAGAAATGCATTTAAAGATGAACTCAACAGTAATAATAATAGTACATAACTAACATTTAGATAGCTCTTATGGTTTGCAGAGATTTACAACATCTCATTTTATCCTCAAAACAACCCTGGAAGGTAGTTGCTTTTATTATACTCATTTTATAGATGAGAAAACTAAGACAGACAGAAATTAAGTTACTTGCCCAAGGTCATACAGCTTATATGTCTGAAATATGATTTTAATTGAAATCTTCCTGACTCCAGGTCCAAGGCTCTATCATCTGCATCACCTAGGTTTGTTATTATCTGAATATATTATAACTTAATTTTGTCAACCAGGATAATTATATGAGCAAGCCAAATTGTATGTTGTACATTTTTAATGTTCTTAAATCATCAAAAAGACTGCATATATCATATATATATATATATATATATATATATATATATATATATACACACACACACATATGAAGAGTATTATTCCCTCTCCCCATGCTCAGCATTTCCATTTTCCACAAAATATTCTCATTGCTTGACCATAATAATAATAATGGAGTCGTGCCAAAGAAATCATAATTTCAGCAACGCTGAAACAGTGACAAAATTGAGCTTTATGGAAATTGCTGATTGACTTAGCACTCTAACTTGCTCCTAAGAGTCAGAATAAATAGATGGGACAGTGTAATGCTGCAAGTTGGTCAACATGAAGGAGCAGTGACTTGATCAACTTGACATGGGAAATAGCAAAGCAAGAGGGGCAACTTCTTTGTGTTCTGGTAGGACAAAAAAGGGAAAATATGACAGAAAGGTCAGGAGTGATCATATTCCACCAGCTTCAAATGCTTCTGGGTAAATGGTGCTGTCCACAAGTGTAATCAAACCACAAGTACCCACAAAGTGAACTAAAGAAAGGAATGCTTTCACAGTGCACTAGCAATACTGTATCTTAACAAAACTGGAAATGTCTCAAGAGTAATAGGCAAGGGCTTTGTGTTACTTCTTTGTGAATGATATCCTCAGCTGCAAGTCATACAACAAAATATTGCCTACCAAGTGTCAGGAAATCATAAGTAATAACTCCATTCCTAAGGTTAGACTGTACAGAGTAAGAAATCAATTTCAGGAGGTATTACAATTTGGAGAAGAAAAAATTAAAGAACCTAAGGTCGTTGGGGGCGGGGAGAGATCACTAAATGCAAACTCCACAATTCTACCTGGTAACAAAACAGATGACAAAGATGGTACTTTTGTCTCAACTTTTTTTAGCTTGACATCTTAAATTCAACTGTTGACCACTTTCAGGATTCAAAAAAATTAGTAAGTCCTACAGGCATTGTGAATGGATACATTTACACTATCCCATGGTATTTAACAAAAAAAGTATACAGACATTTCAGGACCTCCACACAGAATTACATATGGTGGTCATTGCTACAGTTGGCCCATTGAAGGAAAATAAAACAGCAAAATGGCAGAAGCAGCTTCAGAGAGTTATTAAAGGTGTGTGGGAAAGTATTGGGAGATAACATCATTGTGTAAGAAAGGAAGATTACATCAATAGGTAGCTAGTAGGTGCAGTAGAAAAGTTTCAACTGTTATATTGCCCAATTAAAGGCAACGAAAAAGAAGTGTGCAGAAAGGCATCCATATACCATTAGTACATCAGGAATTGTAGATTCCTTTAACCAGTAATTGCAAGCAAAAGTCAAAAGGTTAGAGTACACAATGAATCAGAGCACCATAAAGATAAGCAATTTAACGTCATTCAGAAACTTTGCTCTCAAGATTTGAGAAATAAAGAAATCAGATGCCAAGAGAAACCACAAAGAAAGAGCATGTGGAAAATTCGTGGCCAGCAGTATGGCCACAAGAAGTACAATATTGAAAGCACAAGTTGAGTCAAATCATTAATATAACCTAACAGAACTGTTACATTAATGGAAGGGACTTAAACTGTGGCTTCTCTGTCAAACTGGAAAATGACACACCCCCAAAAGATCCAAAATTATTGGCTTAAATATTTCTCAGTGGCATATGAATTATTTTCGAGGAACTTTACCAACTTCCTCCCAAATGTAAACTTAATGCCATCTTTTTTTTTAAGGAGGCCTTATATCTGTTACCAAAAGAAAAAAAAATGAGGACACAAGTGACCTCTGAAAAGTGTATATGTTTATGTACTTTATGAAAATCATTGCATTACTCCATGTATGTGAGTGTGGAGGGAGGGAGTGCATGTACATATATACACTGTTGTCTAAGGAGCAAATAAGTGTGTGCCAAAAATCCCGGGGTTGTAAAGAACTATGTATTATCCATTTGGCAATTGCTGAAAAACATCCTGAAAATATTTGACTTAGTTTTACACTCATGGTTCATTCACAAACTGCAAAAATATGGAACAGATTCAGGTATAAGAACACCAGAGTATTTGGTATTCATGTGGAAAATTATCCTCTTCCTAATATATACACAATAATGTTAACAAAAGACAAAACATACCGTTTTTCAGAAAGACAGTTTTTGACTATTAATTGTCTACCCCATTTTAATCTCTTCTAAATAAAATTATGTATGGCTTCCAAATTAAAGAGGAAGTTGGACCAAAATATCTGAAATCACCTGATGTATTTGGATAATTTCAAACTTTGTGGTTCTACCAAAATAAAAATTCAGCAATTTCTCATGGAATCCTCCTTCAATCATATCGAAATGTCATTTAGACTCAAGTTTAGAACTCTTAACACACACTGAGGAAAAATAGAGACTGAAGGCTGAAATTCCATTGTCTCAACCTAATAATGATGATTATAATAAGAATGAAAATGTCTAGTAAAAATCCAATGGAAAAAAGGAAAATCCTCCCTGTTTCTGAAGTAGCTAATTTGTACTTGAAGCATGTATCCTATTGACTGCCACTTCTGATCTGCAAATAATGAGAACTACCTGCTTGGCTTCTTTATTGACAGACCAGAAAAATGGTAAAATTAGACTCTTCTCTTGCCTACCCTGTTATTTGACTAATTGGGGCCACTCAGCGAGTTGAATTCCAGTATGTACTTTAGGAAGTTGGGTTATAATAATAATAATAGTTATTTTCTACTTAAATGATGCCCTTCATCTAGTGATCTCAAAGCACTTTATATATTACCTCATTAATCTCACCAAACCCCTGCAAGGCAGCAGGCATTATTTCCATTCTCTACATGAGAAAAAATGAATCAGAGATCTGGAATGTTTGTGACTGTTGGATGAGTCAGTGGTGGGGTAAGATTCAGTTCTTCCCAGTCACTTCTCCTTCAGCCATGTTAACATTTCTCCCAAGCTCTCAAGTGTGCTGACCCTCAGTGGTGTTAGGAAATTTTAATCTTCACATTGATACATCATAGCATGTATATGATTCATCTATTTTCATATCCCTGCTGCCCATTTCTAGTGACGCTATATTCCGTGCCTGAGCTATAGGTTGATAGAAGTTAAGTTTCATGTTTATGTTATTTTGGCAACTCCAATAACAAAACAAAGTACTGCTTAAATGTAGAAAATCAAACACCACAAATCATCTCTTCCTCCTTTCATAATAACAGGTATTCTCATATATACTGGGGCCAAATAAATCCCATTTACCCCTCCGTGGAATATGGGATGCTGCTTTTTCTGTAGAAGGCTAGATCTGCTCTCCATAGGAAACTTTTATATAGTTCTAAAGAAAGTTCAAACATTCTTTCCCTTTCCTTTCTTCTCATTATTGCATACTTCTGCTTCCACCAACTTCCTGAAACTGGCTTTTTCCCCCCTTTCAACTTTCTAAGAATATTTTTCTCTTGTGTTTCTAACTTATCTTGGAACTCTTTGTCCTCTCTAATGAGCTAGAGAACGCAGATGTTCTTGAACTCATTCCCCTTATGCAGGAGCCACATCAACTTACATTTAATTCATACATAGTTGGAGAATACATCCAGGAAGAAGGCAAACGCAAAACAAACGTTGCGTCTTGTTCCAGTAGTTTCCATAACCTAAGAAAAGAAAGAATTGGGGCTAGGGTTTTGGTCCTCAAATGTAACCAGAGTTCACTCTAGCTTCACCTGAAACCTTCCACTAATAACTCTTATAGCAAATTGCCTCTTTCTAATGCCTCCGTTGCTTAGCTTGGCTGAGGACCATCCTTGAGAGCTATAAGTGGAGAGCTAGCCAGTCTCAGTCACTTTAAATGATTTATCTTGATATGGAAAAAGGAAGACATCTGACATCTTACGGTGGAAGATGGAGACCTGAAGGAATTTTCTTCTATTATATATATTTATGCATGTGTTTGTGTGTATAGACACACATATACATATGTGTGTGTTCATATCAACACACACACACACACACACACACACACACACACACACACACACACATTTTTCAGGAAACAAGATTCCATTTCCAGCAGCAAGTACATGGGGTGAGGAATATAGACTGGAAAGAAAAGAATTAACTGAGTGGCTGAGTGGCATTCCTTTCTGGACTATGCTCTTTTCTTCTGCATTTGTATTCCTGGCTATCTGTCTTAGGATCCTCTCACTTATGGCTTCTGATGAAAATAGTCCTTAAAAAGAAAAGAGATAATGGGAACTGGTGAAAGCTCTCTCTAAGCTGTCTCGAAGCTGTTGTAAAATAAGAGAGCAATTGCAAAACAAACTGACCTTTTTTTTATGGGTTTGGAGATCATATGGAAGAGAGGATTTTTTTAAATAAAGGAGTTTAGGAGCAATTTTAGAACTATATATGATAAGAATTCATTCAAGAAAAGGTGAGAATGGAAGAATGCCTCTTCTTTCTGTTGGATAGATAGCTAATGTATATTTTATCATATTCACTTTTATTTATGATAGCTTTTTAACTGAAGCATGAGAAGCATGTCAGATTTTTGAGAAGTGACTTCTTTGAGTAGTTTCCATCTCTTTACACTCAAAATATTCTTTTTTATGTACTGCATTTTCTTGTTAGTCAAGAAGAACCCTAGCCCTATAGTTTTGGTTTTGAAAACAACCTCTTAAATGCCATGTTTTTATATTTTAATAATTTATATTTATTCAGCCAGCTCAAAGGGCTAGAAATTAGTAGTTTCAATGCATTAAGCCTGTTTACTCTAGAGATTTGGAGCTAATTTTCATTTGGACTAAGATTTGTTGAAAATAAGCTAAGGCTCCAAATGCTAATGAAAAGCCTTGAGAAGCCAGTGTGCCCTGTGTTTGGCTTCTCCTCACAGGAGAGGTTTTTAATAAAATGACACAAAATAATATTTTATTACTTTAAATCTATGGCAATACAGTCAGGCTCATTTTACAGCATATTTTCATTTCCTGTTTCCAATAAAGTTTGTCCGTATATTTTTTCTTTTTTTTTTTTTAACCTGCTTAATTACAAGAAGTTTGACTTTCTGAGGTAGTATACAGTTCCCTCTTGGTCAATTAGTTAAAAATAAAGGCTTAATTATAAGTAAGCAGCGTCAATTTTCTCTGGTAGTAATAGAAATATTTGGCTCTACCCAGAAGATATTTTGCCGTTCCTTCACATGGAAGATGCACCTCCTGTTTCCCTAGATTTAGTAAGAGGACTGAATATTATCAGCCATTATTTGGAGAAGAATATTCTACACCATTGAATGAGTACCCTTTCTAACCATTTAAATTGTTTTTCAAAATTTAAAATCCATGATATTCTTCTATAGTGCCTGCCTCAAATAATTTCCATAGTTATCTACCAGTTTACTTCTCCCTCCTAAAATAAGTTTAGCATCTTCCTTAGATACTGTCTGTCTACCTTGTCTTCCACCATCCTCCTTAGTGATTTCAGTGTCTGCATGAAAGATTCTTGACTTCATAGTTCTCTACCTTTTAAAATTTGAAAATATTCATCTCCACTCTCCATTGGTCATGTATTATCATGGTTACTCATCATTTCACCTTACTTCACCATTGAGATCTCAGATTTGGTACTCCCCTCTCTTTGACCTCCCTCCCTTGTATTTTTTCTTAAACTTTTCTCACCTTCCCTGAACCAGCTCTTTACTCCTATAAGACTTTGAACTTCCTATAGTGTGTCAGTTGATGAACTTGATCGTAGTATACCCACTATAACCAACCTGGACTTTCTGACCCTAGTCTCTTCTCATTCTAGTACTCCACATATTGCCACCAGACTAAGTCATTAAAAATATTTTTCATTAGCTTAAGAAACTTCACTGGTTCCTTGTGTGCCCAATCCAAATCTGAACTCCTTTCAAGACTTTTCTTTATCTATTCCCACCTTGTGTATTGAAATTTATTTCTAACCATTTTCCAACCTATAATATTGTTGTAGCAAAAAAAACAAAAAACCAGTTCACGCATGTACCAGGTCAATGAAAGCTTGAATAAGGAAGACAGAAAACACAGAATTATGGAGGGACGTCTTAATGCCTGAAGGGGTCTTTTATGCTCTAAGAAAAATAGCTGGTTTCTTTTTGCATTAGCCTTTCAGCTGCATTTGGGGTAATTCAGCCTTGATGAGGAACTTTATGATTTTTTTATTATTGTTCAGTCATTCCAACCCTTCGTGACCCGTGGACCATAGCACACCAGTACTGCCCATGGGGTTTTCTTGGCAGCGATAACGGAGTGGTTTGCCATTTCCTCCAGTGGATGGAAAATAGGGCCAAACATGGGTTAAGTGACTTGCCCAGAGTCTGTGCCTACACAGCTAGTACATCCACTGCACCACCTATCTGCTTCATGATTATGGTTGTTTTGTTTACCACAAAGACTTCCTCTTCTATCAGCCAAGTAGCAAGGACCAGAGTGGGAAGGGTTTCAATGATCAAGGATTTAGAAGAAGGTGTGACTTCTCACTTTAAGTGAGATGAAAACCAGTTTCTTAGATGGTTACCCATGTTCAAAGAGGAAAGATTCAGGTTCTCTCTCGCTCTCTGTCTCTCTCCCCATCTCTCTGTCTCTGTCTCTGTCTCTCTCATTCTCTCTCATTCTCTCCCCTTGTCCCTTCCCCTCCTCCCATCTTCAAACCTAGTCAAGCTTATTTCCTGAATATACCAAGATCCTTCCCTCTCCTCTCCATGTCTTTGCTCTTTCTTTACTCTCCATCTGGAATATTCTTCTATCTCTCTCTAAATCCTCCATTTTCATGGCTCAGTTCAAATCCTGCCTTCCTCCTTGAAGACTTCTTTGACTACTCTAGTCCTCCCTTTCCCCAAATTTTGTAGCACTTCTATAGTCTTACCAGCCCCACTCAGAAATGAATTATATACTACCTGACCTTCTATCGTTATCACATCTTTTTCTTCTTTGTTCATGTGTCAGAGAATGAAGTGACTGGCCCATCTACTTGTTTCCTTAATCCTGTCTCCTTTAGCAACTTGCCCCTCCAATCATCTCTTCAATTTTAAGAATTTTCAACTTCTCCCTATCCACTTGCTCTTTTCCTCCTACCGTCAAACGTGCCAGATGCTGCATATCTTTTTTTAAAACATTATTTGATCCCACTGAGATCCTTGAACTCTTGGGTTCCAGCTCAGTGCCCTCAGCCACCCCTGTGGCCAGGTAGCTATTCCTGCAGGTGCTAAAGCCACAGCTGCTGAAAATCCAGAAAAGAAAGGTGTTTGTTTGGTTTTTTTTACTACCAAAGCCCTTGAAACGGTCAGATGGCTTGATATCAGAAAATGATAAGATTCTTGAAAAAAAACTGATATGATTTTATGATAAGTGGAAATAACATCTTTAAAAAGGCATCATCATCTGTTTTGCTTATGTATGCTAAATACCTTTACATCCAACTTGCACCTGAGGCCTTCTGTACTGTGTTCTCCCCCATTAGAATAAGTACCTTCAGTAGTTAGCACATTACTTTGCACTAAGAAAGCATTTAATAAAATTTTTTTCATCCATCCGTTAATTCATAGTGTCTTACATCCCCAAACTACATCTATGTTCATTTTGTATATATGATTTTACATATGTGTATTGTGCATATACTTATACATATATAAGTACGTTTCCTCAGTAGAATGTGAATCATAACATCCTTAGCACTTAGCCCGGTATCTGACACACATAGTAGGCACTTAATAAATGCTTTTGGGTTGAATGATCTTCTCTTCCCAATTGTATTGTAAGCTTGTAAAGGGCAGGAAGCACGTCTTGAATTTTCTGCAAGCTACAGTATCTAACACAGCACCTTATCTCTAGGAAGCATTTAAAATATCTGCATTTTATATACTCATGATATCTTTGTGTTATATTCATAATAATAGAGGCAGTGGATATAGTGCCATATTGGAATCAGAAAGATCTGACTTTGAATCCTGCCACAGATTCCAGTTGTGTGACCCTGGGGAAATCACCTAACCTCTTCCACCCCAAATTTTGTCAGATATAAAATGAAGATGATAATAATACCTCCCAGGGTAGTTGTGAGGCTCAGAGGAGATTTGCAGACCTTCAAGTACCATGTACAAGGTAGCTATTATTATTATTTCCACATAGTAGCAATCCAGTGATGTCTGTAATAAGACTTCTCGAGCCTAAAATTCTGCTTTTCTAAAAGTTCTGAAAGTTTGTCTTCAAGTACTTTTAGTGTTTCCTTAGAAATATTATCAATATTAATTCATTTTCATTTTCTATGAAGAAAGGAAGGAAAACCTGAGCCCAAGACCCCTCGTTTAAAAGAAAATGTCCTTGTCCCATAGAAATAAAAATCACCTTTCTACGCTCCTCTTCCTTGTGACTGTTAATGATGTCATTGGCACTCAGCATCTTAACTCTAAAATAGGGGTCAGTCAGAAAACTTTGTTGTTTGCTGGTCTTTTCAGGCTTGTGGAAATTTCTAGTTATCCTGTCAGAATGTCACATTTTCCAAATTTCTTACAAGCATTTTTAATTAATTCATTAGTGTCTTCCCTAAGTGGTAGCAAGAATTATTCATTCACAGAATGCTTTGTACTTCAGCTCATCAGTGAGCCCTAGAAAACTGAAGCAATTTATTAGAAAGGGGGATATTCTGGGCTGACTCTTATGGCTATTCCAGTCTTTGAGGGAAGAAGGAAGCTATTAAATGAGAATACTTTGAATTTATATAAAACCTTTCTTCTGTGAGAGTCTCAAAATGTTTAATCACCAGTGCATGCCTGATCCCGGATGTATTGTAGGGAACTGACAAAATTACAGAGGATGTAGTTTTGAGAAGCAAAATTAAATGATCCGTTGATGTCTCTTGCTCCTCAAAGCCTTTAGGACATAGCTGCTCTCAGAGAGCAATTTGATAGTGAAGAGTTGGAAAGAAAACGTCTCAGTGACACTTTAACCTTGAAGAGTCAGACATATTCGTGCAGAAAGGGGTCAAGAGAGGATTAATAGTATCTGAATGGAGCTTTGGAACCATACTCAGTATTGTCATCTTTAATTTCATGTCACTGCCATAGCCTAACTGAGCCTAACTCCACAATTATCTCTATTTACTTGCCAAGAGTCCTTCCCTGTCCCTGCAGATATATAGATATAAACACATTTTTTCCTTGATGATAAAAATCTAAAAGCAAGGTTCAGAGGAAACTATTAAAAGTGACCTGTCCTATTTAAGAATTGTAAATAAACAAAAGCCAGTCTTTTCTTGGGATTAGAAAGAGCTGAGTGACACCAAAGGCTCACCAAGAACTTCCATAAAATGGATCATTTATGTGTAAGATGTGGTTTTGAATCATTATTTTCCTTTCCATGGTTTTCTCCCTATCTTTTTGGATATTCAGTAGTGACCAAGGTTCAAAGTGTAAGGCTAATGAACATTATAATGATATGGTGAGGGATACTCACCTAGAAGCAGTATAAGGCTGATTGGTTGACCAAGTGAACAGTGGTTAATGAATTACCCTAAAATATATACAGAAAGGCCAAGACTGGCCCAAGAGAGTTGACCTACTACAGGCTCTAGAATGGGCATGAAAGTCCAAAAATTCTTCTGGAGATAGATGATGGAGAACATTCTCAAGCCAAAATAACAGGAAAAATTTGACCTTTATGTATGTACTATGAGAACACGATTGTCGGTAGACAACAAAGACCAGCAAAGTCCTTGAACTCTCTCATCAGTGGCTACTCTCTAGTGTATCAGTGATTTTTCTTTTAATATTTAAACCCAAAGCACCATCAATTTCAAGATTAGTAAGAGGATTTTATCAACAAAATGTTCTCAGAATAATTTTTATTGCCTTCCTTTTGTTTTTTCATGGACAGTTTCTGAAAGTGACTCTATAGAAATCCCATAAAGACTTGCTCAGCCCTGGATATCTCTGTAACCCCATGAAGCTCAAGGTTTCATCTTTGCCTTAAAAAGTATATGTCTCATGTGGTTGATTGTCATTTTAAAATAGTTTCTTGTGGAATGTTTGTTTTTTGACTACCTATTCCTTCTACACACGGTTTTCTCTCTTCCCCCATCAGTTTGGCTGTCAACGAGAGTACTTTCTGTCATTTCAACAACTTGAATTGTCTTTGAGTGGTTTTTCTAGAGAAAATTTGCAGTCACAAATGATTTATTATTATGGGAATAGATGAACCATTTAGAAAAGGGCAGACCATTATGGCTATGCTATACTAGATGGCATATTCAATTGAAATTTTTGGAAACCTTTTAGAGATTTTTGAGGAAAAAATCTCTTGTCCTTGGGTTTTTTTTATATTGTCTGCTCAGGAGGCAGAGGGATGAAATAGATTTTTCTGAAGTCTCTTTTTGATCTGATATTTCTTCACTATGATTCTATATTTTTCCTCATCTCCACAACCATACAATGACAGGATAATGTTTTGTAGGATTCCAATATAAATTGGTCCCAGCACCCACCAGAAACCTCTCCTCAAGGAAAATTTATCTCCTCTACTCTAGTTGGTGGCAGCCTTTAGGTAGAGATGTACAAATCATATGGGTTCATGACCCACAAAAACTATTCTCTTGAGCACAAATCAGCCATTGTAAAGCAGCTTTCCAGTGTTACACAAACCTAGGACACTTTCTGGCAGTCCTGTTATTGCTAAATAGGTTCATTTTATCACAAGTTACAATCAGATTTGTAAATAGTCATATTGCAACTGTCATCAAGTTCCACTTAGCCCACCAGAAACTGCTTAAAAAGCAAATTTGCTACAGCCTCTGGAGAAGAGGCCTTTCTGCAGAAACCCATTTCAGACTGGCTTATGGTACCTTACCTATTTTTAAACATGCCTTCAGAAACACTCAAAGTATTCTCATTATGATCTTTGTACATAGATCGCTTGAAAAGAGGAAAGAAACATTTTAAGGCATCTGTGCTGGTTATAAAAGTCGATGGTGCTGTGATTCTGTCATACTGTATCTTTCATCATGTTGAGCTATGAACATGTTGTAATAACTGTAATAATATTAATAATAGCAAGCCTTTATATTGTGCTGTGTGCCAGTCACTGTGCCAAGCACTTTGCAAGTTTTATCTCATTTGATCCTCATAACAACCCTAAGAAATAGGTACTATTATGACCCCCATTTTACGGATGAGGAAGCTGAGACAAATGGAGGTTAAGTGACTTGCCCAGGGTCACTCAGCTAGTGAGTGTCTCTGTGGTCAGATTTGAACTCAGGTCTTTTTACTCCAAGCCCCATGCTCCTATTCACTGAGCCACCTGACTGACCCCCTTTCTTCCGTGTCGTATGTGAGATTGTAAACTTCTTAAAGATAAGATTCTTCCCATTTTTCACCTTTGTATCCTCAGTATCTAGCACATATGTGTATTTGTATATAGTGTGGTTGCTTAATACATATGTATATGTGTATAGTGTGGTTGCTTGATAAATGTTTCTCAAATTGAACTGGTAGAATTGACGTTCTGTGTACTTCTGACACATTTTTTGTTCCCATCCAAAAAAGGGTATGTGGAACATGGGGTGACTGCAGATGCAAAGTCAACACTCAGACAAAGGAGGGGGAATTTTCTCCATTAAAATATAATTGTGAGACCTTAAGAACTTTATTTTAGGGAAGACAGGGAACTTCTCAAGAAAAGCACATATATGTGTAATGTAAGCATAATGTGCTGAGGGAAATGACTGGAGTTTGATGTCCCAGAAATTCAGGTAGTTGTTGTGGAATAGAAGGAGGTAATGAGGCTTTATGCAGATAAATTTTGAGACTGGAATACTGAAAGTCTTAGATGCTTTGTTCAACATTCAGTGTGACCCAAAAAAGCATCCATTGATAAAGGCCTAAGAGAAAAAGTCTCAGTAAAGATATTATAAGATTTCCAGGGGGCAGAGCTTAGAAGAACACTGGGAGATAGGGTGAAGAAACTAGCTATGAAGTACAAGTTTCAAACAGAAAAGGACCTGTTTTGGGGTGGCTAGGTGGTGCAGTGAATAGAGCACCGGCCCTGGAGTCAGGAGTACCTGAGTTCAAATCTGGCCTCAGACACTTAACACAAAACTAGCCATGTGACCTTGGGCAAGTCACTTAACCCCAATTGCCCTACCTTCCCCTCTCCAAAAAAAAAAAAAGCAAAAAAATAAAAATTAAAAAAAAAAAAAGAAAAGGACCTGTTTTTTCCTGAGGCTTAATTAATTATTTAAATACATATATCCCAAGCCACATGGTTTTATCAATAATTACAGAAAAAGACTAACAAAATATGGTTATCCCTTCCACATCATGAGGTTTAGGGGCACAGCGTCCACACAGTCTGAAAAATCTGCATAAAATTTATTGGCCCTCCTTTTCATACCAAAGAAAAAGTCTGAACTATTGTGGTATTAAAAGATAAAATACGTTGATGTTATACAATACTATACAGATGTTTTATGCATTTCTAAGTTTCTCAACTTTTTCTGTGCTCTTTGCATATCTTCTATGGCTTCCGCAAAACTCTCAAAAAATTCCCATTTAATTTCCTGTGCAAACCTGTGATAAATCAAAACCACAGTGGGGAAAGTTGTGATGTGGAAGAGATAACTGTACAACATTCACTTGTGTGTATGTAATATCAATAAATGTGTGCATGTGTGGATAATAAATATATTGGGTGGCATGGGAGTGCTAGACACTCAGGTGAGAAAGATCAGAGCTTAAAAATGTACCTTCAGACACATTAGCTCTGAGTCGTTTAAAAGGGACTTTTAGAAATAGAGTTTAGACACGGAGGATAGAAATGTAAGAATGGAATAATTGCTGTTCTAAAGGAGCTTACGTTGTGTTAGGGGAGAGAAGTTCATCGATACATTCAGAATAAATATAAAGAGAATAAATGCAAAAAATGCAAAGTGACTACAAGATAGTTTTAGAGGGAGTGATCTGAGGATAGAGATCAGGAAGGGAAAACGTCAACTAGAAGCTGGTACTTGAGCCACCTTTGGAAGGATGAGAAGAGTTCTGTGAGGAGGGCTGTGTTCCAGGCATGGGTGATGGCCAGTGCAAAGGGCCTAGAGTACTGCCTTTGAAGAACCGAGAGAAGGCCAGTTTGGCTGGATCAACAGAGCTCAGAAAGAGAGAGTAATGTGCTGGAAAGCAGGGAAGATTTCAAAGGAAAGATTCCAAATGGGCTCTGTAGAGTTTTGGAAGCTAAACAAGGGTTTATATATTATCTCCGAGGCAATGGAGAGCACCTGGGGGTTTGTGACATGGAATAACAGGGTGTGATCTTGAGGTGAGGCAGTGTGTAGCATAGTGTGATTTTCTGGAGGAAAGCCTTCTGGTAGCATGGAGATCAATTAGAAGGCTGTTGAAATAATCTGGGTCTGAGATTGATGAGGTCTGAAGTCAGGAGACAAATATGTGAGTGTCAAGAAGGGCTCAGGTTTCAGAGATGTTAGGGAGGTAAAAACGGCAATATTGGTCAGCTGATGAGATTATGTCGGTTTAGGGAGAGTGATGAATCAAGAATAACACCTCAGTTATGAACCTGGGAACCAGAAAGATGGTGGTGCCTTTGACAGAAACAGGAGGTTTGGAAGAGGGTGGATTGGTTGGGAAAGATGAATTCTGTTTTGGATCAGTTTAATTTGAGATATTGCTGGGACATCCATTCCGAATGTCTAATATGCAGTTGGTGATGAAGGAGCAATGCTCAGTTAGATTTGGGGGGGTAATCTGTAAGTCATCTTTATGGACATGATAGTTAAGCCCACCAGAAGTGATGAGGTTGCCAAGAGAGAATGTAGGGAATTAAGAGAAATCAGCCTAGGAATGTGACCTGGGGGATGTCTACTACAGTTCAGGGATGTGATATGTATGATGAATCAACAAGGGAAACTGAGAAGGGGTGATGTCTACTATACAATAAGCTGGATTTCCAGAAAGAGTTTGTGGTGGTTGTTCAGTAGTTTCAGACTCTTTGTGACCCCATTTAGAGTTTTCTTGGCAGTAAAAGCGTGGTTTGCTATTTCCTTCTCCCAACTCATTTTGCAGATGAGGAAACTGAGGCAAACAGAATTAGATGACTTGCCCAGGGTCACACAATCAGTAAATGTCTGAAACCAGGTTTGAATTCAGGAAGATGAGTTTTTCTGATTCTAGGCACGCTCTCCTTCCTTCCATTCTGGATCCACTGTGCCACCTGGCTGTCCCTGACTGAAAAGATTGGTAGGAAAGAATTAATGGATACTAACAGACCAACAATGGGGCTGCTCTTGTAGAAAAAAGCACTCACATCATGCATATGTTTTGTGATTGTGCAGCAGTCACAACTTTGGGGGTCAGAAGCATTCATAAAAAGATAAGGAAGGGAGAGGGTCTAGCCAAACCATAAATCATCTTTGGTGGTTGCCCTTGTTTTAATTATTTAAAACTGTGCTAAGCAAGTTGAATGACATGAGCCTGTATATGTGGCTTACCTCAACTTTATTTCATGCATTACCCTGTAATGCTTCTACACTATTATAAATTTTTGTTGCGTTCTGGAACCAGACTGTTCACAGGGCTGCACCTGATAGGATGAGAGAAAAATGTTTGGCTGGAGAAGAAGAGAATAGGGATTCAAGGTCACTATGTCAGACGGAGAAATCCTTTGCCATGTGTTACCTTGGGTGGAGGCAGCAGAGATTGAATCTGAGCCTTATCTATCGGCAAGATGGAATGTTGTGCCCTCTTTCATCACAGGATGAAATGCATATTTTATGTTGCCATTAATGGAATTTTTTCCTCCAGTAGACAGGAAATTAGCACTAACATGATAATCATGCCTAATTATTCCTCAGTAATAATAATTGATGTGGTGTTTAAAAATGTACACATTTGTGTGCATCGTATTGTTCAATCCTCACAACAGCCCTGCAAAGTAGAAGGGCAAGTTTTAGTTTTTCCATTAATGGATGGAGAAACTGAGGTTTAGGATGATTAAGTGACTTGCCCCATTTCATCTGACTAGGAAGTAACAGCACAAGGTCTTGAAGGCAGATCCTCTGGCTCTTTTCCATTAAACTACACTGTGTCACATCCGCCTCCTCATGTATTCTCAGTTGACAGCTAAGTCACCTGAGATGCAGAGCAGCTAAATGACTTTGCAGATTCTTTCACTTAGGGTTGCAAAGTTGGCCCTGTGCTTTTCATGTGATGATGATGATGATGATGGTAACACCTGGGATGTCATAGCATGTTCAGGTTTGCTTAAGTGCTTTACAAATATCTCATTTGATCCTCACGATAACCTGGGTGATAGATGCAAATGTTATTTCCATTTTAGAAATGAGGAAACTGAAGCACGTAGAAGTTAGAGAGTATGTGAGGCCAAATTTGAACTCAGGTCTTTCTGACTCATTATCACTCTATCCTGTATACCACCTTACAGTCAGATTATATTGCCTAGTTAATTATTTTATATTTCTTCAAGTGGGAAATTAATTATTAAAGTATTTCTTATTTGTATTCCTGTGTATCTTTTGCTTATGATTAAATGATATTTTATTCTAAATTTTAAAACATCCTTGCTTTTACCTACCCTTCCCTAGCCCCCTTTTGCATTGTAGCTTTGAGAGATTTGTCATAGAAATATTTAAATTTTGTCCTTTCTTGGAGCATATAGGTAAGAAAAGGTAGATAGAAAAGGCCAACTGAAAATAGAAAATTAAATGGGAGATGACCTCTTTTCCAGGGACATTGATGCAAGTGAGCTGTGTTTCAGTACTCCTAAGTAATTACTGTAACACTCATTCAAAAAAGCGTTTCTTTGTTTAAACTTTGCTGAAAGATGTGCCTTCTACCTACTGATTTTAAATCGCCACTGACCTTGCCCTAAGGTGCCCAGTTCTAGAGAAGTCAGTGTGGACTTCCCCCTACCCAACAGGCTTGGGAGTTCTTCCCCTAGGACTTTTTATTGTGATCCCAGATGGGGCCATCATCATCATCATTGTGAATAGAAGTCTGCTGAGGATTTCTGAAAGCAAAGCCTTGCCCTGAGCTAGGTGGCTGGGGGAAGGGGGCGTCAGCGGGAGGGAGAGATTGGGACCCAGATGATGGCAATTTAGTTGTAGTTTTGGAACTGATGGGATGAACTGAACTCAGATTGACTGTTTATGTTCAACCTGGAAGGAGGTTCCTAGTGGCGGTGCCAAAAGAGTCTGTCCTTGGCCCTGTTCTTTTCAACATCTCTATCAGTAACTTGGATGGAGTCATAGAAGTTTGGTTTATCCCGTTTGCCCATGACAGTGTTGGAAGGAATAAGCTTTAGAGTAAATGACAGAATCCAGAAGGGTTAGCTTTGGAAGGCGAGAAGGCGATTTTATCTTTTGAGACAGAAGGACAGGATGAAAGGATTTGTTTCTCTGAGGCTTTCCTCATCCCCTTAGGAATCATCTCTGCCTCCTCTGAAGTCCCACAGTACCATGTGAATATCTCTCCTATTGTGCTTTACCGCCCTGCTTACCCATCCGTGCTTTTATTTCAACTTATAAGTCATGCAGCATTTTACATGTTACTTAACCGATCAATTGACCACGATTGTCTGGAGTGTGTCTAGAGCGCTGTTATTTAGCCAAGTTTTTTGTTTGTTTGTTTGTTTTCTGAAATGCCCCTATTCACTGCAGCCTTTTACTTTAGTTTGAAGTTGGTTTTATGATCATTGCAGTAAAAACTTGGATTGTTGAAGTTTCTCTTTTGTTGCTGGGGTGAGATATGGGTAACCATCAGGCTGTTAAACCACGCTTCTTCTTTTGAAAGTGTGGCTTAATATTTGACCTAGCCTTCAAGGTAAAAGTCTAAGGTTGAACATAAATGAGTAACTAATGGCTCTGCAGTTCCGGGAAGTTTGCCTCATTATTATTATTGCCATTTGTGAGGACCCTTTTATAGGAAAGAAGAAATCATCCTGTAAAATTAATGGTTGGCATCCTTGAATGCAGCACTTTGACGTGCTCAGAGTCAAGAAACATGAGCTCATTGATCCTCAGAACTTTCCTACCTGTAGTTACTTGGAGTTTATAATCTGGAACTCTTGAGACCTTGTGATAGGAACTATATAAAATGACTTGGTGTCTACATTGATAGGAAGGCTTGAGTTAGCTAGACATCACTTCATGAGTAGAAGGCTCTATTTTATAGTAGACGTTTCTTATATAAAGATTTCTTTTTACCTTTAAAGCTAATGACTTGAGTAGCCCAGAAATGTATATTTAACACAATTCCATGTATTTTTCCTTTTAAAGA
Source organism: Pseudochirops cupreus (assembly GCA_028627135.1). Lineage (NCBI taxonomy): Eukaryota > Metazoa > Chordata > Mammalia > Diprotodontia > Pseudocheiridae > Pseudochirops > Pseudochirops cupreus. The sequence continues at coordinate 242,648,952 of CM053583.1, read as the reverse complement.
AAGTTTTATTGTTTTTCAGTTGACATTTATTTTTGTTCCTTCTCACCCATCCTCAGTTGAACAAAAACAAAATGAAAAGTAAAAATGATATAAAAACAAAAACAGAATAGAAAAGAAGCCCTCATCACAAATCTGCATAGTCGAGCAAATCAAGTTCCCTGGTGGTTCGTGTCCAGCAGTGTGTCTTCTACATCTGAAGCCAGCATCTCTGTCAAGATCGGAATTTTCTTAATTACATCCTCAGGGTGTGTCACTATCACAGTGCCAATGAACTGACTCACTTGCTGTCTTCTTGTTTCCTTTACCTTTGTATAGTTAGCCACTTTTAGTATGATGAAATTATTTTTGCTGAACTGGAGCCATATTCTCTAGGGAATTTACCACTTGCCTGGGTTAATATAACGGCCACTTCTGCATGTAAGTGACCCAGAAATAAGCCCTAAAAGGGAATGTAACCTAGGGCAAGTAAGTCACTTAACTTCCCCAGACCTGACTTTCTGACATGTAAAATGAGAGGGTTAGATTTAGATGATCTCTGGGGACTCTTCCAGCTCTCATACGCTATGATAAGTGATCAAGTGACCTCCAAATGGGGCTCTGAGACTTAAGTTTCTCCCTTCAGCAACCCATCCTTTAACCAGCTGCCAAAATGATATTCCTAAAGCATGTCTGCCCGCAGTCTCAAAAAGTTCCCTATTGCCTTTAAGCTAAAATAAAACTCCTTTGTTTTGGCATTGAGCCCTTCACAATCTGGCTTCAGCCTATCTTTCCGGGCTTAATATACCCCAGTACTCTCCACACACTCCACATTCCAGCCGAACTGCCTGCTTGCTCGTCCTTGTCCACAACATTCCACTTTCCATCTCCTTGCCTTTGCACAGACCACGCATTCCTCATGCTCACAGTGCATTCCTTCTGAAACACATTGAGGCTCAGCTCAAGTGCCTCCTTCTGCAGGAGGTCTCTCCTCAGTCCCTATCTGCTAGTATCACCCCCACCCCCGAATTATTTTGTATTTGCTCTGTGCATATTTAATAGTTACTCTATCTGTACAGAGTGTAACTTCTGGTAGAATGTAAGCTCCCTGAGGGTAGGAACAGTCGAGGTTCTTGTCTTTGAACCTCCATTGTCTGTCATTGTGCCTGACGCCCTAGTAGGTGTTTAGTAAATGTGTGTTGGATGATTTATTAAAATGACTACCCAATCAGAATTTCAGATGGCCTGAGCACTCTTCATGGGATCCTGCATTCTAGCCGACTTAGAAAGCAGTGGGAAAAAATCTGGGTTTGCTACCTGTGTGGCCACCTCTCTAGTTTAATTTCCATCCTCAGTAATTCCAAAATGATAGGGTTGAACTTGATGATTTCTAAGGAAACAAAATCTTTGAATGATATGTCAAACTTAGTTATAATTTACTAATCAAGCCTATAAGATGCTCCCCCCCCCCCGCCTCTCTTTGAACAGCTAACAATGGTTTTGGTTTTGATTTTTTTAACCCTAGATTTTTAGATAGAGATGTCTGACCTCTTAAATAACTAAGGGAAGAAAAAGAGTTTCAACAGGATTCATTCATTGACCCCATACTTTTTAAGTAAAAATCCATCATCAGATTTTTCAATTGCCATTAAGCAGCAAAGATATATGATTCTTTGAAAATTAATTGGGAGAGTTTAAAAATAGATCAAAAGATTAACAGGGTTAAATATTAGAAGAGTCTTCCTCTCTCTGTACTGATCTCAATCACTGCCTTTGTCTCTCTTAGGACCCTCCCCCCCCCCCCCCACTGAACAGTAAGGACGTTTTCCCCTCAAAAGCAATTTTGATCAATCTCGTTTTTATTGCTCAAACTGAGAAATTATTTCTCAAATAATTTGAGCTTCTCAAACTGGCTCAAATTGAAAGTGCTGTTTAAGTCAGCAAATAATATAAAAGAACAGATCAACTTTAGGGTCGACATATGCTCTTTTGTTGAGAGAAAATAGATGAGAAACCACTGGTCCTCTTGCAAGTGAAAGTTCAGTTGACTGAACATAGCTTCATTCGGGGCATCAAACTTACCCCATTGTTCAGCTATTGGCCCTCAGTGATGGATTCCCCAGACCCTGGCTCCCAATCCTAAGCCTACCCCATTCAGACTTCTGTCCCATTTCCTCCCTCACTCAAAACATATTGTCTCTTCTCACACATCTTTTTCTTTCTCTGTGCCCATCTCTCTCAAAAATTGCTCAGTTGAGAGTAAGGAAACTTTCTACTTAGGACTAAATCTCTCAGAATTCATCCTGGTAGGTCTCAGAGCTTCTCAGAATCTAGCTACATTAGCGCTAACATAAAAAGTCAATTTAGTTATTTAAATTAAATAGTTTTTTTTAATGTTCCCTAATCATCATCTTTTTTTCCCTCCCCCCGAATCATATCTGCAACTGTTGAACATTGTACCCTGTACCAGGCTCAGAGGAGGATACAAGAATGTGGAAAACACAGTTTCTTCCTCTCAGGGAGCTTATTGTTATCTCATTGGAAATGCACTTGAAATTTTTAATTAAAATGCAAAATGTAAATATTTCAAGACAATTGAGCAGGCACCCCCAATTCGAGACTGACTCTAATTACCGGAGGAGTTGTATATGCAATAACTGATACAGTTGTATGGAAGAGGACTATCCCTTTAGCCTGAAGTGGTCAGGAAAGCGCCGTGCAGGGCGTAGAGACTTAGGGGCAGGCGTGAGGAGGATTTTAGACAGTCTGAGAGGAGGGAAGTGGGCATTCCAGAAATAGTGGAAGGAAACAGGAATGTGTTAGGAGGGTTAGGGAAATGCTGGTTGACACCCTGAGGAGACTAATGAACTGAGCTGTAGAATGGAAGAAGCATAACTTTATTATTAATAATAATAATAATAATAATAATTGAAGGTAATAACATGAAGCATTAAAGTAGTTTTATTACTTTTGAGCATGTTTGTTCAGTCTTTTTTTTTTCAGGCATGTCCAACACTTCATGAACCCATTTGGATTTTTTTTACAAAGATACTAGAAGGTTTTGCCCTTTCCTTCTCCAGCTCATTTTACAGATGAGGCAACTGAGGCAAACAAGGTTAAGTGACTTGCCCAGGGTCATACAGCTAATAAGGGTCTGAGGTCAGATTTGAATTCCAGTCTTGCTCATTCCCGGCCTGACTCCTAGGGTGAAAAAGTTTTCCTAGTGAGATATTTGACAGTGGGATATGATTTTTAAAATGAAAAAGAATGATTTTGAATTCATGAGATCATAATATAGACTTAGTCCTGGAAGGAACCTTAGTGGCCAGACCATGTGACCAAGAGATGTTGCCCAAGGTCACACAGGTATTAAGTGAAAGAGCTGGATTCAAAAGTGAATCTTTCTTACTTTTTTGCAAATGGTGCTTCCAAGTACTTGAGCTAACCTAGGTTTTTTTCCTCTAAATTATGTTAAATATACTATAGCATGTTTGCTCTGTTGATAAATTTTATCCCCCCCCTTTTTTTTTTGCTCTGAGGGAAAAGCTTAATTTTTTTAAAAGGTAAAATTCATCCTCACATAGAACTTTAAGTGAGTTTTAACTTGTTTTCAATTGCAAAAACATTTATTAAACAAACATAATTTTCTTCATCTGTAAAATAAGGGGATTTTATTAGGGCAGCTAGAGGCTCATTAGCTAGACTAGAGCATAGGAGATAGAGTGAGAGCTGAGTCCAAATCCTACCTCAGATACTGGCTGGGTGACTGTGATCAAGTCACTAAACCTTTATGTGCCTCAGTTTCCTCATCTGTAAAGTGGTAATAATAATAATAGCAGCTACCTCCTGGAACTGTTGTATCAAATGATGTAACATAAGTAAAGTATTTTACAAACGTTTAAGTGCCATATAAATACTGGTTTTTATTATTATACCTTCTCTGAAACAATTCTTTGATTCTGGTTGTTGTTTTTTTGGGAGGTTTTTTTGCTACTATTCTAAACCAGAACTCTGTATCATCATAAATCTCTTAAATAACTAAGGGGGAAAAAAGAGTTTCAAAAAAGTTCATTCAATGATCCCACAATGTTTAAAAAAAAAAAAACCAAACCCATCATCAGATTTTCTGTTGGCATGAAGCCACAAAGACATATTAGACTCTCTGGATATTAATTGGAGGGGGGAGACTTTTAAAAATAGATCAAAAGGCTACAGGATTGAATATTAGAAGAATATATACACTGGAGAGATTAACAAAAGATTCCTTTTCTGGTTGAAAAAAAATTCAAAGTGGTGTGTTTAGCATTCTTTGTCATGCCTAAATGAAAATGAATGTATGGTTTTACTGTGTGGTACATATACAGTAACTTTG
>CM053583.1:242615631-242644504 GCA_028627135.1 Pseudochirops cupreus | reverse complement strand
AAAGAAGGTTGTGCCTTTCCTGTGTAAGCCTCTCCTTAGGGTTAGAACTGGTATTTCCAATCTGTTTGATGGTATGCATGCAATGGATTTGTATTGAGTTACATTGGAATCCCTTTTTGGTGCCCTCAAAATACGTTTTCTTTAATTATCAGTGTTCCACAAAAACTGCCCACTTGTGTCAAAGACAGGATGTGCAGCCAGGTTTGGAGGCTAAGGAACGAATTTGCAGCTCCAGTGCAACTAAGGAGCTGATAATGAGGAATTGAGATGAGCCTTGCAAGGTGAATCAAGCCATGGCCTTTGTTTAAATTACTGGTATTTTGTTTTGTTTTGGTATCAGAGCCATTTATGTATTTGGGGATTTAGGATGTGAAGACATGTTGCAGAGAAGAATTAGAATTTGATAAAATGATTTTGTTCTTGAGCACAGTTCTAGAGAGGAGGAAAGTCATTCAGTGAGCATTTATGAAACACCAGCTGTGTGCCAGGCCCTGTACTCAACTTTGGGAATGCAGACAATAGAAAATAAGCCCCCACTCTGAAGGAACTTACATTCCACTTGGGGGAATCAGTCTGTCAGTGTGCATTCATTAAGTGCCTTCTGTGTGCCTAGAACTGCATTAGACACTGACAGTATAAATGCCGTACAAAGGATGAAGCAGTCCCTGCTCTCAGGAAGTAAAGGGGAGTCTACAGTCTCAAATCTTACAAAAGAATCTTCGTAGTTGTCAATATAAAACTGAATGCATTAATGAGTAACAAGAAAAAACCACTTTCATTCTCTGTCTCCTTCCAGGTTTTTCTGAAGTGGTCTTTACTCTTCTTTCTTGTTAACATAGTCACCGTATATAGTTTGGCAGCTAGGTGTTGGAGTGGATCAAGCACGAGGCTGGGACCCTGAAGACTGAGTTCAAATCTAGACTCAGACACATCCTAGCTGTGTGACCCCGGGCAAGTCACTTAATCCTGTTTGCCTCAGTGTCTTCCTCTGTAAAATGAGCTGGAGAAGGAAATGGCAATCTAGTATCTTTGCCACCAAATCCCTAAATATTTTAGGTCATGTAGAGTCAAACACAACTGAAATGAGTAAACCCCAAAAATAGACAGTTTAGGTTCTTCTGTTGTCATTTTTCTATATCTACTTCATATTCATCACTTTTATGACACCAGAGCATTCTCTTCTGTGAATATCCTATGATTCAGCTAGCCATTCCCTATTTGGGGAAATACAGAATCACAGTTTTAGAACTGGAAGGACCCTAGAGGCCATTGAATTTAGCTTCATATTACAGACGATGAAACTTGGGCCCAGAAAAGTGAAATGATATTGTTAATTATACAGATAAAGTATCTATGAATGTTTTTGTACAAATAGTCCCCTCCCCCTTTTTTCTTTTTATGATGTTTTTGGCATAGAATTCTAGCAAGAAAAAAATCTTTTATCATCAAAATCCATTAAAAAATTTGCAAAAGCATTAAGCATTGAGGTGCACTTCTATTCAGGTCTGCAAAAACGGGAAACAAATCCTTAAGCAAATATTGAGATTCTACTTTTATATATGTTTTTAATCTACAACTTAATGAAAATTCCTTTGTCACTCACTGGCAGCTTGTTGTCATTTGGTACCCCCGTGTCTTCCGTATTAAAACCTGTGCAAATACAGATGATGAAAACTATTTCAACCTTGATATTCCATCCGTGTAGAGAGTGTCGTGCTGACCTGGCCTGCAAGAATGGCTAAGCTTTCTCTTTAGCCTTCGGTGTCAGAAGCCCTTAAGAGAAAGTTTTTTATATTGGAAATGTTGCGTGGTTTGAATTTGCTTCCCACTTGGGCGTTTGTAGAATGTGTGTCTAGTACAGATTCTTTAAAAGAGTTTCCATAAAACTGATCCTTACTCTTCACTGTGTTTCTTTGTTGATGTTACCTAGCAAACACCTACTTAGATGCTTTTTTGCCACTTTTACTGACTTATTTGGCAGCTTAAACTGATACCAAACAGATGCAACCAGTCAGGATACATTGCATTTACAATTCCAACTTTATCCAACAATGACTTGGTCTCTGGGAAGGCATTACATCTTTAAAAAAAAAAAGTGCTTGCCCATATTGTTTTTGGGATTGCCTAGAAATGCCCCACGTTCCCTCCAAAAAGACCTTCCCCTATCATCATCCTTTCATCTCTCCTTTACAAGCAATACTTCTAGCTCTAGTCCACGTGGCACAGCACCTTGGGCATCATAGGTAATGATCCACACCAACCCTGAGTGGTACAGCTTGGCCCCAAAGAGCAGATCTAGAAGCAGTGGGTGGAAATTGCAGAGATGACATTGAGGCTTGATGTAAAGGAAAACTCTCCAACCATTAGAACTGTCCATACGTGGGATGGGACGCCTGGGAGATTAGGGAGCCATGGATTTCTTCTCATTATAGGTCTTCAGGAAGGTCTGGATGACCACACGTTATCTGTGGCAGAGGGGATTTTGTCCAAATATGGGACTAGATGGCTGTGGAGGACTCTCCCACCCCTGAAATGCCATGATTTTTAGTTAATATTCATCCTTTTCCTGCCCACTGTAGAAATACTATATTTGGATTTTCCAGGTTCTCCAAATTAATTAAGATTATTGGAAATCAAAGTACCCATAACATATCATCTCAGCTTTCTACAGAGAAAAAAGAAATTCTAACTGAGTCAAAAATGCCTCTAGCCATACATAGCAGATACATACTGAGAACTAGAACCCTATAAATGAGCTCAGCAATCCCAGGAGGACAAAATGTGACACCCAGGATGTCAAATCAGAGGAAAACATGCAAATGTGTGATATAGTATTAAAAACAGCTTCAATTTATATAGCACTCTTAGGCTGGCCAAGTGGTTTACATATTATTTCTTTTAATTCTCATGATTCAGTGAAGTGGGTACTATTATTATACCCATTTCACAAATAAGTAAATTGAGGTTCGGAGAGATTAAGGAACTTGGCCGGGATCACACAGCCAGTAAGGGCATAGGGTGGTATTTGAACCCAGGTCATCCTGATTCCTAAGTCCAGAGCTCTTTTCAGAAGGCAAAAGTGAAAGAACATTCTTGGTAGAAAAGATCCATCACCAGCTACCCTAGTGCCTTTTGTCTCAGAGCCATTTCTTTGCAGATCACTCTCCAGGCTGCAAACAGACTGGAGAGTAGCCAGGAAAGGCATTTTATATTAAGTCTTCTAGCTGTCAACGCATTACTGCTTCTATACAGGAGGGACTGCTTCCTTGAGGTTTAGCTGCAAGTGTAGATTGTGACCCCTGCTTGGGTCATTGAGCGGGTGCTCCCAAGTCCCATGACTGCTCCCAGGCATGTAAGTGAGTCTCTTGCAGCTGCTGGAAGAGTGACCGTTGTCACAGCATCAGCTCATTCTGTGTATTAGACACTCTCCTTAACCCCTATAAATGTCTGTGTTTTAACTGGCCCCTTTTGAAATTATTATCTATCTTCCATTAATAGGATTCCTTGGCAAGCAAATACTAGAAAATCTTGTTTGTAAAAATAGTTTTTAGTTCTCCAACAAAGGAAGGGAGAGGGATTGGCTGTGCTGATCATCAAATATTTATCCTCAAATTTCATTGTCAGCTCTGCTGCTGCAAACTAGTCCAGAGTACAAGGAGAGGTTTTTAGGGAAAATCTTCAGGGTTTTCAATGCCATGTCCATACCCTGACAAAAAGGAGGAGATTCCTAGGATGTATATGACAAAAGAATCCAATAACGTCCAGCTTCCCTGGTGTAACTTCCTCAAGCAGACATAGAGTGTGGTCTAAACTTGGGAGTGTGTGTGTGTGTGTGTCTGTGTGTGTGTGTTCGTGTGTGTGTCTGTGTGTGTGTTCGAGTAAGGACCTCACTGTCTGGTGTCTTATCCTGCCAGATGATCTTCAGAATCTGCCTAAGACAATTCAAATGTAAGTGATTCAGTCTCCTGGTGTTGATGCTGGTAGACTCTCCAGGTTTCACAAGCGTACAACAATGAGATCAGCACCATGGCTCTGTAGACCTTCAGTCTGGTAGCCAGTCTAATCCCTCTTTTCTCCCACTTTCCCTTGGAGCCTCCCAAACAATGAGCTAGCTCTGGCAATGCATGCAGCAACCTCATTATCAATGTGTACGTCCCTAGAAAGTATACTGAGACACTGAGGTCCTTTCTCAAACTAAACTCCCAAGCATTCACGCTCTGCTGCAGAGTGAACAACTCTGATGGGCTGGCCACATTGCTCAAATGCCACATATAAATTCTAATATTTTAAATATTATTTAAATTATTTGTTATTTAAATAATATTTTAAAATAATAAATTTGGATATAAATTTTATGTAGCACTCACACAGTGGTCAGAAGAAGCAATAAAAGGCCACTCTCAGGGTCTCTCTTAAGAACTTTGGAATTAGCTGTGTAACATGGGGGACACTGGCACAGGACCGCTCAGCATGGCAGGCCCACATCAGAGAAGGTGCTGTTTGTGCTCTATGAGCAAAGCAGAATTGAAGTAGCTCAAAAGAAATGCAAGATGAGAATTCACCCCAAATGTTCACATGGATTAATAAAAGGGTTTGTTCTTTGAAGTCTGGATTCAGTCAAAGAGCCACGCTTGAAGACCTAGAGGACCACATGTGGCCTTGAAGCTGCAGGTTTCCACCCCTAACATGGACTGTTTGTGCCATGAGCCCATATTGGTCTAATCAGTCACCACTGGATGCATCGTAACTTGACTCTTAAAATAGTGGTCATTTTTGTCCTTTTTGAAAACAAAGGACAACTACCAGTGTGTGTGTGTGTGTGTGTGTGTGTGCTACATTTAGGATGTCACCAATTCCCTCACAGAGTTGTCATGAAGATCAAATGAAATAATATTTGTAAAGCACTTAGCATAGAGCCTGACGCGTAGTAGGTGCTTAATGAGTCCGTTTCCCTCTTCTTCATCCACCTCTAACTTCTTACCCATTCTTCAGAGTCCAGCATCACACTCCATTGCCTTGGGCCTAGTGGATCTGGGGTAAGGAAAGCCTGATTTGAATACCTCCATTGGATACTTACTAACTTGCTAGTTGTGTGACCCTGGGCAAGTCACATACTCTCTCAACTTCCATTTTCTCAACTGTAAATGAGAAAAATAATAGCACCTACTTCACAGGGTTCTTAGAAGGATCAAATAAGAGAATATTTGTAAAGTACCATGCAGGACTTTAAGCACTATAAAAATGCTAACTGTTTACTACTGCCTCCAGAGAAATTCCCAGCAGTAACAGCGTTCTCCCTCACCTCTCACCTAGCACTTTGCTTTACACATCCAAATTTCACTTGTCATGTAAAATTGCACATTATGCTTGTCTGAAGCATTTTTAAAAAGGAATCATGAAGGGTAAATGATATAAAGGACATTGCCAAAGAAATATATGTGAAAAGAATGGCCTGCTCACTTGCCCACAAGCAAGGTATAACCAGTGGACAGCCCTTATGTTCCTCCAGTATTCTTGTCATGTTAAGAAAGAGAGGAAGGTTCCTGGGGTTTGGGGCAAACACGTTATGATGAACTTGGGGGAAGAGAAGAGTTGCATAGATGGGTGGCAGCCTGTACAAGGTGCCTTGTAGTAGCACCAATGCAATATTCGCAGTGTCAGTGGTCACTATAAATATGTCTGCATAGTGCTTGATCACAGGATATAAGAGGCTCTCCATATAGAAGACAGAAGCAAAACATTTATTCAGATACCAGAAAACTGAATCCCAAAACCAGTAAGCTGATTCCGTCAGAGTAGCAGAGAAGTTAATAAGCAACAGCAACACAGAGAGCCACAGCATCCTTCCCACACAACCTTCCCGCAAACCAACATTTACTCACAAGCTTGTCTCCCTTGGATGAGTCCTCTCCTCCCTCTAGTCTGCCTGCTCTCACGCCCAGCATCCTGTGCGTTCTGTTCCACCCTTCAGCAAACTCCGCCCACCACAGGCTCTGTGTGATTACGTTTCCCCCTGTTAGGAATCAGGGTATATTTCAAAGCAGGGAAGATCTTCAGGTTACCATTACCATTACACTTGTCTGCCTGCTGTCTTCCATGAGGGAAGGGGCCCTTCTCCAAACCTCTTCTCTTCCTCAGCACCGTGTAGTAGTTTTTGTTGAATTGAATTCCAGAGTCAGATTTTTCTGGTTCTCCACCAAAAACCAAACTTCCTTTTTCTAAAATCACATTTCTCTTTTTGGTGGTCCTGAGACAGTTTTTCTTTTTAAATTCTGTGAACAGGTGGTTTGTCTTATCATTAGCAGTCTTATTAATAACAACAATAAAATGAAATATCTTTGATAATAAAACCTAACATTTATATTCCTTTGGGTTAGGCTAGGCAGGTACTAGTTCTGCCATTTTAGAGAAGAGGAAATGGAGATTCACAGACTTTCAAGGATTTGCCCGAGCGCCACATGCTTTCAGTTTCTTCCAGTTTAATTTCATTTGCAGATGTCAGTAAAGTGACCTATTATGGGTTACTAATATGGGGTCTTGAACTTTTTCTCTGGTATCCCCTCAATGAGCATTTTTTATCCTTAAATTTTTCTATTTGGATTAAGCCAAGGATGTGCTGGTAAATGTTTAACAACCAGCTTTTTTTGGGAGGGGGGAGTGTAGAGGTGATGTACACATGACACACTTTTAAGTTTGATCTGCATTATTAACATTTTCTCTATCACTTTTAAAAATTCTAGACAGTCAACAAAATATTAAATCAAGCCTTTATTTGTAGCATTGGCCAGTTCCCAAGGTGTACATACCCACACAGAAAATTCAGTGATTCACCCTCCTGAATCAGTACACGCTGGCTCCAGCACACCACAAGATGAATCTTTTATAGTTATAATTATTATAATTAGATCACTTTTAATAATTTATAATTTTGCTTTTGAAAGGGGCAATTTTAAACATCTGTTGAAGTAAGATAACTGAATAAACTACCTTATCTCACTAAGATGTTAATCTCTAAAACTAACCTAACTTAGTTGATACCTTCCACTTTATTTTTAAAAGTACTTCTTAATACTTTGGGATTTTGAATTGCAGGCTACATTTAAGATTTTGCTTTGTATTTGTTTTGCCTTCCCTTAACATATCCATTGGAACCTACTTTCAGAGTGTTCAGAGATAGTTACAGTGATACAGAGATGCAGAATATTTGTGTGTATACATATAAGTATGTATATATACATACATAAATTATGTTCAATATCATGTATAATATATGTATAGAATACATGTTTGTATATAACATTATGGAGATATATACATATGTTTCCCCAAAGCAATATACACCAAAAAATGAAAATTTTGGTTAGAGGAAATGCCGTATTTTGTGTGAAACTCCATTCTTATAATTAAGAATTTTGAAAGATCAAGTTAAATTAAAATAGTTTAACACACTTTGAAATAGCAATAGAGCCAACAAAGTAGCTCACAAAAATGGCAAAAAAAAAACAAATTTCAGACTATTCCTTATCTGTGGTCTTGGGGAATCCTGTGGGAAATTAAATGTCATGTTAAAATTGCCTCCTTTCACTAGGTTCCTACTCTGCTCATAATGGATGGAAGAGACCTCCTGGGTTCTCAGAAAATGCCAGTAGACCCCCCCAAACTCTAGAAGGTTCAGGCTGAAAAGATTTTAAGTACTATTAGCTTCTAACTTAGAACGACAAGGCAACAGAACCTTACTGGTATTGGACAGAAGTAATTTCAAATGATGGCACTTTTATGCTGATCAGGTTTTGTTTATACTCTTGAATCATATATACATATATGTATCCGTTAGGCTATGATGTAACAAATTACAGGATGGCCAGCAATCTGACTAGTTATTAAGTTTTGGTTGGAACATATTAGTTAGTCATAAGATAATTGTTCATCATTAGATCATTTCAGCCAGGGAATGCCATTCAGATCCCCACATATTTGTGTTCAAATAATGCCTTCTGCAGTATTTTCAGTATTCAGAAAGCTGAATTACAATGTTTTTTAGTGTACTACCATTGAATTAATTTCTGATTCCAGGATGTCTGGAATGGGAGTCGATTTTGCCCTAAGTTTTGATTAGGATGATAGTTGCCCACATGTCCCACTCTTTGATATAACTTAGCCCCAAGTCAGGCTCTTCATGTGGGGATCTGCATGGTTAACACCCTGGAAGTCTGTCTAGCAACAGTGGCAAGTTTCTAAGCCAAATGTTAATCAATAAAGAGGATTTGAAATAAAAAATAAAAAATCTTTTAAGTGGAAACTATGGTTAGTGTTCACAAAAGGTCATATATGTATCTGCCACATCAGTACTTTCCCCTGATGCTCAATGGTTACTAGAAAGCAGAAGTTCTTAATCTAAGATCTGTGTTAACTTAAAATATATATATATATATATATATATATATATATATGTATGTGTATATATGCACACATATATACATGTGCATATATACGTGTATATATGTAATATAAATGTGTGTATATGTGTGTGTGTATATATACATATATATATACATATGTGTATGTGTGTGTGTCTGTGTTTATATGTACATAGATAGATAGCCTGGTAACTAAGGATAATTGTTTCCTTTGTAGTCATATGAGGTTTTTTCTTTATTTTATGCATGTAAAACAACATTCTGAACAGGGATTCAGGGGCTTCTCCAGACTGCCTAAGTGGGTCCAGGACACAAAAAGGTCAAGCTTCATTTAAAGCAGTGGTCAGTGACTCCCAAGCTTTATGTCATGGTACCCTAGTAGTATTAATGGGATAAATGAACTTGCCTTTTGACACAAAATTTTTCCAAATATTGTATCGTTTATGATATTCCTAATTAGATTTCTTCAATGACTATTTAATCTGAGTATCAAATTTCTTCACTATAAAATTCAGAGGAGGGAGTGTGGCAGTGCATTGGTACCCAGTGGCATCTATGGTCCATTATAGATCTAAGATTATGATACTAAAATACAGGAGAGACACTCTAATACTATAATACCCCAGAGATATTGGAAGTTTGGTTTCAGACCACACTGAAGTGAGTCACACGAATTTTTTTTTCAGCACATATAAAAGTTATGTTTCCACTATACTGTGGTCTATTAAGTGTACAGTAGTATTATGTCTTTTTTTAAAAAGTACATACCTTAATTTAAAAATACTTTATTACTAAAAAAAAAAGTGCTAAACATCATCTAATCTTTCAGGGGGTCATAATCTTTTTGCTTGATGGAGGGTCTTGCCTCGATGTTGATGGCTACAGACTGATCAGGGTGGTAGTTGCTGAAGGCTGGGGTGGCTGTGGCAGTTTCTTAAAATAAAACAACAATGAAGTTTGCCTTGTCAATCGACTCTTCCTTTCAAAGATGTAGCATGCAAAGCTGTTTGATAGCATTTTCCCCACAGTAGAACTTCTTCCAAAATTGGAGTCATTCCTCGCAAACCCTGAGGCTGTTTTATCAACTAAGTAGTCTTAAATATTTTTGTATCCCAGGGAATAGGGAGCCCAAGGAAAGGGAGAGAGACAGGGGATCAGCCAGTCAGTGGAGCAGTCAGAGCACACATTTATCAATTAAGTTTGCCATTTTTATGGGTGCAGTAAAATTACTACAGTAACATCAAAGATCATTGATCATAGATCACCACAACAGTTATAATAATAATAAAAAATATTGTGAGAATTATCAAAATGTGACACAGAGACATGATGTGAGCACGTGCTGTTGGAAAGATGGTGACCAAGGACTTGCCCAAGCCAGGGTTGCCACACACCTTCAGTTTGTTAAAACAAAACAAAACCAAAAAAACCCTGTAACATCTGCAAAATACACTGAAGCCAAGTGCAATAAAATGAAGTGTGCCTATATTTTGTTTTCATATCAATTACAGTAGAAAATCCTGTTTCACACAAACAAGATATTCCAAAGCACTATTTAAATGCTAGCTATCATCATTATTATCACTTTTTTTGGTAAAGCAGAAAACTCAATATCCATAGCCAAAACATAAGGTTTTGATGCACAAACTTTTTTTCAGACCACTGTCACAAGTCAGATTGATTAGCCATTCTTATTCAGATAAAAGGAAGACCAACTGTATCACATTTGCTTACAGCAAATGGATCCCTGATCCACTCATATTTAGAAATGTCTCAGTTCATAGGCTAAGAGTTCAAAGGGACCGTGTAAATTATGCAGGTCTTTAAGATCAAATGAGAAGTACTTCTTTAAGCTGATCAGGTAACTAATAAGCATGTCTTTTTTTTCTTTGGTTTTGTTTTGCAGGGTGGAAGTATTTTTTTAAATGGGAAAATATATCAAAATGTTTGCAAATCTATTATTTATAATCTTTTTCCTTAAATGCAGTCATTTTCTCTTTCTAGATGAAAGTATAAGCTTGAAAACCTTCATCGATTTATTTAAATTATGTGGGTTGGTTTGTTTTTTTTTTCAAAAATACCCACCAAATATGCAAGACTCGGGAAGAAATCTTCGTTGTAAAATAAATTTGCTTCATCTTTATCATTATATATTTTTTTAAATGACGGTCTTTTAATTTTGGCTTAAAAATCTTGAGAAATATTTTGGCTTCAGAAAGCCATTTGTTTAGTCCTTTTCAGCCCTGTCCAACTCTTCATGACTATATTTAGGATTTTCTTGGCTAGGTTAACTAGAGTAGTTAACCATTTCCTTCTCCAGCTCATTTTATCAATGAGGAGCTAAGAGAATAAGGGTTAAGTGACTTGACCAGGGTCACACAGCTGGTGCCTGAAGCCAAATTTGAGTCAGTCTTCCTGACTCCAGGCTCAGCACTCCATCCACTGTACCACCTAGCTGCTGAAGAAAGCCAGAATCGTATAACAATCAAATAGACATGTCTTAATCTTTACTACCACTGCCACCACCACACCTTCTAATACCGTCATGCAAGTTTGCAAAAAAAAAAATCTTCCCTTTTAATGGACTCTTTTTACAACAAAATTTCCTTTGTAGCAAATTGAAAAGCCCTATGTAGCTCTTAATACAAATGAGGATGGAGCATTGTGTCCAAAAGGCACCACAAATAACATTTTAACTAATACTTCTTGACCTGTGTTTCCGTTTGACATCAGCTGCGCTCCATCATTGCAGAATCCAATATGTTTTTCTCCATCGGCTGTATTGGACATTTCTCTTTATGTGGCATTGCTGTCCGTAGGTTTGCAGAGTAACAAATCTTCCCTTAAAATCACTTTGAACTGTATATCTTACACATCTCATCCAATAAGTATCTTTAACTCTCTCTCTTACTCCATCCACTTGAAATGAAAAGTAGAATGATGTTAATGTCTTGATTTTTGTTCACGAAGGCCTTCAGAGTGCTGGGCAGTTCCTCCTCCCACTGTATTGCCTCTAAGTGGAATTATTCCCAAAGCTGCTTTGAGCACGATTTACCATTTCCACCAGTCTGTCAATAAGCATTTATTAAATGCCTGCTTGGTACCAGGCACTGTACTAAAGACTAGAAGCATGAAGAAAAGCAAGACATTCTGTGCTGTTAACAGCCTCTATCAAGAGCTGCAATTAACACCATGTCTTTTATTATAGGAGGGCTGGGTTTTTTACACTTAGCGATTCTACAAGTCACCCTTTTGCAGTGCAATTCTATTCATTACATTGACATTTTTTATTGTTTTTTAAAAATACACATTTTTAAAGCATCAGATTTTTACATACAATAAATAATTGCTTTGCTTCAATCACTGTAAATGTAATTCAATTTCCCATGTAAGTCTTGTTTGTCTCAAGTTTGATGTGAAATTTATGTTTTTTTGTAAAAATAGATTTATTTATATGGGAGTTGAATTTTAATATATCCAGTCATTTTTGCTGTTGCTTCATACCTCTCCCCATGGGAGCATGCCCCCAGAATTTGGAAAAGTCTGCTTTAAAGTCTTTTGCATTCCCACTTGCTTATTTTCAGTAATATGAGCACATGGTTCTGATGCATCGATCTGGTCTGCTCAAAAACCATCTGTTTCTCCCTTGGCTGTGGAGTCAAGTTAAAAGGCCTTTGCCTGACATTCAAGGGCCTTCCACAGTCTGATGCTACCCTCATTTCCAGTCTCATCTCATGTTTTTCTCCTTCATACACTCTTCTCTGCAGCCAAACTAGATTAACTTCCTGCTCCCCCTTCCCTCCAACATGCCCTCTGTTCTCCTGCCTCTCTAGCCTTTCCCCAGTACTGTTCCCTCTGCCTTGCATGTTATCTCTCTCCATCTTCTGTTAAATTCCTCTCTACTCTTTAAAGCCCAGCTCAAATTGGAACATCTCACAAGCATTTCAAGTTGTACCTCATTAATGTACTTTTTGCAAAATATTTTCTAGGTGCATTTCATCTTTATAATACAGACACTTCCCAATAACCTATGTTCCTTAGTGCCCTTATGTTAAAAAAAAAATGTTAAATAAAACTATCTGATACCAGTGGCCATTACTGATCATAAATAACTTTTGATGACCGTAATCAATCACATCTTTGTAAGTTCAGTTCAGTCTTTATACCGAGCACTGAATTAAGTATTAGTACACACACACACACACACATATACATACATGCACATATATACATACATAAATACATAGATGTATATATGAAAGACAGTTCCTGCCCTCAAGGAACTTACAGTCTAACGAGGGAAGACAACACACAAAAGGAAGCTGGAAAGTAGAAGGGAGCTGGGGGAAAGGACAGCTGGAGTTACCTGGCATGGGGGCATCTAGTTTCATGGAGGTGAAACCAAGCAGAGATGCAAGTGGAAAGGGGAATAATCTGGAAGTTCCATTTCTGCCCTCTATAAAGGAGAGCTTTGGGAGGAGTTTAATGTTCTATCCTCCAGCCCTACTAATTTATTTTTACTCTTTTTGCAAGGAAGTCAGGGTTAAGTGACTTGCCCGTGATCACACAGCTAGTGTCAAATATCTGAAGTAGGATTTGAACTCAGGTCAGCTTGACTCCAGGGCTGCTGCTCTATCCGCTGTGCCACCTACCTGCCCCTGATTTGACTCTTGACTGTGAGCTCTACAAGTATAGAAGCCACATCTTGACTCTAAGCTTCATTGATCCCTCAGTACCTAGAACAGTGCTCTACATAAAGCAGGCACTCAATAAATGTTTGTTGTTGCACAAACACATGAAAGGCAGCGTATCATTGAGTCAACAGGCATTTGTTCAGTCTGCGGTATGTGCCAACTGCAGTATTAAGCACCGAGGATGGAGAAACAAAAGTAAACGTGAATCCTTCCTAAATATAAATGGCCTTATCACATAATGGGTAGAGAAAGTAAATATGATGTTTTATTTATTTGGGACATGTGAGAAAATTATTGATAAAGTTCAGAACCAAATTGGCTCAAGAATTATGTGGTATGAATAGACTCTAATGGCTTGCACATGAAGTATATCACTTCACTTCCATGGAAATAAGAGCTTGAGTTCTGCATTGATAATTATGACATATTTTAAAAAACAAAACCCTGAGGAAGGTCTGCGGTGAGAGTCCTCTGCAGAAGAGTTCTGGAAAAACACGAACAAGAATCTCGCAGGAAGGCATGGGAAGGTACAGTCTGAACCGGTGGGGGAAGGACCCACTTAGATTAGATGATGGCTCCATCTAAGCCTTGATGCAGTCAGTGTGGCTGGAGGCCCACATTTCCACACTGTCACTGTCAGTCTGGCCATCCTCATCCTGGAATGCTGCAGCGCGGTTGATGGATTTTATAAATGCCAGGGAGATTAATTTGAACTTGGAGCCTATTCATCTCTTAAAACAGTTCCTGAGAAAGGAAGATTGAGGCCAGAAGCTTGCCAGACCACAAAGAGGCACTTCCTGTCAGACAGCTGGGATGGGCATTGGAGCATAGTTCCAGAAACTCCCTCTCAGCAGGAGGGAAGAAATGACCAAGGAGGCAGCTTAGAAGACTGCCAACACCCACCAGATATATTCTCCATGTCATCTGGCCAAGAGTAAATGCACTTGAAGGGAATTTTATAGCACTCCTTTGCTTGGTTTGCATGCTAGCCTTTACCTGAGAAAGTAACCTTAGTCATCTTTTTGAATCATATTCTGAGCTCTCTGGCCAATGTAACGTTTACGTTTTGAGGCCAAAACTTGGTACTAGGTGGTGATAGTGGGAGAGTATTGCTGAAAGAAAATTCTGGATGCAAACATCACCCTTTGAAAACTTCCATGTGCCTGCCCTTGTGAGCCTGGCACCCTGCAGACCATCCCATCTGTCAAGTGTCAGGTTGGAATCATTTAGCTGGAGATGAGGAGTTTCCTTTGTGGAAGCCAGATTGGGACCAGGGAAAGGGGAGAGATGGTCATGGAGTCATTGGGCTAACTCTCTCAGAATGAAGTCGTTGGCTCTTCTCAAGTCACAAGTGTTTCAGGGGAGAGGAATTGTAGTTGATAGACCTCTGGGACTGGAATCAGGAACCCCCAAGATCAGATCCACCCGCAGACACTTGGAGTTTCTATCCCTTGGGCAAGCCGTTTGACCTTTGCCTCGGTTTCCTCAGCTGTAAAATGAGGGTTATGATAGCGCCTACCCCCCACAGTTGTTGTGAGGATCAGATGAGATGATATTTGGAAAGTGCTCAGCATAGTGACTGGCACATGGTGGGTACCACATGAATGTTATTATTGGTGGTGAGGAGACATCTTGGGAAGAGCAATGGCTTTGTAGTCAGAGGATCTGGGTTCAAATTCCACCTCTAGGCAGCCACTGCCTGTGTGACTTTGGGCAAGTCATTTAACTTCCATAGCCTCAGTTTCCTCGTGTGTTCCTAAAGGGGTTGGACTGGATGACCCCTGACGTCCCTTTCTAGTCCAGGTCTGTGATCTTGGCATGTCCAGTCCCCTCTTCCCCTCGCTAGAATATTTTTCTTTCTTACCCTTTCTATCCTCTTCTCTCTTTCTTGACTCTTGTCTCTTTCTCCCCACCGATAGGGACTTCTTGGAAGTGAGTAGGGGAGAATATGGAAAGGGAATAATTTGTTAGGGTACATGAGCTGGCAGTAAATTGCTGCTGCTGCTGGGGTGGTTTGAGGGGAGAAAGCAAATAATTCTAGTTCATTTTCTTCTGCCTCCCTATCACCAACCAATTCAGGACATGCTGACAGAAAAAAAAATCTGCATTTGAATCGCATGATACTTCTTGCTTGTGCTCACTTAAATGAACTCTGAAGCCTAATGTACTAGTCACACCGGAGTATAATCTAAGGCTGTTCTCATTTCATAAACCTCAGCCAGTGAACGTCCTTCGTACCCAGACTAAATTTCTCATTATCATGTGCAGTAATGACCACCACCCCTGAGTGCCTAAGAAACCACTGTTTGTGAAGTTTGCTGATGGGGAGAGGGGAAGCCTGCATGCACACTTCTTAGTTTGATGGTTCCTGGCCAGATGTCACTGAGTCTAAGGCTTCAGTCACCTGAGAAAGGGGCAACAGTAGTCCTATCTCCACCACCTCCCTACCTCCCATCCCCAAGCTTACCCTCCTCAACAAGGATATTCATGAAGTAAACAGATGAGATTTCCCAGTGATTATCACAACCCCTATCATTGGCGTGTTCTTATTGGCTTCTGTCTGCCCTCTTGGAAGGCATCGTTTGTGCAGTCTACATGCATACTTTACAGGCAATGGCAAGTTTTGTCCAGAACTATTGGCCCCCAAGGAAAAGTGAGACACTAAGAGTAGGAGTTTCTTGACTCTAAATCTTAAGAAACCAATGCTTCAGAACCTAAACACATTTTTTATCTTGGCCTTAGGGAACCTGGATGACTGTAGCCAGAGAGTCCTCCAGTATCTTGAATTTACTGTTATTATTCTTGTCGTTATTATTACTTTAGCTCATAAATGCAGGCTGCCATCCACTGGTAAACATAGTCCTTCTGGAGGAATAGTTTTGTGTCACTGTGTAAAGAGACTGACTGTAAAAAAGAAAAAAATCAAAAGTCTTCTGAGCTGTGCATCAACAAGGTTGCTATACTTTAAAAAAAAATTGGTTCAAGAATATCCTGCTTAAAATATATGTTCTTTCTATCTTTGGATAGTTCCAAGGTGCTGAATCAATCCTAAGTTCATTGAAGCCAAGACCTTCATTTATCAGATTGCAATAACTTTCTTTTGATTCTCTCTTCTGTTTTTATAGCTGCATCTGGTTTCTATTCATTCTAATCCATTTGACTCTTCAGAGATATCTTCAAAGTACCTATGCATTCTTTTCTCCTACAAAATAGGAGTGTATGATTTGACCTGGGACTATGCAGTAAGTAGTATGGGAGAGTAGAGGAACAGGGACACAAGACATCAGTATTTATTTCCAAAGGAAGAGCATTCCCTGAAAAGCAAATAGTTAGGTCCATAGAAGACTAGTTCTCAGCAGTGGAAATTGGAATGAGGATTCTGTAAACCCATTCCCTACTGCCTACGTGTAAGGAGCAGTATGATTTTCTCCTGCCATCCATCCCCTTTTCATTTTGATTAGCACATTCTTTAATTTTGTGCTCAAGTCAGAAGATTCATAATGTTGACACTGAAAAGCTTGGGCAGAGCCCTTTCTGGCTCTTCTTTGTCTGCATGATTATTTGTAAACAGCAGATCTCAGAAGACGAGACCAACATTTTCTTTATAACATCCCACTGAAAGCTTCTGAAGCCTTAGCCCAATATGAGCTTGGAAATCAGGACCCCTGATCTGTACCTCTGCCTCCGCCATTTATTTCTTAGGTGACCTTGGGAAAATCACTTAATCTTCCTGTTTCCTTAACTGTAGAAGAAGGTTAATGGTATTTTCCACCCACCCACTTCCCAGGCATGTTGTAAGGACTAATGAAGCATCTATAGAGCTTCCAACGTACAAATGCCACCTGGATATGTGTCGTGCTAATTGTATTCATGTAGCAGCAGCTCCCTGATTTCCAGGTACTCAGCATTTCTCATAAATGCTATTGGTTCCCCTTAGGTGACTGGCTTCTCTTCTTTTGTTCTCATTGTTTTAAGTATAGTAATAGCTCATCCTTTTTATGTTGTGGCTACCATCAGTGTTTATATAAAAAGCAATTTTCCAATCCTGAAATCTTCTGTTTCTTCAACTTTTTATCTTCTGAGATAGGATCCAAATGATTTAGAGTATTGGTACAAATTATCAGCAAGTGATTAAAATGTCCAAAACGGTTTTTTTTATTTTGTTCATTTTTATGGAAGACTCCCTCTTGTCCAGGCCCACAGAGCCAATATGTGTACATAAAACCTTATTTCCTGAGCCTCCCACCCCAGAGGCTTTCCCTCCCTAAATTACTTTGTTTTTATTTTGTGTATATTCTCTATAATGTCATGAAGTATATGATTATTTGATTCCTTGTAAGATCCACTTTGTCCTCTTCGTATATTTTGGCCCTGAGATTCTGTATATTTTAATAAAATTATGAATAATTAATAAAATAACACTGACAAATTTAAATTCCTCTTCTGTGGTTACATGACTTCCTACCAGACACTCTTTGATCCAGCAACCTTATCTTCTTTGCCGTCTCATGAACAGGACCCTCCATCTCTTGACTCTGGGAATTTTCTGTGGCCATCCCCCAAGTCTAGAATGCTCTCACTCCTCATCTCTGCCTGTTGGTTCCCCTGACTTATTTTATAGTCCAACTAAAATCCCATCTTTTCTGGGAAGCCCTTCCCCCAATCCATCTTAATTCTCCTGCCTTTCCCTTTGTTAATTATTTCCTGTTAACCTCTCTATAGCTTGTTTGTACATATTTGTTTGCATGTGAGGGAAGCAAATCGTGGTGAGAATTGAATGAACCACACTGACTCCATCTTGGGACTCAATTCTGGAACTAGCTCAGTTCTTTTTCTATTCAATTATGGGTCTTTCAATTCAGTTATAAGTCCAACTTCTGTCTTGTGAGATAACTTTATTCAATTGTGGGAATTGGGAAAAAACCTTATTGCACTATTTGAACCTATCCATGTATGGCTGGGAAGCTGGACCCCCTTTACCTGCTGTATAGAGACCCTTAAGTAAGGACCTAGGGTGTGCCGACCAGTAACCCAGTCAGACCAAAGACCGATGCAAAGAGTTTTCTCACCATTGTACATCTTAAGTAACCCATATGTCTTACTACACATTATCAACCCCATTAGATTGTGAACAGCTTGAGGGCAGGGACTATCTTTGTCTTGCATGTAGCATAAGCACTTAATAATGTTTATTGATTAAGCAATATGCATTTTTCCCCTCCTATTGTATCCCTGCTATCAATCGGCTCCACCTTCTGCTGCTGTTCTTGCCACTGGCCTGGGTTCCATTTTTCAAACTATTCGTTTAAAAAATATCTGGCGCCCACTCTTGTCATGTCCCTGTGCTATGTCCTGTGGAAGAAACAAAGAAGGCAGGATCTCTACCATGTAATTGGTAGTCCAATGTACACTACTTTCAGCCCAAACTTTGACCTGCTACCTACTGGCATAGTAAAATAAGTATAGTAGAAACTGTTGCAACTTGGAGTCTGAAAAGACTGAGATTCAAATCCCATTTCCAGCAGTTACCGGTTGTGTGACTCTGGACAAGTCATTTAGCTTTTTTGGAGTCTCCGCTTGCCCATAAGTAAGTAGAATGATAACACCTCTGGTACCTAGGACAAAGGGCTGTTGTTAGGACGAAATGAGATCATGTAAATAAAGCGTTTTCTCAACCTCTGAAATGCTATCCAAACGTCATTATTATTGTTGGATGAGGATTTTTAAGGAGGGCATTTTGCCCACATGGCTCTAATCTTTGTCTTATAATCAGCAAACAATAAACAACAGTGAGATCCTTTACCCTTTGCATCTTTCAGTCAGTCATTTATTTAACTGTAGAATCATTGTGAAAGTCTGCCAGCTCTCGCTTCCTCACATCTTCATGAAGGATTCCCTCGATGTTTGTGGAGAGCATTCTCAAAAAGATGTTCAAGAGTTGGGAAAATGGACATATGGGTTGTTAGTTGTTGGTATTTTCTCGATTGCCTTTTTATTTATCTGTCTAAGTTTTGTTCCCCTCACCCCGTTCTGCACCAAAGTGTTTGGAAACCCTCCCCTCCTTCAGATGTCTTGAGCATAGGATTCCCTCAATACTCTCAAAATGGTCATTGCCAGCATAGGCCTCTTCCATATAGATTTCACCTAGTCCAACTCCTCTTTCTGCATTTTTTTTTGAAGGGTCCTTTAGTGAAGTAGAGGCTTATATTTGGTCAAGACAATGTGAAAAGTCACCCACTAGGGCCCAGGAAAGACTTTTGGGACACCTGCTTGATATAAACTCCTTTTGAATTGGTTCACTATGAAGTAGGAAAGAGCACAGGAGGAGAAAGCATATAGAAATTGAAATATGTCCGTCAATTAATAAGTATTTGTTGAGCACACACTTTGTGGCTGGCAGTAAGGATACAGAGACAAAAATAAAACAGCCCCCGTTCTCAGTGACCTGATTATTCTATAGAGCTAGGAGACCACACATTCATAAGAAAGCTTTTTAAAATAAATACAAGGTACAGTTTAGGAGAGGGAGCACTAGTGGCTGGGAAGGAATCAAACAGGGCTTCATTTAGAAGATGGCAGTGGAGCAGTGGGATGGAATACTCACACCAATGAGGTCAAAGAGCCACAAAAGTATCATCATCATCATTGTTATAATTATATTCTTCTTATCTTTTTTGATGGGGTTCACATCGATCCTGTTTCAGGACTGGGACAAGTTGCTATCTTGCTTTTTTTCTTTTATATTTAATATTCCAGAAATTCTCACAGATAGGTTTTTAAAAACAGCTTTTTGTAGCTGAATAAAACCATTACAATATAAGCTCATCCTCTGTAGGCTTACTGACAGCCTCCTTGGTGCCACTCTAATAGCAAATAAAATGAGAAGAATGATATGCACTTCATCCTACTCCCAAATGATTCTGACCGTCTGAGCTAGGTCTCTACGTTTTGAAAGCTTTTTGTTCCCTGTAGCTTGGAGATTGAGTATCTTGCATGGCAACATATATTTTTAAAAGTTGTTCTTAATCTTTTGTGAATAAATATTATGTCTGAGTGACTGTAACAACAATGGTATGATTTCAGTAGTTTATTGGTTGATGTTTTGATCTTTATTTGTAATGTGAGAATTTGTCAACTGTCAGTCTTTGAAAGTTAATGAGCTTCTGGTGTATGACTCTAGTTACCAGGTTATGTCTTAATGAGACATCAACTAAATGCTTGGCAGATTTTTGCAGCCTGCAAAGATGTGTTGTACAGTTTCTACCATTTACTTAAATAATTCCATTGATTACCACATCCAGGCTTCATAAGGATGATCTTTTTGTAGGGTCTGACCATATCACCTCTTACTTAGTAAACTTCAGTGGCTCCTTATCACCTCCAGGATCAAATACAGAATCCTGTTTGGCATCAGAACCTTCCATAACCTAGCCTCCTCCTGCCTTTCCATTCTTCTTTCACCTTACCCTCATCACACATTCTTTCGCCCAGTGACACTGGCCTCCTTGTTTCATGAATAAGATACTCCATCTCAGCTCCAAGACTCTCTGTGGCTGCCCTCCAGTGTCCCATGCCCAGTGTGCTCGCCCTCCTTATCTCTGCCTCCTGGCTTCCTTTAGGTCCCAAGTAAAATCCCAAAATCCAGTGTTTTCCCTCTGT
The DNA here is from genome assembly GCA_028627135.1 of Pseudochirops cupreus. Classification (NCBI taxonomy): domain Eukaryota; kingdom Metazoa; phylum Chordata; class Mammalia; order Diprotodontia; family Pseudocheiridae; genus Pseudochirops; species Pseudochirops cupreus. Next base: position 242,623,734 of record CM053583.1, on the reverse strand, counting down.
TATTTATTTCCTATTTATCCTCTGTGTAGCTTGTCTTGTGTTTATTTGCTGTCTTTAGATTGTGAGCTTCCTGAGAACAGGGACTATCTTTTATCTGTTTTTGTGTCCCCAAAGCTTGACAGCAGTGCCTGGCACACAGGAGTGCATGATGAGCCTTTATCCACTGACTGGTTTTTGTCATTGATAGTGGAAACCACCTGGTCCTGAAGTGCCATTATAAACCCTTGGGTTTCAGTAAGTGAGTCTAGATGACTCAGCCATTGGTTTGTTGGTCTTTGTTGACATTTATAGTTGCCTAAGCTCGTGCGGTTATCTCCCACAGAAGACCTTTTGATTCCTTTCTCGGATCTTCAGCTCAATTCCGAGGCAAACTGCTTTATTACATTTGACAAACCCAATGGGGTGTACATATCTATTATCTACTTTCATTTTTGCTTAGCGAAATGATGATGTGTTTGTCCCAAAAGTTTTATTTTTATCATATATATGTGAATATCCTCCTTTTTGGAAAGGAAAGAAGTATTCATTTTCCATGGCTGCCTTAGAGTTTTGGGGTTTCGTTAACATCTTAGGCTTTTTCTGTTGTTGTTAGTTTACTTCCCAAATCTGTTATGGTAAACTTTCAAAAAATCCATTAAGACTAGTGTAGTCTAGCTTTAAACAGCATGAGAAGCTGAAGTCGTACACTAGTTAGCAATTACTGTGATGATAATAATTTTATTTGATAATTTTGTAATCCAGGTTTTATTTGACATTCTGCTCACATATTTTTTTTCTTTTTAACACTGAATTTCTTTTATTAATTTCAATTTACATTTTTTGTTAAATTATGAGAACTGATAGGGTGAGATTAAAGATGTGATTTTGAAAGCAAGCCAAAAATGCTGATTAGAGGCTTGGCTTTGTGCCATGTGAATTATCTCTCATTTAGCACTGTAAAGGAACTTTATTGAAATTTTGCCATAATGCAAGTAAGTGATTATCCCAGTCCATAAAGACAGTCATAGGACTAATATTTTATATCTTCTAGTATTATTTATTTCCATACCACATGTTGCTTCTACAATGTACTGAAATATATACATAAATTATGTATAGAAGCATATGTAAACTAAGATTTTGAAAGTACAGCCATTAAAGTGATATATGAAAACTTTAGCTATAGTGACAAATTCAACTCATATATTTTCAAAACAGTGATGAAAGCATCATTTCTGGGGTTGGGGGGAATCTTTAAAGGCAAACATTTTAAGGTTCTTAAAATTGTTCCCAAAAATGATTGGGTTCCTTTGTCCCCAAATACAGTAGCATGACATGCTGAATAGAAAGCTGGCCTCACAGTCAGGATTGGTGTCTTTCATGGACTTGGTGTCAGGAAGACCTGGGTGAAAGATCTGTCTCTGACATATACAGTCCACGTCACCCTGGGCAAATCACTTAGCCCCTCAGTGCCCCCAGGCAACTCTCTAAGACTGTAAATTAGATTACCAGTGCTCATCCCCACTGGTAAAAGGAGTTGCCTACCTTAATTAATGAAACCATAGGGACAACTGAGATTTTTGTTTTTAAGAAAAAGTCACTTTAAATAAGGCCAGTCTATGTTGACTGTCCAACATATAGGCTGGCAAATCGCTATCTTGTGATAGTAGATGCAATTACCCCTCTCCCTACAAGGTTCCCTCCTGGATTTCTTGCTACCTGGGAGAAATTAATCATCACCCCACTCCATTAGCAGCTCCTTCCTGCTTACCTTCCCTAATTTATCTGCTAACCTGCTCTAAGGATGGGGGGTGTTTGTGTGTCTGTGTCTCTGTGTCTGTGTCTGTGTGCATCTCTGTATATCTCTGTATCTGTGTGTGTCTGTGTGTTTTCAGGTAAAGAAAATGGAAAGAAAGAGAAAATCAGAACAGTTAATTTCACTGCTTGTGTGGAGTCCTTAGAAACAAGGTTTGATGGAAGTGGGTTGAAAATAATGGCTAAAATGAGATACTTAGAGTATCTCTGGACTTCACTTATCCAAGCCAGCTCTGTCCTCATTTTCATGGAGAACAAAGAGCCAACTATGTCTGACAATTTCAAGACTGGTTTTAATGATGTGAAATTCTGACAACCAGTAGCCTCCCTTCACTGCCCCCCCCCCAAAAATTAGGTTATTCTGATCCATGTCTGTTTTTTGGGTTTGTTTAAGCTTTTAGCAGGACAATTTAATTAAAACTTTCATGAATGCTTTCTAGTAATAGAACCTTTTTTCACTGACACACATTGTCAAATTTAAGATGAGAAAAGTTACCTAAGTTTTTCTTTAATGCTGATTCCTGAAGCTTCAGTGTTTAAAGTATGCATATCTAATTAGTCAAAACTTTAACTAGGGCAGAATACATCACTGCCTCAGGTTCTAGTTTGTGTTGTTGGATGTTTTTCTTACACCTCAAAAGTCTGATTCAAACAGATTACCTTTCTTCTCAATAAAAATATCAGTGAAAAGTAGGCTCCCAGAATGTTGCAATGAAAATGGCCATCAGTGCATTGGGAGTCAGAGACCTTCATTCTACTGCTAGGTCTGCCACTAACCATCTGTTGAGATGTGAGGCTTAACCAGATTAAAGAAGGCCTAAGAGAACAATCCAAAACACAATGGTCAGTCTTGCAAGGGGGTGACATTGCTTTCACTAGAAGTCTTCGAGAAAAGACTTCAAGACCATTTCATGAGCTCCACCTCCCAGCTGTCCCCTCTTCAGTCTATTAATCCACACAGTTTTCAGATTGATACTCTAAAGCACACGTCTTGCCATGTCACTTCCCTGCTCAAGGAACTTCATGGCTCCCTCTTTCCTCTACAGTAAAACTGGTTAGTTCTGCTGGTTAGAGCTGTTTGCCGTTGGATTCCCATCAGTTTCCAATCTGGTTTAAGATTACTCCCCATCATACGTTCTGTGCTTTGGATAGACTGGCCTATTTTTTGTTCACCATACGTGACATACTATCTTTCAACTCTAATTTCTCACAAGCTGGAATACTTGGAATGTTCTACACACACACACACACACGCACACACACACACACATGCACACACCCTATCTGTGTACATGTTATCCTCACATATTATAGGCATTCAATCCACGATAATTTAATTTAATCATGTTTGTATTGTTCAGTCGTGCCAACTCTTCATGACCCCATTGGGGTTTTCTTGGCAAAGACACCAGAAGAGTTTGCCACTTCCTTTTCTAGCTCATTTTACAGATAAGGAGACTGTGGCAAATGGGTGAAGTGACTTGCCTAGGGTCACACAGCTACTAAGTGTCTGAGGCCAGAGGAGTCTTCCTGACTCTAGGCCCAGCACTCTCTCTACTATACCATCTAGCTGCCCCAGTTCAATCATAGAGGAGATTAGTTCTTCAGATCTCAGTTTCCTGTAAATGGAGCTGGCTTAGATGGTTTCTTTGAGTATTCTATAGCTTTATAGGCTCCACCTTGTTCCCCATTCTTGCTCTTTGAAACTTTTCGCTTGTGCCAGTATTAAGGAACAAAAGCAGCATTTTCGTGACAGGAGTCATGGAGCTCAGTTTCAAGGACTTGATGTTCAGAAGCAGTAATGTGGGCCATTTTGGTTTTCTGTGGTTGGTGTAGTGGATTGCGATTAAACAAACATCCAGCGATCATGACTTTGGGATCAGCGAAATGGAAGAGAGGGTCTTTGGGAGGCCTCCAACAAAACCTCCAGTATTTATGGGGACATCTGGATGGTATTTGTCTGTTTTATTTACAACTGAATTACTTTGGTCAGCCCCTTCTCATAACATGGGATTAAGTCAAAGCAAAATTATTTGGTTTACCTTTAACTTTGGGTCTTGGTCTATGTGTCTAAATGTAATCACCTTCTATCCTTTATTTCTCCTGATCACTAACTTGTTTTTCTTTTCTGTTGTTTGAGAGGTTCAGAGGTTCCTGCCTGTGTTAGTTGTGGTTAACCAAATTGTTGATTATAAATAAAATTGTCGACTTTGGAAGTGAGCATCATAACGCTCTTCTGTGTTAAAATCAGAGTTGTTCATGTGATTCTAGTTTGGCATTCATATCTACAGGATAAATATATGTTTCTTTCACACCAAGGTGGTGGCAAAAGCCTGGGAACATTTAGCTGAAGCAGATTCCATGTCCCCAACTCACCCTGTCATGCCAGTGCTTTCAGGGATTGAGTTTTAAAACTGACAAACAAACCCAGCAAGGTAAATTAGAAATGAAGGGCCTATTTTACATTTTTCAGCCTCTGTCATTTCAGATTAGGCTCCTGGTTGTCTGCTCCCCTCTGGTATTCCTGCAGATACACCTCCAGGGCTGGGATGCAAGCACAGGATATGGCTAGACAACTCTGTTAAAATTCTCTGAAATGTTTCACCGATAGAACAGCCATTGTGGACCACCAGATCGTCAGCTTTTACAGGTAGGGCTTCCTCTGGTCCTGTTTTGATACATTTAGAGAGAGGCAACCTCCGTCTTTAAACCCTTCCCTCTCTTTTCCTCTCTTCCACTCCCACCCCCAAAACAAAACAAAACAAAACAAAGCACTTTGGTACACAAATTACAGACGTGTAGTTCATCTTTGTTTTTTCAGTATGTTAACTCATTCTGAGTTCACAAACTTCATTCATCATCATTCTGTGTGTCTGTTTCTCTATGCTCCCACATACCCAGTAAAAAGGGAGATAGAAGGACAGTTGAAGGGTATAGCAGCCCTGCTTGTAACTGTTGCCTCCAAGGGTGGATCATCTCATTGTGTGAGAGGACCAGTCTTGGTCACTCTTTGTATAACTGGGGCACAGGAGAATGGACATGAGATTGTGACGAATGACACCAAGGGCTACCTTCCTAACATGAGGTGGAAATCATAATAGATACTTAAAACTGGGAACAAGACCACTCAGCAAGCATATATTAAATGCCTACTGTGTGCCAGGCATTAGGTGCTGAGAATACAAGAGCCCCTACTTTCAAGTCACTAATGTTGTGGTGGACACAGAGATGCACACACTGAGGTAGCTGTCATGTTTCTGTCTGGGTCTTCTCATCCCTAGTTTTCCTTCATCTGCTAAGTTAGTCAACAATCATTTAAGTCAGCCGTTCTCAATCTGTGGGTTATGTTCAATTTGTAACAATGAAAATACATCCTGCATATCACATATTTACATTACGATTCACAACAGTAGCAAAATTACAGTTATGCAGTAGCAACAAAAACAATTTTATGGTTGGGGGTTACCACAACATGAGGAACTGTATTAAAGGGTTGTGACATTAGTAAGGTTGAGAACCACTGATTAAGTGTAAACTGTGTCTCAGGCACCAAGCTAAGCAGTAGGGATACAAAGACATGCAAAAAAAACATTACCTTTCCCCTCAGGGAGCTCACATTTTCAGGAAGGAGACAACTTGCAGATGGTTTGGTACATACAAGATCAAAACAGTATGAATAGCAGGGAATTTTAGAAGGAAGGGACTTAGGGCCTTTTACAGAAGGTAAGATCTTGGCTGAGTTTTGAACAAAGGTAGGAACTGGAGTTGAGGAAGAACAGTCCAGGTGTGAAGTACAGCCAGAGCTGAGAAATGGAGTGTTGTGTGAGGAACAACAATCATGCCTGTGTATGTGATCTGTAGAGTGCAGAAAGGGATAAAGGGCAGGTGGACTGGAAGGGGGAAGAAGGAGCCAGGTCACAAAGGGCTTTAGATTCTAAACAGAAGAGTGTATATTTGGGATGAAGCCTATGAGGGAGCCATTGGAGTTGACTAGGGTAAGAGTGAGATGGGAGATGGGGGTATCGTGGTCAGCCTTGTACTTTAGGAAGTTCACTGAGGGGGAATTAGGTTAGAATGAGCAGAGACTCAGATAGATGACTGCTGCAGGTGAAAGGGGCTGAGGTGGTTGTGTGAGTGCAAGGGAGGGAACATATATGTGAATTGTTAGGAAGGTAAAAATGAAAGGATAGGACAATGGATTGGATATGTAGGGTGAGTGTGAATGAGGAAGCCAGGTTATGAGCCTGGGTGACTGGAAGGATGGTGGTACCCTTGACCCTAGGAAACTTGGGAAGAGGGGAATATTTGGGGGGAAATAGAAGAAGTAATGTTTTAATATGCTGCACTTGAGAGAGCAGTTGGGAAACTCCGGGTTTTGGGTTTTTTGTTTGTTTTTTCACAAGTTTGAGTTCCAAATTCTCTCTCACCCATCCCTTGAGAAGGCAAGCAATATTATATTGATACACACACACACACACACACACATATAAACATGCAAACATTTCTGTATTTGCCATGTTGCAGAAGAAAACACCCACAAAAAAAATAAAGTTTTTAAAAAGCATGCTTCAATCTGCACTCAGAGTTCATCAGTTTTCTCTCTGAAGGTGGATAGCATTTTTCATCATGGGTCCTTTGGAATTGTCTTGGATCATTGTCTTCATCAGAGTAGCTAAGTCATTCACAGTTGATTATCATTAAAATGTTGCTGTTACTGTGTTCCATGTTCTGATTCTGCTCAGTTTATTTTACATCAGTTCATCTAGGTCTTCCCAGGTTTTTCTGAAAGCATCCTGCTTATCATTTCCTATGCTACAAAAATATTACATCACAATCATTGACCATGGTTTGTTTAGCCATTCCTCAATTGATGGGCATCCCCTCAATTTCCAGTTCTTTGCCACCAGAAAAGGAGCTGCTATAAATATTTTTTAGAAATAAATCCTTTTCCTTTTTTTTTTATCTCTATGGGATACAGTAGTGGTACTGCTGAGTCAAAGGGTAGGGACAGTTTTGTAGACCTTTGGAAATAGTTCCAAATTATGTTCCAGAATGGTTGGATCAGTTCACAACTCCACCAACAGTGTATTACTGTAGTTGAGAGACTTTAAACTCCAGTATCCGGGGTGGGGGAGACAAGGCAGACTATGGATGGTTTTTATTTGTTTTATTTACAAGTAAATTACAGTGCTTTGCTTAGCCCCCTTTGGTGGCCCTCCTCACATTTTGGAGTTAGTCAGCTAGCATTTGTGAAGCATCTATGTTCAGCCAGGCGTTATTCTAAGCCTTGGGAATACAAAGAAAGGCAAGAGACCAGTCAGTAATGTTACTTGAATTACAAATAAATAACATCTGATCAAGATTTATAGAAAGAAGATCACTAAGCTCCCAAGAGGTAAATCCTTTTAGTTAGGTGGCTGCCACACAGGTTGACTTTCCAAAATGAATGTGAGCAGTGGCCTTAGGAAGAAGAGTCCTGTAGCCAAGGTTGCCAGTGAGTCATAGTCCTTTCTTTAGGATCACAAAGAAACTGGTCAGGGGAAGGTCTGGCTACAGAGGGGGTTGGTTTACAGGAACTGTCACCGTTAGGATATTTTTATGATTAGTTGTGGTGCTTGGAATAGCAGGAGTTTCCTTGAAGACTCATAAAATCGGTAACCCAAGGGGCTTATACTGCTGTGCTCTCCTCATCTTCCTGCACTATGCCAGGAAGGCCTAATATGGAGCCAAAATATCTTCCATATACTGCCTGAAATACCAATTTCTACAAAATAGGGATTAATTAATAAGCCTCTCTGTTAACATTATAAATCACGATAAGAAAGGGAGGATCAAGACAGGTTAGGATGAATCAGCTTGGTCACATTGTTTTTCCTGGAATATCTAGTTGAGATTGACTGCCCTGGAAGAGTGGAAACTTTGATGAAGGGCTGGAAAGAGGGATGATCTTAAGAGAATAGGGTGTTGGGGGGCGGAGCCAAGATGGCGGCGTAGAAGCAGCAACATATCGCAGCTCTCACATAGCCACCCCAAAATACCCATAAAATAGGACTCTAAACCAATCCTGGAACTCCAAAACGCACACAAAGATACTTCCCACTAAAGTCAGCTCAGCTACGAGGAACCACATCAGCACTGCGAACCCAAACCAGCCTGGCCTGAAGCCACGGCTGTGCCCCGGGGCGGAAGCTTCAGGTGAGCAGATTAGCGGCAGCTGTGAATGGGATTTGTGAAAGGGGGAGAAAAGCAGTCCGGCCAGAAGGTCTCCAGAGCAGAAAAGTGAAAGGCAGAGGTTTTGCACCTCGGCTC
>CM053583.1:242523156-242615131 GCA_028627135.1 Pseudochirops cupreus | reverse complement strand
AAAAAATTAAAAAAAAAAAAGAAATAGGCTCACTCGTGCATACACCATTGGTGGAATTCAATTGCATTAAGTACCTACTCAGTGCAAGGCGCTGTCCCGGGGACTGAACCGCACATTGTTTTCAGAGATTTTCTGGCAATATACAAGAGTCAGAAAAATAATTGTACTCTGATTCAGTCTTGTTAGGTTTATACCCTTGTTGTTAACCTACAGAAAAAAAAATGACTGAGAGAGAGTTGAGAGAAAGATACATACATACATGTGCATATACATGCATACATAACATTATTTGTAATTGTGAAGTGCTGTGGACAGCTTCATTGCCTAACAAATGGTGAATAACTAAATATGTTCTAGTATAGCAATGTAATAGAATACTACACTGTCATTAAAACAATGAAAATAAGGAGAATAGAGTTAAGACTTTTGGAACGCCTCATTTAAGATGGTACAAAGTGAAGAAAGCGTAAGTATATATACTTACTGTGACTACGTTAAAAGAAAAATACATTTGCAAATACACGGATGGATGAACAAACACAAACAGAATAAGATACCAAGCAAATAACTAATAAGCTTATATGGATGCTTTGTATGTAGAAAGACGTTGGAGAGGTTTGCCATTTCCTTCTCCAGTTCATTTTACAGATTGAGGAACTGGGGCAAACAGGGTGAAATGACTTTTTCAAGGTCTGTATCAACAATGCAGTATTCACAATGCCTATAGCAACTATAAGTATGCTGATATGGTTATTAATCACAAAATGTAACAGGCTCTCTACATGGGAATTATAGCTAGAGCATTTACTCAAATACCAGAAAACTGCATCCCAAAACCAGAAAGTCAAAGCCAACACAGTAGTTATGAAGTTGGCACATGTAGTTAATGTAGTAAACACCTGCATTCTCAAGCCTTCAAAACAGGACAAGCTACCTCAGGCAAAGTTCCTCCTCTCCTCACTCACGCAACTGCTCCAGGCAGCTTGCTCCCAGCAGCTCTGGCCCCCCCACACTTCCTGTCCCTGGCAGTCCTTAGCAGAGATTCTGGCAGGCTCAAAGAAAAAGGAGTTTGCGCCACAGCCACTGCCACTGCTTCCAGTCACCACAGCACGGACGCTAGCGTGGTTCCAGCTTTCCCTTGCCCTATCCCTTCCTGCTATGTCAGCAAGTTCAAGGGGCTTAGAAGATCTTCAGATCCCAGTATCATTACAAGGTCACTCAGCCAATAAGTGTCTGAGGCCAGATTTGAACTCAACAGTCTTCCTGACTCCAGGCACAGCACTCTGTCCACTGTGCTATCTAGCTGCCCCATAGAGCCACAGAAATTGGTACCAAATTGAGAAACGAATGACCTGTGAGTCTGCCAAAATAGAATCAGGTTGGGGCCACCTATGAGAGTTATAGATCCAGGTCTTAGAATTCTGTACCTGGGTACATCACAATTTTGATAACTAGTTCCCAGGAGGATATTTTAGGGTTTTAAAAAATATTTGATAATGATCCAATGAATAGGAACTGTAATTGAGGGGAGTCTAACTTATATCTGGATCAGAACTGTGAGGGCAAAAAACTATCATAACATTCTGCAATAAGAATATCTGTTCAGATGATGTTTGGATGGCATCCAAAAAGCTTAAAAAATCAGCCCTGAATACCTGTAGAAGCCAAGGAAGGTCTTTGGTATCCCGTGATCTACTCAGCTCTCTCTTGTTATCTTTCTGAAACTGTCAGATAATGAACTGTTGTTTTAGGTTTGCCATATAAGTAAGTACTAAAGGGGGAGAGGGGGTGGCGGTATGTACTAAGTTTACTAAGCTAGGTCCCCTTCCTCATCAGGGATAATGACATTCTCATTATTCACCTGTTAGGTTTTCAACGCGATTTCCAAGAAAGTGCTACTGTTGTAACCCCAAAAGATGTATCACTTCACAAAGCCATACTAGCTACTGATTGCCAGGGATGCTAGAATTCCCTTGTAGTTAGCCCTGCCTTTCAGTCCTGTTTCCACAATATAGCTCAGATTCTTCCCATCCTTTCCAGTCACACAGCCCCATTGTATTTCCAAACCTTATTACCTCTCTAATTGCTCTCTCTGCCTGTAGTCTGTCTTCACCAATCCCTTTTCCGTATAGCTTCAGAGCTAATGTTTCCAGCACAAAGATCTGACTATGTCTCTTTTCTGATCTAGAAGCTCCCATGACTGCCTCTTTCCTGTAGGATCAAATACAAACTCCTCTTTGGGGTTCCAGAATCCTCTTCAGTCTGGCTTTAGCATACCTTTCCAGGGTTGTATTCTGTGTTCCAGCCAAATGGACCTAGTTGGTGTTCGTTCTCACTATCTCCATGGTTTTCTTCCCTGGGGGCAGCAAAAAATATACTTGCTCTTGTGTCAAATCCCACCTTTGATCCTTACTCCCCTGGTGACCTTGAGCAGGCTTAACCTATCAACCTTTGTTTTCTTATCTATGAAATGAGGGAGTTCGGCTAGATGGTCTCCAAGGTCCCTTCCAAATCTAGAGCCATGATCTTCTGACCTTCTGAATACTCTTTCCTCATCATTTCTTATAGGAAGCCCAGCCCATCCTCCCCCATACCTCCATTTTCTAAAGCCCTCACAATTGCTTTGTCCATATTTTGCGTTTCATTTTCTCTGCACAAATGGCACATTAATTTTCCGTGTTATTCTCCCCTCCCCAAAAGAGAACATAAGGTCTTGGAGGGCAGAAATTGGTTTTTTTTTTTCTTTATATATCTAGCAGCAAACATAGTGTCTGACACTTTAGTGTCGGACCTGTGATTTCATCTGGGAGTAGTAGAGACATTCCCATGAAGAACTTGTTCTACCAGAACAGGACCTTCTCTGTGATTTACAGTTGTAGAGTTGCCTGAATCACTGGGGAGATTCTAAGTGACTTGTGCAGAGTAACACAGGCAATAGGTATCAAATGTGGGGCTTGAACCCAGGTCCTTCCGACTTGGAGGTCAGCTCTACTCTATCCTACACCCTAGACTGACTCTTTCTCTTCCCCTCTTCCTCCTTCCCCCTCCCCTCTCATTTCTCTCTTCCATCTCTCCTGTCTCCTATCTCTGTTTCTCTCCCTCACTCCTTCTCTCCCTCCCTCTCTCTCTCTCTCTCATATTGTTCCCATTTCTCACTAGCTGTTTTTCTCTTCTCCTCTCTCTCTTTCTCTCTCTCTCTCTCTCTCTCTCTCTCTCTCTCTCTCTCTCTCTCTTCCCCCCTCTTTTTTCCCTCTCCCCCCCATCCATCTATCTCTCCATCTCTTTGTCTTTCTGGCCATGTCTCTCCCATCTCTCTGTTTCATTGTGTTTCTTTCTTTTTGTCTTTCTGTCTGTCTCATCTCTCTCTCTCACTTCTCTCACTAGCTCTTTCCCATCTTTGTTCTGTCTTTCTCTTTCTCTTTCTGTCTCTCTAATTCTCATCTTCTTGTCGTCTCACGTCTCTCTCTCCTGTCCCTGTCTCTCATCCCTCTCTCTGACTTTGTCTGTCACTTTTTTTCTCTGTCTCTGCTTCTGTCTCTCTCTCCCATCTTTTTCTTTCTTTCTCTCTCCCATCTCTCTTTACCTGTCTCTCTTTCTCTCTCTTTCTGATTTTCACTATCTCTTTCTGTCTTATTCTTTCTCTGTGTTTCCACATAGTAACTGCTTAATAAATGCTTGTTGAATTAAAGTGACAGTTGAGGAAAGTTTTCATTAGATTGTGTTCCCTTAAAGGCCTTTGGAGAGGAAAGTGGTAGAAGAGCTTAGCAGGTTAATGAGGACTAATTAATGTAATGTGATTGCCTTTCTCAATAGCTGTAACCACAGTACTTGTAAACCCAACCACCACAGACATCTTAAAAAGGTTACTCTTCTGTAAAGAAAAGTAAAGCTCAGACCAGTCTAAAGGATGCTGAATTATGTTAGTTTTGGTCTTTTGTTCAGGGATTGGGGTTTTTGTTATTGTTGCTGGCTTGCTTTAAAAAAAAAAAACCAATTAGCAGGGTATAAGGAAATGCCTATCTTTCCATCCTTCTTTGTAACAATTGGCTTAAAATTGTGTTAAATTGTCCCATATCTCTTCATACGTGAAAACTTAGGATATTGGAAAGTGGAGGGATTCGTTGAAACAAAGGGAATTGATCTGAATCATTATTATTATTGTTGCTTTGAATTTCTACAGTGCTTTGTCCCTTTTCAAAATTCTTTGACATCATGGAAAGGAGAGAGGGTTTACTAAAAAAGATAAAGGTTTCATAAAAAGAAATGCCTCGTAATGTCTGAGTTCTGTGTTTGCAAATATCTCCTTGAAAACTAGAACCCACATTCCGTGAAATCAGTGCACTGATGCAACCTAAGTAGAATTCTGTGTCAACATATTCCAAGTCACACATGTTGTAAAGTGTCAGATGGTGCTAGGCCTTTATGGAGACATGACCTATTCTTTCTCTTGGAATTTTGCTACCTTTATTTAGCTGAGGCTTTCAAGAAGAGGCAGGTGAGAAACATTTTAAATTCTCAAAAGAGTCTTGACCACTACCGTGTTTCCCCCATCCAGCAGCATAAGTGTGCAGCCATTGGCTAAAATTCTCCCAATGCCAGAAAACATTAGGAACATTTGGCTTTTGATGAGTCCCAGCAGCAGAGGGCAGATCCTGAGGATCTGATTTCACAGCCCAACAACCCACACAGCTTACAGAGGAAAACAATATAGGATCTCAATGGGAACAGAAGGATATTGTAAGTTTAATCAGCCTTGCACGCCACCTACCCTTCCACCAGCAGGAATCCTGCATTTTAGACAGGAGAGCATCTGTTTTTATCCAATTTTGAAACTCCCATTGAAGCTTTTCTAGGAACAAATTGTGCGGTCACAGCCACAGACCTTGTTAACCAGGTGGGTTCTTAAATTCACTTCCCATTCACTCAGAAGGGGCAGCCGAGGCATGGAACTTGGCTTTTTTTGTGAGCCCATTGGTCTCCCTGAGAAAAAGGTTTGTGCCACAGCTGTGGGCAAGTCACTGAAAAGATGCTCTCCCAAAAGCTACTCACATCCCGGACTGAGCTTTGGGCTGAGTACCTTAAAGTGAGCCTCAGGATATCCCAAAATTTGCTACTTTCCCTTGCTTGTCAGTTCTGAGTTGGTTTTATCCAACTTGTGGAGGGTCTCTAATCACAAGATTAGAGATTTAGAGCTAGAAGGGGCCATTCAGTCCAATTCCCATCATTTTATAGACAAAGAAACTAAGGCACATTTTTTAACCTTAAAATTCATTGAATATGCATAATACCCTACTAATGGTGTTTCATTTCTGAATGTAGCCCACACAGAGGGAATATGTGGGCTGCCTGTCCAGTTTGGGGAACTCTTAGAAACCAACTTATTTAGAATTAAGCATTCTGCATTTTATACCTAAAATGTGCCTACAATTTTTATTTAGAAATCAAATTAAATGTGGACTACTAATAATAGATTTTCAAGTTGTTCCTAGTTTTCAAGGGCCATGAAGACTTGTCCCAAGTATCTTTTTTTGACGTTGAGGATTATAATTCAGGAAGAAAAAGGTTTGTTTTAACCAAAAATTGAAATAAAATATAAGGGTTTTAGTATCATTTCCAAATGATCCTCAGAATAAAACTCAGTGGATCACTCCATAAATTACCCAAGGTGATTATAAGATTTTAGGATAAGAAGAAATCAGGTAGTCCAACCCCTCATTTTATAGAAGCAGAGGCTGGAAGAGCACAGAGCTTGGATTCTTTTTTTTCTTTTGAAATGTTTTATTGCTTATATATGTGTATGTATACACACACACACACACACACACACACACACACACAGATTGTGTGACAGGAGTCACTCTCCAAAGATACTTTTCCTTGTAACAAGTAGAAAAAGTAAAACAAAACCATGCCTCATTCAAATTCTGTGGTCCACCATCTTTCTGCTGTGAAGTGGCATCCATGTTCAGCTCTCAGTCCTTTGAAGTCACAACTGAAGTTCTAAAGTCTTTTTCAGTATTTTCTTTTACATTGTGATGGTCTGCTGATAGCAATTCATGTAATTTTTACCAAGTTATGACTGCAATATTTTGTTCCAGTCATATTGTACTGATGAGAGGTAGCATGGTTCAGGGAAAAGAACAATGGCTTGATCCTCAAAAGTTGTAGGTTCTAGTATACAGTGTGTCTCATTTGATTGCACTTCACTGATGTAGCATTTCTTTTACAAATTCAAGGTTTGTGGCAACCCTGCATCAAGCAAGTCTCTCGGCACCATTTTTCCAACACCATGTGCTCATATCATGGTCTCTGTGTCACATTTTGGTAATTCTCACAATATTTCAAGCTTTTTCATTAATATTATATCTGTTATGGGGATCTGTGATCAGTGATCTGTGATGTTACTGTTGTAATTGTTTTGGGGTGCCATGAACTCCACTCTTATAAGATGGCAAACTTAATTGTGTGTGTTCTGACTGCTCCACTTACTGGCAGCTCGCCCATCTTTCTCCTTCTCCTCAGGCCTCCCTATACCCTGAGACACAACAACATTGAAGAATATTACATAAACTTAAGTTGATAAAGCAGTAGAGTTTCAGAGGATTGACTCCAATTTTGAAAGAATTTCTACTGTGGATAAAATGCTATCAAATAGCATGGCATGCTATAGAGGAATCTTTCATAGAAGGAAGAGTCATTCAATGCAGCAGACTTCACTATTGTCTTATTTTAAGAAATTGCTAGAGCCATCCCAGCCTTCAGCAACCACCACGCTAATCAATCAGCAGCCATCAGCATGGAGGCAAGAGTCTCCACCAGCAAAAAGATTGCAACTAACTGAAAGCTCAGATGATGGTTAGCATTTTTTTGGCAATAAAGTTTTTTTAATTAATTTAATTCTTTAGACATAATACTACTGAGCACTTAATAGACTATAGTTTAGTGTAAACATAACTTTTATATACACTAGGAAACCAAAGAATTCTTATGACTTGCTTTATTGCAGTAGTCTGGAACCAGACACTCAGTAGCTTCAAAGTATGCCTGTAGTCTTTGCTGCTGACTACCTAGACAGTTGTGGGAATTGGACTAGCTGGTTTCTGACATCCTATTTCTAGGTCTCTATGTATGATGTACACAATGTGTTCAGCTATTCCCTCTCAATGAGCATCGATGTTCCAGCCTGCTCTTTTCTACTATAAGAAGTGTTGAGATAAAGGTGTAGGTGTGTTCTCTCTCTCTCTTTCTCTCTCTCTCTCTCTCTCTCTCTCTCTCTCTCTCTCTCTCTCTCACACACACACACACACACACACACACACACACTCTCTCTCTCTCTCTCTCTCTCTCTCTCTCTCTCTCTCAATTATCTATACAGGGTGTTCCAAAAGTCTTAGTATAATTTTAAGCTATTAAAGTATATATGCTGTATGCCCAGTAGAGGTTTGGGGCATAGAGGAGTGAGGAGAAAGGTAACTTTTTTAGTGTAATTCCAACGTAGTTTCCAGAATTGTTAGGCCATTTCACCGGAGCTAGGATTCAAACCCAGATATTCTGATTGCAAATCCAAGTACTCTTTTCATTACACAATACTGCTTATAGCCTGAAGAATATGTAAACTAGTTCCTCACAATGGTGCATAATTTTGGAAATTGTAACAACTCTTTCAGGGGACTGGTATTATTTAAAATGTCCTGCTAGCAAATGCTAAGTTGTCTGATACTCTACTCTAGCAGTTTACCTTGCACACCCATTAATGCAACTTCTAGGGGTCTGTGTTTCCTCAGTAGTACATTAATCATCCATCATATGCATCTCCTTCTCTCAATTCACACAGCCCCAACCCTAGTTTGGCCCTTCATCACCTCTTGCCCGAACTACTACAATAACCTTCAATCTGGTCTCCCTGACTCATCTCTCCCCATTCCAATCTATCCTCCAATTAGCTGCCAAGATGATTTTTCAAAAGTGCAGTTCTGATCTGTCACATCCCTGTTCAGTGAGCTCCACTGGCTCTCTTTTACCTACAGATCAGGATGCTCCCTAATACAGAAATGAATATATTTTTTTAAAACCTAAACATGCTATTAAAGTTCTTGATCATCACAGTGCCCCCAAAGTATAATGTGCCTAGATAAGTGTCAAGGTACATCTGGGAATTGTGTAAAAAAAAAAAAAAACCACTTCACTGTTTCCCAGATTTAATCTCACTCTCTTCCTCTCTTTCAATCATGGACCTATCATTGTCCATCTTCAGTGTCCATCAAAATAAATGTTGTTATGAAATAATTGAATCGGTTGCCATCCAGATATAGGTGAGACTTTCTGCGGGAGATATTCTTTACGCATATGACTTTTCCTGTGTGAGTTGTGGAGCTGACCTTTTTGAGCTGTCGTGGGATTTCACAACGCAGAGCTTGAAGCAGCCAGAATAATGCCCTCCCTAGACAGGAGCACCTAGAATATCCTCCTGGGGAATTCCTCTTCCTTTGGACGTTGTAGAGTATGGCCTCAGTGATTTTTGATGAGCATATGTTTCCTGTTTTACACCTCACTTAATTTTGATCGTCAGGATACCCTTTAACAATGTTATGTTTGTGAGTACACCTCTCAAGGAATTCATCTGATCTAAACAGATACATGGAAGTCACCTTGTTGGAGGAGAGTCTTTAATACGCTACATTATGCTCTGCTGAGTAAGAGTTTATTTGTTGATTTTTTTTTTTTGGTAATCAACAAAGAGTTGACACTGCATAATCTTAAATTATTTGCACCTTTCCACCAATTGGGCCACTATTAAAAACTCAGCTTGCCGTTGAAAAATGGTCTATAAAAGCTTGTCCATTGTCTTTTCACGTATTTATCAATCAGTAAGCATTTCTTAAGTGCTATTATGTATCAGTCACTGCACTAAGTGCTGGGGATGCAAGAGTAGGTTACCAGAAAACCAAAACAAAACCAAAAAAACCACCAGAGTCTCTTCTTTAAAATAGCTCATGTTCTAATGTGATGCCCTCAGCATTATGTATATATTGTTCCTCTATATTCATTCTTGATATCTTCTTTTATGAATTTTATTTCTCTTGAATAATTCTGGAGTTTTCTTGTTCCATTGATCTCTGTGGAGTTTACAGAATTCTGGCTTTCACCAAGCACTATGGGTTCGCTGCCCTTCATATCCATAATATTTCCTGAGTATGCTTTGATTTCTTAGTCTTACTCATTCTTCTTTTCTGTTTTTGGAATCCTCTCTGGTGATTTATCTGCTTATTAAGCATGTTTTTACTCAGCCATTTTCTCTTGATATCACTGGCATTCCACCCTTTTTTCTTACGTTCTCCCATTACTAAACTCTTCAGCCACATTCCTTGCCCTCATGCATAGACCACTCCCCAAAGCTGGACTCAGAACTAGCTCTGCCTCCTTGTGATGGGGCACAGGGTAGGACCAGATGATTTTCCAGTCCTCTTTCCAGCAGAAAGCTACCAGCATATTCTCAGCTGGCCTTATTTATATTCTACCTTCCTTTCCTTCACATGGTTGGGCAGAAAAAAATGTCTCTCTCCTGCATGGTAGGAAGCGTTCAGGAAGTCACAGAAACTAAGGGAGTCTCTATCCTAGGTCTGGCCCCCGCCTTCAAGTTTGCTCGTTTTCACTGTCTGGAGGAAGAAGAGGGGAGATGAGAGCTAAGTGAGCCCTGTAGAGACTCAGTCTCTCTGGTGATGATTCATAAGATTTTATGGATGGGAATGAGTTGGGGTAAGAGAGGAGAGTCTTTCCTTCATATTCCCACTCTGGTGGATTTTTTGGTTTTCTAGTAACCTATTCTTGCCTCCCTAGCACTTAGTGTAGTGACTGGCACCTAATAGCATTTAGTAAGTGCTTACTGATTGATAAATATGTGACAAGACAATGGACAGACTTTTATAGACCATGTTCAATGGCAGACTGAGTTTTTAATAGTTGCCCCATCGATGAAAGGTGCAAGGGTAGAGACTCCCCTTGTTTCTGTGACTTCCTGAACACTTCCTACCATCCAGGTGGGAGACATTTTTTCCTTCCCAACCATGTGAAGGAGAGGAAGCTAGAGTATCAATAAGGCCAGTTGCAAATATGCTGGTATGAGTAGATTTTGTTGTAATTCTTCTGCTTCTGGTATAATTTTTTTTGATGTTGAAGACAATTATAGAAAGAAACTTATCTCTGTCTTGCTGGTCAACTTGTAGATGCATTCCTATACAGAGATCTTATCACAGAAGACATGGGCTCAGTGTGGTCAACTGAAAATCACCAGCTGTGCCTGAATTCAAATCCCCAACACCAGTGCTTAGGGTCTTTGTGACTTTCTGACCAAAGGCAGCGAGGTATCACAGTGGATAAAGTGCCAGGGGCCAAGAATACCTGCGTTCAAATCTAGCCTCAGACATTTACTAGCTGTGTGAACCTGGGCAAGTCACTGCTCTGTTGAAACTCTTGTTCTGGGCACAGTTGTCAAATCAAAATACAGTTATTTGGGGGAGATAGTGTCCATTGACAGTCCAGTGGATTAACTCACAATCCTAGTGACTTCCCAAACCAAAACTCTCTTCTCTGGCCACCATTCCCCCCAAAATATTGCCTTACCCTATTAAAATATGAGCTCCTCAAAGTCAGAGACTCTCTTTTTTAGTGCCTTACTCAGTCCCTGATATAGAGTGCTTATTACACAGTCTTTTATTCATTAATTTATGCATGGCAACAAAATGGATGAACATCAGTTAGGCGATTGCTGAAAAAATATGACAGGGTAATATAATGGAATACTTGTGTGTATTAAGAAATAACATGTTTGTAATTTGGAGAAGCATGGGAAATTTTACACCAAATGATGCAGAGCAAACTGAACAGAGCCAAGAACATAAGCATGATGACCACGATGATGTAAATCACTAAAAGGAAGGCTAGACTAGTAATAGAAAAACCAAGGAAGGTCCTGGAGAGGTCAAGTCAGCAAACATCTATTAAATCCCTACTGTATGCCAGGAATTGTGCTAAGTACTACTCAGGTATGAAAAAAGAAGAAAGACAGCCCCCGTTCTCCAGCAGTTCACTTAGAGAGGCACCATGCAAACAACCATATAAAGGATAAATTAGAGAGCCAACGGAAGGAAGGCACTAGCTTTAAGGCATTCTCACAGAAGGTGGAATTTTAGCTGAGACTTGAAGTTAGTCAGGGAACCCAGAAGATGGAGATAAGGAATGAGAGAATTCCAGGCATGAGGAAAAACCAGTGAAAATTCACTGAACAAGAAAGAGTATGTCCTTCAAGGACCGAGCAGGGGAGCCAACGTCCCTGGATCACACAGGAGATGGTAGAGCAGCGGTTCTCAACCTTCCTAATGCTGTGACCCTTTAATACTTGTATGTGGGCGTATCTGCATGTGGGAGGACCCACCTGGAGACGGATAAAGGAGCAGTGTCTCAGTTCCTAAGACCATTGGAAATATGTGTTTTCCGATGGTCTTAGGTAACTCCTGTGACCCACGTGAAAAGGTCATTCCACCCCCAAAGGGGTTGCGACCCACAGGTTGAGAACCACTGTGGTAGAGGGAGGGGGAAGGCAGAGAGAGTAATTTGTAAGAAGACTGGAAAGGTAGGAAGGGGCAGGTAATGAAGGACTTTGAATACCAGATGGCTTAACATTTAATCCTGGAAATAGTATAGGGAATGAATCAAGCTTATTGCTTACAGAGGTGACATGGACAGAACTGTGCTTCAGGGAGATCACTCTGACAACTGAGTGGAAGATGGACCACAGTGGGGAGAGACCTGAGGCAGGGAGGTGGAAAGGCTACAGTAATAGTCCGGGAGTGAGGGTCTGCATCAGTGTGCTGCTAGTGTCAAAGAAGATAAAGGTGTTTCACAAGTATAATTGAAACTATATTGCTTGCCTTCTCAATGGATGTGGGAAGACGGAGAAAATTTGGAACTCAAAAATTTTTTTAAATGCTAAAAATAAATCAAAATGTTAGAAAAATAAAAAATATTTTTAAAAATTTTAAAGATATAAGGGGGCATATATGAGGAATATTAAAAAATGGAAAGGAAAACAAGTTCGCAACAAATTTGTATGAGGAGAGAAAGAGAGCCTGGTTGCCTTGGAGGATGGTGGTACCCTTGACAGTTATAGAAAAGAAAGGAACCAGGGAGTTACCAGGGAGGAAAGACAATGAATTCTGTTTTGGATATATTTAGTGTAAGATGTCTTCAGGGCCTCCAGTTTGAGATATATACAAAAGGTAATTGGAGATGCGAGTTTGGAGGTTAAGAAAAAATTAGAACTGAATAAGTAGATCTGAGATTCATGAGCAAAGGGATGACAATTGAATCCATGGGAACTGATGAGATCACCAAGTGAAATTTTACAGACAAGAAGAGGACCTAGGACAGAGCTTTGAGAGACACCCACCGTTAGCATGCATTACATAGCTTAAGATCCATCAAAGGAGACTGAGAAGGAGCAAACAGTTAGTGGAAGAACCAGGAGAGAACAATGTCAATAGGAACCTAGAGAGAAGAGGGTGATTGACCTTGTGAGAGGCTGCTGAGAGCTCGAGAGGGATGAGGATTAGGAAAAGCACCTTAGTTTTAACAATTAAGAGATCACTGGAAACTTTGGAGAGAGTAGTTTCTGTTGAATGATGAAGTAAGAAGACAGATTGTAGTGAATTAAGAAGAGTGAAGAGATGGAAAAAAGGGGAAATGGAGGCATCACTTGTAGACCACCTTCTCAGGGACTTAGTAGAAGTAATAAAACAAAACTTCCTCTTGGCTAAAAGGTAAGGCAACTGACCACTAGGAGAAAATACTGCATACGTTGGCAGGAAAGGTTTCTGTGGCCAATATTTTTGCTTAATTGTTTTTCTCTGTCACAAGAGAAGTTTCAGTGGAGGGTAGTGTGGAAAAGGACTGTGATGCAGAGACAAAAAAAATCAATAAAACATGTTTAAAAGACTTTATAAAGTATCAAGTAGGCATACGTGTCACTGGTAGGTTTTTAATCACTTTTTTTCTTTAAAATAATTTCGGGGGTTTTTTTGGATTTTTGGAGGGGGGTGAACAGGGCGATCAGAGTTAAGTGACTTGCTCAAGGTCACATGGCTAGTAAGTGTTAAGTGTCTGAGGTCAAATTTGAACTCAGGTCCTCTTGACTCCAGGGCTGGTGCTGTATTCACCGTGCCGCTAGCCGCCCCTTTAAAATAATTTCATCTGGCTTCTTTTTAATAGTTCAGTGTCTACCCCAATTTGAGATCTCTTGAAAATTGATCTCTTGGTGCTTTCAAAATTGTGTTGACTCAGCCAGCAAAGATTTCTTCTGGATATACTTGGTCTAGTCCAAACAGAAGATGACATCATCGTTTGAGTGCCATTTCTACTTTCTCATGTAAGACATAAAATACTGGGGTTTGTTTGATGCCAAATGCAGTGACTACATTGACAATTACAAGAAAAGAATGCCACCGAACCCTTGGCTTACACGTTCCATTTGCTATTTGTTGGACTTTTTCTTTATTAAAGTTTACCTGGCTAGTTGGGCTATCCACCAGCAGACTCATTTTCCCTACCATTGTTTTTTTTTTGCTACTTATCAAGCCGCTGGAGATGGGCTGCTATCCACTGTAACACCTTGCAGATGAGTGTGCCAGAAACTAGTAGTTGTCCTCAGCTGCCACGTCCTTGTGCTTGACGAGGAGATGGCATCTGTGAGCTGAAGCAGTTTCTGTCCGTGCTTCTGTGGTTGTGTTGAATATGTGATATCAATTAAAATGCTGTAAGCAATGGTGATAATCAGAGTCAGTGTGTTTTTACATTTATCCTTTCCTCATTTTTCAGGGTCAGTAGCCAGCTTGAATAGTTCAGTGGGGAGCTGAGATAATTGCAAACAGTGTCTTCTCATATTTTTCCTAATCTCTGTTGATTTTGACCTTTGCCCTGATCGTTGATGGTCTAAATGCACACAGACAGCTAGTTCCAAAGTGACTAAAATGCTCCTTAGGTTGTTTCTACCACTTTGACACTTTTCAAATGGACAGTAATAGCCGATGTTTATGTACTGCTTGGAGGTTTGCAGAGCATTTTGTAAGTGGCTGCTATGTGCCTGGCTATGTGGTAAAGCATCCCCTTTCTGCAAAGAGCTTCTGTTCCATCAGAGGAAAGCAGCGGTCACACATATGCAGTACAGTCATTTTTCCAGTTGTGTCCAACTCTGCATGACCCTGTTTGGGGTTTTTTTGGCAAAGAAAATGGAGCAGTTTGTCATTTCCTTCTCATTTTACAGATGAGGAAACTGAGGCAAACAGGGTGAAGTCACTTGCCAAGGGTCGCACAGCTAGTAAGTGTTGGGGGCCACATTTGAACTCGGGAAGGTGACTCTTCCTCACTTTAGGCCCAGCACTCTATCTGCTGTGCCACCTAGCGGCCATACATGCTTATATAAGTAAATATGTGTCTGTGTGTACACATAGAAGTAAAGATAAAACATAGACAAAATCATTTCTTGCGATAGGTTACAAGTCTAGTGTGAGGATAGTTTATCGACAATAGAACCAGGCTTCCAGGGGGCACATCAGAAGGTTAGAGAAGAGTGCAGTAGAGCCTCTGGGAGGATGAGGTGGATGTGGATGGGTTTGGGAGAGCAGGGAGGGAACTTCAGGCTAGACAGCCTCAATCCCAGAGATTCGGAGTGGAGCTGCAGGCAAACGGGTTGTAACACCCTTCTCAGGACAAGAATCACATTGGTTTTATTATCAGTCCCTGAGAAAGAAGTGAAAAGAAAAATAAAAACATACAGCAGGGCAGCTGCCCCAGTCCAGCCTGATGGCGAAAACAGGGATCTTTGGAGTCTGCCTGCCAGGCTGGTTATTAGAGTAGTGAGGCGTGTTTAAGATTCTTGCCCCATGACTCACTCCAGTGCTGGGTAAATTATCTTTTTCCAAGTGTGGGGGAGGGAGCAGTATTCGTGAGAGCATTTGCAACCTTACAGCAATCCTACTTTTTTTTTCTTATCCCCATTTTACAGATGAGAATAATTGACATTGAGAGAAACTGAGTGACTTGCCCAGTGACCACACTACTAGGTGTCAGAGTTAGGATCAGAGCCCATTTCTTTTGAATTGCAAGATCCAGGCTCTATCTCCCATACCACACAACCCCACTCTTTAAGAGAAAAAAAAATCACCCAACATTTGCACCTACATCATGGTGATTATAGTTTTTTTTAATTGTCAGTTCTTTGTTACCACTTGTTTATTATGTGACTCTAAGCTAGTCTCTTGATCTCTCTGAGCTTGAAATATCTCAGGAGTAAATAAAGATTTTGACTTTTAGCCACACTATTGGCATTAGTCATGTTCTCAGATTCTGGGGAGAAAGAGGATGAGCTGTAGATTGTTAATTTTTTGTAAATAGTGGTGGAACTAATAACCACAGCATTTTTTAAAAATGAGCTTTTGAATCTATCTGAAGTGGAAAGAAACAAGGTGCTTGCTCCAGATGAACATTATATCTGCAAAGGGCACATTTGTAATTTTTTTTGACAAATGAACTATTTTCTTATGCCACCATTAGAGCAGATAATAGAGGGCAAAACTGGTCTAGTTTTTTCATTCAGATAACCACTCAGGTGAATCCGCTTGGCTTTAACAACATCTGCCCATAAACTATGGGTATGACTTCCACAGAGAATAAAGAAAGAGCATTTGAAAGAAAAGATGTTTTCATAGTTAGTTGGCTTTCCAAAAATAACATTTGATGCTTCATTCTCTAAGTAAATATTTCTGTTCTTTTTGAGAATGACACTATGGTGAACTACTGATGTAGCCAGTGAGAAGGAGACTAGATGTGGATAAATGAAATGCAGAAGTAATCCCAAAACATTTTTATGAAAATGTTGAGACCAGGAAGCCCTTAAGAGCTCCTCTCCTCATTCCTCCCAGTTTTAGAGTTAGAAAATGGCCATCCTTCTTACACAAAGAACCCATTCTTCCTATACCCCGATCCCATCCCCTCCTCTGACTTTGTTCAGCTGATCATTCCCTCTCAACCCATTCATCTTCTCACCTTCTGGCTCTTTACCTACTGTCTCTTAAACACTGGGTATTCCCCAAATTTCTTTTCTTGGCCAACTTTTCTCTCTCCGCTGGCCATCTCTTGTATGGAAGGCAGGGGGTATGTGTGTCTGTGTGTGTAGACAAGAAAAGAGAAGAGAAGGAAATGGAAAGGCTTCCAATTGGAGCAGACACTTGAGCTCATGTATAAAGGGACCTAAGGATTCATGAGAGGCTTGAGGAAAAGTCTTTTGAGGTGAGAGGATGCTGTTTACCAGACACATCAAAAAGGCCATTTTGGGTGTAGGAGAATGAATAGAAAGGAATAATTAGTGAATTAAGCTTGGAAAGGCATACTGGAACAAGTGATGAAGGCCTTTAAATGCCAGGGTGGGGAGATGATATTTTAATCTCTAGCAAGAGAGAGACATAGATCTTTGCTGAGAAATATCAGTTTGGCAGAGTAGTGAAATAATTTCTAAGTGTTGCTGTAGCCCAGGCAAGAGGTGATGAAGACCTGAACTAGAGTGGTAGCTATGATGGGGAATGAGGCATTGTGCCTATAAAATTAACATGATCTCGTCCTGTGATTAGACAGAAATCAGCCCTCTACAGATATACTAGTCAAACGGCATCTCTTTGTAAAAGAGGCTCAGACGCCCCATTGGTGATGGTGGTTGTTTTTCGTATTTCATTTTTGCAGTCTTTCTCAACACCGAGCTCTCATGATTTCCACATGCTTTTTATTTTGCTTTTTGTTTTTCCTAGGAGCTTGAGCTTCCAGGGGTGGGAGGGGAGGGAAGGGGAGATAGGTTTGTGTTCGGTCTCTTTCAGAGTTTCTCTGGTTGCCTTGTGTCAGTCAGTAAGGAAGCTATTTTATTTGTACCATGAACATTGGATATGTAATAAATAACCATCGTAATTAAAGTTTAACACTGTGACAGAGCAAAGGGATTTAAATGAGGGAACTAGTAACATTGACTTTGGATAATAAGAGGCTGGTGGCAAGGTTTTGGTAACTGGTTTTCCCATTGAAAAATGAACAGATTCATTTAATGACTTCTCGAAAGTCAATGTTAATGGCTTTAGCTCATCTGCATGGGATAATTGGGAGATTTTAATTTTCCCTGAGATTACTTTTGTATGTTGTTTGAAAGGGATCCAGAGTCAATATATT
The DNA here is from genome assembly GCA_028627135.1 of Pseudochirops cupreus. Classification (NCBI taxonomy): domain Eukaryota; kingdom Metazoa; phylum Chordata; class Mammalia; order Diprotodontia; family Pseudocheiridae; genus Pseudochirops; species Pseudochirops cupreus. The sequence continues at coordinate 242,597,872 of CM053583.1, read as the reverse complement.
ATTTTCTTTTTGCTTGACAAATAAGGACCTTTGCACATACAAAGATTTGGACAGGAATGATTTCATCAGATACTTTTTAGGGAGGAAAAATGTGAGCTTTTCTTGTTGTTCTGTTGTTTTAGATGTGCCTGACTCTTTGTGACCCCATTTGGGGTTTTCTTTGCAAAGATACTGGAGTGGCTTGCCATTTCCTTCTCCGGCTTATTTTTACAGATGTGGAAACTGAGGCAAATGATATTAAATGACTTGCCCAGGATCACACAGCTAGGAAGTGTCTGAGGCCAGATTTGAACTCGGGAAGATGAGTTTTCCTGACTCCAGGCCTGGCCCTCTGTCCTCTGTACCAAGCTGTCCCAGAATGTGTGTAGGGTTACATCAGCATGTTGAGGTGTATCAAGGACGGTACGTTCCATTTAGTGGTAAGAACGCAGTGCCTGGCCCAGAGTAGCACTGTGTAAATGTTAGCTGTCATTATCAACAGCTAATATTTATACAGCACTTTAAGGGTTGCAAAGTACTTTACAAATGTTACCTCATTTGACCTTCACAACAACCCCAGGAAATAAGTACTTTAATCCCCATTTTATAGGTGAGTAAACTGAAACAGAGGCTAAGTGACTTGCCCAGGGTCACACAAATGAGTGTCTGAGGCCAGACTCAGGTCTTTCTAACTCAAGGCCCAGTACTTCATCTGCTGAGCCACCTAGCTTCCTCATATTTTAAGCTTAATATTCAATTCAGATGTATCAGGGAACTCATCATAGTGATGCCAGTCACAATGCACCTCCCTCCCCTGTAGCACTTACCTGTGCCCATCCCCATGTCGATGTCCCTGACTGGCTACAAGCACATCCCCAGCCCAGCTGTTAGGGGTCTTGTTCACTTCTCCTGACATCTCAAGAATGTCCCAGTGGTATGGAAAGGTTGTCCATTGTTTATTCCTCACTTGCCCCGTGGCTCACTCATCCTTTTCATTCCTGTGTTTCCTTGATGACATCGTTCACTCTAGGTCTCCATGTGTTCTTGTTTGCCACGTGTGGCTGCCGTTCCCACTGGCCGTGTGCCTCTCCATTGCCCTCTGGGTATCCTCATTTTCAGTTCATCAGAGACTGTATTGTTCCATGACTTGCAGCCATACAATAAAAGGTTGGGCTTATTAAATGATTTCCTCTCATGAATTTGTTTCAGTCATATCATCTTTGTTGTCATTGTTTACCATTCCACATGCCAAATAATAAAAATAATATGAGTTTTCTCAGTTTTTATGCTAACTGGCTCACGTGAAAGAGATTGATTCATTTTAAATGCCAGTGGATATTCTAAGGATGAGTGCAGGAAATAGTGATGAATAGCTAGTGGGCAGCGACAATGGACTAAAATGTCATAAAAGGCATCCACAAACTAAATGGACCAGGCAGCCCACTAATGAATTGCACTTTTGTCAAAATAAAGGGGAAATGGAGTTTTATTCCTTATCATCTTCTGTGTCCCATCACTTTCCAAATAAACAGAGGTTCGGGGCTCACAGATAACACACTTAGCTAAATACATCCAGTTTCTTGAATGATGTGATTTGACTTATATGTCAAAACAGTCAGTCTCTTAAATTTGGGTGCTTGATGAGGTGCAGGTGAAAAATGACGGGACTTTGTCATTTCCTGTATTGGGCATCTGTGAGATATGTTTGCGTCCCTCTCGAGGAGATAATTGTCAGGTACAAATATACGTAGGGAGGCTTATAACTGAATCAGGTAGACTCTTTTGTTTTATTTGTAAATGTTTTCATTTATAAACACATGAATTCCTAGAATTCACCTTAGAAGCACATGTAGGATTTATTAGAAATTATCCTCACTTTCCATATACAGCTGGAGCCAGTTACTTTTTAATAACCTTCCCTAACAGTTGGCAAAGAATCACACAATATTCGAGCAGTTGGGATCCTCTAGTCTGAACTCCTCATGTTATAGGTGAGGGAAGGCGCAAGCCAAGGGAGATGGGAGTGGTTTGTCCCATGTCCTGTAGCACATTAGTGACAGAGCTAAGACTCAAATCTAGGGATCCCAACTCCATCCAGTGCTCTTCCCGTACCAACATGTTTGTCAAGGAGTCATGGTCCTGCTTTTTCTTCTCTTTTTCCCTTCAAACATGAAGATTCCTGTGTTACACATTCAGAAACATGCCTTCAGATAGTGAACATTTGGAAAGCCACAGCATGGAACATTTCGAGTGCCTTTCCATTCACCCTGTGGTACTGGCACGATGAATGCCTGTAGTATTGGATGGGAAAAAATAAAAATATTCCCTGGCTCTTATTGACAGCTTTGGAAAAGCTGCGTTGCCAAGAAAAGGAGAATGAAAATAAATTGTCCGTGCTTATTAGGCAATTAGAGACCCAGGTGAATGAGCATTTGATCTTGAAAGACTGAGCCCAGGCTAAAGAAAGATTAATGGATCTTGTAATTATACACGTGAAAAGGCCAATGTTAATGGAAGCAGAGATTAATAGACTACAGGTGGAAGGTATGATCTGTGACTCAGAGGTTTCTCTGGAGAGTGTGTTAAAATCTGGCAAAATGAAAGCCATAAGAGAGAAAAATAGGAGCAGGGATGATCATGAGTGGGAATCAGAGCTGAAAGGGAGAGCCTGTGATTCATCCCATTACCTCTACCCTCCCCCATCCTCACTTCTAGGATATTATTTTCTGTAGAAAGACTTCCTCTGTGTGGGAGAAAGAGGCTTGTTGTGTTTTTACCCCCAAGGAATCCGGGTGATTAAAAGAAAATTTTTAATAGTAAGCCTGTGTAACATTAGAACATAGTTTAAACCACAGCCTTTGGGATAAAAACTCACTATTTGACAAAGACTGCTGGAAAAACTGGTAAACAATAGGACACAAATAAGGTATAGAACAACTCACACCATGTACCAAAATAAGGTCAAAATGGGTGCATGATTTAGATATAAAGGGTGACACCATAAGCAAATTAGAAGAGCAAGGAATAGTCTGTCTGTCAGATCTATGGACAAGGGAAGAATTTGTGACCAAATAAGAGATAGAGAGCGTTACAAAGTGCAAAACAGGTTATTTTGATTATGTTAAATTAAAAAGCTTTTGCACAAACGAAAGCAATGAAACCAAGATTAGAAGGAAAATGGAAAGCTGGGAAACAATCTTTACAGCAAGTGTCTCTGATAAAGTCTTCACTTCTCAAATATATAGAGAACTGAGTCAAATTTATAAGAATGCAAGCCATTCCCCAGTTAATAAATGGTCTCAAAGGATATGAACGGGCAGTTTTCAGATAAAGAAATCAAAGCTATCTATAGGCATATGAAGAAATGCTCTACATCATTTCTGATTAGAGAAATGCAAAAAATATTTATAGCAGCTTTTTGTGGTAGCTAAGAATTGGATATTGAAGGAATGTTTATCAATTGGGGGATGGCTGACAAGCTGTAGAATATTAATATAATGGAAAACTTGTGCAATAAGAAATTATTAACAGACAAATTTCAGAATAACCTGGAAAAATTTGTACAAACTGATGCAAAGTGAAACAAGCATAACCAGGAAAACATTGTACACAGTATCAGCAATATTGTGTGATGATCAACTAGGAATGACTTGCCTCTTCTCAGCAACACAATGATCCAAGACAAGTACAAAGGACTCAGGAAGGAAAATGCTATCCATATCCAGATAAAAACTAATGGACTCTGAATGTAGATCAAAGGATACTTTTTTCACTTTATTTTTCTTCCTGGTTGTTTTTTCCTTTTGATCTATTTCTTTCAAAACTGGGACTAATATGGAAAAATGTTTTATAAGATACCACATGTATAAACTATATTAAATTGCCTAACATTTTAGGAAGAGAGAGGGTAGAAGAAAAATTTGAAACTCGCACTCTTTTAAAATAAATGCTAAAAATTATCTTGACATGTATTAAAATTGTTACCTAGGAAGAAAGAAAGAAAGAGAAAAAATATGGTATGATTGGACAAATCAGAGTATTTGTCAGTTGTAGAGTTCCATCCTGGATGGATCATAGGTTATTTGCTATAGGAAAGTCAGTCAAATGAACTGAAGGCTCCAAATGGAAGGATTGCCCTTTTTGATGTGGATAAAATAGGGCCTTCTGCACATTTCACCCCATAATAATGAATTCTCTCCATAGCCAGTTCCCCAATGAAGGATAGCAAGGAAGGATGTGAACTTAAAAGAGACAGGTTTGGTGAATTATATTTATGCCCCTTCCTTCCTCCTAATGTAACCAGATTGCTTTAGATGTAATTAATTCCTTACTTTTGAGCAGCACCTCACCTGAAAGGCAGTGCTACAGGTTTAAGATTCACATTTTTTCCCCCATATATATAAAAATGTTTCTTTTCAACAGGCCTACATATCTGTGACAATTTTCTTTGTTGAGTTTTTAAGACTTCATTTACTTCGTTTGTGTAGTTTTCCAATTTTAAAAAAGGAAAATATTTAATTTTAACTCCTTATAGTCTGATTAGCCTTTTCTCTTAGTTTTTATCAACTCAACTTTTACAAGTTTATTTTATTTTTAAAGGTAAGCTAATTTTCAACTGATTATAAAGTTTTATAAAGCTTTAAAACTTACAAATAGCTTTTCCTCACATTGTCCCTAGGAGTAAATGTTATTCTTCGGTGTTTCAGTGAATCTCGTCAGTGCCTATAATGTAATCCCTCCAAAAGTGTAGATCACAGGCTATCTGTGCCTTCTTCTTAATGACTTATCCATGTACTCTTATAGATCCTCCAAAAAGGACCCACCCAGAGTGCTAGAGGCCTTCTTCTAGTCTTTTAACATTACATCAGTACTGGGGCAGTACTCAGTTGTCCATCTTTTGCTATGTGACTGGCCCACCTCCTTCTCTGATGATACATCTCTTGCATCACACCCCCCTTACCACTTCTTGTGTGCGAGTCATTGATGGTGTTGTGTTTCAGCCTACTGATGTCAACCAGACATCTCACTCCTTTCTGCTCTTTTTAAGTCACCTGCAGTTTGGATTCTTTAGAGATTGAGGTGTTGGAAGTGCTGTGCGTTTTTTGAAAAGCAATCCCAGTCTTTTTATTATTCAATTTTGGGCCCTGTTCACTGTCCATCTGCAAAATGTGTCCAAGATAGATGTGCCAGTAGACCAACTCATTTCCCATTCAGCTACTTACCATAGTCTTGGTCAATGGTTCTCAGTGTTTTTATTCTTCCTCTTGTATTTCCTCCCCTTTCAACAACAGCAACAAAAATGTGTTGTGAAGCCTCAGGGTAATTTAAGATGCCGCTCACAGTGTTCTGCAGTTATTTGCTATTTAAGGCAGCACCAAAGAATTCTTAGTGTGAACTCATCTGACCATTGCCGTAAACTCCCAAGGGGTTTAAGAACCAATGGGAACCACTGGTCTAGATAATAGTCATTCTTCAGCCACTGATTTTTTCCTGTGTTATAGTATTAGACCGGATTCTTTAAGGCATTTAAATATTATCCCTGTTTTAATGATGAAGAAACTAGGGTGCAGAGAAGATTGGAGAGATACAGAACTTGAACTCAAGACTCCAGGCTTTTAGTTCTATATTCTTATTACCAAATAATGTCCCAATGCTGAAATGTCAATGGAAACAGTACATTTTCTTTTTTAGAATGGAAATGCAGAGCATTTCTCCCTCTGTCTTACACTCACACACACACACACACTCACACTCACACACACACTCACACACACACACACACACACACTCACACACACACACACACACACTCACACACACACTCACACACTCACACACACACTCACACACACACTCACACACACACTCACACACACACTCACACACACACTCACACACACACACACACACTCACACACACACACACACACACACACACACACACTCGTTGAGAGAGAGAGAGAATCTCTGTATTACAGGAAAAGAGAAAAAGAGTATATAATCTAGAGTTTCCTTGAGATAGAGAAAAATAATTTCCTCTGCAGGTATTGATTTATTCCTTACTTAAATCACTGCCTAACTTAATTTTAATGTGTAAATATAGTAAAATATATATGATTAATGGAGGGTTGGGGGTTTTTTTTGAATCTTTTACAAACCCTGGGACTCCATTCACAATATTTTTAAAGGTCATATGGGGAGCACCCATATTTCTTCCCCACATATTTCACTGTTTAACTGCATTTTACTGATGGTCATGGTTTCTTACATTTTATATTTTTGTACATTTGAGTATTATTCTGAAAGTACTTTATTGTTGGTGTGGTTCCTTAATGTTATTTCACGGGTGCGTGACGGTATTTTCTTTATATACATAAAGTGTATTATTTACTTATTTTTGACACTGTTTTTAAATTTTGAGTTCCCCGTTCTCTCTCTTCCTCCCACCCCTCCCTTACCCACTGAGAAGGCAAGCAAAATTATATCAATTATACATGTGAAATCATACACCACATATTTCCTATATTAGCAATATCTCAAAAAAATAAAGCAGGAAGATTATATTTCGTTTCACACTCAGAGTTCATCAGCTCTCTCTGCAGGTGGACAGCATTTTTTCATCATGAGTCCTCTGGAACTGTCTTGGATCATTGTATTGATCAGAGTAAGCAGGTTTTTAAAGTTTGATCATCATTACAACTTTGCTGTCACTGTACACAGTGAACTCCCAGTTCTTCTCACTTCAGTTTGCATCACTTCTGAAACCATGCCTCTCATTTCTTGTAGCACAGTAGTACTCCATCACAATTATATGCCACAGCATATTCAACCTTTCCCCTATCAATAAACATCCCTTCAATATCCAGTTCTTTGCCACAAAAATAGCTGTGACAAGTATTTTTGTGCATATAGATCCATTTCCTTTTTCTTTGATCTCTTTGGCATAAGCACTTAGTAATGGCATTGTTGGGTCAAATGCACAGTTTTATAGCCCTTTGGAAATAATTCCAAATTCTTCTCTAGAATGGTTGGACCAGTTCACAACTCCACCAACAGTTTATTAGTGTACCTGTTTTCCTTCATCCCCTCCAGCACTTATCATTTTTGATAGGTGTGAGGTATAGGTACCTCAGAGTTGTTTTAATTTGCATTTTTTTAATCAATAATGATTTAAAGCATTTTTAATATGACTGTAGATACCTTTGTTTTGTTTTTTTTATCTGAAAATTTCTGTTTGTACCCTTTGACCATTTTTCCATTGGAAATGGCTCTTATTTTTAGAAATTTGACTCACTTCCCTGTATGTTTAAGAAATGAGTCCTGTATCAGAGAAACTTGCTGTAAAAATTTTTATATTACTTTCTTTTCTATGGTAGCTTTTAGTAAAATGTAGTACCTGATCATCTCCTCTATCATTTGGTCTATTTTTGCTTTTGCTTTTGCTTTATCTAAGATTATGAGTTCTGTCCCTGCCTTTCTTACTTCAGTTGAAGCATAATAGATTCTGCTCCAGCCACTTATTTTAACACTGCATGTGTATCTTTCTGCTGCATGTGTGTCTCTTGTAAACAACATATTGTTGGATTCTGGTTTCTGACCCATTCTGCTATCTGCTTCCATTTTATGGGTGAGCTCATGCCTTTCATATTCACAGTTATGATTACTGTGTATTTCCCTCCATCCTTTTTACTTCTATTTATCTTCCTCTTTTTATCCTGCCTCTCAGAATTCTGTTTTACTTCTGACCACTGCCTTCCTTGATCATTCCTCCCTTTTATTATCCCCTCTCCCCCCACATACTTATCCCTTATTCCCTTCCTGTCCTCTTTCCCTATTGGGTAAGATAGATTTCTGTGCCCAACTGAATGTGTGTGTGTATGTGTGTGTGTATTCTTCCCTCTTTTAAACAATTCCAATGAGAATGAGGTTCAAGTATTGCCTACCATTTTCCCATCTACCATAAAAGTACTTCCTTGCACACCTCTTTTATGTGACAAAATTTTCCCCATTCTACCCGTCCCTTTTCCCTTCTCCCAGTGCATCCCTCTTTTTTTTTTTCACATAAGTAATAAAAATTTATTGGAAATTCCTGGGATAGCTGTTATCTCCTCCCGACCTTGGAGGGAAACCAGGTAGAAAGGAAATCACTGAGAAATCACACAGTCCTTATACATCCAGGCCCCCAGCAAAATATGGGGAGGGGGATTAGGGAAAGGAACATCTGTCAATCTTCATTTATCCAACGAGTGGGGAAGGGATGGTGGGTGATGGTAGAGGAAAGTCACATGATTGTGGGGTGAGGGAAGTGGACCCGTTTGCCGGCTCATCCAAGACTAAACTCAGGGAGGAAGAGATAAGCTTTCTCTTGAGGTCAGGAAGTCATCTCTATTTCTTGCCCTTGATGAGGCTGTCACTTCCTCAAGTGAAGCTTTCATCCTGCAAGTTCAGCACAAGGTTATCAGCAGGGAGATAGATTTGGTTCTGAGATGTGGCAATGATTATCTGGGCAGCTCGGGTCTCACCCCTTCATTTTTTTTGCAGATCATTCGAACATAATCAATTCTCACCCATACACTCTATGTAGATTCCTTCTAACTGCCCTAATAATGATAAAGTTCATGGGAATTAAATGTTTCTTATTCCCATATGGAAAAGTTTATTCAGTCCTTTATGATTACTCTTTCATGTTTAACTTTTTGTGTTTCTCTTGAGTTTTATTTTTGAATGTCAGATTTTCTCTTCAGCTCTGGTCTTTAGGAATTCTTGAAAGTCCTCTATTTCATTAAATATCCATTTCCCCCCTGAAGAATCATACTCAGTTTTACTGGGTAGGTTATTCTTGGTTATAATCCTAGCTCCTTTGCCTTCTAGAATATCATATTCCAAGCCCTCCACTTCTTAAATGTGGAAGCTGCTAAATCTCGTGTGATTTTAACTGTGGCTCCATGATATTTGATCTCTTTCTCTTTGGCCCCTTACAATATTTTTCTCTTTGACCTGGGAGCTCTGGAATTTGACTATGATATACATGGAAGTTTTTGTTTTGGAATCTCTTTTTGGAGGTGATTGGTGGGTTCTTTCCATTTCTATTCTGCCCTCTGGATCTAAAATATTGAGGCAGTCTTCCTTTATAATTTCTTAAAATATGATATCTGGGCTTCTTTTTTCAACCTGCCTTTCAGGTAGTCTAATAAGTCTTAAATTATCCCTCTTTGGTCTATTTTCTAGGTCACTTATTTTTCCAATGAGATATTTCACTTTTCTTCTATTTTTTTCATCCTTTAATTTTGTTTGATTTATTCTTGATATCTTATGGAGTCATTAGCTTCTACTTGGCCAATTCTGATTTTTAAGGAGTTTCTAATTTTAATTTCATTTTCTTCAGTGAGATTTTCTACTTTTTTCATTTGTCCATTTCTGTTTTTTAAGGAGTTCTTTTCTTCAGTGAATTTTTGTACTTCCTTTTCCATTTAACCAATTCTACTTTTTAAGGAATTCTTTTCTTCAGGGAATTTTTGTACTTCTTTTCTATTTGGCCAATTCTGTTTTTAAGGTATTATGTTCTGTATTCTTCAGTATTTTTTGTGCCCGTTTTACCAAGCTATTAATTCCTTTTAATAATCCTCTTGTTTCACCCATTTCTTTTCCCAGTTTTCCCTCTACCACTCTTACCTCTTTCTTTAAATCTGTTAGATATTCTTGTTGGACTTTGGTTCAGTTAGCCTTTTTCTTTGAGGCTTTGCATATAGCTGTTTTCACATTTTTGTCTTCTTCTGAATTTGTCTTGGTTTTCCCTGTGATTGCTGTAACTTTTTATGGTCAAATTCTTTTTTTGTTGTTGTTTCCTCATCTTTTCAGCCTATTTCTTGATTTTGAACTTTATGATAAGTTGGGCTATCCTCACCTGGAGGATGAGGAGGCACCGTCCCAAGCCTCAGACCTTTTTGTGCTACTGTTTTCAGAGCTAGTTCTGAGGAACTGCAAGTTTTCTGTGCTTCCAAGGTGGTGTGATCGAGAAAGAGGTATGGTCACTGCTCTCCTGGTCTGTGCTATAAGTCTTTAACCAGGAAGGATCCCTGGTCCCCTGAAGTTGCAATTACTAGTGCTCATCTTGACCCTGGCACTGTAACCTGGACCCCTGCTCCTTTATGACTGACTGCAAGTGTTCCTCTCTGCCCTGGAACTGTGACCCAGAACTGCATGTGGGCAGCAGAGTTGCCAGTCAGAACCAGCTGCCCCTAGTACCAACGGAAGATCCCCTGTAATCTCTTTCTGGTCAGTTGTCCAACCCATTTACCATCTGCAAAGCTGTCATTGCTGCTGTCCCACCTCCAAGGCCCATTAATGGTGCTGCTGCCATGCTCCAGCCCTGCTCCCACTTTGGTGTCACTGAGCTGACCTCCTAAATTGTCTGGGACTAGAAAAATGTCTTACCCTGATCTTTTGTTGGCTTTGCCCCTCTCGAATTTGATTTGAAAAGTTATTTAAGTTGTTTGGAGGGAGGGGAATGTTGGGAGAGTTAGCTGGGCTGCTGCCTTCACTTTGCCATATTGGCTCTGCCCCTCCCCCAGTTGTATTTTTTTTTTAGCGACTTTGAAAGCAATGAATTCTGTTAGTTATTCCAATGTTGTTGAGTTTAAATATCATTCTTATATATTTTTCACAAATTACTTGGCATCTCATTGCTCACTAAGGAATTGTTTTTCCTGAATATATTTCTGCTCCTTTGATTATTTTGTACTAACTTGTATTGATGCTCAAGCTAAATCTAAGAGATTACAAAATATCCATAAGATCTTTGGTAGAATCTAAGAATTTTGTATAAATAAAGAAGCACTTGTAGCAAGGATTCTTTAACTTAGGGATCCGTGAACTTTTTTTTTTTTACTATTTTTTGTAATTGTATTTCAATATAGATGTCCTTTTAAAACAGCATGGCAAAAAAATGGCAGTTTTGTTTATGTAAAGAATAAACTTGATTCACTAAGAAAATGGAAATATGGCAGGAACAAAGTCAATGTTCTTTCTATGGAAGTCTTAGTAAAATTACGTCAGGACATTCAGAACCAGAACAAAAAGGGTCCTTTGATCCTGTCATGCTCTTTGACTTATCACAAAATAATCGACATTCAGTGTGAGCTAGGTGCCTACTTGGTGGGTTTCCTTGGTGCTAAGCCACCCATTTCTGACTGACTTCCCTGCTTGTCTAGTATGTAACTTACAGAAAAGCAAATTGCCAGTGAAGCTCCTTATTAAGTGGCTGTGTCATATAATGCATAATTTGGCCACAGAGTGGCACCACCACCCTTGTCACCAGCCAACTGGTGGGTATTTTTGTGTGCATGCGCTGCCTCTCCCAAAGGCCGCTGCTGACTCGTCTTATAAGCCTTAGACCAGAAGTTCTCAAAGTGTGGTCCAAGGACCCTTAGACATCCCCAAGACCCTTTTAAAGGACCCAGGAGATCAAAACTATTTTCATCATAATACTGAGGCATTTTTTGCCCTTTCCCAACTACACAGGGGCAGGGAGGTGGCACAGTAGATAGAGCACCAGGCCTAGATTCAGGAAGACATAAGTTCAAATCTACCCTCAGACACCTCCTAGCCGTGTGACCTTGGGCAAGCTGTTTCACCTCCGTTTGCCTCAGTTTCCTCATCTGTTAAATGGGGATAGTAATAGCACCTCCCAGGGTTGTTGTGTGGATCAAATGAGATCATTGCACAGCAGTCAGCGCAGTGTCTGACACACAGTAATCACTGCGTAAATGTTAGCTGTTACTGTTCATCTGAGTGAGGCCCCATTTCCTTCATACACTTCAGTCAAAACAACCTAACAACAAACCGAATGCAGACGCACTGAGAATCCAGCTGTCTTCTATTAAGCCAAACATGAAAGAGCTTTGCAAAAAAAGTGCCAAACAATGCTACCCTTCTTTCTGACTTTTTGTTTTGGAAAATATGTTTCTCATAAAAAACATGTTGTTTATGTTGACATGTAACTAGTTTATTATAACATGGTAAATATTGGAGATACTACCCGTATAAATACAGACTCTCTGGGGTCCTTGGTTTTGAAGACTATAAAGAGGTCCTGAGAACAGAAATTTAGAAAACTGCTATCTTAGACTCTTTGTCCTTCCATTTCCCTAACTTCTTGGCCAGCACTGGATAGATTTTCGGTCAGTTCAGGTGTATAGAAACAAGAAAATGGAAAATCATTCCAAACTATGACTATCATAGACGTCTCCATTTGTTTACAGTCTCCAAGCCACATTTGAGAATTCTTACTCTTAGTCAACTTAGACATAAGACTTAGACAATGAACTTTTTAGTATCTACATGAATTATAAAAACAAAATTAATAACAAGCTGTTGTGTAGCAAAACTCTAATGCAGCCGCTTTGTCAGTCATCCCGCAAACTACCCTCACAGCTCTAGATTAAGAGGTGTTGTGTGGCAGGAGCCTGCCTTGGACCATTATTGCAAACAACCAGAGTAAATGAGAGGAGCACCTTGTTTTGTGATAGGTCCCCCAACCTGAGCTGGAGATGGAGTCTCAGAGGGAAGGCATTAATTAGCATTTAGGAGGATTAGGAATTTTAGCTGGAACTTCAGAGAGCAAAAGAATGAGGAGGGGAAAAAATCGAGGAATAGGGAATTACTCAGTGAAAATGCCCGATCAGGAAATGGAATGTCTTATTCAAGAAACAGCAAGAAGACTCTAGTCACTGGGTTGTAGAGGACGTGGGAGGGAGTAAGATGTCCAAAATCTGGAAAGGTAGGGAGGGACCAGATTATAAAGGGTTTTAAACTCCAAACGGGGGATTTTATCATTTGTCCTGGAGGTGAGAGAGGGAGCCATTGCAGTGATAGGGCCATATCACTGATAGCTAACTGGAAGATGGACTGGACTGGGAAGAAACTTGAGGCAGGAAGATCAACCAAAAGCCTTTTGCAGTACTCTAGCTGTGAATGAATGGATGGATGAAGCAGGTATTTATTAAGCACTTATATACACTCAGTGCTAAGCACTAAGAATAGTAATAGGTTCCTGTTCTCAAGGAGCACACCTTCTAATGAGGAAGACAACATATACAGAAGGTTTCAGCTGCAAGTCAGATGGGAAATTCCCAAGATCCTTTGGGTGTGGTGAGGTGATTAGGGCCTGAACCAGGGTGCTTGCAGTGTCAGAGGAGAGAAGGCAGCCCAGCAGATAAAATGGCCAACACCTGGAAAGAATCAATAATGTTCTCCACTGAATCGTACCTCAGATTTGCTGACCAGAGTTGTCTCAGCCATGAAGAGCATTGTTATCCTAGTGTGCTGCCATGATTTGGGTTTAACTTGCATCTTGTTGGATTCAGATTAAATTTTTAATCACCTACATGTTAAATTAATTCATTTCCACCATTTTAATGGCTTGTGAGGGTGGTATGTATTTCCCTAAATACAATTCTTTTATATCTTTATCTTCTGCAGAAAAATCACTAAATTAAAAATATTGCCATTTTAAACTGCAGACTAAAGAGAAATTTAATTAGAAGGAAGGAAAACTGTTATGTGTTTAGAGCTTCTGTGATTTCTCTTTTCACTACTGAATTACTACGATTGGAGTTTGAATATTTTTATTTTAAGGGAAAGTGATTTGCCTAATTAAGCTTGCCATTCAGTTCCACCTGTTCTGTCTACAATATATGGGTATATGATTATGGTTGCAAATGAATGTATAAATTAATTCCGTGGGGAATCAAAGTATTGTCTGTGACATTATTAGATTTTAGCCAATTTAACTGCTTTGAAAACTGATATTTTACTGTAAAGAAGAAAAACAGCAGGTGTCTAGTTTCCTCCATTAATGAACCCTGGTGTCTGTGTACAGTTATACCTCAGTTTTCTATGCTAATAATAATAACTAACAAGTATATTGCCTTTAAAGATTACAAAGCATTGTATATAAATTTTCTCTCAGCTACATTATGGTAATAGGCTTAATTTGAAAATGTAAGTCTACAGATAATCTAAATACATGACTTCAGATAAGAGCCCCTCTCCCCCAGCCTGCCTTTTAGCCTCTGAATCAAAATTAACTGATCTGAGTTTCTCTTCCTTGTCCTTCCTCTGGTCAAATGATGGGAGAAATCAATATTAGAAGCAGTCAATCAACAAGCATTTATTCAGCCCTTACTGTCCGTGAGGTGCTGTGCTGACCATTAGGCATACAAAGAATGGGGAGGAGAGGTGAAGTCTGACCCCACTCTACTTTCCAATCTTCTGTCTTCCAGCCTCTTCCTGCTCCCCAGCACCATCAGCTTTAGGATCTTCATGTAACTCATTTCAATGTACCACACCCTTTGTCACTTAAAAGCCAGTTCCTCCAGAACAGAGTCTAAGTCTTAAGCTTCCTTAGAGTACCCATGTGACCTCTCGTAGTGCTGCCCACATAAATGTGAGGTATATACAAGCACACACCCCACAAAGCTGCCCTGAGCGAATTTGCTTTGAATGAATGTTGTCAATACATAACTCCAAAACTAATATTCCTAAAACACAGGTCTTACCATATCACTCTCCTGCTCAAGAAACTCCAGTGATTCCCTTTTTCTTCTAGGAGAGACTGAGAATTTTTTTTTTTAAACTTTTAAAATCCTTTGCCTTCTGGCTACCATACTTTACCAGCCAGCTATGTACTTTGCAGTCCAGTCAGATGGATCAGCTTGCTAGTCTCTGTGTATAGTTATCCCTTCCACATGGAGGAAGGTAGGGGCATGATGCCCCACCATTACACACATACACACACACACACACACACACACACACACACACACACACACACACACACACGAAAATTTACTTAACGCTTATAATTTTGGGGCCCTCCCTTCATACCAGTCTGGATTTTTTTTCTTTTTCTTTTATGGGGCGTTTACAGAACCTTATTGTAAAATTTGGGTTGATATGGTACAATACTATACATACAGTTCACACATTTCTGAGTTTCTAAGCTTTTTCTGTGTTATCTGCTATCCATCCACGTTATCTTCAGCTTTCACAAAACTCCCCCAGAATTTCCATTTAACTTTTTTCTCCCTTCCTTCCTTCCTTCCTTCCTTCCTTTCTTTCTTTCTTTCAGAGGGGGGAAGGCAAGGCAGTTGGGGTTAAGTGACTCGCCAGAGGTCACACAGCTAGTAAGTATGTCAAGTGTTTGAGGGCAAATTTGAATGCAAGGCCTCCTGACTCTGGGCCAGTGTTCTGTTCACTTCCATCCGACCTAGCTGCCCCCATTTAATTTCTTATGCCCAATATGAAATATAGCAAAACCACAATGGGAAAAGTCGTTATGTGGAAGGATTAACTATACAGTTTTCCATCTCCTATCTCTTAACCTTTGTGCTCCACACTTCTTCTCCCCTAATTTATCGAAGTGAGAAAAGCACAGTCTTTGGAAAAAGAGGACCTGGGTTCAAGTCCTACCCTTTGAGAAAATTTACTTAACTCAGGTTTCTCGTCTGTAAATCAGACCACAGGGTCTCTAACTTACCCTCCAACTTTACCTGTAAGATCCTATAGACAAAATTCCACATTAAGGAGAATGTAGAATTCTACATTAAGGAGAATGTAGAATTCTACATGGAGAATGATTTAATTCTTAATGTGATATAGTGGGAAAGGTACTAGATCTGGAGTCAGATGAAAGCAAGGTTTGTGTCCTTGCCTCCAGAACTTAGGCGCTCAGTGACTGGGGATGGGGAGAAAACAAACATTTATACTGTGCCTACTCCAAGCCAGGCACTTTATCGCTTACGGGATCTCGTTTACCTGGAAGGGAGATGCTTTTATTTTCACCATTTTCAGTTGAGGAAACTGAGGCATGCATGAGGTAAGCGATTTGCCCAGGGTCTTGTGGCTAGTTTCTGAAGTTATATTTGAATTCAGATCTTCCTAGCCCCTGCTCTGTCCTCTGCAACACCAGCTACCCCTGCTTTGAGCAAGCCGTTAACTTTTCTGAGTTTAGTTTCCTGAGACTAATTACCAGGCTCTTTGTTCTATGATTTAGCGGCTTTGCCCATGATAATTTCCTTTTTCGGTAAACCAGAAACCGTGTCATACTGTCTCTCAGGCCTGGTCTCTGCTTGGGACTTACTGTCTACCAGCCTCCAGTCTTTCCCTGGGGGTGACCAGATATCCTCACTTTGAGGGATTATTTCATTTTCCTTATTTAGTCAGTGTTCCCAGAGGTCTTTGGAGGATTAGCACATCCCACAATGTTGGAGCTGAAGGAAACCTTAGCAGTCATTTCTTCTCATGTGATTAATGAAGAAATTGAATCACACAGAAAGTGAGCCCTGGCATTAGAGACAGTGCCTTAAAGGTCACCTCGTTCAGATCCCTGATTTTATAGATGAGAAAACTCGGGCCCCAAAAAGCTGAGATTCAAACTCAGATGTAGTACCCTTTTGTGAAAATGTAAGCAGTAGCCACATGCTGCAGAATGCTTTGGGTCCATGAATGTCACAGAATGTTATGGCACAGTTTTCTTAAAAAGCTAATAAGATGAGTACAGATGAGTACAGAGACCCATGGGAAGAGTTATATGAATTGATACAAAATGAAGTAAACAACCAAGATAGGCAAATACATGATGATTCCAATGACATAAGCAGAAATAATAGCATCTAAACAATCAAAACTCAATCTGCAGAATTATAATAACCAAGCTTGACCCCAAAGAAGAGAGAAGGTGCTGCCCCACTCCCACCTCTGCAGAAGTGGGGGATTAGGTGTGGAGCACTGCATATAAATGTCAGACTTCTTCAGTATTGGTTAATTTTGCTGAATGGGCTTTTTTTTTCCACTTTTTTTATTTGTTATATAGTTCTCTGAAAGGAGGAAAGATATTAACAACAATAATGATAATTGCTAGCATTTTATGCTGCTTGCTGGTTTGCGAATATGTTATCTGATCCTCACAACATCCCTAGGAGGCAGGTACAATTAATATCCCCATTTTACAGATGAGGAACTGAATCTGGGTCAATCAATAAAATAGCTGTCTGTTGGGAGTTGTATATGATTTTCAAATAAAAGATATCAATATCCCCAGGGATTATAGTCATTTTTTTAAAAGAGGCAATCAGGGTTAAGTGACTTGGCCAGGGTCACATAGCTAGTAAGTGTCTGTGGTCACATTTGAACTCAAGCCCTCCTGACTCTGGGGCCAGTGCTACACTCACTACATCACCTAGTTGCCCCCAGATTATGGTCATTTAGAGTATGTTTCCAGAGATATATTTTTCCCCAACAGTTAAAAAAAAGAATATGCTATATGTGTAAGAGGAAGAAATAAAATGAATAATCACTTTCAAAAAAGAGCAATAAAATGGTACCCATCTTCATATGTGTTTTCTGTCTCCCTTGTTCATAAGGCATCCTAGGAACAAAAATTAACTTTACATTATATGCCATGTTAGAAGAACTGCAGAGTCTTTAAAATTTGTGATGTTTGTGCTACAATCAAAAATGTATAATTTGTGCCTTAATCATGGGGGCAAGGCTTTAAAATTCAACCTCCTCCCCCATTCATTTTCAGATAAGGAGGCCCAGAGTCCAGTAAGGGACTTAGCCAAGTAGCCAGGTTTCCTAGCCCATAGAACTAATTGCTTTCTCCATTGTACCATTCTGAGTCTCCCCCATTGGGCTGCTCAACTGTTCCTGGAACAAAGAAATTTTGTCTCTTTCCCTCTCTCTACCTCTGCCAGTGATTAGAGTATAATCATCCATTCTACTAGAACCCCACTCTGTTTCACCAACTACTGTGGACTGACTGAATGCCTCATTTCTCTAGCTGGGCTTATTCATCACACACTTTTCTCATTCTAGTCACTTGAAATTCTTTTTCTTTTTTTTAATGAATCAGGATCCCCAAGCCAGATGTTTATGTCATCCTGGCTGAGACATTAATCTGCAGGAGCCTTCAAATTTAAACTCTAGGCTTCTTTGTCAAAGGATTTCATGTGGGTACTGACTTTTAAATACAACATTACCATCACAATATTACTATGATGGTTGCATCCAGGAAAATGTGTGAGAAGGCTAATTTTTGCTGGGTTAAGTTAAATGGTTTTCAGTATCTAATTAAGTATATTGTTCAGGGGCTCCAGGCACAAAGCTAGTATATTAGCATTCATCTATCCCCAATAGACAGAAGATTTCCATATTAGAGTGGCTGCTTTGCCTGCCCCAGTTTTATTCTTATTGAAAATAATAGTTGATTGCAAGTTATATTGTAGGCCTCTGCAACTGCCCCTTAGCCCTGGTCCATTCACAGAATCGCTCCTTGTTAAGGCTGTTGTATTTCTGAAGGAAGTATTTGTGTGGTGTGCTGAAATTATGAAAGGAGATGTTTTCCTCCATTTCTCTAAACTGTATTTTGAGGAAGAAATGTAGATGACACACAAATATTAACCAAAAAGGAAAATGAGCTGTGAGGATATTTTGGTTGCAAACAGACTTTCGCATTTTGATTGCACCACTTGAAGGCATGGAAAACATTGCAACCTTCACTGGCAAAGTAACAGCATGGAAAGAGCGCTGGATTGGAGAGGACCTGGGGAAGTTCTACCTTAGGCACCCATTGCCTGTGTGATCTAAGTCAAATCATTGCCCCTCCTCAGGCCTCATTTTCTCCATATGTAAAATGAGGGAGTCTGACTAGAAGAACTTGAAGCCCCCGTACAGCTCTAAATATATGAGCCTGTGAACTCTGACTCATCTCTTTTAATCATTGACCATGGAGTATAATTGCATGGCATGTAGATTAGCTACAGGTGGTGTTTAAGGAGGCCTCTGACGACAGCTGTGTAACCACAGGCAAATCACTTACCCTTTCTCAGCCTCATTTTCCCCACTTGTAGAATGAAGATGATAATCCTGTGTTGTTGTAAAATACAAATGTGATAGCATATGTGAAGCCCTTTGCCAATCTTAGAGCACTGTATAAAATGCTAAGTATATATTGTTTTGTTGCTTTTTTTTTCTTCACACCGTAGCTGGAGTGTTTGCTGGAGTGTTTTGCAGTTACTATTGAGGGGGGAAGGTTTATAAAAGCCAAAGACCTCAGATTCACTAACCTAGTTCTGCTGGGGTAACAGTCCAGGCGTACCCTGACTGTTTGTACCCTTCAGGTTAGGGCTGCGATCCTGGCAGGCTTCTGTCCCCAGGAGACAGTAGTAACGCTACAGAGGCCCTGGTGTCATCTCTTCATCCCATAGCTGAAGAAGCAGGCATCCATGTGCTCCCAGTTTCTCACTTTGTTGTATGTATTTAGAAAGCTGCAAGCTCACCATGTCTTAGTAAAGCCATAGTAATGTGAGTTCTGACATGCCCTGATATGTTTTCTTAAGATGCTTCTTTCTAGGGGGTAATATGTGAACATTTCCACATAGTATTCTTTACTTTTGAATCAGGACTAATTTCAAAATAGAGCACGGGTCTCTCAGAACAGAGAGAGGGGTGAGATGTCTATTAGCTTTACCCCAGTCAGGGATGAAAGTAACTGATTTTATTCCACGAACAAAAAGTATTCTTTGCTTGGCTGGCTAGAAGTACATCGATCTCACTTTTACATGCCCAAACCATAATCTTACTTAAAAATCAAAATCCATGTTTGTCTAGTCATTTTCAGTTGTATCTGACCATGACCAGTCAACAGTAGGCTGGATGTCCCGTTACTGAAGAGCCTTATATCATTCTTTCCTAAATTCATAACAATTCTGATGTAACACATATGGCTCATTGGTATATATATTTTATATTGTATCATTCTTGTATCTCGAGCCATGGGTTAGATCTCAAGATGTTACTCATTCTATACTTATGATTACCACCACATGGATTATTAAAGTTTTTATATCAGAGTGCAAATGAGTACTCTGGGACTATGCTTGTCTAATCCCAAGTGTAAGCCCCATACATACCAATCTGTAAAAAGTATATTTCATCATTTTATAGTTGAGTAAAAAAGGACAAAATGTACCCACCCAGTCTGAATATCCAGCAGTCATAACAAAGTATGGAAGAAATAGTAACTGAGTCATCTCAGTAATTCCTCATCCCAGTTACACTCACATTAAACATTTTAAACAAGCAACAGCAACAGTTGCCTCATTCGTGATTTCAGGGCATCTGGATTATCAAGTTCTAAAAAGCCAAATATATTTTTAGCTTTGTAGTTTTCACTGCTGGAAAAATTACCTCAGTGGGACACCTTGCTAAGAACATTTTTCTTTACTTAAAACATTAAATACCAGTTTGGAAGGGGTAAATAATATCCTTATCATGTGAAGGAAGCCTTGGAACAAATTGGACCCGTCTTCAGATATTTACACTTTTTAAAAAATGTTATCATGCTTCCTACACTCTCTGATAACTCTTTCATCTATATCTCTTACAGCGCAATTTAATGGCAATGAGAAAAGGCAGTCTTCCCCTTCACCTTCCAGAGACAGGCGTCGACAACTCCGAGCCCCAGGGGGAGGCTTCAAACCCATCAAACATGGGAGTCCAGAGTTCTGTGGGATACTGGGAGAAAGAGTCGATCCTACCGTCCCACTGGAAAAGCAAATGTAAGTTCAAAGAGGACCTCCCTTTATCCTGGAGTCCTTGTTAACTGCTGCATTGTATAATACTACTTTGGGGGTTGCACTGTGACTCTTAGACTTGCAGGGCCTTGGTAGCCATCACCTCCATACAGTGGCCCATCCAGCCTTAAAGACCTCCACTGAAATGGGACCCACTACCAACTGAGACAGCCCATTTTTACTTTTATTATTATTGGTCAGTAGTTTCAGTTGTGTCCAACACTTCATGACCCTATTTGGGGTTTTCTTGGCAAAGATACTGGAGTGGTTTGCCTTTTGCTTTTCCAGCTCATTTTAGAGCTGAAGAAACTGAGGCAGACAGGGTTAAGTGACTAGAAATCTAGAAAGTGTCTGAGGCCAGATTTGAACTCGGGAAGAGGAATCTTCCTAACTTCAGGCCCAGCACTCTATCCCCTGCACCACCCAGCTGCCTCATTTTTACTTTTAGGTAGTGATTATTTGGGGATCTAATCTGAGATGTTATCAGTTATGGTCATGTACCTACTTGCTCATCATCCTCTTTACATCCTCATTGAGGGGAACATTTCTTTTTATTTAACTTCCTTTGTGAGAGGCATCAGGGCATACTGGATTTAAAGAAGTGACCTTTGAGGGATATCTAGGTGCCTCAGTGCATAAAGCACCAGCCCTGGAGTCAGGAGGACCTGAGTTCAAATCCAGCCTCAAACACTTGACACTTACTAGTTGTGTGACCTTGGTCAAGTCACTTCACCCCAATTGCCCTGCCTTTCCCCTAAAAAAAATTGGCCTTTGAGTCAGGAAGACCTGAGTTAGGTCATAGGGCATATTGCTTGACTTCTCAGTGCCCTAGGCAATTCTCTAAGACCACCCCTAAATTATAGAGCAGATGCTGTTCTCCATTGGGAGAAGGAGTTTCTCATTGGGAGTCCCCTATGTAAGTGAAATCATTAGTTCAGTTCACCAAAACAAACCCTTGTATATCTTAGAAAAATCTCTTAAATATAATACATTTTTGTAATCCTTTTTGTCATAGATGAGGAATAAGAAGAAATGATAAACCATCAAACTATTCTCATTACTGCCTGTCCTTTTTAAAAAAAAAATACAGATTTTACTTTGTGGAACAAAGTCATTCCTTCCAATTATTGCTAGTCAAAGAAGCTTATAGGGTCATAGATTTGAAGCTGAAAAGTACCTTAGCAGATATCAAGTATACTCTACAGATGAGGAAACTGAGATAAAGAGATTCAGTGACTTACCCAGGGTCACACAGCTCATCAGTACAGGAGACAGAACTTGAATCAATTTCCAGAGGACAATAGCATGGCATGGGGGATGGGGCCTGGGCTCCAAGTGCCAGACCAGGTCTGATCTCCATTGTAAAGTATATTTCCTGATTGGGAGTTTTCCTTTAAACAATGAAATTGCAAGTCTCTTCCCCCCCTCCCACCCCCCCAAAAAACCACCTTCTTTATGCTCCTACACGTTATAATAATAATAAAATAGCATCAACAACAGTGATGTCTGACATTTTACAGGCACTGCACTAAGCTCATCACAACTAGTATCCCATTAGGTCCTCACAACAACCCAGGGAACGTGGCTGCCGTTCTTATCACCCCTATTTGACAGATGAGAAAACTGAGTTTAAATGCTTTGCTCAGGGTCGTACTGCTAGCAGACATGTGAGACTGGATTTGAACTCGAGTCTTCCAGGCCCAGCGCTCTGTTTGCTGTACCACTAGCTGCCCCGATAACTACCCCAACTAATACCCCCCCCACACACACACACCTCATTTTCTCTCATACACATATGCTCTTATAATTAACCGTTTAAAAACAATTGGTTAAATTCACCGGTATATTTCATTTGCCCTTTTTATGAGATATCACCCTCCTCCATGTATTAATTCCATAAATCTGGATTTTCATGAATAGAATTTTTTTAAAGCAAGGTAAATCTCCAGACTTCAGAAAGCTCCAGGCAACTGACAAACAGTCATTTTGTTTTGTTTTGTTTTGTCCTTAGCAAGTTTTCCATACATTCACAGAAAGAATAACACATTACCAGACTTTCGTCAGCTGATAAACACTGTGGGAACACCAGCTCCCATCCTGGTGGCACAAGCCTCACCCCTTCCTGTTCCTAGCCCCAAGTCTTCTCACCCCAGAGGTGCCTCCAGCTCCAGTGTGGAAGCCACCCTGGGGAGATCCCAGAGCCTGTGACTATGGCTGCTCTCAGTCTGTGTGGATATGCCTGGGGGGCTGTTGTTGCTCAAGGGCCACCTGATTCCTGAGGACCAAGAAGTGGCTGTGCTGCATGCACGTGCACATCCCTTCATGATTTACTCCTTTTTGAGTGCAGAGACGAGGAGGCTCCAGAAGTTCTGCCCATGTCCCCAGCCTGGCCTTACAACGACTCACTCTTCTTGTACTGCGTATACAACCCCCTCCCCAGCACTGAAACTGGCACTAAATGACAGCTTCACTCATTAGAAAAGGATTTCTTAACCTTTTTTGCATCATGGATCCCTTTGGCTTGTTAAGTCAGTTTTCAGTCATGTCTGAGCCTTCATGACCTCATTTGGGGTTTTCTTGGCAAAGATACTGGAATAGTATGCCATTTCCTTCTCCAGCTCATTTTGCAGATGAGGAAACTGAGACCAACAGGGTGAAGTGACTTGCCCTGGGTCACACAGCTAGTAAGTGTCTAAGGCTGAATTTGAACTCACAATGATGAGCCTTCCTGACTCCAGACTCTATGCACTGTGCCACCTAGCTGACTCCTTTGGCAATCTAGTCAAATCTATGGATCCCACCCCTCAGAATAATGTTTTTAAATGCATAAAATAAAACACTGAAAGCCCAGACTCTAATCACAGAATGAAAGGGTGTCAGTACCCCAGTATATAATCAGGAGATAGGAGATTTTATTAAGCTAACAAGATATTAACACTTTAGGAAGTGTGAAGTCCTTGCTGGATTGAATGAGGATTGCTAGGTCCCCATCACACACTTCTGACCATCTTTAATGTGTGTCCAGTACAAAGAACCTCTAAGGGAGGGGAGAGGAAGAATTTCTCTCTCATTCCCCCCGGCCCAGTGGCCATGTTGCTTCTAAGCACAGCTATGCCACCAGAAGGAGACGGAGCATCCAGCAGGGAGCAAAGACACGTACACCACTCAGGCCTAGATACCACAGGGCATGTTGTCACCAGAGGGAAAAAACAGCTTCTGGTAGGGGGAGCTTTTGAAGCGGAAAGAAAGGATTGGCTATGTGGACCTGAGAGAGCCAGCCCTGGAAACTGGGAGGAAATAGCAGACCTTCACAACCCAGATGAGCAATCCACCCAGGATGCAGATATATCAGTCCACAGAGAGATAAAGGATTTCCAGGTCCTTTTGTGTCAGAATTTTTAGTTGCATTGGCCATATGCATTGCCTCTATGTGTGCATCACTACCATTGTATTCTGAGCTTATGCCCGCTTTTCTCACAAATGTTGTATATATTAAGTTGGAGATCCCAGATTTATGGGGGGAAATGTTTTTTACCTATAAATCTACTACCTGATTCTTTGGGGAAGTACACTACTGGGGGCTTGGAAGCTATAAGTCAACCCTGGAACCTGAGGCAGCGGGCATCTGGGAGTCCAACACTGGAATACAAATACAGATTGTGGCAGAAGCCTGGAAGGGATGACCCACTTATTAACCAGTCCCTTCACTGTTGTCTCGTTCTAGTATTTCATTGTGAAATGGAGATGACCCATATTTTGAAAAGCTGTACCACTCAAGGAAGGGCCAACTGTGCCAAGTCCTAACAAACTAGACAAACCAGACGATGCACTGTCATTCTAGAACCAGCTTAGCCAAGTTAGGAGAGTTTAGTTACTAAAAGCTTGGGCAAAAGATGATTGGTTTTGGTTTTTTTCCAGTCACAGCAACATATAAAGGCCATTTACTAAGTCAAAGAGAATTCTCAATCAGCAGAGAGAGTGTTAGTGCCAGTGAAATATTAGATCCTTGAAGTATGGAAGAATCCATTTCCTTTCTCTTCTGTAGCCTTTGTACTAAGACTTATTAATGACTGATTCTGGGATGCCTTCTCAGAACATCCCAGTAACCTCTCCCACTAGAGAACTCCTAAAAATGTCTTTTTTTTCCATCCTCAATCATATATTCATCCAATACTGTCTTATGTGGCAGGTTGGTGTGTTTATTTGTTTTCCCTGAGTTTGTATCTTATCTCACTCATATAATTTTAAGCTCCTTGGTGACAAAGACAGTGGCTTCTGTACCTTTGGGTTCTTCCCAACACACCACACATAATAAGTGCTCGATAAATGCTTATTGGTTGAACCAAAGAAAGGAGGTGTTTTTCCCGTTTCCAGTTTCTGAGACGCTCTTTTAATATGCATTAGGTCCCACACTGAGACCTGGGAGATGGTAGTTTTCCTTGTATACAGCCACAGCAATATTCCCTACAGAAATTGACTAGAATAGAATTAGAGTTTATAGTAAAGTAATAAAGAATGTGGTCCCAGAAGACTCACATTAATTGGATTCTTCTAAGAACATTACCAGATTTGTTCTTTGCTATTCACATCCTAACAAAGTTGCCAGAAGATGCAAGTGGCTGATGCAGCAAGAATGACATTCCTCTTGTTGTGATGGGCATGTGAAGGGAAGTACAAGAGAAAAGGGAATCAGAGGGTAGGGTTCTTCAACAGATTGATTTTTTTTCATTCTCTTTTAAAATACCAAAACAATGAGTATTCTCATATGCAAAGTAGAGTAGAAAAAAGAGGATCAAACATGAAACCACGAAGCTTTATTACATACAGCTCTCTCTTAAGCATGTAATAAATTTAACATAAACTTTCCAGGAAATCCTGCTTGTCTGGGTTTCCTTTTGGCTTTTCTTCTTTTCTGTGTATTTTTTAAAATGCTTCAATGGGACTCTTTTCTTTCTTTTTTCTTTCTGACAATCCCATCTCTAGCCTCAATTTCCCCTCCCAAATAGAAAAAGAAACAAGGAAGGAGAAAGAAAGACAAAGGAAGGAGAAAGGAAGAAAGGTCAGACCCTTGTAATAAATATACCAAATTGAGCAAAAAAAAATTCCCACAATAGCTGTGTCCAAAACAAGCATATTGATCTTAAAAACTGTGGTTCTTGGGGTGGCTAGGTGGCACGGTGAATAGAGCACCAGCCCTGGAGTCAGGAGGACCTGAGTTCAAATGTGGCCTCAGACATTTAACACCCAAAAAAAAAAACCACCCTCATCATATGACCTTGGGCAAGTCACTTAACCCTAATTGCCCTACCTTCCCCCCTCCAAAAAGCAAAAACAAACAAACAAAAAAAAAGATTGATATATAGTAACCCCGCTCAGCATTTACCCAAATAGTTTCCTCATCCTTCCCTGATGTTAAATAAAACTTGGAACAACTTGAAAATAAATAAATAAAGCTGTGGTTCTTGAGCTGCTATCACCCCAAAGGACACTGTAGCGTCACAGAGTTATAGAGCTGCCAGAGAAACCACCTAGTCCAACTCTGCCCAGTCTGTAAATGTTTTCCATAATATTTCTGAAAAGTGGCTTCCACTAAAACTCCTCCAGTGACAGGGAACACACAACAGGCAATCTATTCCCTTTTAGACTGTTCTAAATGTTAGAAAGTTCTCCCTCCTATTATAGCAATACTGTACAGTAAATATTTATTAAGTACCTACTATGTGCTAAGACACTGCACTAAGGACTGGGGATATGAATAAGAAAAAGAAAGATAGTCCCTAAGCTCAGGGAGTTTATCGTTTATTAGGGGAAGACACAAAAGGAAACAAAATGGGGGGAAGGGAAGAGGTATTAGATATGGAGCGTGATGATGGTGGAGTTGGAAGGAAGCTAGTAGGGAATGAGGAACTGGCTGGCTTCTGGGCCCTCTTCAGAGGGAGGTTTTGGGAGGAGTTGTTTACTCTCCCCTCCAGCCTTCCAGTCAGAGGGGCAGAGACAACTGGAGATACTCATGTGGTGACCAAAGCTGAAGCAGTCTCCATTATGAGTTTCCTGGTGATGAGCTTTTTGGAGATGGAGAGGTTCACGATGGTAGAGTTAAAACCAAGCGGTACAGCTGGTTAAGGAATGAAGAACTGGCTAGGCTTCAGGGACCTCTTTAAAGGGGGATTTGAGAAGGAGTTTTGTGCTCTGCCCTCCAATCACAGAGGCAGAAATAATACTCAACTGAGGGCAACTTCCCTACACCTTCTACCCATCAGGTCCTAGTTCCATCCCTAACACTAAGCAGAGTGGGCATAATTCTTCCATGAGACAGCCTTTGAGATATTTGAAATATTCCCTAGTAATTCACTGCCACTTAGTAGAGGATATGAAGTTCAAGGCAGATCCATTGGAAAGTTTTATAATTTGTCCTGACATTCTCATTTCATTCTAGGTATCTCATGAATGTCATATCTACTTTATTCACCAAATGAGAGACGTGGTCAAGTTTTAATAACGTTACTTTAGTAACTGACTTCCATATCGTAGGAGATGGCGTTCTGACCTTGGAAGTTGGAAGATTTACCTGCCTCAGACACTTACAGTGTCATCCTAGTCAAGTAACTTGCCCTCCGTTTCTTCATCTATAAAATAGAGATGATAATATTTACTGCACAGATTTGAGGAAAAGATAAGATCTATAAAATATTTAGTGAAATTTAAGGCAGTCTAGAAATGTGAGCAATTGTTATTCAGAGAAGTGTTACTGAACAGAGATGCTACCATCAGGATTCCAACAAATGTTTGTTTAGGAATAAAAATTTCTTATTTCTAACAACTTGAACAAAAAGTTATGACCCATACTGCAAAATTACTGAATAATGTCACAAAAAACAGATTTATGAACAACAAGAGCTGTCTTGAGCAGACAAATGCTAGATATGTTTCATTTGGTTCCATGGCAGAATCCCACTAATTTAGTCCAATCTGCGTTCTGCACCCCCAGCTCACGTTCATCGGCACTCCTCTGTTATTTGTTAGTTCTCTTTACTAACACATTTTTTCACTTGTAAAATGGAGGTAATAATACTTGGCATGTACCTACCTCAGAGGGTTATTTTGAGAAAAGTGTATATTGAACATAAACTGCCAAGTCAGTGTGAGTTATCTTTGATATCATGACCATCTGGAGAGTTGGGCCCCTTATCAACTAGCTAATATCATTCATCCAGATATATAAGCCACACTTTTTCCCCAAAATCTGGCATATGTAAAACCCAAGTGTGGTCTGTTATTGTACTCTTAGTAGCAGAGACACAGCTGATGGCCTCCCAGCAGCAGCAGCAGCAGGAACAACAGCTTCTCCACTGGCCAGCACCCTTGTCAAAAGTTGACAGGGGAGACAGGTCTTTCCTGCATGCATTTCCCCAGTGATTTCCATTGTCTCCTGAAGATAAGGGTCTTGGGGCAGCTAGGTAGCACAGTGAATAGAGCACTGCCCTGGAGTCTGGAGGACCTGAGTTCATCCAAATCTGGTCTCAGACACTTGACACATTTACTAACTGGGTGACCTTGGGCAAGTCACTTTACCCCCAATTGCCTTGCCTTCTTCCTCCGAAGGGAAAAAAAAAAAGATAAGGGTCTCCCTGCAAAGCCTAACAACTGTACTTTCTTCCCTAGTCCCAGCCACCTATCCCAAGGCAGGGAAAGAGTGCTGGAGAGTTAGGTAAGGCAGGATCCCAGGATCTTCCTTCCCTTGAAGTTTACATGCTCATCTTATGGCTCTGGCATTGTTCTTCACTTCTTAGGACTGCCACTATGCAAATGGAGCCCCATATCATGAAACTGGTGAGTAAGGGAGGCCAGGGGCATGGGGTCCGTGAAAGAAGGAACTGCCCAGAAGTGGAGGGAGGCAGGTGAAAGGCATCCATTTATATTTCCCTCCGCTGTAGCCTTGAAAGCCAACTCCCCACATTTGCTCACTGTTAGGAACTTCCCAACCTCTCTGTGTCCCTTTTAACTTGTTATGATGCTTTTGTTTTCTTATGTTGCAAAACTTCACTTGTTAAATAAAATACCAGGTTCTCCCAAGTAGGTCAGTGTTCTTTAATATGGCAATTTCCTTTAATTGCTTTTAAGCATATATATAAGTATAGGGATTTTATAGGGATTGTCAGTCAACAAGCATTTCTTTTACTGTATGCCAGGCAATGTGCTAAAGGCTGGGAATACAAAGAAAAGAGACAAACCTGGTCTCTGCCTTTAAGGAGGTCACATCCTAACAAGAGAGACAACGTGCAAATATCTGAGAAGATGTGTACTGTGTAAATGGAGATCGGCTCAAAGGGAGATGCTAGCAGTGGAGGCTGGGAGACCAGGACAGGAAGCCTGCAGAAGCTGGCTTAGGGATCTGGACTTGGGCTTTTATTGGTCCAAGGAGCTGGCACATACTGGCTTTGTGACCCCAGGCAAGTCACTGAGCCCTTCAGTACACTCTCTATACCAGTGTTTTTTCCTCTTCTAACTCTGGTAGTCATTGGGAAACTGGGAAAAATGATAAAAATACAATACAATATACTGTTGTCCACTTATTCTGGTTGTATCCAACTTTTCATGACCCCACTTGGGGTTTTCTTGGCAAAAATACTTGGAGTGGTTTTCCATTTTCTTCTGCAGCTCATTTTACGGATGAGGAAACTGAGGCAAACAGGGTGAAGTGACTTGCCCAGGGTCACACAGCTAGTAAGTGTCTGAGGCTAGATTTGGACTCAGGAAGCTGTGTCTTCCTGACTTCAGGCCTGGCACTCTATCCACTTCACCACCTACCTGCCCTACACTACAACACAGACAACATTCGTTGATGGTTTTCTAAGTCAGTATGTGACCCATTTGACATCACCACTCTACACAGTTCTGTATAACTTGAAAAGAAGGTGCCCAACTAATTTCGCACATGCAGTCAGCTCCGCCTTCTGTTCACTTTTGGGGCCCAGCTCCTTATCCATCTATAGAGCTTGTTCAGGATAAACATTGATAGACTGGTTTGATGAGCTGACTCTCCATCTCCTTGCCATAATTTGGACATTATGCATTTTCTTCTACTGTATTTCTCCAGTGTAGACCACAGGTTCATAGGATTTTAGAGTTTAGAGATCATCTCATCTAGGAGATCTTGGCCTGGCATCCATGGACTCATTTTAAAAAATTAATAACAATTTCAGCGTAACTGGTTTCCTTTGTATTCTCTCTTTTTTTTTCATTTAAAAACATCATTCTGAGGTGTCCACAGACTTCACCAGCCTGCCAAAGGAAGATCCGTGATACTGGAAAGGGCTAATCTTAATCTAACTCCATTTTACAGATCAGAAACCCTAAGGTCTAGAAAGAAGTGACTTGTCCAAGGTCACATTAGTAACATGCACCAGACTTGGGTTTTCTGAATCCAAATCCAGTCCTCTTTCCACTATAACATAATTCCCAGAAGGGGACATTAGTGTGGGTTTCACTGAGGAGGTTTAGTGGTGGTCTGGCGTTTCCTGCATTGAGTACCATGCCAGCTATGAATAGGAGTAGTTGGAGAGCCTCATTATCACTTTGAGATCTTTCTTTTGTTTAGACTTCATAGAGAACATCTTCTGTGACATGGTCAAATATTTCTAGCAAAGATTTATCTCCTGTCTGATGTCAATTATCTTGTCCATGAAATAGTACTCTGTGTCAGTTAATAAATATTGATTATTTATCGTGTACAGAGTCTTAAGCTAGCTATTTGAGAACATTCAAAGATGAATTAGATTTGGGTCCTGTCTTCAGGGAGCTCACAATCTAATCAGAAAGAAAAGTCACAGACACAATAAAAAGGAGCAAATCAACTACACAAGACCATAAGGGTCAGGAGCCGAATGAGTGAAGCCAGAAAGTTCAGGGTATTCAGAGAACATTCAGAGAACACCGGGCACTTTCAGAGAACATGAAAGGGTCTAGGTGAAGACTTCACAGAGAAGGCAGGACTCAGGCTGTACCGTGGTGAAGATTCAGATAGATGGGGAAAGATGGGGTTCAGGAGGCTGCGGCACAACTATAAGAGAGAGAGAAGTGGAAGGACTAGGTTTGCCAGAGTGACAGGAGTCAGCTGGAAAAGAGTAAGGAGCAGAAAAATCCTAAATAGAATTTAAATGTAAGTTGACATTATTCTTGGATCTGTTCCAGTCTCCATCATTCTAAGGCATCTTTTCTGAATGGTATTTTGGTGTTAACATGATTAACAGTCAGTCTCAATTGCTGTGTCTCAGAGTTAACCATGTACAATTTGAAGTATCAATTACTTCCCAGAGGGTGATGTCAGAGGATAGCAGTGGACCCTCAAACAGAGGTTTACATATGCAATATGTGCCATTCTCCTTCATTCTCTTTTCTTTTTAATGGAAATTCTCCTTCCATTATCAAAAGAAGAAAGGCTAGAAAAGAAAATACAGATAAAATATTCTATTATTTCAGTCTTAGATCGCATTAGACGTCCCTGCCACATTGTTGATAAATCCTGAGTCCATCAAAGAATCCCCCATGGTACTTAGCATTGGGCCACATACATAACAGATATTCAGTAAATGCTTGTTCATTGAAAGGAGTGATTGTCACAGACCACCATTTTGTGGATCAACTCGTTGGACAGCTTATTTGCCTAGGTCATGTGACATTTTTATAATTAGAACTCAGTTTTTTGGTCATTCATAACAGCATCAAACAGGACATGGCCCTCTAAATGAACAGATTGCTGGTTTTTCCAGACTTTATAATGTACCCCTCCCCCTTAAATTTTGTTTTTAGAATATATGGTAACAGAAATATGCTTCCCTGATGCCAATTTCACAGCTTAGATTTAGCTATACATTAAGACAGCAGAGATGATTTCTCAGCAGGTGCTGTGTTAATCATTTATCACAACCACACAGTCTGGGTAGCAGGTTTTTCTTGTTTTTTTTCTGTGCACCGTGCACAGAAACTGTGCACTTTTTAATCAACAAACAAAGCAAGTTCCAGAGACATCCCACTCCGCTTTACTTTCTAAGTAGTATCTTTAGTATTGTTTTGAATGAATCTCTTCCTATGTAAATATCCAATCTGTCAGGCTCTGTTTTACCAGCACCCAAGTTCCTCTCTAGTTGTAAATAAAGCATCTAATTAGGACATTTATTCTTTGAGAGCATTACTGCTAACCTTTGAGCATTACTTTTTCAGGCCAGTAAAAATAATCTCCCCATCAAACATTTAATGCTATTCTTTAAGCATCTTACCCACTTTCAGGGAAATAAATTTCTGATAGGGGGAACTGTTTCCATTAGTACCTCTTCGATTTTAGAGATTCCAGATTATAGAACTCAAACTCCACTGTAGATAATGTTAATGAAGCCAAATTAAAATGTCATTCTTAAGATACAGATGTCAGTGTTAGTGAAGTAAAAGCGTATTACATTAGTTACTATCTCCTTTTAAAAAATATTTATATATTTATTTATACATTCTTTCCCTTTTAAAGTTTTTCATTCATAGACTCAGAATAGCAGACTTGAACAGGGCTAGGGTTCATCTTATCCACCAACTCCCTTAGTTTATAGATGAAGAACCAAGCCCCAGAAGGTGAAATGACTCCCACAAAGGCAGGGCTAAAGCTGACGCTCTCCCACCTTCTAGGCTATTGCACTGGGGTGTTTCCTCTATTCCTTGAGCCTCCACAGATTACGACTGACCCATACGTTGGTTTGTTATTTCTGGATCTCTTTCTATACCATCTAGAAGAGAAATTTTAAAAATATTTTTCCGTTTATCCAGATGCCAGTTCTTTGCTTTGTTTTATCCAGATGAAATAGTATAAATATATTCTAAGTAACTAGTATGTAATCACGTGCATGTAATAGGCGCTTCGTTAATATCTGTCAAATTAAATGAAATTGAATTGTAATGGCTGCAACACTAGCTAGTCTCTTTATTGTAAGAAAAAAGGAATTAGCAAAAATAGTGAATACTTTTCCTTTTCAAGTGCCCTAATCGTGCCCTCCTCTTCAGCCCTACACAGGCTTACTCCTTCCCCCATCACTCAAGTTGAATCTAGAAAATTCATAGAGTGCCGTGAGGAAACCCGTGCAGTGTGGGTTAGCAGAAGGGCCAGTAGTAAGAGAGGTGGAGGACTATAGAGACAGAATGGTAGGTTCATCACCAAGCACAGACGCTGGGTTGGTTTTATGCAGTAGCCTGGCACATCATGGGGGCTTAAGAAATACTTATCAATCACCTGCTTAACTGTTTTTCTTTGTTATACCAGAGGGCTCATTTTGTGTGGGGAGGAGGGGTGTATTTCCTGGGATCCCTGATGTAAAAACAAAAGGAATCAGCTCATTGAAAAAGAAGAAGAAGAGGAACCCTGGAGTGGCACTCAAGAGCCCTGGGTTCTAACTCTAACATAATTTCTTCCCTGGACAAGTCACTTAAAGTTCCTCATCTGTAAATCAAAAGGTTTAACCAGATAGTCTCTAAGATATCTTCCAATTCCAACCTTCCGTGATCCTGTGATGTTCTGGTGAACATGTCAGTTGTCAGCCATTTTCAGTTATAGCCGATTCTTCATCACTCCATTTGGGGTTTTGTCTTCTTGTCAAGAGTGGTTTGACATTTCCTTCTCTAGCTCATTTTATAGATGAGGAAGCTGAGACAAGCAGGGTGAAGTGACTTGCCCAGGATCTCACAGCTAGTAAGAGTCTGAGGCCAGAATTGAACTGAGAAAGATGAGTCTTTCTAACTTCAGGTCCAGCACTCTCTCCATCGCACCACCTAGTTGCCCTGAACATGTAGGTATGTATACACTTGCAGATGTGTGAGCCACTGTTAAACTGAGATAGCTCACTGAAGCTATTAAAAAAACATTCTTTATATCCCCAGCACTTAACGTAATGTGTAGCATATAGAAAGCACTTAATAAATGCTTATTGATTGATTGGAGTTAGGTTGGGGCATGAAAACTTATCATTCTAATAGCTTAACATTTTAACATCTCACTGACATGCAAATGGCTTTTTTTTTAATCTAACTTTACTAATAGTTACTGGAATCAGGAAAACTTGAGTTCAAATCTGGCCTCAGACACTTACTAGCTATGTTGACCCTTGGGCAAGTCACTTCTTCCTGTTTGCCTCAGTTTCCTCATCTGTAAAATAAGCTGGAGAAGGAAATGCCAAACTAACTACTCCAGTGTCTTTGTCAAGAAAACACCGAGTGGGGTCACCAAGAGTCAGACATGACTGAAAATTGACTGAGCAGAAGGCATAGTTGATCTCTTAAAGTCCTTTCCAGTGCTAGATCAGTAATATAAAGGACAAGCTTATCAGCCATCTTATTTCAGCAAAGGTGTGGCTCTTGTGTTTGAAATGACTGTTACATAGTTACCTTGTCATCATCATTTTCTTCATCTCCAGTCATTATTAAATTTAAAACAATCAGATGGACAGGGTTTTTTTGTTTTTGTTTTTTAACTTTTAAAATAAATCCAGTTTTTGGCCTGCGTGTGGAAATAAAAGCACCTTTTAGAAAACTGTAAGCAAGTGAAAGCAGAAAAGTGACTTGAATTTCCTACCCAAGACAATCCTTCTTTTGTCAAAGCAAAAAAAAAAAAAAAGCCAATTCTGTGTCTCTGTGTTCAATTAAAATGTTGCTGGAGTAATACTGCAATATGAATCAGGTAAAGTCCAGAAAAGGCCAGTAATCAATCAACAGATCCAACTTGAGCATTTCCTTTATGCCTAGTACTGTACGAGATAGAAAAGAAAGATAAAAAATCTCACACATGCACATAGCCCTCTCTCTCTCTTTTTCCATCTCTCTCTCTCTCATATTCTTTCTCTTTCCCTCTCTCCCTCTCCCTCCCTCTCCTTTTCTCTCTCTCTCTCATTCTTTCTCTCTCTTTCCCTTTATCCCTCTCTCCCTCTCCCTCCCTCTCCTTCTCTCTCTCTCTCTGTCTCTCTCTCTTCCTCCATCTTCCTTCCCCCTTCCCCCCTTTCTCTCCTTATAATAGTAACAACAACTAACATTTATATAATACTTAAATGTTTGCAAAGGGTTTTGTATCTGTTATCTCACTTAAGACTCCCAACAACCTTGTGAAGTAGGTATTAAAAATATATAACGTGATCTTCCTAAATCTGAAATCTGGTGGTATCATTCTTCTGCTTAATGAATTTTAGCACCTCACCACTACCTCTGCACTTAGACAAACTGCGCGGTACAGAGATCCTTTCTTGGCCTTTTTAGACTTATCATACGGTTACTCTCCTTCTTACCTCTTTTGGTCTAACCAAACTGGCCCCATTACTGCTTCCTACCTGTGTCATTCCAGCATCTGTCTCCCCACCTTTCTTCAGGCTACCTCTTCCCAGAACGTCACAGCCCCAGCTTGAGGAATGCACTACCTCCTCATCTCTACCTCTTAGAAAACCTAGTTTCCTTCAAAGCATAGCTCAAATACCATCTCTTTTGTGAGACCTTTGTGGGATATCCCTTCTCGGTACCTTATTTTTCATCGATTTTTATGAGCATCTATTATCTCTCTAATGGAATGTATTCGGAGAAGGCCTCCAGTAGAGGAAGTAGCTTTCACTGGGTCCCATCCTTAACCTCTTAAATATTCATTGAATGAATTAAATGACTTCAGCCTGATAGTATGATAGGATTAGTAGGAGGTCAGTTGGCAGAGATGGAGGAAAGGCGTTGAAAATGTATAGTAAACAGTGGTTCCTAGGAGTTATATCTTAGAGTTGGTGAATTTTATGAGTTTAGACCTTGAGAATGTCTCATCCAAACTCCTCATTATTGTTGCCCTCTAAGGGTATATTCCCTGCTGCTTTTTTTTCCTCTGACAGTAGAACAACCAAATGGGCCTTCTCTAACAACTGAGTTTAAGCCATTCCTTTATGACTGTGCACTCACGGAGGGTGGTTATTCATCTTTAATTTGCAATTGAAATTCTTCCCCCTCCCCTAACCAGTTATTAGTTGCTCCAGTCCAGAGACTCAAGTCTGTTTGCTTATTCTCTCCTTTTATCTCCAAGTAGCATTTGCCATGACTTAGGATCATGGGGTTTGGAGTAGGAAGGGCTATAGAGATCATCTAATCTAAACTCCTTCCCTTTTAAAAGTGAAGAAATTAAAGCCAAGAGACCCCAGTCACAGAGGGTAAAAGGGACTGAGCTAGGATTTTAATCCCTGTGAGCTTTCTGCTCTACCACATATTTAATAGAATTTAACCTATAAAGCATTCATTCCAGTGGACTTCTTCCCCACTATGCCACATATTTAATAGAATCTTGTCTACAAAGCGTGCTCCCCAGAAGCTGGTTAGTTCCTCCTAGATCTGCTTATAACTGGGGATGGTTTAGGATGATTAGGATATTAGGATGATACCAGTTCAAAAGATAGGTGTAGATAGAGAGGGATTAATGCCCACAGTACAACCAAATGGCCTTTTTTTTTCTGAAGCCAAAAGACTCAAGTTACAGAGGGTATAAGTGGCAGAGCTGAGATTTGAACCTCGTTCTCATTTTAATCCTAGTGAGCTTTCTGCTATGCCACATATTTAATAGAATTTAATCTACAAAGCATGCTCCCTAAAAGTTAGTCGGTTCTTCCTAGAGTCCACCTATAATTAGGAATGTAAGTATTGACGTAATCATTTTTTTAAACATAAAGCTTCATGGTACACTACAAAGAACATTGCCTGTGGAGCCAAGAGGCTGTTTTTTGTTCGTTAAGTTGTGTTCGACTCTTCGTGACCCCATAGACTACAGCTCACCAGGCCCTTCTTCCCTACACTGTCTCTCAAAGTCTGTCTAAGCTCTTTATCCATCTCATCTTCTTCTACTTTTGCCTTCAGTCTTTCTCAGCATCAGGATCTTTTCCAGTGAGTCCTGTTTTCTCATTATATGGCCAAAGCATTTCAGCTTCGACTTCAGTATTTGTCCTTCCAATGAGTAAACTGAATTAATTTCTTTAAGTATTGACTGATTTGATCTCCTTGCTGTCCAAGGGACTCTCAAAAGTTTTAGAGGACTCGTGTTCAAATCCCGCCTTTGACGCTTATGAACTTTTTTTGACCTTAAACAATTTGCTTTACCTCCTTGGACTTTACCTCCTTGGACTATAAAATAAGCGGCTTAGGCTAGATGACCCCTGAGGCCCCTCCAGCTCCAGATCTATGATTTCCAATGTCATTAGTAATTATTTATATTTGAATATTAGTAATAACAGTTTGGAGCAAGATTTTGAAAAATCTGACAAACTTAAGCTCCTCGCCAAGCAGATATGGCAGCCAAGGGCAGCACCACTCTAGAATATAAACTTGTTTGTAAAATCTCACATCACCTCGTAAAACTGAAAAGCAGTGAAGAGAAACAAGTTTGCAGAAAACTTGGCAAGATATCCAATTAAGCCAAATCATCTGAAGCAGATTTAAAGATGAAACTGGAAAACAACGAACAGAGAGAAAATGGAAAATTATCTGTAAAGATGTCTGTAACAAGCACTTTCTTTCCTCCCTGACAATGAAGCTGCCAGACGTGTACACTTTTAATATTAAGTTCCCCATGGTGCTCCATGAGGAAATAAAAATGGCACTAACAGAAACAAAGATGGGAAGACCAGCTGTACTTGGCCAGGTATATACACAACAGAATTCCATTCTATAGATAACCCACATGTGAAGGTGTGGAAGAATGGATTCTCAACATACCTTAAAGAGGGGATGATGCAAAGTACTTGGGAAAAAAATCAGACCTTATTATGACTTCCCAGATGTTATCCATCATTACCAACCCAAGAGCCTACTTTCCCACCATCACAAAATCTTTATGAACAAGAAGATTATATTCTATAGAAAACTACATCTTTACAAGCACATAATTGTAGGAGAGGTTTAAAGACTACAGCTTCCTACTTAGTTCACTCTGCATCAGTTCATATAAATCTTCCTAGGTTTTTCTGAAATCATCTTGCTTGTCATTTCTTATAGCACAATAATATCCCATTACAACCATATGCCACAACTTGTTCAGCCCTTCCCTCCCCCCCAATTCATGGGCATCCCCTAAATTTTGCCACCAGAAAAGAGCTGCTATAAATATTTTTTGTATAAATAGGTTTTTTGAGGATTTCTGGGGAAAATATGGACGAGTCTGCTGAATGAGAAAGTGTGGGTAGCTTAGGATCTTTCATGTCACAATCCACATCAATGAGAGAACAGATCCAATGAAGTGTGTCATCATTTGTACACCTAAGTGCCTTCTCTCTAATCACAATTGTTTTTTGTGTATTTTTCTATCTGTATTTCTCAGGTTAAGTAATAATGTGCTTTTAAAATCATAGAATTGCATGGTATGGGAGGAAGAAAGCACTCTAACCAGAAGACAGGTTCAGAGCCCACTTCTGATTTTTACTGTGTGACCTCAGGCAAGTCACTTAACCCACCTGGGCTTTGGTTTCCTCATCTGTAAAGTGAAAGGATTGGATCAGATGACTTATGAAGTCCTTTCCAACTCTTGATCCATAAACCTATGACTTTATAAATAGCACAGTGGATAGAGCATTGGACATGGAGTCAGGAATGCCTGAGTTCCAATCCTGCCTCAAATACTGACCAACTTTGTGGCTGTGGTCAAGTCCCTTAGCTTTCTATTTGCCACGGTTTTCTGGTCTATAAAATGGAGATAATAATAGCTCCTACCTCCCAGCGTTGTCGTGAGGATAAAGTGAGATAACATTTATAAAATGCTTTGCAAACCTTATTTTATTGTTCGGTGTTTTTCAATCATGTCCAACTCTTCATGATCCCATTTGGGATTGTCTTGACAAAGATACTGGAGCAGTTTGCCATTTCCTTCCCCAGCTCATTTTACTTTTGAGTAACTGAGGAAAACTGGGTTAAGTGACTTGCCCAGGGTCATACAGCTAACAGCCATCTGAGGCCAGATTTGAACTTGGAAAGATGAATCATCCTGACTTCAGGCGCAGTACTTCCACTGTGCCACCTAGCTGTGATAATGGCATATAAATGGTACATGTTTTGCTCAAGGTCACACAGCTAGCTAGTAGCAAAACCAAGTCTAAAACCTTGTGACTACAGTGGAGGTTTCCTCATGTACAAAAGTACTATGAGTAAGAGCCTCAGACCAACAGTTGGGAAAACCCAGATTGATTTAAGAGCAATTCATTAACTGAACTCTAAGGTTTCAGTTGTATTTACAAACCTAGAGTCTTAAAGAAATATGCTTTTTTCTGAACTTTTAAAGACATGTCACAAGACAGAAATGAATGATTTTTTTAATAGTCATACAATTTTCTTCACTGTCTCATGCCTTTCCTTCTCTTACGTTGTCTGTTCTTACGTTACCTTCTCAGCAGCCTCTTGAGTCCATTAGTTGACTCTGTTCATGAGTTATGAAGGTGTAAACGTTCAAAGAGAGTCCAATTTTGCACAGCTTTGCTGATTTTTTTTTCTGGTTTCTCTGTTTCTGCATGTAGTTGACCAGTGATACTGATGTAGCTTTCTGTTGATCCAAAGTCTATATGCTTTGCTCTGGAAATTCTATATTCTTCTTCTCATTTCTGCTGTGTTTCTGTTTCCTCAGCCACTTAGGCATCCTCTCTCCCACTCCTAACGTGACTCCAGCTTGAACTTTCAACAGAATTCCTCTGGCACCTTGGACAGCATATCTCTTTTGATGCTCAGCCTCTTCTCAACTCATGTTTCTCTCTCTCTTCTCCTATACGTATTTGGTATTGATTTATCCATATATATGCTCTTCCTCAGAAGTAAAATGTAAGCTTCTTGAGGACAAGGACTGTTATCCTTAGTAGCCCTATTGACTAGCAAAGTGACTGGCATAAAATTAATAAATGTTTGTTGATTGGGTGAATGAATACCCTCATTTGGAAGTCTTCCGGCAAAAGCCAAGTGACCACTTTTCCGGCGTATTATAAAGGGGATCCTTGTTCAGATATGGTTTGGTCTTCTGAGGTCCCTTCCACTCTGAGATTCTGTGATGTTTTTTAGACTATTTATCTTAGAATCAAAGATTTAGACCTTAGAGGCCATCAGATCCAACCCCCTCGTTGTACAGATGAAGAAACTGAGGAACAAAGAAGTCAACTTCCCCAAGGTCAGACAGCTAGTAAGTGTGTGATGTGGGATTTGAACACAGTTCTTCCTGATTACAGGCCCAGTGTTCTAGCCAGTCTTCCACTCTGCTTTTTCCTTCAAAGACTGCTTGGCTTCATATGGGGAGGAAAACAGAAAGAGAAATTCTGCTCCAAATAGCTACTGTGTATTTAACAGTACACTTATCAAGACATACACATAGTAATTCTATGAATATAACTAAAAAAAACACTACAAAAATGAAGACATTTAAATAATTGGAAAGATACTAGTTGATCATGGTTGGACCATGCCAATATAATAAAAATGACACCACCTAATTTACAGAATTAGTACTATTCTAGTCAAACTACCAAAGCATTACTTTATAGAATTAGGAGGGGGGAAAAAAGACAAAATTCAAGAAACAAATGATCCAGAATCTAAAGAGAAATAATGGATTAAAAATGAGAAAAGAGGTGTAGCAGTCTCAGGTCTCAGACTGTGCTACAAAACAATAATAGTGAAAAATATTTGATGCGTGTGGAGAAAAATAGATAAGTTGATCACTGGAATAGATTAGGTATAGGAGATCCAGAAGTGAATTAATAGAATAGCTTAATGTTCTCCAAATCCAAGGACCCCTACTACTAGGAAAACAAAACAAACACTAAAATCAACAAAACAGCTGGAAAAACAGGAATGCAGTCTACTAGAAATTAGGTTTGGACCAGCAACTAGCACTGTGTGCCATAGCAAGCTCCAAATGAATAAAGAAGTTAGATTAAAAGGTCATATTATTTTTTTTTAAAGTACAGGACAGGGAATAAGATCCTTTTACACTTCTGAATGGGAGATAGTTCTTGAATACAAAAGTGCTAGGAGAAAAAAAAACCATGAGAGAAAATGGACAGTCTTGATTACATAAAATTGAAAAGTAGGGCACTAGCAAAATATATCCAAGATATATAAGATGTTGATTCAAATATAGAAGAATCAGAACCATTCCCCAGTAAGTAGATGCTCAAAGTATATAAATAGATAATTCTCAAAAGAATTAATATAACAAAACTTAAGTCATTCTGAATGATGATGAGATTTCAGGTGATGGTCTTATCCTGGGGGGAGGTATGATGGAAAATTAAGAGCTGCTCATCTGTCTGTCCATGGTTCTTTCCCTCCCTTTGTGGCTTTGTTTTAGTATGTGGCTGTCTCTCTCCTTCTCTCTCCCCTTGTTTCTTGTCCTTAACTGGGTGTGATACTACCACTTAAGTATTTATTTTTAAAAATTCATTTTATGGTCCTGATTCTTAACTGTGAATACATTAATTTTTGTCTTTTATTTTTCAAAAGGGGGAGAGTGGACCAGGGAAAATACATTTTTGTTTATTATGAAAAATAAAACAAAATTTGGGAGGAAAAAAATTAACATTCTAAAAGTAAATGACTAACACATTTTGTATTTTTCTCTTTAAAAGAAAAAAAAGAATGTCACCTTCCATTGAGTTTTTTCGATATGCTTGTCCAAAGATTTAGAAATAGAAGAGACTTTAGAGATTCCCTAGTTCAAACCTCTGCTTTTACAGATGGGGAAACTGAGGTCCAAAGATATTTGAAGTGCTTTATTTTCTGCTGGTAGTAATCAGCAGGTTAGGATTTGAACCCAGGCCCTCTGATTCCCAATCCAACCTGTTTTCATCACACTCCTTTGCTTCCAACAGAAACATAGTTCCCATCTCTGCTCCAACTGACATCGTTTTCCTTCCTGCTTTATCTATAGCACATTTTATATTATTGATCCCACAAAAATGAATGATAGTGCTATTCCCAGCTATCCAATTAATACCAAATTTGTTTGGCAACAGCATGTTAACAGTTTGCTGTAATCCCATTCCAACTGATTAATGCTCTGTGTAATGAGCCCCAAGTAATGGTGTCACAGCTGTCACCCCACAGCAAAAGAAAATCTCTTAATGTCCATCTTTGTGAGATTATCCAATTTTGAAAATAAATTGTTTATTTTTCCAAATGTGTTTTAGATGGTATCACGGAGCAATCAGCAGAACAGATGCCGAAAATCTTCTCCGGTTGTGTAAAGAGTGTAGCTACCTTGTGAGAAATAGCCAGACAAGCAAGCACGACTATTCTCTGTCACTGAAGTAAGTACAATCTCATCACTTTTCTGGCACCCAGTTTCCTAATCTCTTCCTTAGCCAGCTCGTGACAGTTCCAGGTAGAAGATTTTTTGTATGGCACCCCAAGGAGTTGGAGAATTCCCCGGCCAGAAGTGTGCTTACTGTGCCAACTAACAAGTCTCTGATTCGCTCTTGTGTTCTCGGGACATGAAGAAATTGTTTTTGTTTACCTACGTCCAAAAGAAGAAAACGTACTTGTTCTTTCTCTTAGTTTTTACATCAAAAGGATTGCTTTCTCTTCTACCTTCCAGTAGGTTATAGAGTTACATTCGAGATACTGTGTTTTAATTTTATTCCCAGTCTGGGAAGATGATTACAGGCTGTGATATTTTAGGGAACAACTCCTCGAAACATGTGTAAAATGCCCTCTGTGTTTTGTGTTCAGCCTTGGATGCACAAATTGCTGATTGCTGGCTCTTTGGGAATGAGACGTCTATAAAATCGTGGGGCCCTTCCAAAGATGGCTTTTATTTTTCCTTATTTTTAAATCTCTTCCGATCTCCGTGGCCCTGGGCATTGTTTTGTGTTTGCTTCAGTTTTTGGTTTGTTTGATTGTTTATTTTTTTATTTTAAAGGAAACCAGCATCTGATAACTGGAAAAGACCTTAGCAATTATCTAATACAGGGGTGGGGAACCTTGGGCCTCCAGGCCTCATATAGCCCTCTGGGTCCTCAAATGGGGTCCTTTGACTGAATCCAAACTTCACAGAACAAATCCCCTTAATAAAAGGATTTGTTCTGCAAAACTTGGGCTCAGTCAAAAGGCCACATCCAAGGACAGAGAAGGTCACATGTTCCCCAGGTTTTTCCACCCTTTCATTTTACAGATGAACTGAGAGCTACTTAGAGGCAGAGGCTAGGAGTAAAATCTAGTCTTCCTAAATCAAAAAATGCAAAATACAAGGGACCGCTTTGCCTCTCTCCATTTCCCCCTGCCTTTGAGAGCATGTTGAATATTTTGCATAACTGAAGCAGGCAACTTCAGTTGTGTTTTATAATCTCTTCTCTCCCTTTTTAGTTAAGAATTCTTCTAACCATAGTGGTGTAAAGTACCTGATCTCATTCTCTTCTTTTTTTTTTAAAGGTGTAACTGTTAATATTTAAGTTGTATACTAAGTTGTAATTTATTGTATATGGTATAAAATTGGTTTAATCCTGCGGAACTGCTTTCCATTTTTCCAAGCAGTTGTTGTCAGAAAGGGAGTCCTCCCTACAGTAATTTATGTTTGTGGGTTGATCAGACACTGGGCTACTAATTTTTGTTACCTCTATTTCTTGCTCATCTAGTCTGTCCCACTGATCTGCTTTTCTGTTTTTTAACTAGTACTAAGTAGGTTTAATGATCACTGCATCATAATGTATAGTGACATTTGGTAATACTATGCCCTACTATTCATTTTTATTCTTCTTGAGCTTGTAGACTTTCTGTTCTTCCAAATGAATTCTGTTATTTGTACCTAGTTCTAAAAAGTATAGCCTTGATAATTTCATTGGTATAACACCAAAATTGTAAATGAGTTTGGGCAGTGTTATAATTTTTATTGTATTGACATGACCCAACCATGAGCACTGAATAGCTCTCCAGTTATTTAAATCTCATACTACTGTTAAAAGTGTTTCTAGTTGTATTTATATAAATCTTGTGTGTGGGGGGGTGATAGTTAACTGAAATATTTTGTGCATTTTATAATTATTTTAGTAGAATGACTCATCATTTCTTCAGTAGAAATTCTAGTAATATTATACATTTTATTTGAATCCCGCTGTCTTGCTATTAATCATCAGTTTCTTCACTGGTTTTCTGGGCTTTTCTAATTGCAGATAGAGATATTGTGTATCCTCTTGGTCGATGTTTGTATTTTTTTATTTTGTTCTCTTGTCTTATTGCTATAATCCGCATTTATATAACTTTGTCAAATAATAGGAGGGAGAGGGAGCATCTTTGTTTTACCTTCCTACATACTGGTAAGGAGTCTAGTCTTTCTCCATTGCAATTACACCACATGATTTTGAAAATTCTAGTACTTGGTTTTAGATTTGTTCTTTTGAAGTGCTGCATGATTTTAACAAGTCTAACTCTTGGTTTTAGATAAATGCTTTTGATCACATGAAAGAAGAGCCTTTCTGTGCCTGTACGTTTGGGGTTTTTTTACATAAATTACTGTTGATGTTTGTCAAAGACATTTCTGCATCTATTGAAATAAGCAGGCGGTTTTTGTTGTCCTGGTTTTTTATGGGATTAATTGCCCTTGATGTTTTCCTAGTGTTGCACCATTCTCACAAACCTGGTGTAAATCAAACTTGGTCCAAATGAATTATTTTCTGGATATATTTCGGTAGTCTTAGGAGGATTTTTCTTAACTTTTTTTTGCATCAATATTCAGTATTGAAATTAATTTATAGTTCTCAGTTGGACAGTTGGACAATTATAATTCTTATCCCCAAACAGGAGGAAAACAAAGCAGACTAAGAACTATAATTGTCCAATAAAAGACATTTGGGAGTGTGCTTTCTATCTGTTTTGAGAATAATTTTTGTGGCATATGCATCAGTTACTCTTTAAATGTTTAATAGAATTCATTTGTAAATTTACCTGACCTGAGGTTTTTCCCCCTTTGACCATTCATTTGTTGTTTGTGAAGTTCTTTTTC
Source organism: Pseudochirops cupreus (assembly GCA_028627135.1). Lineage (NCBI taxonomy): Eukaryota > Metazoa > Chordata > Mammalia > Diprotodontia > Pseudocheiridae > Pseudochirops > Pseudochirops cupreus. Next base: position 242,553,256 of record CM053583.1, on the reverse strand, counting down.
TGAGATTGACTTAAGATATCTTTTTTATTTTGTTAGATCAGGTATTTTATGTTTTTGTTGATGCTCATCAGTTTCCTTTGAATTCTCTATTGTGCTGGCATGTAATTATGAGTAGTAATTTCTGATAATTGTTTGATTTCTGCTCACATTTAGGGTTATAAATGTTCTTATATTTACTTCCATCAGCTATTTATGTGAATATAGATTTATAATATAAATTTACCTTCTCTTGCAAGTCAGCACTCCTATAGGCTCTGCCATTTGTTTCTACAAATCTAATAATGGTCCCATCTTCCTCCTCACCCCAGCTACCTTCTCCTTCCTGTCATTCTGCCCACACCCAGACTCCTTAGGCTTGCTTGTATTTCATTTTCATTTTCTCTCTCTTTCTTTCTCTCTCTCTCTCTCTCTCTCTCTCTCTCTCTCTCTCTGTCTCTCTGTCTCTGTCTCTCTCTCTCTCTCCTCTCTCATTTCCCTTTCCTACATCAGGTAAATATTCAGGTACCTAAGCCTCCCTTCCCATCCATTCTTCTATGTCGATGATGTTAATTATTAATGCCACTTTCCAAAAAGTATTATTTTCTCTCCACCCTCTTTCTTACTCCTTCTACCTCTGAGGATTCTCCAGAATGTGTTTCTAGAAATACTAATTCTTGACAGAGGACACCACGGTATATGGGGAAGTGTTCTATAACCATAATCTGAGATATTCTATCCTTTATTTTTTTTGGTCTTGTCCTTTCTTGCTTTACCTTTGTGATTTGTTTTGATGACAACCCTAACTCTTCCTTTGATCCCGTGAGCCTGTGTTCTCCCCTATCTATGTCACACCTTCCCAGATCCACCACCACCACATCTCCCAATTAGACATAATATAAAGATGCATGACTTGTCTTGTCAAAGTGTCTTCTCTAGGGGCGGCTAGGTGGTGCAGTGAATAGAACACTGGCCCTGGGGTCAAGAGGACCTCAATTAAAATCCGGCCTCAAACACTTAACATTTACTAGCTGTGTGACTTTGGGCAAGTCACTGAACCCCAATTACTTTGCCTTCCCCCTCCCCCAAAAAAGTGTCTTTTCTAAGCTCTAGTTAAACTTGGTGATTTCTTCCTTTAAGAATTCTAACTTCTGGCCTTGTTTCTTTAATATCTTCCTTATTTCTTTGCTCTTCTCAACCATTCTGGAGGTTCTTAGAGTTGCTCCATTGATTTTTTTCCCCCTAGAGGCCATGCTAACCTCAGTTGTCCACAGAGATGGACCTTTTCTTCAAATGCCTACATCTTTCTTCTCAGTCAGCTTTTGTCTGTCTCAATCAGTTACTCCATTGTGAGGTCACCTGTGAGGTGCTTGTCATTATTCCCTCCCACTAAGAAGCCCCATACCTAATTAGTCACTCCTCCAGCACTTGTTGCCAGTTCCCTCTTCTTTTTGACTCCTTACCCAAGGTTGAACGGGGTCTATTGGCCTCAGAGGTCAAGAGTAGCCAGTTGAAACACTATTACAGGGACATCCCAAATGACTGATAACATGGGACCAACTCTCTACTTATTTTTTCCTACCAGTTCCAGTCTTCTTGGTTTTCCCATCCTTTGTGAAACTGTCCTACAGACATCAAACATGCTGCCCAATGTGGCCTTAATTAGATTACAGTGTAATTGGGAAGTACTTAACAAAATAGGTAAAAATACAGTGAAACATAGGTAATGTTAATATGTGGTTTTCTAAGTTGATATGCAGCCTGCAGGAATCCTAATGTAAGATTTAGTGGCCCCACACAACTGAGAGTTGTGCTCTGAAAACACTTTGCTCTTAGATTTTTGGATATGGGCACTGAGGAAATTTGTTTCCCTTGACTTTGTATTTTGGTTGCATGTTTTTTGTTTCTTTTTTGTTTAATTGATCAGGGAAGTGGGGAGGGAAGAATAAATGCTAGCTAATTTGAAAAGAATAAAATTAAATTTTATAAGAAACTTTGCACTTGAGTTTTCTCCAAACTTCTCTCTAACCTCTTGGCTACCTTTTTCCTCCTGTACCACATTAGTCACTTTTAGTCAACCATGCGTTTCTCATCTCTACCCTCTTCTACTTTCTCAGGTTCTGTATTCATCCACTGATACCGCCTTTCTTCTCAGGATTTAGGGCTGGTCACATTGAGGAGCCTCAACATACACTGGTAGCAGGATATCCTCTTAGGACATGTTATAGGCTTAATAGCAAAAACTAGAGAGTTTGGAGCTATTAGAAATAGTAAGCTCAGGGCGGCTAAGTGGCACAGTGAATAGAGCACCAGCCCTGGAGTCAGGAGGACCTGAGTTCAAATCTGTCCTCAGACACTTAACACTTATTATCCAAGTGACCTTGGGCAAGTCACTTAACCCTCAATTGCCCTGCCCTCCCCTCTCTAAAAAAAAAAACAATTTTTAAAAAAGGAAATAGTAAGCTCACTTGGCCTCTACCTCTCCTGGAAGTAAGAACACCCTCAACCCCACTCCCCACCCCCCAACAAAAATGCTGACTTCAAAGGCAGGAACCTAAAATCATAGCAGCAATGATGGGTCAGAGGATCGTAGGTGGAGTGGGACAGGATGATCAGGTCAGGAATGACTGGAGAAATGGGAATTGTCAGGCTAATTTTTCTGCGAGAATTGCCTTGTGTAGAGTTCTCTCTCTCATCTTGTTGGTATTGAGCTTTCTGAATTTGGGAGGCTTTTACTTGTTTTGTGTTTTGTTTTGTTTTTTGGTCTGGCAAGCAGAAATCACACCTGGGAAGTCTTTCATTCCCTGACATCTTCCCAGGATTCACATATCACATATTTCTGGCTAATAAGATTAATGAAGATCTGGTGCAGCTAGGTGGCGCAGTGAATAGAGCACCGGCCCTGGAGTCAGGGGAACCTGAGTTCAAATTCGGCCTCAGACGCTTGACACACTTACCAGCTGTGTGACTTTGGGCAAGTCACTTAATCCCAATTGCCCTCCAAAAAAGCAAAAAATAAATTAATTAATATAATATAATATTTTTTAAAAAAGATTAATGAAGATCTGATTGTGCGGAGGGCAATGAGGATGGGCCATTGTCCCAGTAAATAAGATCTGATAGATATGTCCCTTTGTATGTTTCCTCATACTTCCTAACTTGGTGTCTCTTCTGGCTTTCCATTTTTTATTATATTTTTTGTAACCAGTTTCCCATTCTGCTTCAAGATTTGTTCTCTGAATCTATTTCAGGGCAGCTTTCCAAAATCAATTTCCACAAATAGAGGTCTTCTTAAAGCTATTGCCAGTCTCTCTCATTTTGATGGGGAGTGGAGAAATGTAAGAGTGACGAGGAAAAATCATCAGACTCAAAGACTTCAGACCTGGGGTCTCACCCCAGCTCCACCACCAATTCATTCCATGACTCTGGGAAAACAATCTTCTCTTAAAAGCTTCGGCTTTCTCCTCTATAAAATGAAGACAATGGATTAGATTAAAAGTTTTTAGGCTTTTGGGTGTCAAGGCCCCCTTTGGCAGTTTGCCGAAGCCTATGGACCCCTTCTCCTAATCATGTTTTTAAATGCATGAAATAAATTATTCTAGGATTACAAAGGAAACCAATTATATTGAGAGAATGATCTAAATCCAGGGTATCCCAAAAGTCTCACTGCCATTTTAAGGGCATCTGGGTGGCACAGTGGATAGAGCACTGGGTTTGGAGTCAGGACGACCTGAATTCACATGTGACCTCAGATGCTAACTGTGTCACCTTAGGCAAGTCAGTTAACCCAGTTGGCCATACTTTCCTCAACTGTAAAATGATCTGGAGGAGGAACTGGCAAACTGCTCCAATATCTTTACCAAGAAAATCCCTAATGGGTCACAAAGAGTCAGACATGACTGAAAATGACTAAACAAGCTAAAAATTACACTAAAACTTTTGGGACACACTGTTTTTGTTATGTTTTTAAGTTCGTCATCCCCAGGTTCAGAACCCCTTGGAACAGATGAAGTTTGTCATCATAGATAGGATCATGTGATTTTGAGAAGGGAATAATTGAGCCAACTCCAAGAAGCTCCCAGTTTTCACGTTCTGTCATTTCATTGTACTACCCTGTACAAAAGCATACTAGTACAAAGGCTCCTGGGAAATTCAGCACAGATCTCTAGAGTAGGCACTCTTAACTTCCCTTGTGACAAAGCCGTCCTTGCATTTTTTGACATCTGATGAAGACTAACCCTACTGTGGGTTATTGCCTGCATTCATAATTAAAGAAAATGCTAAATTTTAGTTAAAAGTTAGTAAAAAGGGGTGGCTAGGTGGCACAGTGAATAGAGCACCAGCCCTGGAGTCAGGAGGACCCAAGTTCAAATCCAGCCTCAGACACTTAACACTTACTAGCCATGTTACCTTGGGCAAGTCACTTAACCCCAATTGCCCTGCCTTCCCCTCTCCAAAAAAAAGAAAGCAAAAAAGTTAGTGAAAAATATATAATTTTTTTTCCCATTCAGGTTCACAGACCCTCTAGAATCTATCTACAAAAGTATGAATACCTGTTCTAAAGGAAGTAGAAATTGTAGCATTGGAAGAACAGTTTGCAGAGCATTTTAAGGAGTCAGTTTCCATTTTTCAAACATTCATTAAGCACCTACAGAAGTGGAAGGCACTGGCCCGGTCATTGTGGCTATGAAGAAGAAAAACAATACATTTCCCACCCTTAAAGAACTTAAAATCTTGTCGTTCAGTAGAGAGAAAAAGAAAAGGAGCAGTAAAGACAGAATCAGAGAAGGGTTCTATCCCCAGCCTTTCCTCTTTAACAATTCTTTAGTTTTTGTCTTTGAGTTTTTTTGTTTGTTTCTTGGGTTTTTTTTTTCCTTTTTGGAGGGAGAAGGCAGGGCAGTTGGGGTTAAATGACTTACCCAAGGTCACACAGCTAGTAAGTGTTACATGTCTAAGGTTGTATTTGAACTCAGGTCCTCCTGACTCACTGCACCACCTAGCTGCCCCTCTTAACAATTCTTAACGAGCCAAATTACAAGTTTCTCTCTATTGAAGATTGCTTGCCACCTTTATCCTACTAAGTTACAACATATGAAAAGAAAAAAAGTAACGTTGTTAGTCTTTATTTGTGCTGTATAAGTGAGTGCACTCCAAGGAGCTCTCTTTGTCTTAAACACCTAAATGTTAATTTTCACATTTAATCCAGCCGATTAATAACCAGGTCAGTTATCACATTCAAGGAAAATTCACCGTATTAAACCCCAAATCAGCTTAGGATATGGAATTTGGCTCTACAAGTACCCCAAAAAAAGTTCTAATTTAGTTACAGAAAGCCAACTGTCTTCCAGGGAAGAGTACAGCTAAGCCTGAAGGGCATTGCCTGTAATGAGCATGGAAAGCAAACATCTTTGACTCCCATTGATCCTTCCCATTATATCCTTTTCTCGTTTAAAAATATTTCAAAATCACTTTATAACCCATGTGAGAATCTAGCTCCCAGATTTCTGCTTCTCTGAGCAAACATCCCCTTCAGAGATGGATGATGTGAAGAAGGTTTTAATGGAGATCAGTAGAAGAGCATCGTTACCTTAGAGATTCCTCACCTCTGCCCTAACGGAACCCCCAGTGAGGACAAAGTAGGGCATTTGCGCACGTGGTCCTGACTGTAAGAACTGCCTAAAGCAAGGAAGGAAGGAGCGAAAACTGGAAACTGCAGGAAGTAGGCTAACCGTAGTTGCTTGGTGTGTTGGCCAAGGACAGCGGTGTATAAGTTAATTAACAGGACAAATTTAGAAAGACATGGAGGGAAGGAGGAAGGCAGTCTTAGTGTAATAACTGACATGGAGAGTACTCATGTTTAAGGTTTCTAAAGGACTTTTCATTCGCTATCTCATTGGCTCTTTATAATAACCCTGTGAGGCTGGTAAATGAAAGTACCATTAGCCCCACTTTATAGTGAGGAAATTGAACCTTAAAGATAAGTGACTTACTCAAGGTCACACAGCTCGTATGTGGCAACTGGAAGCCACAACCACTAAATTCAAGTTCATTTTTCTTTCAGAGAGTAATAATGAATGAACTCCATCGGTTTCCCTGGCTTAGTTGTTAGTATCGCTTGTCTAGAGCAGTTATAACTCAAAACTAGATGAGCACCACAGTGATTGTTTATGTCGGCTAATATTCCCATATCTGCTTCTCTTTTTATCCTATGAATAATTCACAGGGGATTATGAGCCTTTTGACTGAGGCACTGATCATGTCTTCACTCACTCATTTAAGAAACATTTATTAACCACCTACTAGAAGCAGTGTTTCATAACTCACTAAATAGGCATTTATTAAGCATCCCCTTTGTGCCAGGCACTAACTAGGACATTAAGGCAAGAAAACTGGACAATGCTCTCCGACCTCCAAGAGCTTCACAGTCTTATGGGAGAGACAGCCTACAAACAACTCTGGCCAAACAAGACACAGGCAGGATAAACTGGAAATAATTGAAAAGGGAGGGCCCTGGCCTGGAATGAGATTGGAAAAAGCTTTTGAGGAAGGTGGGATTTTAGCCAGGACTTGAAGAAATACAGAAAAGCCAGGAGAGGGTGTGAGAAGGGAGAGAATCCCAGGCCGGGGGGCAATGGTGAAAATGCCCAGAATTAGGAGACGGAGTATCACGTGAAGAACCCCCAAAAGGCCAGTGTTCCAGGGCTGAAGACTGGGGTGGAGAAGGTGTAAGAAGGCTGGAGAGGAAGAGGAGACCTCGGATGCCAGAAAGGACGTTATATTTGATCCTGGAGGTGACAGGAAGTCACTAGAGTTAGTTGAATCAGGAGTTAACATGATGAGATAAGATAAACTCAGGGAGCTCTTGTGTGTGGTATGTGCGGAGAGATACAGTAGAACAGATAAAACAAATTAATTAGAGGTACCTAAAGTGCTATGAGATCACTTAAGAGGCAAATCATTTTCTAGTTGGGAGAATATTGGAAGGCTTCATAGAGAAAAGGTAGACTAGAGATGTCAGTCAAATGGAAACATATCCCTACTGGCTTCACATTGACTTAGAAAACTACAAATCAACATTATCTTTGTTGCGTTACGTTTTTATTTATGATGTTAAATATTTCCCAATTACATTGTAATCTGGTTCCAGAAGCACTCAGATGTCTTATATTTGACACCTCTGAGGTTGAGAATGACAACAAAGTTGGGGACTCAGGTTAAAGGGACCAATATGAAAAAAAAAGTGCTGTGGTACTGTGTCCAGGTTGGCTTGCTTACCACGTCTACCCTCTGCTCAAGAACCTTCAATGGCTCTCTCTTGCCTCTAGGATAAAATGCAAACTCCTTAGCTTGACACTTCAATTCTTTCACAATCAGGCTTCAGCCTTTCCACTTCTCTCCAGGTTTATTTCATGATATTCTTCTTTATGTAATATGTATTCCAGCTAAATTAACTTTCTATTCCCAGAGCTCTCCATTGACCCCTCTTCCAGTGCCTCTGCTCAGACCATCCCCCAGGCCTAGAACACATTCTGCCTTGTGGAAGGACCCCTGGCTTCTTGCAAGGCTCAGCTCCTTTGCTGCCTCTTATAGCAAGCCTTCCCCACCCCATCCCCCTCAAATTATTGTGTGTATACATACTTACCCATTTAAATGTTATAAATGCTGCGCTCTCCACAATGGAATGAAAGGTTCTTGACATCAGGAGCTGTGTTTTATTTCCTCTGTCCAGAGTCTGTCAAGGCAAGGTGCCTTGCACGTGGTAGGTACCCAGTCAATGTTGAATGGATTGGCTTGAAGGGTAAGATGTATAATGGAGCTCATTTGGACTCAGTTGGTGGAGAGACTCCAAAGCTGGGCTGAGGGTTTAGTCTCAGTGCAATGAGCAGTGGGGACATCATTGAAGCTTTCTGAATAGGGATGTGTTGTGGTGATGGCTGTGCCCCCAAAAGACTCAGCTAGCAGTAGTCTGCAGGGCGGCTTAGAGCTGGGGAGAGGTAAGAGGCAAGAAGACTTTTTGGAGGGAGAGTCTGTTGTTTTTATACATCTTGGCTCTGTGACCTTGTTGTTGTTGTCGTCGAGTCACTGGTCGTGTCCAACTCCCTGTGACCCCATTTGAGGGTTTTCTTGGCAGACACTGGAGTGGCTTGACATTTCCTCTGCCAGCTCATTTTACAGATGAAGAAATTGTGTTAAACAGGGTTAAGTGACTTGCACAGGGTCACACAGCTAATAAGTGTCTGAGGCTGGATTTGAATTCAGATCCTCTTGACTCCAGGGCCGGCACTCTATCCACTGCCCTTCCTAGTGACCATAGAAAAGTATAATTAATGATGATGATGATGATGACAGTTAGCGTTTATATGGTGCTTTAGCTGGCTTTGCAAAGTGCCTTACACATCATTCCATCCTCATCACGGCCCTGTAGGGTAGGTGCTATTATTATCTCATTTTACGATGAGGAAATTCAGAGAGGGTTAAATGATTTCCCCAGGTCACACAGCTAGCAGGGGTCTGAGGCTGGATTTGAACTCGAGTCTTCCCAACCCCAGGTCCAGGGTCAACACTCTATCCACTGTACTACTTACCTGCCTCACGGCACGTTGGTGCTCTATCAGTCAGTGGTGTCAAATACAGATAGAAACCAGGACCACTAAACGTACATGAGGACCCCAGAGGGCCTCATCTTGATTTAGAAAACCGCATATTAATATTGTCTACGTTTTATTGTATTTTTGCAGTGTTGTGTTTTACTTAATCCAGTCAGGAGTATTGTGGGCTGCTGGGGGCCATGTCTGACACCTGGACTCCAGACAGCTCTCTAAAGACAGTACATTATGGAGAGTGTGCAAGCCTGCGCTGGTGGAAGGAATTTCCTGATCTAAGAGTGCCGTACACAATGAAAGCACAGGTCCATTCCCTACTTCCATCTCCTTCTTTTCCAAATGTATCCCTTCCCTTTCTCCGTCTAAGGAACCATTTCTTGGAATAATTCCTCACATGGATTTGAGGGGGAGTGTAGTTCAACAGAGGCAACTAATATATTTACCCAAGTCTGATAGTATAGTGCAGTACTCTGTACCTGTTGTCCCCTACATCAGCAGAGAAGAGGGCTGCACATTTCCTCAACACTTCTCCAGTCCCAAACTTCTTGGTCTTTATAATGCACAAAAACCTAAAGACCTCTTGGAGACCGTGGCGGAATAATAATCCAGGTGAGAGTATGAAGGAACAGAATTAACATGGGTTACCGTACCTAGTGAGAGGGAATGTAAGGAGAGAGAAGGGAGGGAAGAAACGGAAGGAAGGAAGGAAGAAAGGAAGGATCATCCTTTTGATTTATTCATAGAGCTCTAGACCATGCTGAGCTTCTATCAAGTTCTCAATAAAGACACATTGATGGCTTCAGGTAGTGTGTCTGTAGATGCCTCTGTCCATCCCCTTCAAGAGGCCTTGTCAATGCCTCATCCTCCCTTTGGGTGCTCAGCTCTTCTCAGCTCCCACAAAAGCCAAAGTGAGAGAAACTGAGCTTAAAAGAACAGCTTGATGGAGACAAGTTAGGCATAAGGACAAATTTCTTAACAGTAAGGGGGTTGTTAAATGTGAAAATGAGCTACAGAAAGATAATCTCATTTTAAGGAGGTCTGTTAAAGAGGTATAATCACCTATATGAGATGGTTTAGACATAGAGCAGGGGAGAGATACTTTCTAGGCCTAAATTCTGTAATCTGGCACGCTGTCACTCATCACTTGCTCCTTGTTTGCCAGTGACAGCCCCTGCCTTGGAAATCCAGGCTGGGAGACTCCAGGGGAGACCATCCTATTGTATCAGCAGCTTATCTTTTGCTTCACAAATTTTAACAACCCAGTCTCCCTGAAATCCACATGGCTTCTGTTTAGCCTGTCGGATTATGGATGAAATCCTGCTGGCAGCCCTCACGTGGAAGAAGAATAAAATTGTATTAACCATACAGAGAAACAAAAGAGAACTATCTAGACAGAAATAGAAAATAAGCTCTCCCTAGACTGGGGAGAATTTGTCCACCACAAACTGGTGTGGTGGGTGGACATAAGTGTCTCTTAGAGTTTTTGTTCCCCTCGGATATCTGGAGGGTGGCAGGAATCGCCTGACCAGCTGGGAGATAGTCGGTGGTTTGTTGATCTTTGTGTCCCCTATCAGCAGACAGACCTCTCCTCCCCAGGGTAGTGACATCTTACATCTGTGTAGCTCTTCACAATTTAGCACAGTGTTTGCATGTCCATTTTGCTCTTTAATGCTTACCACCGACCTACAAGGCAGGCAAAGGACTTATTACTAATTATCCCCATTTTATAGATGAGGGAAGTATGACTCAGAAAGGGAAAGGAACTTCCCCCTACAGGGCAAAGACTAAAATCTGGGTCTCCTATTTCCTAGTCCTTGGCTCTTTCTGTGGCCAGCCAGAGACTGAAGCAGACCCCGAATGCACAGGACACAGACATCATCACTTTACGTTGCCCATGGAGTGTGAAGCCCAGCATTAAGCCTGGAATTCTTCCCAAAGCACAAACCGATATATTGTAGTCTCTCTATGTCATCCAGCCCTACATCCAAACTGCACAGCTGACGCCCTTAGGCTTGGTGGAGCTTGGCTTAAGGCTTCTCAGCCAAAAAGTATTCCCTCTGGACAGCCCTGGGATATAGTAATTTGCTAAGAGCACAGTTAGAACACCAGTGTCTGACAATTAATGTGGCACAAAGGAGGTTCACAAGTTCATGCAGTATAAAGCTTTAAAAAAAAAAAAAAAGACCAGGGGCAGCTAGGTGGTACAGTTCATAGAGCACTGGCCCTGGAGTCAGGAGGACCTGAGTTCAAATATGACTTCAGATACTTAACACTTACTAGCTGTGTGACCTTGGGCAAGTCACTTAAACCCAATTGCCCTGCCTTCCCCCCTCCAAAAAGAAAAAAAAAAGACCTTAGAAATAGGGCCGTAAACCTATATATAAGGATCACTACAGAGGCATGTGGACTTAGAAAAACACATATTAACATTATCTATATTCTGTTTTATTTTTATTTATTTGGTTAACTATTCCCCAATTATATTTAATCTGGTTGGATCCTCATGTTTGACGAACTCTACTCTAAAGCACTATTGGTAGAGTTGTGAATTGTTCTGACCGTTCTAGAAAACCATGTGGAAGTATACAAGAAAGTCACCAAGTTGTACAGCAGTACCAGTGCTGGACTTGTATGCTAAGGGAGACCAGAGACAAAAGGAAATATCTCAGATATACAGAATATTCTTGGAAGCATTTTTTGTGGTGGGAGAAAACGGGAGACAGAGTAGCTACCCATTGTTTGGGGAAGGGTCGAACAAACTGTGGTATGGGAATATAATGGAATATTGTTGTACTGCAAGAAACCGAGAATATGAAGGCTTTAAAGAATTTTTGGAAGAATTTTATGAACTGATGAGAGTGAAGTAAGCAGAACTAGGAGGACAGTTTTTCCACAATGACCATATAATGTAAAGAAAACATTGGAACTCTTCAGAGCTCTGAACAGTTAGCTTCAAAAGACAGGTTATGAAGTATACGTCCCCTTTTTTAACAAAGAGGCGGTAAACTAAAAGTTTGAAATAAAGCCGTTATCATTACAAAGTTTATTTTGCTTAGCTGTACTTTGTTACCAGGGAGGGTTCCATTGGAAAGTGGGAAGAGAGAATCTTTAGGGGGGGAAAAAAAACAGTGATTTAATAAAGATAAAGCAATGATGAAACATTTGGGCTTTTTTTTTTAATGACCTTAGAGATCATCTGATCTCATCATTTTACAGAGGAGGAAGCTGAGTGCAGGGGTGGGGAGTAGTGAGACCAAAGGTCCCAAAGCTAGTTGGTGGCAGAGAAGGGATTAAAGAACCCAGGTCTCTTGACTCCTGCTCTATTGGATTTAGCACTACATCAGTAATCGGGGCTGGACTTAGAATAACTTTTTGTCCTCAGAAAGAAAAGGAGCAACTGCAAGGGAGAAAGGAATATTGCCAGCCTTAGTCACTAGCTGCCTCTTCTTTCCCTCCATTCTTTTTTGAGACCTTATTTATGCCCACCTCTGGGTGATAGTTACATTCGCAAACTAAACTATATTAAACTTGGAAGTGATTCAGACTGAGCCAGTAAATGCCCCCCAAAGCAAGAGGGACATGCTTCAACTAGGAGGGAAAAAAATTCAAGTTCTTGCCTTGAAATCCCACAGAATCAGTTTCTGAAGCCTGTTTGTCGAGCCACCTTACTGTTGAGGCCCCAGGGTTTTTCCCTTGGAAGCTCAAAAACCGCTTGAGAAACAGACCAAGTAGTGGTATTGCTGGTCAGAGGAAAATAGGTTGTTTACTAACTGTTTGAGCATAATTCCAGATTGCTCTCCAAAATGGCTGGATCAGTTCACAATTCTACAATGGTCTATTTCCAAAGATAATTAGGGGAAAAGGAAAAGAACTTATATGTTCTAAAATGTTTATAGCAGCTCTCTTTGTGGTGGCAAAGAACTGAAAATTACAGGGATGCCCAACAATTGGGGAATGGCTGAACAAGCTGTGGTATATGATTGTGATGGAACATTACTGTGCTGTAAGCAATGATGAGCTCAGTGGTTTTAGAAAAACATGGAAAGACTTGCACAAAATAATAAAGAGCAAAATGAGCAGAACCAACAGGACATTGTATACAGTAACAGCAATACTGTCTTAAGAATGACTTGAGCAAATAGGTTGTTTTGACTGTTATAAATACCCAAATTAACTATAAAGGAGATATGAAAAAAGACACTGTCTACACCTAGAGAAAGAATAAGTGAATAGAAGTCTGTCTAAAATTCTTTTACATATATACACATATGTACACACACATATATATGCATATATATACATGTATATATATATATATACACACACACATACATCTGTTTGTGTCTAATGGTAGCCATCTCTGAGGGGGAGGAGGGGATAGGGGAGGGAAAGGAAAAGGAAATTTACATGATAATTTTCTTGTATATTTGAAAGCAATAGCAAATTATACATAATAGATTTGCAGTTTCATATGCAATCATATTTTTAACTGTACAAAAATGTTTATTTTATTCCTTAAATTAAAAATACAATTTTTTAAGAACCCTTGGGTTGCATTCTCCTGAATAGCACACCTTCCATCAAAACTTTGTCATCCTGAACATCTCTCTTCTTTTTGCTGATTGCATAAAAACTCTGCTGACACCCAGCAGAGTTCCTAGTCATAGAATACGTGTAAGGGGCGGGCTCCTCCCCATGCCTCAGTATATCATCGTCACAGAGTGGAAGCACATGGGATAAGGTTTTAACACACCCATGCCCTTATCCTTTTATGAGGGTCAAACTCTTTACTGATTGGATCAAGAAGAGAACAGCACGATTGGTGGAACAAGCAGGTTAGCCACACCTGGGGCTTTATGAAATGCTTGTTGATGGATATCTGGATGGATCATGTTAGCTTCTCCAGATTCATTTTTTTTTCCTTAGGAGGCTGAAACAAAGACTTTCTGAAGAAGAGCTAGAGAGAAGTTTCTCAGTGTTACTTTGGGGAATCAAGATTCCCAAGAGAATGAAAACTTAGACTTTTTGGCAAAACCTGGGAAATGAAAAAAAAACACTAAGTAATAGCCTTCAATAGGTCATGACAAGCTGTCAGTATTCCAAGGCCTGCTTCAGTAGTGAGTGGTGTTACTTTACTCTCTGCTGCTAAAGAGAGCATTTGAGCTGTCTTTGGGGACGGCAGCAAATCAATTAAGTGTTTTCTGTTAAATTTCCCTAACTACACTTGAGGACCTCACTTGCATATGTCCTGATTAGCCCTGTATTGATCTTCACTTATATCCATACTTTGCCTATGTCTTGGTCGGTTCTCTTACTTTTCCGTGGAAGATTGTTAACTACTTTTTTCCCTCCCACTAGATTTGTTTACTGGATTGTCATTTTTAATCACTCACAAAGTGATGCCTTGGGAAGACTGCTAGATTTGAGTCAGAAAACCTGAATTCAAATCCTGCCTCAGATGTTTTTTGCCCATGTGGCTTAGGACAAGCCACTTAAATTCTTTAAGCTCAGTTTCCTCATCTATAAAATGAGGGTCTTGAACTAGATAGGATGACCTCTGAAGTTCCTTCCAGCCCTAGACCTGTGATCCTACCAAAATGCCCAGGAGTATGAGAGAAAATGTGATGGATCCTGAAAGTTACAGAAAAGAGAGTTTCCCAAGGATACCTAGCCTTCTTTCCCTTTGGCCTTCTTGCCAATTTTGGAAATACTAAGCACTATACATAAGAGATTATTATTATGATGTCACTTAGACAAACTAGGCGTTTCAAGTTCATTCAGTTCACTTTTTTCAGGAAAATCTGTGCATTGTTCTTCACTGTTCTTGTCTGTCGGTTTTTGCCTTGGAGTAAATAACTTTGTAATGCACATTGACTCTTCACGTTCTAGAGCTGTAGATCAGCAAGCATTGGTACATAATCGCATGTTATGGCATTCAGGATTCAGGGCAGGGGGTGGCAATAAACCTTGGAGATTTATTCCAGTTCTGCAGGTCTTTGATTCTGTTATTTGTATGGAATGAGTAAGTCTAAGGAAAAGGAGAGGTGTCTACAGAGACCCAGAAAAAAAAATCCCTCGTTGCCAACTCAGGGGTCTAAATAATAGCACTCACCGGAAACTTCGTGGTCTCTAGGACAAAAGATGGGGGAAGCTGGAGGATGTGTGATAAGTGTTAATAAACATTTACAGATATTAGGAAGCAAACTTAATAAATGACGTGTAAGTGAATATTAGATAATTTGAGCTAATCTAAATGAGCAGAGCTTAGATGGCTGGTATTCAGGGGCTCTTAAAGCACTGGCAGAGAAAGTCGTGCAATTGATTTTATTTTTAAATTGTCACTTTGAAATCGTGTAGGGAAGAAGAGGTGAATACCATTCTGGGCAGCCAGGTGGCACCATGGATAAAGTGCCGAGTCTTTAGTCAGGAAGACTGTCTTCACATGAGTTCAAATCCAGCCTCAGACACTTACTAGCTGTGTGGCCCTGGACAGGTCACTTAATCCTGTTAGCTTCAATTTAATCATCTGTCCAATGAGCTGGAGAAGGAAATGGCAAACCACTCCAGTATCTTTGCCAAGGAAACCCTAGATGGTATCAGGAAGAGTTGGACACAACTGAAAGTGACCGAACATCAAACAGATAGCATTCCAAAATCATAAAGAGTGAGAAGGAAAGGGAAGAAAGAGTTCTCTCCTTTCTCTTCCTTTAAATATGCGTGTAATTAAGAATTTGCTACAAAAATGCTAATTTCCAAAATAAATCTGGGAATTCACTTTGGCTGAATTTTAAAAGCATTTTTTAAGCACACACGTTGGCCAGGCTCTCGGTGGAAGGGGGTGGGGGAGAGCCTGAACTCAGGAAAGGCCTTAGGTAGGAGCAAGCACTCAAGCTAGGCTGTGAAATAATGCAGAGCTGAGGATGGTAAAATACTCTGGCACTGGAATCCTCCCATCTTTCCGTCTAAGTTTTCCTTCCCATTCTTGCTTTTGGGTAACTAGGTGGCACATTGTATAGAGCACTGAGCTTGAAAGCAGGAAGACGCCTCTTCCCGAGTTCAAATCTGGCCTCACACACTTACTAACTATATGACCCTGCACAAGTCATTTCACCCTGTTTGCCTCAGTTTCCTCATTGGTAAAATGAACTGGAAATAGAAGTACTTTAGTATCTTTGCCAAGAAAACCCCAAACAGGATCATGAAGAGAGAGGGAAAAAACCAACCAAACAACAATTTAGCCAGTTTGTCATGCTGCAGGGCAGTGAGAATAGCTTGCCTTTCTTTCTGTCCTGGTCACTCAGACCCAGAGCTGGCACCAGGGGCAGGCAGGGGAAGGCAGCCCTGTAGCACTCAGAGGATGCCGTGAGGAGTGCTTTTAATTTTACATTTTGTGAATCCACCTTCTAGAAGACGCTGTTCTCTATAGTGCATAGGCATTTATTTGGTGACAAACTTTCTGTGTTTGGTTTTTAAAGCCCTTCATTACCTCGTCCCAACCTCTCTTTCCAGCCTCATTTTGTGTTCCTTCCCCCACACACACTCTGCAGTCCAGCCAAACTGGCCTCGTCTTTGTTCTGCCTTTTCGCCGACTGTCCCTCCATCCCTGGAATGCACTCCTCTACACCTCCGCCTCATAGACTTCATCTCTTCCTTCCTGATCCCCACAACTGCTTTTGCTACGGCCCTCCTTTTCCAAGTTACCTTGTATTTAAACACTGGGCCTGGAGTCAGAAAGTCCTGAGTTCAAGTCTGGCCTCAGGCACTTACAAGCTATGTGACCCTGGGCAAGTCACTTAACTGCTTTGGCATTAATCTACTGGATAAGTAAATGGCAAACCATTCCATCCTAGAAAGCGCCTTACAGGGTCACAAAGAGTCAGACTTAATAACAGCAATATAGACTTATTTATACTTGTCTCCCTGTTGGAATATAAATTCTTTGCCAGTAGGAATTGTTTCCATTCTTGGGATTTGTGCCCCTAGTGCCTAGCACATGATGTGGTTGTTTAGTCCGTTCATATCCAACTCTTTGTGACCCCATGTGGGATTTTCTTGACAAAGATAACTGGAAGGGTTTGCCATTTCCTTCTTCAACTCATTTGAACGATGAAGAAACTGAGGCAAACTGGGCTAAGTGACTTCCCCAGGGTCATACAGCTATTTAGTATCTGAGACTGGATTTAACCCAAGTCTTCCTGACTTCAGGCTCACTCTATCCACTGTGCCACCTAACCGCCCATAGTAGGCACTTAATAAAGGATTGTTGGTTGACTGAAAGCTTTGAGCAATAGGAGGGAAAAGGTGAAATCCTCAAGGCTTGCCCAGCTAGTACGGATACCTGTGAGGCTTTCCCCTGAATACTCTCTGCGTCACCTGCATTTCACTATTAATTTAAAAAGCTTCCACACTTTGCACCACTCTGTCTGTACTTTCCTCTAAGTCATTTTGTTACAATTACAGATTCTAGCTTTTAATAGAATTTCCTAGAGTACGTCCAAAGTCCTGGCAAAAATTAGTTTCACCTCCTCTTCAGATCTTAAACTGCAAGGATTTGGATTCAGGTGATCATATCATAGTGTCTGTAAATAACTTTACTCCTATGCTGATAAGTATTTAATAACCAGCTCTCCAGAAAAATAATAATAATGCACTTTAAGTTTAGCCAATTAACCAATAAACAAATAAATCATTAAATAAATAAAATCAAATAAACAGTCAACAAGACTTGTAGTTTGCCCTTGAAATAGAACTGTTTACTCTGGGAGCCCGGGAACGATGCTAATGTGTCCTCGACTTAGGTTTCTCCCCTCTCTTCCTGCATGGGCCTTGCAGCCAAACAGGATTCCCAGGTCAGCAGAGAGGCTGCACACTCCGGGCTGTACAGCAGTGAGGACAAAGGTGCCCACTTCTTTATAAAGGACCAATTCTAGCACCGTGATTAAAGGTATTTTTAGGGCTGGAGACGAGAAAAAAATCAGGAAAAAGACCAAGTTCCTGTTCACTGCTCCCGTGTTGAAGTGCAGATTAGAAAGTGTCTTAGGTGATCTTACTTGCTTCCTGCATTGGGTTGATTCATCAACCTGATATGGGTTCTAGTGCAAATGACAAGGCATTGTCCCCAAAATTACTGTCAAAAATACTGAGATTATATTTTCCCCAACAGGATTTTTTTTTAAAGCTTCAGAATTGGTCAAATTATTCATAAAAGAGCATTGTTGATGAGTCCTGATTAGCTGAACTGATAAGTCAAAATAGACAAAGAAAGGAAAACGCTGACCATTTCAGCAAGCAGCCCTGCTTTTAAAGTAAGATGTGCTTCTGTTTTAAGGCAGCAGCAAGGGTTCCACTCAGCCCTATTCAGTTTCCAGTTCCTCTGGGTTTCGGCCTGGGCTTGATAATGAGAGTCCTAAGGAGAATGAGGCAGTGAACTGGATGTGTGAGTAACATCCTGTGATTAATCACTTGAGGCCATTAATGGCGATTGAATTAACCGTCTACTTGGGATTCTTCCTTAGCCCCCCAGAAGTTAAGGGCAGGTTATCAAATACTTCCAGCCTGACTGAGAAGGGTGGTGGTTTTTCCCATTCTGCAAGTACCATTTAAGATTTTTGACACTGGAATTCAAACAACTTTCTCTACTTGCCATTTTAATGCAGGGGCCGGGCCTGAAAGAGGATTCCTGCCGAGGAAACAGTCAGCTTTGTAGTTGGTGGTGTCATTATTGTTGGAGTGGGTAAATGGAACGCTGTTTCTAGGGGATATAGAACAATGGGGGAATAACCACTTTTCACCCTCAGCCCCTGAAAGTTCCAGATATTCACAACCTGTTCAAGTCCAGAATTCTCCCTTCAGTCCTCCTTCACTGACTTCTCTCTCTCTCCCTCTCTCTCTCTCTCTTTCTTTCTCTCTCTCTCTCTCCCTCTCTCTCTCCTTCCCCTCTCCACAGCTACCATGTTCCAAACCCCTCTTCCTCTTCCTCCTCTTTAATTATTAAATGATTAATCCAGACCTCTCATCACTTCTTCCCACCTGGAAGAGGAGCGACAATATATTTTAAAAGAAGTACTCAAAAAAGAAAACCCCTACAATTGTGCTAAATTAAAACCACTCGCTGCAGCATTTGGAAGGAGGGTTCCTTGAATCTGAAGAATTGAAAAATCAAGAGGAGACATACCTGTTTCTTCCGCCTATTTTCATTCCTTCATTTAGAAGCAAATATCTGGGATTCAGAACCTTTTTTGCGTCATGGACCCCTGTGGCAGTCTAGTGAAGTCATGAACCCCTTCTCAGAATAACCTCTTTAATAACTGAAGGAATTACTCAATTTCAGTTAGTGAAAATAAAGAGAGATGTTTTCACCCATCCAAGTTTGTGAACTCCTTGAAATCTATCCTAGGAGATCCATGGACATTAGAATCCAGATGACAGGTTTAGAACCTCTGGTTTGTGTGGTAATCCAAATGTCCACATTAAGGAAGAGGAAAGGATGCCCATGCACAAGACTAGCCAGCTCTATGAAGGACTGGGATGCTCCATGTCTCTAAATCTGTTTCTAGATTGCAGCAAGAGTAGGGTAATGTGGGAACTCCAAAGATAACTTGCCAACTCTTCCCTTTTTCTCCCATTTTCCCTTCAGAAAAAGTCTCATCTCTGTTGAGTATTCCTCCTTTCTGTGGGTTCTAGGAGAGTGACTGATAAAGAGAACTCAGTGTTAACATCTTCAATCTCAGCTTCCAGGTCTATCCATTGGGATCTCAGGTTGATTACTGGATGGAGTTGAGAAAGACAGTAGCATGTTCTCTGATTTTCCCCAAAATTAGCTAACAAGAAGTTTGTGGATGGTCCTATCCATGATGCCAGGTACTAGGGGGCTATCTGAGCCCAGATGGATACTATCTCTGAAGTTATTGGGAAAAGAAGAGGTCTCGTCAGCTGCCTGTAGGGATGGAAACAAACAAGGGACAGTTAACACTTAGAAGATGCACACCCACTGGTGTGGCAGTTACTACCAAGAGCCTAGCCTTGGGTACCACCCTCAGCTGAGGAGGCAAAGGCCATAGAGTGACACTTAAGGCTTTTTTTTCCCCTTGGAAAATGTGAAATGCTAATTCAACCATACAGGGGAGAGGAAATAAACTTCCAGAATGGTAATGTGCCAACCCTGCGAATAAAGAAGAAGCCTTATTAACACAACTACGTATAATTGTGTGCCTGTTCTGTACCAAGTAGTTTTGATTTATTTCTGTTCTTCTAGGATAGCATTTGCAGTTACAAAATTCTGCGAAGTAAAACCATATCATAAATACACATAATGAGAAAAGGGGTATAGCGGTACAAAGGCCAGACATTATGAAAGGATTGCAGCAGTTCATTCTTTTTTTTTCTTTTGGCCCTCTCTGCATATGTTAAACTCTTAACCCTTTCTGTTGATCTGCTCCTTGGCTGTATTTCAAGAAGGCCTACACCAGTTTCAATTCAGTTAAATTCAACAAGCATTTATTATTAAGCCCTTGTTATGTTACCAGGAACCCTAGTAGGTGCAGGGGATACCGACACAAAACCCCAAAAGCCTCTTGTCTTCAAGAAGCTTATAGTCTCCTGGAAGAAAGAGCATAAAACTTTGTTTTTCTCTACATGCCAAGGGTGCCCACTTCCGCGAACCAAGATAGAGATGTTGAGGTTGGCATTATCCGTGTAATCACTGGGGATCACCAAAGTGGACTTTACTTTGACTTCAGGAAAGTGGGGTTTGAGCATATCGGGAACCCTGAGCATTTGCAGCTCGTTTACCCTTGGCCTGAAAACCAAAGACTCGGCTTCCTGTCTTTAAGAAAAACTATAGTGGGAGAAGGGGTGAAAAGTCTTTAAAAGGCTCATTAAAAAGGTTCTTCAGGCACTTTGGGATATTGAATAGTTTTTAGCAAGTATGATTTTGATGAGTTTTTCTGCAAAGGAATAAGGAACATATGAATTAAATCACACTTCAAAGACTTTGGGATTTAACATGAAGGGGAGAAAGGATTGGCAAAATGAACTTTGGGTCACTCCTCATTGCTTTTTCATTTCATTCCATGTCTTTTTGGTTGATTTCTGCCTGAAAGGAGTTATTTGGGCGAGATTCTACATTGGCCTTTCGTTAGACACTTGATTTTATTTTACTCGAAGGACAGCTTCCCTGGAAAGTCACAGTGTGGGCTCCCTTCCTTGGAGAGGAATCATTCCCTGTTTTTGTATTAGAGCATTGAGAAAATCTGGCCACAAGGGAATCATTGACTCCTGGGGCCCAGTGGCCCCTTAAAAATCAGGTGTCCAACCCTCTATTTACCAATGATTTTTTAAAAATTTTTTATTTTTACATAATTACAGTGATTTTTACAAATAACTTTTATTGATGCTCTTAGAAGTTAAGTAACTTGCCCAAGGTCAACCAGGTAATAACGACTTGAGCCTTGTTCTCTGGACTCCAAATTCAGTGTTCTTTGTACGACATGATTAAGATGTATCAAAAATTCCATTTTCTGCCTCTTCTCCCACAACTTTGCTTTTTTGTGGAGCTGACTGGCAAGTCCACAGGTATAGAATTTTGTAAATAGTGACAGATTTTTTTAATGTATTGATCAGTTTTGCTTATATTTGTTTCTATTCTTCCTCTATCATTTTTCTTTCCTTTTTAAAAATTCTTTCATGTGTTTTGCATGGTCACATAGGTATAACCTATATCAAATTGCTTACCATCTAAGGGAGGAGGGAAGGAGAGAATTTGGAACTGAATATTTTTTTTAAATGAATGTTAAAAATGGTCTTTACATGTAATTGGGAAAAAATAAAATACTATTTTTAAAAAAATTTTCCTGGAAGGACTGGATCTCTGGGGGAGGGAAGATATAGAAGGGGAATCTAGGTAATAAATAAAAGATATGCATAAAATCTGCCTTGTTTTGCTTTTATGCTTAGACTTCTTTAAAATTTCTATAGAAGGCAGCACTTCCTGGTAATACATGGCTCAGGATTTTAGACCTTTTCTAAGTCAGAAAGATCTTTAGAAAAACTACCCTCAGCCCTCAGAAAAGCTGCACATCAAGCCTGTTGTTCTTTCTTAGTCTGTCTTCAATGAAGAGTTGCTTACTGTTGCTCCCTCGCCATCTCTGTCTTTTCTTATGCTCAGGGATTATCATGATGTTTATCCAGTTTGGACAAAAGCATGCTTAGGGAAAACTTAATAATAGCCTCCCTGCTTGGTTTTATCTCCTGTTAGTTATATAATAATTTTAACCTTTCATCACTTGGCCTGTCTTCTGGACTTTCCTACTTCCCCAGTGTGCGTCACTCTTTCCCCTGATTGCTAGGCTAGGCTTCTCTCAAAGCTGCCGTAATGGCCCTCCGTCCTTTCAGAGAATAGAAACTGGAGATTTCTTGGGTTTCAGCAGATACATCACTCTGCCCAGTTAATCACTGACCTTTGGAGACTGAGGCCTGCCTGTTCAAGACTGCGGTAGCCTGTTAAAAGGCCGTCTGTTAATTGTTCAGTTCTCTTGGTATGTTTTGTTTTCCCAGTAGAACATGCATCCATGGGTCCTCTGACAAAACTTTTATTTCTCCCTTTCAGATTGGGAAGACACAATAAATACAGCAGCAGAGGAAAAAGACATTGCTTATTTTTAATTAAATCAGTCATGGCTTCCTCTTTCCCAGTCTTAATCTTTTCCAAGGTGGACTGAGGAAGATAACAGAAATTTCTCTGGCCCCTTATGATTTCCTTCTTCTCACCCGCCCACTTTATTGGGGGAATCTAATCAGATACACAGAGCTTACTCTTTACCACTTCTGCACCCTCCGACAGACGCAGCTGTCAAAGAGGAAGAAGGTTCCAAGAGGATTTGATTTCATCTGTTCTGAAAAGTCCCAGAAGGTATTTAGGGTGGAGCAGACATCATAGGAGAGAGGAGTGAAGGCTATGCTCTGCCTAACCCTTCTCTCAGCTTCTTTACAGAGTGTTCTGATAGAGGCTCTTCCCCTGTTTCAGACGTAATGCCAGGTGAATCTTGTCATTTATGCCCTGGGGGTGGTAGAAAAACAGTCTTGGCTCCTTAAGGAAGGAACTTGAGAAGAGGACGGCTGTCACAGCAGGCCAATTTGTAGAGCATGCACAGCAGCGTGTTGTACTAATAATTTAATGACATCCTGTTATTTAAATACAGTTTCATTTAAATACAGTTACTGTTATTTAAATACAGTGTTGTACTAATAATTTAATAACATCCTGTTGTTTAAATACAGTTTCAGAGCAGTAATGGGTTTGTGTTGAGTTTGCTCCTAGCACTTTTTGCTCAATTGACAAACTTGTTGGTTTTCAGGGTTTTTTTGTTTTTGCTCACAGCTGAAAGGAGGAATGGAGAGAGTTGATAGTCTGCATTCGAGCATGGATATGTGTATGGATGTGGTATTTTGGTCCCTCGTTGGTTTACAGAGCCAAAGAGATGGCTGTCAAGCAGTAGACAGGTTGGAGTTTGGTTATGTAATTAATCTGGATTTGTAGCTGCTGACAGCCACACGCAAGAAACTGAAGATTATTGGGAAATGACAACAAAATATGATAGGAGGAAGGGTTGGTAAGGGATAAGAGCAGACGGGAGTTAGAAGGTAGAAAAAGACATAGAAAATGCACGTTCAGTCCTGCTACATCGGCAAGCATCCCTCATGTAGTCTCTTCCTCACATTTGTCTAATTAACTTCATTTTGAATAAGTACCTTATTAAGCTCCCCAGTAGCTGGAACATTGTTGTTCAGTGGTTCAGTCATGTCCAATTCTTCAAAACCCAATGAACCAGAGCACTCCAGGGAATATTGTCCATGGGGCTTTCTTGACAAGTACACCAGAGTGGTTTGCCATTTCCTTCTCTATAGAGTGAATCAGTCAGAGAACTCTCCTCTATGACCTGTCCACCATGGGTAACCCTGCATGGCATAGCTCGTAGTTTCATTGAACTACACAAACCCCTCTGCCTCTCAAGGTAGTGATCCAGGAGGGGTAAACAGGCCTGCTATTAAAACACTGTTTTTTCCTTGTTGGCCGTAGGCCAGCCCACTGAGGAGGGCTGTATCTGACAGAGCCATACAGGGTACCTTACCTTCCTTGAATTCAGAGTCAGAAAGATGTTCCCAAGTAATGGTTCCTACATAAAAGTCCTAACTTCTGCCAGCTGGGAATGCTTTCTGGATTGCTCCTGCAATGACTTATTGAACCAGGTTGTGGGGAGCTCCCATAATCACACGCAGGGTCTTCTCATCTTTTTCTTCTATTATAATTTGGCCTGACTGTTGCTTTTGCTTCTGCTAGTTAGTGATCTGACCAGCAGCTGCATCGGAAATGACTGCTGCATCTTTGATCCCTCATTTCCTGCCCATTCAATAGTAGTCACTTTCATTTTTTTTACCGATGTGTTTATTCACCATGTCCAGAGTCTTCCAATGCCTTTCTTAAATAAAATACTTATGATGCCTAGGCATGAGGATTGTGAGGATTCAACAGACCTTTTGCCTTTCTTTTCTTGCTCTTGAACCCCATGCTCCAGCATAGTTTTAGAGGTCCACCTTTATGTCACACCAGATATCAAAGGAACAGTTGACTTGGTTTAAAGGTTCTTGTCAAGTTTTTCATAGATTTTATTTCTTCGTCCTCTGAAACTGAAGTTGGCATAGGAGAATACTAGTTATTTTCGTGGTGGTTAGTCTGCATATTCTCAGCTGTGAGCAGTGCAAGGAGATATAAACAAGTATTCCATGAAATGATATTTCTGGTTACCTTTGGACACAAGATGAAAGCAACTTTACCAGTCTCTTTATTGGTTTTTCCCAGAAGAACCTGCAAGTCTCCCTTCTTTCTGTTTAACTGCAATTAAAAGAACCAGCAGTTAAAATGAATACTTAAGGATAGGGTCTGGACCTGTGATTTCATTGATATAGGGCACCCTCAGATGAGGAAACTCCCTCCACCGATGCCAATCATCACCATCATTGCAACTGAGTTGCCTGGAGTGTTGAGAGGTGAAGTGACCTGTGTCAAAGGCTCTTGTTCTACACAATTAGTCACTGAATGGAAATCATTATAACCAGCTCAATAAAATGATTTTTAATAAACAACCCTTTTTTTGTATTTGCTATGATTGGACAATTTCCACAAAGTAGTTGTATTATAAATCAGTTGTTTGGAATTTAGGACACATTTTTCTCCCTGTGGAATTTAAAAACTACATTGTCTCCATAAGAGACAGTCTTATAATTTATGGTTGGGTTTCCAGCACAGCCCACAAAAGTCATTTTAGCCCACAATGTAGCTGAATATAATTTATACTTTCTCTTTAAGTCAGTCCACTGTCCTGTGGGCTTACAGAATCACATCACATCAGAAATAGAAAGTGGCAGCTTCAGAGAACATCTTGTCCAGCTGCCTCCTTTTACCAGTGGGGAAACTGAGGCATTGAATTCTTAAGTGGGGAAAGGACAAAGTCAGGACTGAAATCTATGTCTTCTGGGTTTGCCTCTGAGCTCAGTGCTTTCTCCACTCTGCCATACTTTTTTCTGTCCTCCTTTTTTTGTGTATAATATTTCAGCCACACTATAAATTAACTAGACTTTTCAGACAAATCCTGAATAACACTAGTAATAATAATAACTGGCACTTAGGTAGCACTTTAAGGTTTATGAAGCGCTTTACATATTACCTCATGTGGTAATATAGTCGTAAGGTCAGTGACATTATTACCCTCGCTTTAAAGATAAGGAAGCTGAGGAGGATGAGAGCTATTAGGTGGCTTGACCAGGGTCACGCAGCCAGTCACAGTCTGAGGTGGGATATGGCCTCAGATCTTCCTGACTCCAAGTCCAGCACTCTACCTACTGCCTCCTCTACCTCACTGCCCCAAAACATTTGTTCTTGTTCATCAGTATTCTTACATATTCTGAGGTATTGCTGTAATCAGGACCTTCTGGCATGCACTCTTCTGTCTCTCCTCCTCACCATTCTCGACATCTTTGTTGAGATGGCTTTGGAGCAAAGCTTTGGCATCATTTCTTTTCTTTTGCAGTTTGGAGGGGCAATTGGGGTTAAGTGACTTGCCTAAGGCCACATGGCTAGTAAGTGTTAAGTGTCTGAGATCAGATTTGAACTCAGGTCCCCCTGACTTCAGGGCCAGTGCTCTATTCACTGCACCACCTAGCCACTGCTTTGGCATTATTTCTTCTCCTTATAAGATCAGTCCTATCTCTTGTACACTCAAACCAATTCCCTTCTGTCCTGTACAGTTTAATACCTTCCATCATTCCCTCCCTCTCATCTGCAATCTCTCCCTGCCACATACATATTTATATATAAGTATATGTGTATACATATAGATATACATGTATATCTATATGTATGTGTATCAGCATAGATTATACATACAACTACACACGCGTCCCTCTTCTCTCCTCTCTCTGTACATTCTCTCTTGTTGGTGAGCTCATCTATTCCAGTGGGTTCAATGATTATCTCTATGCAGATTTCAAAATCTTTACATCCACCCTGATCTCTCTTCTGAACTTCAGTCTCACATCACCAGCTGCCTGCTAGACATTTCCACGTAGATGTTCCGTTGGCATCTCCCACTCATAATTCATTATCTTCATCCTTAAACCCTCCTTCGAACTCACCAGTTTCTGTTTGGAATCCCCCAGTCATTCAGATTCATCATCTCTGCATCATCTATGACTCTTCCATCTCCTTCACCCCCCATATCCAATCAGCAGACAAGTCTTGTCAGTTCTACCTCTACAGCATCTTTCACATATGTCCTTTACACTTAAACAACCACAATATCTGACACAGTGAGTACTTAAGAAATGTTTCTTGCCTCATTGAGGGGCTAGTTCACCCTTTATCATTGGTGTCAAACTCAAATAGAAACAGGGCCCACTAGACTGTACATAAGGATCTCTGTGGGCCACCTATTGACTTCATTTTTAAGTGGAATGTTATTTCTTTTGTATATTTATTTATTTTGTTAAATATTTCCTTATTACATTTTATTCTGGTTCAGAATGCACTTGAGCATGTTGTGGGCCATGTTTTGACACCACTGTTAGTCATCTCTCCCTTTTCTATTTTATTAACCTCTTAAATAGGTCTATCTGCTTTCCAAACCACATACCACCTAGTTGCCAAAGTAATCTTTCTGAAAACACCGATGTGTCTGAGGAACTCCTCCGATCAAAAATGATCCTTCAGTGGCTCACTATTGCCTCTAAGATGAAATACAAATTCAGTATCCTTTAATTTAAAGCTCTCCATGATATGATAACTCTCACCTACCTTTCCAGATGTATTTCACATTACTCACTTCATCAGCCTCTTTTAAAGCACCTACTGTGTGGGGAGTTCTGTGCCACGAATGGAACTACAAAGACAGAGTCCCTGGCCTCACCTTAACATATGATTCCAGGAAAATTGGACTGCTAAGTTATTTGAACTTGGTGCCGTTTTCAACTTTTATAGAAATTCATTGATAATGAAAATGTTGGTCCTGTGCTTCCACATGCCACAGGCCATGTAAGGGAATCAGTACATTATGTAAGGAAGGGTTTGTGATTTAGTGGGTCATCTACTGGAGAACACTTCCTCCCCTCCCCCCCATCTCTATGAATGCTCAATTCTAGTGTCATAAAACTTTTTCTTCCTCTCCTAACCCTTTCTTTCTCCCTCCCTTTCTTTCTTTTTTTCCCTCCTTCCTTTAGTTTTCCTAGAGTACTTTGTCAGGTTCTCTCTTTTGTCCCTTTTACTTCCAAGTTTGTCCAGCACTAATCTCCATATATATATGTGTGTGTGTGTGTGTATGTATATATATATATACACATATATATACATATATATATATACATACATATGTATATATATATATATGTAGAGAGAGAGAGAGAGAGAGAGAGAGAGAGAGAGCTTCCACGTAGAATGGTTGACAAAAGATCAGAGCTTCAGACTGGAGGATGGGTCCATGTGGGAAATAGTGAGAGATAAGCAAGCTGCCATCTGACATTCTCAGAGGAAGTAATCCCCTGGTCTTCTGCTATAAAGATTCCTAAACTGAGCTTTCTCTTTCCTGATACATAGCTGAAGACTAGGTGATACTTTTCTGCACTCTCTTATTCAATCTTTTCTGGCTATCTCTAAGCTTCACATCATTAGAAAGATTCCTCTTTAGTTATCATACTGTTTGCCCACTTCATTTTTCTCTCCTGGTTCCCGCCTCCTACCCACCCCTCCAGTTTCCTCTTCTGAACCCTTTATTATATTCACCATGCAGTCAGTCACCAGCCCTCATCGCTCCAAGGTCATGTTCTCATTCTCTTTATCTTCTCATTATAAATATCAGGAACTCTGACAAACCAGTTCTTTTTCAATCATCATCCAAAGAGCTGTTTTCAGACCAGGGGTGATAGAAATGCGAAGGAAAGGTTCCTTTGCCATAGAACCATCTCTAGAAGAGGAAATACTTTTGTTGTTTATTTTTGGAATGTGATGTGTGCAGCTGCTTTTGGTTTTCACCTAGGTTTAGAATGAGCTTTTTTATCATAGAAGGTGTAGGTTAAGGAAGAGTAAGATTTTGAATATCCACTTAAAGATTAAAGCAGGATAGAAAAATCTGATTTCTTTCTGAGTTGTTGTTGTAGACTTTGTATTAAATTTAACCAGAAAATTGGGTTTGTTAAAATAATAATTGCCATCTTCATCATCAACATCCACCAATTGTAAATGGAAGAAACCTTCCCAGAAATCCCAGCACCTACCACAAGATCTGACACATAGTGGTACTTAACTAAATCCTTGTTGATTAACTGGTTGCCAAATCCCATGATAGGTATTTCATGTGAAAAGGAACAGCTGATTTGTTATGAGCACCTACTTGGGGGTAGATTCCTACAAAACCGATCACAGTTTTTGATAAAATACTATTTCATAAAAATTTTTTAAAAACAGAAGATGCAGCAAAAGCATGTTTACATTGTACCAAAGCTGCTGTGTTTGGCACTTGCCAATTTCCTATAAATATCAAAGCGTAAATATATTTTTCCTGCCCAGCCTGATGACAAAGTGTGAAAGAAAAGCCCCTGGGTAATTTACTGCCAATACCTACTAAATCACAAGCCCTCTGTTACATAATGTATTGATTTCCTTACATGGCCTGTGGTGTGGAAGAGCACAGGACCACACTTTCATTAGCAGAGAATTTATTACCAACAATACACCTTTAGGAGAGTTGATTTAATACAGAAAAATAACCTTCAGGCACATTTCCCCCAACTTATTAACTAAATGGAAGCCGTAGAGGCAGGGCCTCATGAATCTAGTAGCAGACCTGTACTGTTCTCTAAGTCAGCTTGAAATAGATTAAAAACAGAAGTTTTTTTTTAATTAAATTTGACATTAAATGGAAATCTCCAAAAGAGCACATTATGTTGATTTTAATATTTATTCTATGGAAAATTTTATTATTGTTTCAGTTATTCACATGGTTGAAAGGACTTTGATGAAATTTAAAGTTCAGCATTCATAATATGTCTTCACTGTAGCACTTGGCTGAGGCTAGGGTTGGCCCAACCAAAGAGACTGGTCACCTAGGAGGCAGGGCCCTCGGGGTCCAAGGGAGCGAAGGAGCAAAGGTAGAACAGTGCCAGTTGTTAGAGCAGTTAGGAGGAAGAGAAATATGACTTAAGAAGAAAGAAGTGGATAGCAGGGCAAGATGGCAGCATAGCAGCAGCAACATATCGCAGCTCTCACATAGCCATCCCAAAATACCCATAAAATAGGACTCTAAACCAATCCTGGAACTCCAAAACGCACACAAAGATACTTACCACTAAAGTCAGCTCGGCTACGAGGAACCATATCAGCACTGCGAACCGAAACCAGCCTGGCCTGAAGCCGCTGCTGAGCTCCGGGGGCGGCCCGACGAGAGGAGCGGATTAGCGGCAGCTGCGAGCAGCGTTCAGAACTAGGTCAGTGGAAATTGTGAAATTAGGAAGAGTAAAGCAGTCTGGCCAAAAGGCCTCCAGAGTGGAAAAGCAAAAGGCAGAGGTTTTACACCTGCCTCTGCATTGCAGCTTCCCACCCGCAGCCTGCAGAAAGCAGGGGGACTAAGCAATTGTTCTGAGGCCAGTGCTCTCGCGTTGAGCAGCCTGGATCCAGATCGCCGTCTTGGGCCTCGGTCTTGGAGTCTTCATTATCCAGTGAGCCAGAAGTAAGTAGGAAGGGTCCCAGCAGCTTCCTGAGAGCTACGGCAGCCGGGAGGACCCCAGCGATTTGGGACAGAGCTTTCCCTTCTGAAAGCAGAGCCCCACAGAGATTTAAAAAAAAAAAATCACGGACTGAACAACCATGAGTAAGAATAAGCATAAGAAGCAAAGTAAGAACAGCAACCAAACCCTAGATTCCTTCTTTGGGGAAAAGAAAGATCATGGGAGAGAGAGGGAGGAGGAGAGCGCAGCCAGAG
>CM053583.1:242481055-242522656 GCA_028627135.1 Pseudochirops cupreus | reverse complement strand
AAAAAAAAAGAGGAAGAAAGAAGTGAATGATAGGAAAGGAAACTCAGATTCTTGGGTCCTCACTACAGAAACCATCATTTTCTGATGC
The DNA here is from genome assembly GCA_028627135.1 of Pseudochirops cupreus. Lineage (NCBI taxonomy): Eukaryota > Metazoa > Chordata > Mammalia > Diprotodontia > Pseudocheiridae > Pseudochirops > Pseudochirops cupreus. Next base: position 242,522,568 of record CM053583.1, on the reverse strand, counting down.
ACACTTCTGGCTCACTGACATCCTTGGCTTCCTTTTGAGTCCCAACTAAAATCTCCCCTTCTACAGAAAGCCTCTCTCAGTACCTCTTAATTCTAGTGCATTCCCTTTGTTAATTATTCCCCAGCTGTCCTGAATATAGCTTGTCTGTATACAGTTGTTTGCATGCTGTCTTCCCCATTAGATTGTAAGCTCCTTGAGAGCAGGAACTGTCTTTTGCTTCTTTGTATATGCCCCAGCACTTAGCACAGTGCCTGGCACACCATAAGGGCTTAATAAATGTTTGTTGACTGAATTATTCCCCATTTCTGTGGAGAAAAGGAAAGATTGGGCTTCTTTTCTTTCTCATTTAGAAAAGTCTAAATTGTAGTTGTTTGCCTTGAATAAGACAAGTAAGACATTCTTCTATGGCTTCAAGAATGATTTCCCCCCCGGGGCAGCGAGGTGGTGCAGTGAATAGAGCACCAGCCCTGGAGTCAGGAGGACCTGAGTTCAAATGTGGCCTCAGACACTTAATACTTAATAGCCATGTGACCTTGGGCAAGTCACTTAACCCCAGTTGCCCTGCCTTCCCCTCCAAAAAGCCAAAAAAAAAAATTACTCCCCCCTTCCAGTCTTACTTGTTTCATCACTTCACTTACTCACTGTTGTATATCAGCATACCACACTGTGTACCACTTGAAATGGTGGGCACCTGAAGGGTGCTTCCTTATTGACCTTCATTTAGTCAGGGAAAAAATAGGCCGTTCTAAGGTATGTCCCACATCAGTGTGGAGCATCTATTGGCTTCTTTCTGTCTGTTGGCCTGCACATTTGCGTGTGCTGTAACATCTGCCATTAGTGAGAAGGCCCAGCCAGCAGAGGGTGAACAGAAGCTGAGTGGGCCTGCAGGAGGGGGGGATCAACCATAATCAGGCAGGATCACATCAAAGGCTGAGGAAACACTGAAGCAAGTTGTGGAATTCCAGGAAGGAATGTTCCCTGCTGTTCTGGCATCGTGGCACAGCCCAAAAACCTGTTTTGAACAATCTATGTATATAAAACATGTCCTTTTATGAGGCTCAGTTTACTTTTGCAGGCTTAGTTGTCTTACTTCAAGCCCAGTCAGAGCATCAGTATCAGTACTCAGAGTAGTGCAGTGAACCTTTCAGTTATGTTGGGTTTTAGAGCCTTCCCAATTCCATCCATAGTGGGTTTTCCATTATCTCATATTACTCCATGTAAATCTTCCAGGATGTCTTAAATCTGTTCAGCTTGTAAAGGGAAAAGTTTCAACAGCATGCCTTGGAGCCAAGAAACACATACTCCAATTGCTTCGCTTTGGGGACTTATAATGGCTTCTAGAAATAAGAGGGGAAAACCATCAATTGTGTTTTAACATCTTGCTAACAAGATATTTTAAAATAGATGTTTCTGCAAAAGTCATCTATCTGGGGCTGGGGTGTTTGAGTAAGGGGCGAGGAGGCAGCAGCGTGAAGGAAGGGGACCCGTCACCTCTTCCAGAGAGCTTAGTCTAAGCATCACGTCTACACTTCCCAAACATTAGGGACCTTCCAACTCATCTAATCTCTTCATTTCACAGATGAGGCAACCAGAAAGGTCAGGTAACTTGAGCATCAGCATACAAGTCATTAGCAACAGAGCTGCGATTCAAACGCAGGTCCTCTGACTCTCAACCCATGACTTATTTCTACTCAGTCACAAAAAGCCTGTCCTTTGATGAAGATGGCAAACTGACCAACCAAGAAAGGGAAAAAAACAGGAAGGAGTTGTTGAGAAGGTTAAGGACAGCTATCTCTAATTGCCCAAAAAAAAAAGACTTGCTAAATCAGATTTTGGCCATGGATGCTGAGATACTTACTAACAGTCATCATGAAGATGACATGATAATTGCCCCAAAAAAGAGATGAGATTGGCATGACTTTATTTGTTTTTGGTTTTTTGGCTCTTGACTCAGGATTCAAAAACTGGAATGGTGAAGGTGATAAGCAGTCTAAGTACGTCGGAGGCAAACCATCCCCAGAGTTCTATAGTGCGTCTTCAGGACTCTGATTGTACATTTGTTTTTGGTTTTGTTTTTTTAATAGTCATTTCAGATATCGTATAATGCATTGTTACAGAGTTATGAGCCTCTGTGAAGGCTGTCCTCTGCTAGAGCAAAGAAGTGATGTAAAAAAGATCCAGATTTGGGGTGAGGGGGTGGAACTAGTATTGCTTTAAACGTAAATTATGTCACCCTTAAAAAAAATTTTTTTGTATCTTCCACCTTAATAATTATTCTTTTTTTTAATTGTCAGCCATATTGAATAGCCCCCTAAATTCCCTCCCTGCCCCCAACATAGATGTGAATGAGGACTTTCATAGTCTCCCTGCGAGTTTTGAGATTGATGCTAGTACTTGGGGGAGGGGAGGAGCTTTACCTGTACACTGACTTAAGAGTTCGAATAAAAGTGCGCATGTTAAAGAAGAAAAAAAAACCAATTATCATGAAGCTACACTACCCTCTTACCCCCCCAAAACAGATTCCTAGCAAAACTGGAAAATTACCATAAATTTCACTTGTGTCCCCTGTATAATCATGAAGAAAAGCAGGGTAAGAGCTTGGCTCTTTTATCTAAGCAATAGAATTCTGTCCCACAAACAACAAACCATACTCACTTGAATTGAAGTCCTAAATAGAAAGAATTCAGCATCAGTTGGTATTGCCAGAATTCCGTTCAACAGACCTGGTCCAGCAACCATTTAAGTATCAGTGGTTTACTTAAACAAGCAACGCCTTTAGTTCAGTTTCCTAGGAATCTCTTACTGTGACTCACTAAATTTCTGAGCTATTAACTTTCTTCCAAATGGACACATAGTACTCAGACTGGTTCTGTGATCAACACCTCCATGTCTTTAGTACTAACAGTAGAACAGTCCATCACCAAAGAGCTCACACCTTGAAACAAATTGTTCAACATACTGGAAATATTTTTTTGTTCTACCTCTAATTTCGTTTTATTCTCCTTCTTATTTGTGATTGGTATTTTAGAGGACCTTCAGAAGAATTTTCTTAGTGGTATACATAAATCCAGGAAATAGCTGTGATTTCACTGTGAGCATGGACGCTCTCTACCAGTGCAGACTGGCGTTCCATTCACACAGCTACCACCTTGGTTCAAGTCCTCATCACCCCTCACCTACATCATTGCACTGGCCTCTAATTGGGTTCTCTGCTTCATTTCCCACCACTCCAGTCTCCCCTACATACTGCCAAAATAATTTCCTTAACCGTAGACCTGACCATGGCACTCCCCTGCTCAGCTCCAGTGGCTTCCTATTGCCTCTGGGATAAAACATAAATTCCTGCATTCAGCTTTGAAAGCCTTCTACAGTGTGGCCCCAGTCCGTCTTTCCTCACTGTACTACACTCTTCCCCTCCCACACTCAGCAGTCCAGCCAAACGGGCCTTCTTTCTGTTCCTCACACGATATTTCATATCCCATCTCCATGCTTTTGCACTGTGCCATGACCCTACATTCCTGGGATGCACTTCCTACTCATGTCGGCCACGTGGAGCCCCTGTGCTCCTTTAAGACGCCCCTCTGGCTCCATCTTCATCAGGGAGCCCGTCCTGATCATCCTCAGCTGCTACCACCCTCCTTTATAGTTAACTGCTTTGTTATATTCCTGTTCATTTTACATTTATGTTATACATATTCACTTATGTCCTTGTTGCTTCCACCATTAAAATGTAAGTTCTTATGAGCAGTGATTGGTTCATTCTTTGTTCTAAAAACCACAGTGCCTGGCACATAAACACACATTCATCAATTATCTTTTTGATAATGACGAGGGAGTTACCCAGGATAGAGGTTAAATGACTCATCCAAGGTCATAAGTCTAGTGGGTGGCAAAGGTGGAATTTGAACACAGGTCTTCTGAATCCTAGCCCAAAAATCAATCCACTACACCATACTGCTTCTGTGTCCTAACTAATACTCATTTTTTTAAAAAAAATAGATTTTTAGAGGGAAAGGGGGAGGGTCATGAAAATAGCAATCTTCTAAGTAGCCTCCCTAAAACCCGGAGGTCTAAACTCCACCACCACTATGACCTAGTGAATCACTTAAGGCCTCAGTTTCCTCATCTATAAAACGAGGAGGTTCACAGTGACCCTCAAGGCTTCTTCCAGTTCTAAATCCTATGACATCAAGTTAGAAACAACTGTAGCACAGGATTATTAGTCTAAAATTCTGCTGACTTTTACCTGTAAGGAATTTCTAGGGAGTTCAAAAGCACCTAAAACAGCAGTTCTCAACCTGTGGGTCTCAACCTCTTTGGGGGTCAAACAACCCTTTCACAGGGGTCACAGGGGTCGCCTAAGACCATCGGGAAAACACATTTCCCGATGGTCTTAGGAACCAAGACACGGCTCCTCTATCCGTCTCCAGGCGGGTCTGCCCACATGCAGATATGCCCACATGCAGATACACCCACATACGAGTATTAAGGGGCTGTGGCATTAGGAAGGTTGAGAACCACTCACTTAAAACATTTCATTTGCACAAAGTATCCACTTGCTCCAAAACCTCTGAGAGTATCCAACTTGTTGAAAAGAATCTAAATTTGTAAGCCTTAAAAATTTTTTTTAATAAAAATAAATAAAAAATTAATAAATAAAAACCTCATAAGCCTCAATTTCAGTGCCCTTTACAAATTGACTCCAGGTTCCCTTTTCAGCCACTATTTCCCTCTGATCCCTGAAAAGAACCCTCAGTTCCTTCCAGGCTAGTCTCTTCAGTGAATCATGTATAGAGGTAGGAAAGTTAGAGATCCTGAGGAAACAGTTCAAATGTGAAATGACCTACCCACGGTAATGCAGCTAACCAAGTGACTGAGGTGAAACCCCAACACAGACATCCCAAATTCAAGTGCAGCGCCCTTTATGCTGGATCATTGTCCCCTAGAGAGAGGGGAACATTTGGGGCCCCAGCTTTATCTTTGTTCACATGGTGCATTCCTGCATCCCTCCTCTGTCTCTAGCCGCTCCAGCTTACACTGAGCTCCTGCAGCCCCTCACTCTGTGAAGGAGACACTCTACCTCGGTGCTCCAGGCATTTTCTCTGGCTCTCCCCCATGCTCTTCTCCTGGCGTCCTTCAAGTCCCAACTAAAATCCTGCCTCCGACAGGAGGCCTTTCTCTGAATTCTGCTGCCTTTCCTCTGTTCATTATTTCCTATTATCCTGTCTATACGCTGTTTGTGCATTTGTATATTTGTTTACATGGCATTTCCCCCTTAGATTGTAAGCTCCTTGAGGACAGAGTCTGTCTTTTGTCTCTTCTTGTATCCCCATCACTTGGCATGGTGCCTGGAACATAGTAGGTGCTTAATAAATGTTTACTGACCTGATTATTATCTTTATAATGTATTTCTGTGCTGTGGTGTATGCCTCCGAGCCCATAAGTGCGGCTCCTGTGACACCTTGTCGGTGAATCCCACCCTGATCGCTCCACTTGCAGACCTCACAGAGCACTTGGCTTTTCACCTTTCTAATTACGCCCCTCATAGTTATCTGTCTTTGTATCTTCTTCCTCTATCAGACTTACAGCTCCACTTGGGAAGGGATAAAAGCTTATCTAAACTTTGTATCTCTCCCAGCTTAGCCGAGTGCTCTGAGCACAGAAAACAGGGAGGACCTGTTTGTTAGGTGAATGGATAATAGCTTACAGTTTTATGTTGTTGTTTCAAATCTGCTTCTTATGTCCCTTACAAGATTGTAAGTCCTTGAAAGGGAAGACCAGGTCTTCAGATTTTTGTGTGTATCCCCCCAGTCCCTAAAACAATACTTGGAGTCTAGCACATGGTAAAAGCTCACTTAGTATTTGTTGAATTAGATGAAAGGTCAGGTACTGAGTTTGAGATTAAGGTCTTAATTACTCCTTTGGCTCAGATCCACTTGGGGAAAGTGCAAAAAACAAGGATGAGGAAGCCAGTCTCCAGAAAACAGAGAGAACTCCTACCCAGTGTTCTCCTTCTCTGTCTCTCTCTTTCTTTTTCTCTCTCCCTCCCTCTCTCTCTCCTCTCATGCCTTCCTCCCTCCCCCTCTTCCTCTCTCCCTCCTTCCCTCCTCTCTCTCATCTGCCTCTCTCTGCTTTCTCCCTCTTCCCTCCTTCCCTCTCTCCTCCCTTCCCATCTCTTTCCCTCTCTTTGCTTTCCTTCTCTCCTTCCTTTCCTTCTCTCTCATCCCCCTCTCTGTCTCTCTTTTCTTTCCCTTTCTCCTTTCATCTCTCTCCTCCCTCCCTCTCCTCATCTTTCTCTCTTTTCTCCCTTTCTTCATTCCCTGAATAGCCCCTGCATTGCAAAAGGTCTGGAGAGCTATTGAAATTAACCAAAAGTAATCATATGTTTGCCTTAGGGTCCAAAATGTCCAAGTATGTGCCTGGAAAAGCTGTACTTCCATTTTTATGACCATCTCTGCCCTCAAATCAATAAAAAATCTGGATAAATAGCTCTGAAAACCCATCAGAAAATATTGTGTGTTCCTCCTACTATGGCGATTATGTGTGCTATGTCTTCTAGAGTCTGAAATGACTGGTTTCACAGTCAAATTCTGCTTTGCCTTTTCTTAATGTGTACAATCTCCAGGACCACGTTTTCTTTTCCCATTCCCTTGCTCCTCTCTCTGATTGCATAGCTAATGGTGAGCATTTTCATTCTTACCTCTCTTCGTTGGCTAGCTGTTAAGGTTATAAAAACAGCTCTTATACGTACTACCTCTGTTGTAATGGGAAAGATGCTTCTGAAGTTCAGATTTTAAAAGCTGGGTTGTGAAAGGTCTTAGCCACATTTACATTCACAGCTTATTAGAAAAGTCTCCCCAGTGAACCACTAAGGACCCAACTCTTGAGAGCTGTCATGAATCACTTGCCATAGTGTGTGCCTACTACTTTTAAGGGTACTGTGTGTATGTGTGTGTGATTTATTTTAATCTTCATAAGATCAGAATATCAGAAACAAATGTGGGTTGGCATAGTCAGTTATGATAGCGAGTATTTTAAGTGAAAATGATAAAAAGAAAGAAAGAAAGAAAGAAAAAGGGAAAGCATTAGCATGCTCCCACACCTCCGAGCTGTTTGACGGGCCCATCATAATAGACTGATACATGTCCATGAAGAGCTCTTTGCCTGCCACACTTCTTGACACATACTGAATTTCCTTGCTGTTGTACCTTGAGGCAGCCTGCTGCTTAAAATCAACGGTAGATTTAAAGTTGCAAAGTCATCTGTGCCAACGCCCTCGTGTTATAGATGAGGAAGCTGAGCCAGAAGATTTGCCTGAGATCTCACAGATGGTAAATAATATAACTAGGACTTAAACCCGGGTGCTCCTAGCAATGATAATCGCAGCAGCTGCTATCTGTCAGCACTTCCGAGAGCATGCAGAGCACTTTGACATAGGTTATCTCATGAGTTCCTTGCAACAACCCTATGAGCTAGGACGGAACCCTAGCTATGAACCTATTTTGCAGATGAGAAAAAGGAGGCTGAGAAGGCTTATGTAACTTACCTTAGGTCAAACAGCTTTTAATTGGGCTGGATTTTAACCCAGGTCTTCCTGACTCAGGGAAGCTAGGTGACACAGTAGATAAAGCGTTAGACCTGGAGTCAGGAAGATTCAAATCTGGCCTCAGACACTTATAAGCTGTTCAACTCTGGGTGAGTCAAACCCCAAATGGGGTCAGGAAGACTCAGACAAGGCCAGAGAAGTGGAGCAGTGGATAGAGAGCTGGGCCTGGAGTCTGGAAGACCTGAGCTCAAATGCAGCCTCAAACACTTAAGAGCTGTGTGATCCTGGGCAAGTCACTTAACCCTGTTTGCCTCAGTTTCCTCACCTGTAAAATGAGCTGGAGAAGGAAATGGAAAATTACTCTAGTATCTTTGACCAAAAAAAAAAAAGAAACCAAAAAACAAACAAAAAAAACCAAGGTCACAAATAGTCAGACATGACTGAAAAACAACTAACCGAAAACTACTAACTCCAAATCCATCTGTATCAATTATGCCTCCCTGACGCCTATAAGACACACGTGATTGGCCATTTAATTATAGCAGCGGACTTCAGTTAACATCAAGGACTACACTTGGGTTGAAATCCTAGACTATAAGATGTGGTCATTTGTTGGCAGTGCTTGAATCTACAGAACACCACACTCGTAGTTAGAAGACTTGGGGTCAAGTTCTTGGCTCTCCTACTTTCTGCCCGAGACTGTGAGGTCTCTGATCCCATTATCAGTAACGTCTCTTCCAACTCTAACTCTATAATCCTATAAAGTCTAATTTAATTCCAAAGAAGATAAAATCAAATTTTATTTCCAGAGTGGTCCAAGAGGCAATGGAGTCATGTTATGGTCAATGGAAAGGGTTCCCTGCTTCCTCAAAACATAGTCCTCATTGCTTCCTGGTGCCTAAAAGCCTTATCCTACTCTTGAAGATAGGATGCTTGAACTGAAAGTGTATGGACTGAAATCCATTCACAGAAAGTAGTCAGTCAGCAAAGAAAGTGCAATGACATCAGGTCCCTTCCTCTTTTGACTATAAAAGTATCAGGACTCTATAAGTCTGAAAAGGTGAAGTCACTTCTGTGCAACTTTATCTGCAGAGTGCTTCTCTGGTCCTCAAGTTCCTTATCAGTCAAATGAAGAGAATGGACCGAATGACTTCCAAGATCTCTTTCAATTCCAAATATTTGGTCCAGGGAGCCCACACACCAAGCATCTTGCTCAGCTGTGGGGAGACATAATGAATGAGGCTAAGCCCTAGCCTGAGAAAGGAAGCAGAAAGAGGAAACTAAGAACTGGAAATACAAACTTGGTCTTAATAATTAACCTCCATTCATGTGTCTATTTCTCACATCACCCCTTTGAAATCAATAAGGCATGTAGGGGCCCCATTTTTGTAGATGAGGAACCTGTTATCAACTGAGGTGAAGTGAGTTACCCAAGACCCACAGCCAGTAGATAGAGCAGGTTTGCAAACTTGTATCTTTGGACTCTTAAGGCCAATGTACTTTGCAACAAACCCCATTGCTTCTAAGATAAGACAGTCTAGATTGTTCTGTTCTATAAAGAAAGGGGAAGTGATTGAAGTCAGCTGAGTGCCACCTCTCCCTTTAATCAGAAGAGTTGAAAGAGAAAATAAAAAGATTAATCAATGAGCATGAAAGAATGTGTTTGCATTTGTGTCACTATACACTGAATATAATTCTGAAGCTGAAGCTAAAATACTTTGGCCACATAATGAGAAAATGGGATTCATTGGAAATGACCCTGATATTGGGAAAGATTGAAAGCAAAAGGAAATGGGGTCGACAGAGGATGAGATGGATAGATGGTGTCACGGAGACAACAAACGTGAACTTGGACAAACTTCAAGAGACAGTGGAGAATAGAAGGACCTGGTGTGCTGTGGTCCGTGGGGTCACAAACCATTGGACGCGACTAAACAACAACAGCACTTTCTTAAAGGTATTTATCATCTGAAATCCATGCTGGTCCATTAGCAAAATGAAATGCAATTTTACCTGAGCCATAGTTTCTCAGTCTGTTTAAAAAAAAAAAAGAGGACTGAATGAAATGATCTCTAAGCCCTCTCCCCAACCCTAAATTCCATGACCCCTAACAATGATCCATGAGAAGAGACAAAAGAAACCTGAGGCCGCCTACTCCCCCCCCCCCACCCCGCCATGCCCTGGAGGAGGCTACAAAATGGAGAGCACACCATAAAGAGATAACGCCTCCCAAGAAGAGACCAGAACAGTACAGATAAAATCATAAAAGAGATAACAGACTGTAGAAAGATCATTAGACTGGCTAATCTCTAGCCCTAATTGCTGAGTCATTTAACTTTCCTGACTCTCTGTTCCTTCATAAGGGAGATGGACTAGACGGTGTCCAAGTGCTTCTCCAGAGTTAACATCCTATAATTCCACTAGTATTTAAATGTCTCACACAGGATGAGAGAGCAGGGAGGGACCAGTAAGAGACTTCCCAGGAGATGAGAGCCCCAAAACTGTAATAAGCAAACCCAAAAAAGAGCCCTAGAGAATCCTTCCAATATGCCAGTATTGGAGAATATGCCAATATTAATACTGAAGGGATGACCAGAAGCCTGGAAGAGGAACTAAGGTGATGTTCCATGACTTAAGCTTTGAAAATTCGAGCTTCAAAGAGAGTGGATATTTACTGCCTCAGTAAATCAATTCTATAATACAAATACACCAACACCAGAAAGTGGTCATGTGTATGGCCCAAGAAGGTCTAGCCAGGGGTGGGGAATCTGTGGCCTTGAGGCCACATGTGACCTTCACAGTGAGTTTGGATTCAGTCAAAGGGCTGCAATTGAGGACCTATAGGGCCATGTGTGGCCTCCAGGCCAGCCACAAGTTCCTTATCCCTGGCTAGGCAGTGAAGTCTAGAGAAGAGTGATTTGGAGTTGCCTTTTTCTTTGAAGGACAGAGAAGATTTTGACAAAAACTACTGTGAAAACTGGAAAACATTCTGGCAGAAATGAAGTTTTAACCAACATCTTATGCCACATAACCACAGTAAATTGCAAATGAATGAAAGGCCTGTAAGTTAAAAGTCATATCATAAAAGGCATAGAGAACAAAGGAAGGCAGCACCTGTGGGTAAGAGAATTCCCAAGTAAACAAAGCACAGAAATGATCACAAAAGATAAAAATAGGCAACATTGATTATGTTTCTTCAAATGGAGAATTAATAGGAATAGAAATTAAACATCAGGGGGGAAATCCTCACAGCAAAATGTCCAAACACCAAAATATCTAAAGAACTGACACAAAAAATAGAACCGTTCTATGATTAGACACTTGGTCAAAGACAGCTAGCTATTGCACTGAGTAGTGTTGAAATTGGAATCAGGAAGTCCTGAGTTCAAATTTGGCCACACTTAGTAGCTTTGTGACTCAGCATAAGTCAAGTCACTTAATCACTCTACGCCTCAGTTTCCCAATCTATAGAACAAGAGTAATAATAGCACCTACATCCCAGGATTGTTGTGAGGAAAAAATAAGATATTTGGAAAGCACTTTGTGAGCCTTAAAGCAATATATAAATGCCAACTGTCATTAGCTATTATTATCAGAGAATATACAGATATTTTAAATGAATAAATACAAGCTCTCAACAACCATGTGAAAAATATGTTATCAGTAATGAGACAAATTCAAATTAAAACAACACTAAGGTTCCAACTCATACCCATCAGCTTGGCAAACATGACAAAAGAGAAAATTACAATTGTCAGAAAGACTAGAGGCATACTCATGCACTGTTGGTGAATCTGTGAATTGGTTTAGTCATTCTGGAAAGACCCAGACATGTCACTAAACTCTGTATACCTTTTGACACACAGATACTACAATAAAGCATTGACATCAAAGACAGAAGGAGAGGAAATATGTGTACGAGAATATATAGCAATACTTTTTGTTGTAGCAAAGAACTAGAAACAAACTGGGTGCCTATCAATTGGGGAATAACTAAACAAATTACGAATATGGATGTAATTGAATTTTATTGCAACAGAAGTAAGGGTAAATATCAGAGAGTCCAAGAAATTTGGGAAAACTTAGATAAACTGATGCAGAATGAAATGAACAGTTATAGAAGATTAATTTAGATGATGAGCACAATAAAAATTTGGAAGGAAATAACTTAAAAAGATCTCAGAACTCTAATCAGAGAAGTGATCAATCATGACTTCGAAAGACTGATGATGTAACACACCCCTACCTCTTGCCAAAAAGGTCAGGGGACTAAATGTACAGATTGAGACCTGAATTTTCAGACATCGCCAGTGTGTTGATTTTCTTTAAAACTTGGCTATACATATTTGTCACCAAGGACGAATGTTTATTAATGATTATTATGCTCACCAAAAGAAAAGTAATTTAAAAAAACAAAACAAAACTTGAACAAGGTCATGGACCAGAAGGAAAGGAGCCTGTAAGGACAGAGAAAGAAAGGTGGGAGATACAAAAGAAAGAATGGATTTCAATTAACTCTTTTGGGGGGGAAAAATGTTTAATGGATCCTGATTGCCTATTGAATATCTTATCTTGATATTCAAAGCTCTTTGTAATCTGACTTCATCCTACCTTTCCAGCAGTACCTGTTATACATATTCCAAATAGACTAGATTATAAATCATCCCCCATTCTTATTCTAAGCACTCACATCTTGGGGCTTTCTAGACGACATTCCCCCATGCCTGAGTGTGTAAAATACAGTCACTCCCCATCTCGAAGTCCTTCAGGATCCAGCTCAGCTGGAAATGAGCTTTTCATTTTGGTCTACTCTGATAGAACCACATTCTGCCAAATAGTAGTTATTTGTATTACATTCTCAACCTTTTTAGACTGTAAGCTCCTTGAGTACAGAGATCTCTTTATTTCATCTCTGTGTCTGCAGTTCCTAGCATAGAACCTTACACACAACAGATTCTTAAGTGTTTGTTGAATTATATTTAATGAAACAAGGACCTGAGACAGAAGGGTTGGAATCAGGGACCCAAGTGGAGGTGTAAGCCTCAGAAGCAAGATGGGAAAGTCCTTCCTCTGAGAAAAAAAAGAAAGGATGGATGAAGATACAGAATTTTTAGGTCAAAAGGCAGGAAGTTAAAGGAACTCATTTGATGATCTTATTTCTCTAAGTAAGATTCCAGGGACCTGTCATCTGAATAGAGTCAGAACTTTGGAAGTGGAGGATTGAAGGGAGTGAGAAAAGTATGTGTCCTGTCTTCTGAACCAAATTGTAAGCCATTTGCAAGTAAAATCCACCTTTTATACCTTTGGTCCAAAAAATAAAGTCAGGTGATCTATTCTACTGGCTCACCCATGTTCCTAAACAAAGCATCATCTGAAACAGCAAAGAGTTTTAGAAATAGATATGATATGAAAATAGGGATCTTACATCTTGTAAGACCAGGGAAAAAAAGGAGAGAAGGACCATGTTATTTTCACTTGTGCCCTAAACCAAGAATGTATGAATTCGATCTCCCAAAGTAAAAGCCATATTGTCTTTTTCTTTCCCTTTCCCCAGTAGTAACTGGTGTTTTGTAAATCTTAAAGCCTACAGAAATGGGATTTATTATTATTTTTATGGTAGTAATTGATCAATTCTATTGCAGATGACAGTTTAGGCAGGTGGTACTATTCCAGTGACTGATTTAAAACTCTGGAAAGCATAAGTTATTGACCTTGGAAAATAGAACCATCAAAGCTGCCAAGATTCCATTCAATCCAGCTTCTACTGGCAACTCTGTATTAATCTTCTGGAGAGGATACAGAATGTTTAGATAAGGCAGACAAAGGTTCCTGACCTCAGGGAATTTACAGTCTAATAGCAAGATAAAACTGGTAATGCTAACTAGCCACATTACTTTGTAGGGGTAATTTCTTGTTGTTGTTCAGTCATGTCTGACTCTTCATGATGGCATTTGGGGTTTTCTTGGTAAAGGTAATGGAGTGGTTTACCATTTTCTCCTTCAACTCATTTTACAGATGAGGACACTGAGGCAAACAGGGTTAAGTGACTTGCCCAGGGTCACACAGCTAGTAAGGGTCTGAGGCTAGATTTGACCTAAGGATGAAGATTCTTTCCGACTCCTGGCCTGACATTCTATCTGCTGTGCCACCAGCTGGCCAACGAGTGCAGTAGAGAAACTCAAAACAGGATGCTGTGTGAAGTAGGTAGGTCGTTACCAACAGAGAAGATCCGGAAGGCTTAAGGGAGGGTAGTATGTCAGCAGAGGGCAGCTAGGTGGAAAGAGCACCGGGCCTGGAGTCAGGAAGACCTGAGTTCAAATGTGACCTCAGACATTTACTAGCTGTGTGACCCTGGGTAAGTTGCTTCACCCTGTTTGCCTCAGTTTCCTCATCTGTAAAATGAGCTGGAGAAGGAAATGGCAAACACTCTAGTATCTCTGCCAAGAAAACCCCAAATGGAGTCATGGAGAGTCAGACATGACTGAAACAATTCAGCAATAACAACTTAGCAACCGTGTGATTCTGGGCAAGGCATTTAATCTGTTTCCTTCCCTGGTGATAATAATGGCACGGGTCTCCTAGGGGCTTGTGAGAATCAAATGCAACAACACCTATAAAACTCACTTATCACAGGGCCTGGCACATAGTGGGCCCTTGGTAAATGCTTGTTCCCTTCCTTCCCCCATCCCCATTTCCAATCGTCCTTTAAAAGGATGGTTAGGAATTCAGGTGACCAGGAGTCAGGGAAGACATTCTAGGTATAGGAAGCAGTGAGCAAGGCCCAGAGACCAAAGAGCAATCCAGTTTGGCCAGAACACAGTGTATGTGCCAGAGAGTAATATAAGATAAGTTTAAGAAGTAGGGTGTCACCAGATCGTTAGAAGGTCCTGAACTTTACCCTGTAGGCCATTGGGAGATTTTCTACATTTTAGAGCACACCTGAACTTGGGATTCTCCCCTTCTTCAATATTTAAATAATCCCTTTCTAATTAACTTTTTTTTGTCTTTTTGGAGGGGGGAAGGCAGGGCAGTTGTGGTTAAGTGACTTGCCCAAAGTCATATAGCTAGTAAGTGTTAAGTGTCTGAGGCTGGATTTGAACTCAGATCCTCCTGACTCCAGGGCCAGTGCTCTATTCACTGTGCCACTTAGCCGCCCCCTTTAATTGACATTTTTAAACTGTCCAAAAATGTTGAACATCTGTGCTATATATTCATTCATTCATTTATACGAGTCTGAATTGTTTTTCTAAGCAGTCTCTAATAAGACTAAGTAAGTTTGGAGAACTCTATTCCTTGCAGCCATGCTGGCAAAATTGTAATTAATGTCATCAGGTTCCTGGCCAGACAACAAGATGAAGTCTTTGTTGTGTGTCAGACTATAAATCAGTTTTATTTGTGGAGAAGAGATTTTGATTTGTGGAGATTTAAGTAAGACAAATTTCTTTACCCTGTAGAAACAAGTTGTTCTTCCTCCTCCCTTCTATCCTTCCCCGCAAAAAAGACTGACAGAAGCTATGAGGGCTCACTATCCAGGGCCCAAATTACAAAGCTATGAAACTGACCTTTCCAAATTCATTTCTAGAGCTTACAAGTCAATGACTTTTTATCTAATAAAAACTGTAGAGATATTTCATTTTTGCTTTTCTGTGTACCTGCCTGGGTATTAGTGGGCACTTTATACATGTTTGAATGAATGAATGAATGAATTAGCAGAATGATTTCCATAGCTGATGATATTTGCATGTCAGGAGAATTCGTTCCTCTTGGACAGACAATGACAGATCAATTTGTGCACTGTTCTGTGTGTGTGTTCTAAAAACGTCACTTCTGGTTCACTGGACACCTCTAACAAAGAAAGGCGCTGTCTCTCTAGAATGGGTGCATCTCTCTCTTCCTGGGCTTATCAATGAAACTTCCCAGCTTGGTCTGGAATAGTAAAGAGCTATAGAGAGGTGTAGGACCCTTATCTCCTTTTTAGTCAGCTCAGTGAAATGTCAGGTGCCTTTGCCACCATCATTCTGCTTACACCTGGTGAAGACTCCTTGAAAAAAATGCTTAGTATATGGGCCCTTCCTTCTCTACCCCCCTCTGCCTACACTCCATTTACACTGTCATAGCGATTTTTTTTTTTGCTTTGGATGTTTAAACTTAATTACGGCATCAAAAGGGCATAAATAATTTCCCAGTATATCCTCTGGTCATTGAATCCCATCAAT
Source organism: Pseudochirops cupreus (assembly GCA_028627135.1). Lineage (NCBI taxonomy): Eukaryota > Metazoa > Chordata > Mammalia > Diprotodontia > Pseudocheiridae > Pseudochirops > Pseudochirops cupreus. Next base: position 242,506,806 of record CM053583.1, on the reverse strand, counting down.
AAGGCATAACTGAGGGACAGAGTGACTTTAGTGATACTTTGTTTTATGTTCTTCTGATTCTGCTTTCTTTGCTCTGTATCATTGCATACAAGTCTTTTTACATTTCTCTGAATTCTTCCTATCATTCGATACATATGACACAATAATATTCCGTAGCTCTTTTAGAAAGTGCTTCATTGATGTTCTTTTCTTTATAGATAATCAGTCATGGTCATTAAGTGTCCTCCCCAAAGTCACACAGAGGAAGCCAAAGCTAGGACTTGAGCCTAGTGGAAATAGCACACTGCCTTCCTAGTGTAGACAAGAAGGGTCATATTGTAAAAGAAAACCAAACAGCAACTTCACTTTGTTAACCTCTTTAGCCTAAAGGCCCATTTCCCCACATTAGACAAGAATGGAAACTAGAAGCTTCTCATCTTCTCTTTTATCCCTAAGTAATTCCTGTTATTCCTAATATTAGACCAGATGTCAAGTTGGTAAGTGAAAGGAGAGGAGGGCTTGGGGTAGAAGACAGAGGGAATACTACTAAGGCCTGACTCGCGGCCAACTTCTCCCTTCTCTGCTTACCCAGTGGTTAGCACACCATTCGGTGCCAAGGCAGTCATACACTGAGGCCCACTCCAGAAGGAACACTGGCCTCAAGTCCAGAAAGACTTGATTTGGAAATCCAGTCTTTGATACCAGCTTTCTGGCCATGGGCACATTCAACGTCTCTGGGGCCTCAGCTTTCTCTTCTGTAAAATGGTAATAATGCTGTCTACCTCTCATTAAGAATCAGACAAAATGAGGAAAATTGCTGTTCACATCCAAGAAAGAACTGATGGAGTCTGAATGCAGATCAGACATATACTATTTTTACTTTACTTTGGTTTTTTTTTCTTTTGGTCTGTTTCTTCTTTAACAACATGCCTGATGAGGAAATATGTTTTCCCTGATTACACATACATAACCTGTATCAAATTCCTTACCATCTTAGGGAGTGGGGAGCAAAGGGAGGGAGAGAGAAAATTTCAATCTCAGTTTCTAAATGAATGTTAAAATTTGTCTTTACATGTAATTAGAAAAAATACTATTTTTTTAAAAACTAAGATGAGAAAGAATGTATATGAAGGTAAACCTTAAAAGCAACTAGAACTGTGAGCTGTTTGTTGTGTTATCAGGTGTCCAGGAGCCCCAAAGAAAGAAGGCCTCAATCACACTGGATGCCAGCAGTCAGACAGAATGTGCCAGGCACTGTGCTAAGCACTACAAATACAAAGAAAGGCAGACACTCACATTCTGTTAGAGAAATTAAAATGCAGATGTGTAATTATGTACAGACAAGATATGAACAAAATAATTGAAAAGTAATCCCAGGGGAAAGGGCCCTACCCATTGGGGGAGCAAGAAAGGTCTCTGCAGAAGGGGCATGTGACCGGAGTCTTGAGGGAAGCCAGGAGGTGGAGGAGAGGACAAGGGGCATCAAAGGCCTGCATGACCACAGACACAGAGACATGGAGCTGAGAAGTGGACTGTCATGGCTGAAGAAGCAAGGAGGCCGTTGTGGCTGGATTGTAGCTTATAAGAGGAGAAATAAAATAGAAGAAAACTGGAAAGATAGGAAGGGACCGGCTTGTGATGGGCTGTAAATGCCACACTGGGGATATCTGATCCTGGAGGAAATACAGAGCCAGTGGAGTTTATTGATTAGAGAGGGAGGGGCAGGCCATGTGGGTCATTCCTGCACCTCAGAAAAGTCACCTTGCAGGTGACTGCAGATGGATCATGGTCAGGAGAGACACCAGTTAGAAGACTCTGGTTAAATAGGCGGGGCAATAGGCAATGAAGGTCTGAATTAGGATGGCAGCCGTGTGAGTGAAGAGGAGCTCTTACGTGAGGGAGGCCGAAGTGACTAAATCTGACAACAGGTTGGATGTGGGAGGTGTGGGCAAGCTGCCAAGGACGGGGATTTAAAATGGGGGGAGAAAAAAAAAGTTGTGTGGCTATAGTTCCATCTATTGTCCCTATTATATTTTTGTGTTAATTCCAAAACATAAACAGGTTCTTTCTTGTTTAACTTCTGTCTTCCTTTCTTTCTTTCTCTTCCCTTCTTTCTTTTAAGCCAGAACTCAATGATTTCATTTCCCATTGAGGAAACCCCCTCTAGCAATGCCAGTGAGCAATGGGAACCTGATTTACCTTGCCCAGTCTTTTTTAATTCTAGTGCCTCCCCTTGCAGATTAATCACTATTTCTGCGTAGTACATGATTGTTTATATGTTGTCTTCCCCATTAGATGGTGAGCTCCTTGAGGGCAGGGACTCTTTTGGTTTTCTTTGTATCCCCAGAACATGGCACACTTCCCACCACAGAGCAGGCTCTTAATAAGCATACTGACCATCTGACTGACTCTGCGACTTATAGTCTTAATAAGTAGCCTAAAGCTCTGAGAGTTTAATTTACTTAACCCGGGGACATTGAGCTGGGCTGTCTGCGTGTCTGTGTGTCTCTGTGTGTCTGTGTGTGTCTCTGTCTCTCTCTGTCTCTGTCTCTGTCTCTCTCTCAGAACTTGAACCCAGGTCTCTCTGACTCCAAGGCTGGTTTTCTGTCCACTTTCTTTTCCTTTGTATTCATTCAGCATCAGAATCATAACAAATAGGCTTGGTTTCTGTGGTTTTTGCCTTTAGTTTTCCCTGGGTGGGGTGGGACTAAAAAGAGCTCCCTGGGAACTTTAATCACACACACACACACACACACAAAACACCTTTCTCTCAGAAATATTATGCCTGTCCCTCTAAACGCCACCCCCCATCCACCCAAGATTATTGGGTTCCTTCCAATGATTTGTTTCATGAAGTATAAACAGAAATTTATAGCTCACAGTTTTGACCCATTTCATTGCTTTCAGCAGAGATTACCTCAGCAATGAATGCTGGGTAAGGAGGAGGAAAGCACTCATTACTCTAGCAAAGACAGAATTGGAGATATAATCTGCAAACCAGATGGGAAGTCTATATATATATATATATTTAAAATATAGTGTCAGCTTTTTTTAGTATCAATCCTGCTATTCTTTTGCATGTCCCCAAAACCTCTGCCTAAATCCTCAGTCTTCTGTCAACATTATCAACAAATGCTTATCCATTTTCCACTCGAGGATCCCCAGAGGTAGTTCATCCCACTTTTGACAGGGTTTTTTTCTTTATATTGACTTGAAAAGTACTTCACTATAACTTTTATTTGATCCGAGATCTAGAGCTGGAAGGGAGGGACCTCAGAGGCTATCAGGTCCAACCCCCTCATTTTACAGATAAAGAAACTGAAGCTCAGAGGGGTTGTGACTTGCCCAAGGTCACTTGCTCATAAGCAATTGACAGTCAGGATTCTTGCTTTTTAAGGCCAAGTAAAATAAACCTAATCCCTCTACTCCCAGTCATTTCTTCTAAGAGTTAAAGAGAGTTTTATGCTACCCCTTAAGGCTTCTTTTCTCTAAAATATACAAACATGCTTCTTTATTCCTCACACACCATGGTCTTGAGTCCCCTTACCATCCTGATTGCCTTTCTCTGGATGTAGCCAAGCTTATCAACATGCCTTCTAGTGTGTGGACCTGAATTCCCAAACTCTGTACCAAGATGGTGATGGTGGTGGTGGTGGTCATTGTCCATCATGGTCCAAGAGGACCAATAACCATGAGGGCAATGTCTTAACTTTCTCATAAATTGGATTTAAGTGAGGCAGAGCTGTGAAAAGTCATCATCCTTGCTCTCTCCTCCAGTCATCAAAAGATTTTGCCCAGCTCTGCCTCACTTAAACCAAGATGTGGTCTGACCAGGACAGTAAACGAGTACAGTGTTGTTATCATCTCCCTCTTTGTATTAACATACTTGCTCTACTTCTTTATTAAAAACAATACCTCACCTTTATGGAATGTTTTGAGGTCTATAAAGCACTTTCCTCAAAAGAACCCTGCCTTACAAGGCAGCTAATATAGGTATTTTCACCATTTTGAGATGAGAAAATGGAAGTTCAGAGAAATTAGGTGACCTGGCCCAATAACCACATGGCCAATGTGTCAGAAGCAGGATTAAACACCTCCGCTGCTATGGCTGCAGTGTTACACTGTTTACTTAAAATGAGCCATTAAAGCTTTTTTGTTAGCTTCAGACAGCAGGAGGACTTTTGGGACACCCTGTATTTATCTTGCAGCCCTCCAAAATACTAGGTAGTCATTGTCTTTTGTTTGAATTATGAATTCATATCAATTGAGCAAAACTGTGTTAAAGTACCTGCTTATTTTCAAGGCACTGTGCTAAAAGCTGAAGTTAAAGAGATATACGTGGCCCCTGTCCCTAAAGAACTTATGTTTTACATACCCAGATCTAGTCATATTTCTTCCATCTTATGTTTATACTATTGATTTTTAACCCTAAACGATGGGTTTTATGATAATCCCTGTTAAATGTTACTTCATTAGATTTGGGCCATCCTTCTAACTTGCTGAGGGTTTTTGGTTTGGTCTTGGTGGGGAGGTGTGGGGGGGGAACTTTGTTTATTTGAATTGCAGTTTTGTCATGTAGAATATTAGTTTCCCTTCCCAGACTCATGCCAGCTGCAAAAGATTTTTCCTTTCTTTGTCATCAGCAACTTTGATGAGCATGTCTCTGAATTTGCCTTCATCTGAATCATTCTTAAAAACATTGAACAGAAGCACAGGGGAAGTCTGGACACATTCCATTGGAGGCCTTCCTTCAAGCTGACCTTAGTCAAGAATCTCTGGGTCCAACTGGTTCTAAATCCACCCAGCAGGGCCCTCATTAGCTGCTGTTGTTTCATCTTGTCCATAAGGACAGGCTCTAATGAAAGAGTTTCTGAATGATTTCTTATTTTTTTTTTTAGCAGACAGAACAGGGGGAAAAAAACAAAGGGAAAAAAAGGCAAAGAGAAGAGAACTTCCATCCAACTGTGTGTTTTTTCCTTAAAAATTATCCCCTTTGGAGAGCATATATTTACTGTTTGAACAACATCATAACACGGCAGATAAAGTGCTGCACTTGAAGTCAGAGATTGTGATTTTGTTGTTCAGTTTCAGGCATGTCCAACTCTTCCTGGCCCAATTTGATGTTTTATTGACAAAGATCCTGGAGTGGTTTGCCATTTCCTTCTCCAGCTCATTTTACAGATGGGGAGACTGAAGCAAACACGGTAAAGTGACTTGCCCAGGGTCACACAGCTAGTAGGTATCTGAGGCTGGATTTGAACTCAGGAAGATGAGTTTTCTAGACTCCAGGCCAGGCATTCTGTCCACTGTACCATCTAGATTCAAATCTCTCTTCTAACATTTACTAAGTTATGATGATGAGCAAGTCCCTTGACTAGAATTTCAGCTTATGCATCTCTAAGATAGGGATAATAATACTGTATAGTACCTGCCTCGCAGAGGCAAATGAAAGAATTCATATAAAGTATTTTAAAGTATTAATAGATGCTGGTTATTATTTCTGCCATACCAGTGATGTTGCCTTTGTTCAAAGTCTTTTTTTTAATTCCTTTGGAATTCCCTTCAGTACCTATAGCTTATCATTTTAAATATCTTCCATTCTGGTACATCACCATGTGTTTAAGACTGATTGGGTATTTTTTAAGTCCCCAAAAGGCATTTCAGGACAAACTTGATGAACAGGTTGGGTGATTAAGCGTAGTGATGCTGTTTAAGATTGGAGAGGTGTGACTGTGGATTAGTAAGACTCATTGCCTTGTGAGAAGTTGAAAATGGTACCAAAATCATAGAACCACCAAATTTACAAGTTGGAAAAGAACTCAGAGGCCATCTAGTCCAAACCATACCCAGAAGGGATCCAACAAACAGTCATCCAGCCCCTAGGTGAAGCCCTCCAAGGACCACCCATTAGACTTTTGGACAGTTCTAACAATTAGCAAATTTTTTTTTTACATCGGGCCAATTGGCCTCTTTGCCATCCACTGCTACTACTTCTACCCCGAGGGGCCATACAGAACAAATCTAATCCCTTCTCCAAATGACAGCCCTTCAAACACTCCATCAGCTATGATGCCCCCCTCCCCAGTCTTCTCTTCTTAAATTAGAATCACTTCCTATAACAGTTTGAATAATGGCTCTGTGTGAGTTCATGGAGATTTAAAAATGAAACTTGATCAGCTTCTTCTGCCCACTTCATTTCCTACATTTGGTAGCAAAGTCCCCTCCATATGAGTGATTATGTGGTTAACTTAGCTTCCACACTAGGACTGGGAAAATGTGAGAACCTAGACACAAGACTTAGGGTCCAAATGATATTTGTAAAGGATATCCTTCACAGCCAGCTGGAGAGGGGTGCAGCTGGCCTCTAAGTCTGCATCTGTACGAAGGAATGGGTGGATGCAGTCTTCTGCAGGAAACCTTTCTCAATCCTCTTTAATTTTAGTGCCTTCCCTCTGGTGAACATTTCCAATTTATCCTGCACAGAACTTGTTTGTACACAGTTATTTGCAAGCTGTCTCCCATCTTAGACTGTGAGCACTTTGAAAGCCAAGATTGTCCTTTGCCTTCCTACCCCCAGCCCAGAACACCGTGCCTGCCTGGTACATAGGAGATGCTTGATAAATGTCTGCTGACTGATTTGAAGGGTAGATGAATGAAAAAAAACATTCATTAAGCTCTAACTATGTACAAAGCACTGTACTAAGCTTTGGATATACAAAAAGAAAAGTAAGAAAGTCCCTGCTTTTAAAGAGCTCACATTCTGATAGAGGAGACAACATAAATGAAAAATCTCAGCCACAAGCCAAAAAATATATCACTTTCCTATGTCAGACCATTTGACAATGCCAAGGACTTTGGTGACAGAACTTTCTTTTCCAAGTCTCCTGTAACTATAGGCTATAGGACCTGCATCTCCATGGGGGTTACTCCAAGGATGAAAGCTTCAGGACTGGGCTAGAAGCAGGACCAGTAGTCTGGGGGTGCTGCTGCCCCTAGGACTCTGGGGCTTACCTGTCCATCCACAGCCGCTGCTGGTGGCAGCAAGGAAAGTGTGCGCTTCTCCCAAACGTTTGATCCCATCACTTATGGTTGTGAAGTCCAGGCTGGAAGCAGGGCTGATGGCCTTGAGGGCCCTGCCACTTCCAGACTTCTTGAGTTCTTAGACCTAGATCATCTCTGTCAGCATCTGAGAAGATTTGGTGTTTACTGAGGTGGTAGAAGAATCCAAATTGCCCTAAAACACTATACTTTGTTTTTCTCACGCACGCACACACACACGCACACACACACACACACACACACACACACACACACACACACAACCATGCACTCTTCTAAGCTGGCTTGCCTACATAGGACAAGTTCTGTCTCTAATGTATATTTGAGTTGTTCTCTCCCTTCCAGGGTTTCAGAATGCAAATTGGAGAACAGTAAGGTCTTATCTGCTACTTCAACTTCCAGATTTACAATTTGGAGATCTTTGAGCATCAGTAATAAGTTAAGGGGGTTGAGAACATAGATCGGATTATTTTCCAGTTTAATCAAGGCTGGCTAACAAAGTTTATGTATGACTTCATCTATGATCTCAGGTACCATGGGGCTGTTTGAGTCCAGCTAGACATTTATCTATGAAGCTTTAATTGGAGAAATGAAGAAAAACATCTCAGCAAATTTTAGGGGTAAAAGCAAAAGAAAGTGAGAAGCAATTAAAACCACATAGGCATATAGGAGAGCAATTAATATGGGTAAGAGACTTCCCAGGGTCTCCGCCTCTTGGAATTCTGCCTCTAAATGGCCTGGTCTATGCCAGGAAGATGGCCTTGGATTGTCCTCTGAAGTAATGAAAGTCCCCCTAATGGAGTGCTGAGAACTTTTCCCAGGGGTATTCTATAGAAGAATCCTCACTGTAGGGGGTGGAAGTCTGGTATACAAACATCCTAACATGGAGAAAAAGATTGTATTAATATAGCCACATTTAAACATGTCTAAACATGTATATAGTCTCTAATGAGAAAACCCAATTAATTTGTATTCCTCTGAGGAACGATGGCAAACTTGGCAGTTACAAAATTCTAAGAAGCAAATATATTCTTGAGCACATTATTTAAAAAAAAAAAGTCATAGAAACCACAAATCTAATACCACGAAATGGATTGTCTTAGTTTAATGAGCCCTAGAACACTCCATGCTAAACATCCACCCCCAGTCTTCTCAACCAATAAGGTCTTTCACCATCCTGATGGCCCTTCTCAAGCCACTAGTCAGCTTATCAATGTGATGATTATTGTGGTGGCCAGTACTGCAGGTGAGGTCTCTAAGAGGTTGAACTTAACATCATTGAGTTCATCTTGTTAGAGCCAGCACTCATACCTGAAGAAATCTTTTGAATCCTAACTCTGTCATCCATTTTATTAGCCACCCCTTCGAGCTTTTGGTCACTGTAAATGTGATGCTCGTGCCATCTGTGCCTTTATCCAAATTGCCAATAAAAACATTAAACAGCATAGGGCCAAGCCCTGTTTAACATCACTTGGGTATTCAGTTGAAGACTTCCCACCAAGTTGACATTGAACCTTTAACATTTACTCTTTGAGTCCAGCCATCTGAACAGTTCTAAATCTCATTATTGCTTGGTCAGAGTCTAAACATCATCTTCACAAGAATACTGTGAGACATTTAATCGAAAGCTTTGCTAAAACTCTAGGTAAACTTTATTGACAGTAATCTTTTTGTCTACTAGTTAAGTAACCCAGACATAAAAGGAAATGAGATTAATCTGGAATAACTTAGTCTTGATGAAACCACTCTGACTCTTAGTAATCATAACTTGCCTTTCTGTACATTTGCCAACCAATCTCTTTAATGGTCCAGTCTGGAATTTTCCTTGGAATCAAAGTCAAGGTCATTGGCCTCTAGATTACAGGTTCTGTTCTCTCCCTCCTAATCCCCCAGCGCCCCCCTTTAAAAAAAAAAGAAGAAAACCAGGAAACATTTGCCTCCTCCAATCTTTTGGTAGCTCTCTCCTTTTGTATAATCTTTCAGTTTTCACTGTTGGTAGATCAGCAATCACATCTGCCAGTTCTTTCAGGCCCCAAGGATATATTTCATCTGGGACATATGACTTGAATTCATCAAGGCCGGGTGCTTTCTTACCTTGTCCATACTTATCTTAGGTGTCCTTTTGTTTATTCATTTCAAACATGTTCAACTATTCATGCCCCCATTTGGGGTTTTCTTGGCAAAGATACTGGAGTGGTTTGCCATTTTCTTCTCCAGCTCGTTTTATAAATGAGGGAACTGAGGCAAATAGGGTGAAGTGACTTGCCCAAGGTCACACAGCTAGGGAGTGTCTAAAGCTGGGTTTGAACTCAGGAAGATGAGTATTCCTGACTTCAGATCCAGCACTCTAATCACTGTGCCACCTAGCTGTCCCCAGTCTTGGGTATTTTCTCCTCATTAATTATTTTTGTTCCGTCATTTTCACGGTAAAAGTCATTCTCCTTAGCAAAAAAAGACAAACAGAAGCTATAGTAGCTCCAATAATGTTTTGAGCAATGACATCCTGGTCTGACTCTATGTGTAGCTTGGTGTGTATCTGGCTGGTTTCCTTTTTCATACTGTCTTTAAGTCAATACATTTAAGATCTGGAATGATCTTAGTATCAGAACAGCTCATTGATAGCATTATAACTCCAGAGCCTGGCATAGAGTAGCCTTTTAAATGCTTTGAGTCCAGACCCTAGGATTTGAATCCAAGTCTTTCTGGTTTCAAGTCCAGCACTCCATTCATTATGCCACACTGCCTCCTTGTGTTATTCTTGACCAATATAAACCTTTGTGACTGACCTCTGTTACTAGGATTGACCATGATTTCTCCTTTGGGGTCTTAAGTCACTGGTTATTGTATTGTCAAGGCAATAGTCACATCACTGATGGCGACTACGAATATGCCAGCATAGTTCTAAACTGCAAAATATAACAGATTCTCATATAGAAAACAGAAGCAAAACATTTATTTAGACACCAGAAAACCGAATCCATAGCAACAAAGAGGTTAATATACCTTATCACTGCAGAAAGCAACACCATCCCAAAGCCTTCCGCCTAATCAGCCTTCCCACAAACAAACACAGTCCTAGCTGTCTTCTTGCCTGCATCCTCTCCTCCCTCTGTTCTAACTGTTCTGACTCATTTCTTGCTCCTCCCGTTCAGCAAACTCCTCCCACCACAGGCTCCATGTGCTTACATTTGGCCTATTAAGGGGCAGGGAAGATCTTCAAATTACCAATATCATTACAGTTACCCAGACTGTTGGGTGCCAAGCTTGAGTGTTTCAGCCCACACAAGAGTAGCTCATAAGCAGACCCATACTTACATATTTGTTTTGTAACCAGTAATCTCTACAGGGTAAGAACAGTTCTTGTGCCATACACAACAACTCGTCTCACTTTAAAGTCATGCCTTACAATATTAAAATGTAATGCAAGTATTTGTGCTGCACAGAACACACACACACACACACACACACACACACACACACACACACACACACACACACACACCCTGAAGGAATCACTTCTTTCCCAGCCTAACTTCTTTTTTTAGCTTTCTTTAGATATTTCAGAATTTCATTTAGTGGAAGATATTGAAACCTTAGAACAATATCAAAGAAGTGCTTTCTTGAACTTACAACTCCATTTTGTTAACCTTTCTGTAAAAAATAATTTGGAAAGACATATAGCAAGAGGCTTTTGTGGCAGCAAAAAACTAGAAGCAATCAGGAGGGGAAGGACGGAACAAATTTTGGTATATGAATGTAGTGACATTACTGTGCCAAAAGAAATAAAGAATATTACCAATTCAGACAAATATGGAAAGACTTGTAGAAATGAATAGAAGCAGGTGGGCAATTTGTACAGTGACCCACTAATATGAGGAGAAACAAACTAAAAGACCCTCGGAATTCTTACCCAAGCAGCGATCAGCCACGACTTCAGAAGACTGATGACGTGACATACCTCCTCCTTCCTGGCAAAGAGACATGGAATTGAAAGAAACACAAAATGAATCATCAAGTTCAACAAGCATGTGTGGGGGTGCCGTGTGCCAGGCAGTGCGCTAAACTCTGGGGATCCAAAAGAAGGCAAAAGACAGTCTCAACTCCCAAGAGGCTCCCATTCTAATAGAAGAAACAACATAAAAAAAACAATTATGTGCAAGCAATAGATGTGTGTGTGTGTATAGTATATACATATATACACACTTTTTTCGAAAGTACAAAACAAACATAAAATACAAAAGAAATATATATTTAATATTTCCTTTTTCTGTCGATCAATAAATGGTTTTTAGGGATTATATTTTATAAAGTGATTTACTTGGATACTTAATGAGAAAATGCCCATTTTGTCCAAATAAGATGTATCAACAAACTTAGGGTAAGAGGTGAATCCCTGAATAAAATTGCTGAACCTGTAATTTTATTGCTCTCAAGAACTCCTGAATGAGGAAAGTCCCTTCACCAATACAAGTTGTCACTTCCATTACAATTTAGAGTGTAAGAGAATTACCTGTGTCTCAAAGACTTGCCCAGAGTCAAAGAGCCAATCTGTGTCCGAGGCTAGACTTGAACCAGGTACTCTAAATTCAAGGCCAGTTCTCTAACCACTACCACACAGCTCCCTCTTGGGACAATAGATTTTTTCAAAATTAAAAGTGAAATGCTCCAGAGTCAGGGATAAAAAGGCAAATGTGAACGCAACTGTTTTCAGTATTTCCTCTTTGATCGTAATGATGGAAGAATGAGAAAAAACAAATCAGGCAGCCCTTTCCTTCAGAATAGTGACTTGGGGCAGTGTGTGTTGGTTGCTCTCCCACAAGCATCTCTACCAGCATCGTGGCATCTTACACAGAAGGCACTCAGCAGATACTTGCTGGCTTACTGATTTTGTGGAATCTTTGTATTTGCTGTTTCTTAACATCCTTGAAAGTGGCAGCTTGCCAAAGATAACCTTCACCTGATCTTCTGTTGATAGTGTCCTCAGTCCTTTTTTTTAAAGTGTATTCATACATAAACTGGAATGTACATGTTTTTTTCCCTGATTCTGTATGCAGGCCAGAAGCATTCTATACATGTTAAATTATGATAATTATAACATAAGCTGCAGCTGCAGAATCATGGTGCCATAGTAGAACAAAAACCCAGAGAAGATTTAATAGATAGCAAAAGTTAGACATTTGCGAATACCAAGTTTCTAGAAAGACCCGAGTTCTTACCTGCCCAGAGAGTCCCACAGAAAATTTAGAGCCATCTCTCTTAGAACATGAGTGAAGAATGGAAACCAGCCTTTTGCAGGAGACGCACCAGCCTACAGAAGGCAGTCACTGGGGATGTGTGTGAGTGTTTTTGTACATATGTGTGATAGAGATTCATAGAATCATCAGCTATTATCACCAAAAGGTCCCCTACAGATCGAACCCATTCATTTTGCAAATGAAGAAACCGAACCTCCAGAGAAGCGAAAATGATATGACAACCATCAGGCAGGTCAGTGTTTCCGTAATAACTGATACACCAACAAGGAAATTCTGTTTTGCTCAACAGACATTTTTAATTTTCTTTCATTCAAATAAAATGAGCATTTCCATATACAAAGTAGAACAGAAAAGGAGGATTGTTTATGAAACTGTAAATCTCTATTGCATACAGCGTGCTTTTTCCTTTTGAGTAGATGATAACTTCAACATACAACTTTTATTTCTCAATTAACAAGCATTTATTTTCCTTCCCTCCTCCCCCACCCATTTAGAAGAAAAAATCCTCACAACACATATTCATTGTAAAATGAAATGAAACAAAATTACCAAATTATCCATGTCCACAAAGTATATCTTCCTCATCCTGTTACGTCAGGAGGTAGGAAGTAGATCAGCATCAGTCTCCCGGAATCATGAGTAGTCAATGCATTGGTCAGAGATTTTAAGTCTTTCAAAATTTTTGGTCTCTCCAGTGTTGCTACTGTCTCCATTGTTCTCCTGGTTCTACACACTTCCATCTGCATTTGTTGAAATATAACTTTCTAAACTGTCAGGCTCATCTGTGCTTCCTTCTAACTTAAACAGCAATATCTGTATTTCATTCTGCTCTCTTCCCAGCATTTTTAAAATTTTCTTCAATGACTCTTTTCTTTCTTTTCTTTTGGCAACCCCATTAGTCATCCTTCTTTACTCCAGCATCCTCACCCCTCCCTGAAGAAAAGAAAACTCTCTCAACAAACTTTTTTTTTTTGCTTTTTGGAGGGGGGGAAAGCAGGGTAATTGGGGTTAAGTGGCTCACCTGAGGTCACACGGCTAGTAAGTGTTGTGTCTGAGGTCGGATTTGAACTCAGGTCCTCCTGACTCCAGGGCCAGTGCTCTATTCATTGCACCTCTGCCGCCCCTTAACAAACATTTCTTGGACTTGCTTTACATGCAAAGCACATGGTACCTATTGTCACTGAGGACACAAAGCAAAAGAAGAAACAATCCCTGCCCTCAAGAAGTTCATCATTTCACAAAAACATTAAAAAAGCACATGTAACTGATTTTACAAAAACCCACTGCCAGTACAAAGTTCCATGGAATCCTATTTAAGTCGTATTCCTAAGCTTGCTCATCTAACAACTGTATCGTAATCAGCCAGCATTTATTAAGCACCTGCCTTGTTCCAAAGTCAGTCCTAGGTCCTGTCGTGGATCTATGACTATGCTGGGCATTCTGCATATACCTCATTTGATCCTCAACAACTACCCTGGGAGGGAGGCTCTGTTTATTGTCCCTATTCAGTCTAGTAGAGAAAATGACACAAATATAGTATGTGAGAAACATAAATCTGTAAAGATAGTAACTCTAAGATAGGCTTTCTAAGAGAGACCCAGAGGGCCTGGGGCACTTCTCACTTCTCTAAGCTCATATGCCTCCCTCCCTCCAGGAAGTCTGGGAGAATCAGAAAATTGATTTGTGGTGCTTCCCCATGTCGCAGGACCTGCAAGCCCCTTCCTACCCTGATACTGTGCAGCGTATAGTATAACAGGAATTTATTAGGTGGTACTTTTGGTAATCACAAAGATTTAGAAGCAAAGTAGGTGCCTGTCAGTTGTACTGTAAGAATCAGTGAATGTCACAAACCCAGAGAAACATGGAAAGATTTATACAAAGTGATGCAAAGTAAAGAAAGCAGAGCCAGGAAGACACACGATGACTACAGCAGTGTCTGTGGAAAGAACAACATTCAGACAGTCAGAATCGAACGCTGTGAAATTAAGGGTGGCCCTGAAGAAGAGAGAGGAGAAGGCCCCTGCCCCACTTCTCTGCAGACACAGGCCAGGATGAAGCATCCAAGGGCGTTTTATGTTATTGACGGCGACACTAGTTTTGCTTCTTTCTATTTTTTTTTAATTTATTGTAAAGGCTGGCTTTCTGGGTTGTAGAAAAGAGAAGGATACATCGGGAAATGTAGATACAGTCAAAATAAAAGAAAGAAATGAAATTTTCATTAAAAAGAAAAAATATCCCTCTCCCAGCAGTGGAAATAACACATGGAGCCTAAGGAAAGTTAATAATGTTTTTGTTACTGTTGCTCAGTCATTTCAGTTGTATCCGACTAATTGTGATCCCATTTCTTGGCAGAGATACTGGCGTGGTTTGCCATTTCCTTTTCCAGATCATTCTACAGATGAGGAAACTGAGGCAAACAGGGTTAAGGGACGTGCCCAGGGTCACACAGCTAGTGAGTGTCTGAGGCCAGATTGACACTCAGGTCTTCCTGATTCCAGACCCAGCACTCTATCCACAGAGCTGCCTCATTCCCCAAAGTTATCAATAGGTTTGATTTACTGATCATATGAGGTCATAGGTGTCAGAAGTCATGTCCTATGGCCCAACCTTCTCATTTTACAAATAGGGGACCTGAGGATCAAGTAGGTTCAAATAACTTGTGCCATCCATGTGCATATATGTACTCTGGAGTGTATCATGTATATTTATTATTACTTTCAAACCTGCTCCCTTCCTGCCTGGATTCTTGTGGTGAAATCCCCAAGAGGAACATTTTCCCCAGAGAAATCCTGTGTCACATCCCTGGAAGCACCCCTAGTTTAAAGACAGTCCGACAGAAGCTGTCTCCTCTCCCATCAGCCACCTCTAGGCAGAGGAGCAAGCACAATGAGGTCTCCTCTGGGGCTCTGAGGATAATTGTACTGTAGCTGAAAATCTCCCCAGCCTCCCTACCTCCTTACATGTATCTATCTGTGTGTTCCCTCTCACCTTTTAAGCTTCAGATATAGACATATGCACATAGAACAGTGCAAACATTTAATATCATTATTTTATTCTGACATCCATTCTACCATGTGCAATGCATTATGCTGGGTACTGAGAGCTGGGACAGATGAAACACAGTCCCTTCCCTCAAGGCAAAGTGTATTGGCAAGAGCCCTAGATTGGAGTTAGAAGACCTGGGTTTGATTATTGCCTCTACCACTCACTAGCCATGTGACCTTCTCAGACTTACTAAAACAAAGGGGGCAGACTCAGTGATCTCTCTAGAATAACTGATCTAGAGCTACAGATCTCAAAGGCTATCCAGCCCCATTCAGCAGATGAGGAAACTGAGAGTCAAGGATGTTTTTATGTGCCCAAGGTTGCAAAAAGAGTAACCATCAGAGGTAAGATTTGAATCCAAGTCTTACAATTTCAGCTCCAATATACTATCATTTTCACAGCATGGGTGGCACTCATGGAGGGAGCATAGAATAGTAGGATAAGGATAAGGTGAAATCTGTTATTACCCTAGTGTAAATCTCCTACTCCATTGATGATCAATAAGCAGTTATCAAATGTCTGCCGTGTTCTAGGATCTGTGATAAGCCGCAAGAATACTGACATAGAAATGAAACATTTCCTTCCCCCCAGGGAGGCATTGCACCTGGGGAGATCACAAAAGACCTCATGTAGAAAATCTGAGCTTTGAAGAAAGTTAGGGATTCTAAGAGTTAGGGGTGAAAAAGGAGCATATTACAAGTGTGAGAAAGAGACTGGACAAAGGCGTGGTGATGGAAGATGGAGTCTCGTGTATGAGGAAGGAAAAAAGGGCCAGGTGGGCTAGACTCTGTCTAGAACGTATGGAGGGCAATTGTGTACACAAAGGCTGCACAGATCCGCCGGAGCTGAGCTGTGAAGAGCAGTCAGAGGCTGTCATGGCAGACAGCAGGGAGTCACCGCAGGAAGAGGAGGGGAAGGGCCACACTTGTGGTAGGACTCGCTTTGCCCACTGTGTGGAGGCCAGGCCGGAGAGGGGAGATCCTGGAGACAAGGAGCGATGAGGAGCCACCGTAAGCCAGAGGCCAGCCCGTGGCAGGTGCTATAGAAGCGTTAGCCATCGACTTGTTGTTAATTATTAGCATGACAGAGTCAGTCCATGGAGGTAAAGCTGACGAGATGTGTGGGGTGAGAGAAGGAACTGGAGGCTGATTCCAGGAATACAAATGGGGGTGATTAGATCATTTGGCCTCAAGAAAAACAGGGAAATTCTTATGTTTTGGGGGATGGGGGGTTAGAAAATGAAGAATAGGGAAAAAAGAGGGCTGTCAGGTCAGAGATGGGGGGAAGAAAGGAAGAAACCGAGGTACAGGTAGAGGAGTCAGCCCCGGTGGGGGAAGAGCCGCCTCTTCATCACAGACTGGAGTAAAGGAGTGGACGGCTAGGTGGCACAGGGGACAGAGTGCTGGGCTCATCTCCTGAGTTCAAATCTGGCCTCAGACACTGACTAGCTGTGTGACCCTGGGCGAGTCACTTAACCCTGTTTGCCTCAGTTCCTTGTCTGTAAAATGATCTGGAGAAGGAAAATACACTTCCATATCTTGGACAAGAAAACCAAGGGAAAATGAAGACTCGGATACAGCTGAAAAATGACTTAACAGCAACAAAACAGGAGAGAATTGGGGGGGGGGGGCGGGTTGAGATATAGAGAAACTATAAGTTGGTCTTGGTGAGGGGAAAAACCACTTCTTCATCAGACTGGAGTAGAGGAGAGAAGGTGGGGAAGGGGTGACATCAAGGAGAGAGATCACACCGAATGTCAGCCCAAAAGGAGGAAGGACACAGAATCCAGGCAAAGGGAGAACCTCCAAAAGGCGGAGATGACGCGGGGCTTACCGGCCACAGAGACTGGGGCCTCTCCATCACGGACACAAAAGGCCTTGGATGTATTTGTCGGGAGGTCATGACCTTTTTTATGCCATGGGCCCCTTATCAGAGTAATGTTTTTAAACAAATAAGATAAATAGAACTACAAAAGAAATAACTCATATTGAAATAATTTTCAAAGAAAAAAAAGCTTTTTAAGTTCACAGGCACTAGGTTAAGATTCCTAGTTAAGTCCTCTGGCATCCATGCACGAGAGGCTTTCTCATGGAGGCTGTTTCAAATGGGAGTTTATGAATAAAATGACAGATTGATCCCATTACTAATGGAAAGAACGTTAGAGCTTTTCCTTATTGCATCAGTGCTTGATACAGACTCAGTCTTGCCAGACCTGCCTACTGTTACTCCCCTCCAGCCCCGAGTGAATAACCCAGGTTTAAGCCATGGACTGGCCATGGTTAGCCATTTAAATATTTGCTTTGACACAGTCCCATAAATTTATATTTAACCTAGTGTTGTAAAATATGTGTAACAGGGGTCCTTAAAGCAATCCAAACCATTCCATGTGTTCAGAGATTGGGCATTTTTCTTTTTAAAATTCCATTGTCTTTTGGATAATAGATCTAAAGAAAAACTAGTGCCCAGCCCCCTCTACTGTACTTTATGTAAATAAGCTAGGAATCCTTGTGGTCCAACCAAGAACAGTTACTTTCTCAAAGGAAAGCACTACCTTTGTTTTTTCTTTTCACCTAACAGTTCAGTGAACTGTTAGGTTACCAGCAGGCTGTCCCTTTTTGCAAGCAACAGATAGAAGGCTGCATTTAGAGTCACAGAGCCTGGATGCAAATTATGGTTCTGCCCCCATGACATAAACTGCTTAATGCCTCAGTCACCTCCTCTGCAGTATGTTCTTGTTGTCATTTGTCCTTTGCTCTTGAGGAGGACTGATGACATGAAGAGTGTCATGTCTTAGCTTGCGTGTGAACTGGATTTAAGTGAGGCAGAGCTACACAAAGTCATCAGCCTTTCTTTCTCTTCCAGAGTCATCAAAGGTCAGGATGACATGGGGATGGCCTGGGATGTAGTGGATGACCTTGGCATCTCTGGTGTCTGACCAAGCTTCATAACACTTGCTCCAGCCACTATCACGGCCATTGGAACAAATTGTTCTCCACCAGGGGAAGTTTTCACATGCTTGGAGTGGACATCCCCAACTCTCAACCAAGTGTGAGGCCCATTGGTTACCCTCAATCTGGTTTAGTCCTTACGCAGAGATGGTTTTACTGAGTGCGGGTGCCCCCACACCAGAGATACTGGTCCTCTTTACTCCCATACACCTCTTATAAAGACACTAGTTCACAGGTTTCCCACCTGTTGGGTAATATTGTAAGAAAACTTGATGTTAGTCTTGCTTTTAGGGAGAGTGGGTGTGGGGGGGTTTGTGGGTGAGGATTTGTTTGGTGGTAGGGAACAGAAGGAAGATACTTGGAGATGGCATAGAAAGAGTACATTGCCCCCCTAAAGTAGTGAAGATCAGATACAGAATAATCTATTACTTTGGATTCTTTTCCTGGAAAAAAACATACACATCTAAAGTGAGGAAGTAGGAGGGTCATTTTTCTAACTTGACCAAGTAAGTAGTCAGTCTCTCATTCTGATTTGGCTCTGGGGGAGGAGTCATTGCAGGATTGTGGGGAGGGAGGCTTGCAGAAGGCACTGACGATTGTCACCAGGAACAGATGTCATGCTCCTTTGGGGGCAGTAATGACGATTGACATTCTTGCGGTGTTCTGTGGTCCACAAATTGTTTTACATGCACTGTCTCATTTGAACCTTGCAACAGCCCTGTGGAATTGGTTCTACAGTATTGTTATCCCTGTTTTAGAGATGAGGAAACCAAGACCCCAGGGTCACACAGCTGATTTGCGTCAGAGGAAGAGCCTGATGCTATGGCTCACTGATTCCAATTCTGGCATGCTAACTACAATACCACATAGACAAGTCTAAGCAGGACAGAAATAAGAGAAGAAGCTGCTTTCAGAATATGCATCTCTATTTCTAACATAATTTTTCATTGCTTTTAATTTACTCCTTTTTAAAAGCCTTCTTACCGTCTGCCTTCCTAATTTGCCCCTTCCTCGTCCCACCCTCCCTGCCTAGTTGTAAGGGCATCTAGGTGGCACAGTGGATGGAGCACTGGGCTTGGAATCAGGAAGACTCATCTTCCTGAGTTCAGTTGTGGCCTCAGATTCTTAGAAGCTGTGTGACCCTGGACAAGTCCCTTAACTCTGTCAGCCTCAGTTTCCTCATCTGTAAAATGAGCTGGAGAAGGAAAAGGGCAAACCACTTCAGCATCTTTGCCAAGAAAACCTCAAGTGGGGCCACAGGGTGGGACATGAGTAAAAACAACAACAAAAAGCCCACGTTATAAAGCCTGGTTCTGTAGCAGTGACTTTTTGGTCCATAAAATCTCATTCGTGATAATAGCTCACATCACATGGTGCTCTGAGGTCTACAAAGGACTTTGCACACACAGTCTCGTTTGGGCCTCACAACGACCCTGTGCAGTAGGTGCCCTGTTACCATCCCTGGGAAAGTGAGGCAGGTAAAGAAACTTGCCCCAGGTCAGGTATTTCAGCCCAAATCTCCAAGTCAGTTGTAACCCGTTTTTGATGTGTTTTAAGGTGTTTTGTTTTGAAGTTGGCTGAGTGCTTGGAAGTGATTGATTATAAGTAAATAGTATTTCGTGAAGGTGAGGTTGTTATAGACCGGTGGTTCTCAACCTTCCTAATGCCGGGACCCTTTAATACAGTTCCTCATGTTGTGGTGACCCCCAACCATAACATTATTTTCGTTGCTACTTCATAACTGTGACTTTGCTACTGTTATGAATCGTAATGTAAATATCTGACATGCAGGATGTATTTTCACCGTTACAAATTGAACATAACCCACAGGTTGAGAACTGATGTCATAGACAAATAGAGATTTTGAAAAGGTGGGATAAAGCTGCGCCTTTAATCCTAAGGTCGTTCAAAGCTGCGGGCAAGGCTGGGCTGAGGGGAAGAAGGGGAACACTGTTGTCCTCGGTTCTTTCCTTGTCCCTCCTTCCCCCGCCTAACTCCAGAATCGGGAAGATTACACCGGGAAATGCCGAGGGGAACTGGAGAGATTCGCTTGCATTGGGGGAGTGAGATGATGGATACATTATCCTTCCTGGCCTTTACAAACCCTTTGGTAGGGGGTACAGGAGAGAAGCCTAGCACGGGGAAGATAGTCAGAACCGTGAATTGCTTTCAGATGGGAATTCAATAAGGTTTCGTGCATTTTTTGGCTATTTTTTATTTGTTTTTAGAATATGAGTTTGATATTAGCTCATAACTGCAGCCGTTTCATTATTTTAATTGCTGCATTTAATGAGCATTACTCTCCAAAGAGCCAGTATTGGTATTACTTCCCTGGTAAAAACCAAGGCCAACCTCGTGGTTTCATACATTGTTAAATAAGATACAGACTTAGAGAGAGGTCAGTACCGCCGGTGGTATATTCCTGTAGAGAGACAGCAGAGGACACTTGTGTTTGAACTAGCAAAGACAGACGACTGAGACAAGCCCAGAGTTCCCTCTGCCTTCTTCAGGTGTCTGGCTTCTCAGCCCCATGCCCTCACTCCCATGGCAGGATCCAGTGCTGACGGGCAGCAAGTCATCTTCCATGGCCCTGGACAGGTGTTCTCGGGGGCTGACTCTTGTTTTCTGGTGTTGTTCAGAGAACCTCTTCCTTGAGAGGGAAGAAAAAAATAAAATCGAAGGAGAAGTACTTCTGCTTTCTGTCTTTGGCTTGTCGTGCCTCCTTTGCTGGATGAATATTGGAAACGTTGTCTACTTGGACTGCAGACCACCAGCTCTGCCTTTAGAACATCTCCACCCCCCCCCCCATCACTGTCCTCCCGTGGCTCTGTGAGCTTTGTCCCCCTCTCATCAGTGAGGTGGCTCAGTGAGTAAAGCGCTGAACCAGGAAGACACGAGTTCTAATTTCACCTCAGACACTGGATGGCTGTGCAGTCCTAGGTAAATCCCTTAACCTCTCTCAGCCTCAGTTCCTCCCCCGTACAATGGGGGTAATAATAGCACCTGCCCTACAGGGTTATTAGGAGGATCAGCCGAGATGTGTGGACAGGGCTTTGTAGACGTCACATATGGCTCTCTACAAATACTAGCTGTCGTTATAACTATCAGCCCCAAAGGGTGAACAGAGAATTATTACCGTGTGTGGATTCTTTTAACAGGATCATAATCATTGACACCGGAAGATAATTTCTTCACTTTCTGTTGCGTAAATATTATATGCAAGTATTTTAAGTCATTTCATCATGAAAAGAAGTGATTTAACATAACTATTATGCTGTATTCTTCATGAAATATGCATTAAGCAATTACGTCTAAAAGTGAGAGGCAAAGGCCAGGCACAGTGCTTCAGGCAATGCGCCCCAGCAGCTGCAAGGATGTGTGATGTATTATTAAATATCTTGATTATTATGAGAGGATGGTCGTTGTTATTAGGCCCCATCCAACAAGGAGCTTTTGATAATCTCCAGGATCAGAAATTACTTTTTGTTAAGATAATTAAATATCTGAGCATAGGTATGGATCGTATCATGTATCATTTGAGAGCACGGCTGCATTAATTAGGCGGGTCACCCACCAGGGAAAGCCCTATAATTGTGACTTTGCTCCTTCAGTATGTTCTATCAGAGGAGAAGAAAATGGCAAGGGATCTTGTCTCATGTCTGGAAGAGTAGCTGTCAGCACCAGCTTGTCAGGCGTCACCTCGGATTGCCAGGTGTCTTTGAAACAGATAATACTGCTGCAGCAGGAGCAGGGACAGGACATGGGACTCTCCTCCATACCCCCTTCCTCCCCCCAACTGACCTAAGACCCTGGACCTTGGGTATACATTTGCAGATTTTTGAGTTGCTCTCATACTTGAAGTCTCAACTAGAAGATCATTTTGGAGAAAAAATAATGTTCTCCCAGTCAGTCTCCTAGGCTGTGGCTCTGGCAGAGTCCCTCCTCATTTATCCTGTGACGATGGACAGCCGGGAACAGAATACACTCTACCCCCTTTCCTTCTGTGTCCAAGAAATCTTCCCTTCTCACCTCACTTGGTTCACTTCAGACGTTCCAGTGAAGGCTTGGCCTTTCTGTACACTTGGCAGCCAAGAAAGGACAAGATTTAGGGCTGAGGGAGGGGCCGACATTTGACTCTTCTATGTGGCATTCTACTCTGTGACTTGGCAAATTACTTACTGTCTCCAGGCCTCAGTTTCCTCATCTGTAAATTGTGGGGGGGACAGTGGAGAGGGGGTGTTTGAACTAACTGATCTCTGTGAAGTCCTGTCTAATAAACAGTCTTAGATCTCTTGGGGGAAAGACTGGATATGGAGGGTGAAAGGGTAGAAGATGAGTGGCTATTTTCCTTTGAGCAGGGAGTTTTAAGGAAGCAGCTTGGTAAAGTGGAAAGGATAGTATTTGGATTTGGAGTCCTGCTGTGGTGATTCACCCCAGTACAGAGGAGAGCCTGGGTTCCATAAACCCACACAGGTTCTGCCGTGCTAGAAAGGCTTAAATCCTGGTGACAGATTACATCTGCTTTCCTAGCACTCAGTAAGACACTTCAAATGGTCACCAGATACTTCAGTATTAGAGACATCAGTACAAAAGTAGTCATAGAAAAGAATAACAGACAGATAGATAGATAGATAGATAGATAGATAGATAGATTGAGGGTGTGTGCATACGTGTGTGTGTGTATGTGTGTGTGTGTGTGTGTGTGTGTGTGTAAAATATGAGTCGTATTTAAGAAACAGAGACCAAAGACTTTTAGGCTACACAAAAACTTGGTACAGAAAGAAACTGAGCGTCTTCATTGCAAATACAAGATGATATCACAGTTAAATTCCTTATATCTCAACGGATAGGAAGTGATTGGAGATGGATGTTTCAGATAGACCTGGGTTCAGATCCTGCCTATGATACCTTCTGCATGACCTTAGGTGAGTCATTTGCGTTCTGTGTACTTCAGGTAACTCCCTAGAAGCTAGCTGCTAAGTCACCGATGGGTTGCAGTCTTCTTTAGACAGAAGTTCCTGGAAGAATCTGGAAGAATGAGGAATTAATTCACAAATCATTCACATATACAGAGGAGGATTTAGGAGAGAAAAAGAGAGTGAATGAGAATACAGCAGTAGGCAGAAGGCCAGTCTTGGAGCCCGGAACCCCTGCCTCTGACACGCCGTACATGATGTGGGCAAACCACAACTTCTCAGTGCCCCAGGCAGTTTCTGGTCAGAATTTGTTTTTGATCTCTACTGGTAAAGAGAATTTCCTGCACAGATGAAGAAATAAAAAGGAAGAAGGAAGGAAGGAAAGGAGGAAAGAATAGTCTGTGTAAATGTTCAATGCTAGGGTATGACTATGGGATTCTCCTATTTCTAAGAAAGGACACTGTCCATTTAGGGCATTTACTTCCCTGATGCTCAGTCCCCAAATAAGGAAATCAAGGCACAAGAACTGAATGGCCTTCAGTTACATACATAATATGCCTGTTATGTATATCATCTATTATTTCTTGATGCCACATCAAATATAGAACAATTAATTTCCCCAAAATGACACACACAGGCTCACAAGCACTTTCTATTTGTTCCGGAGCAATCTCTTTTCTCATGTAGAGCTTGCTGGTAGTTCAAAACAGGACCAATTAGAGATCTTTATCTGCCATTACAGCTCTCAGAAATCTGCTATTATTCCACAGGCACTAAGATCAGCTATATGGGCAGGGATCACTTTAGCTTTGCTTCACAGCCAATGTGGAATTCCCCTCCTAGGATTCACACTAAGCTGCCCTTCCTATCATTCCCTCTAAACATCAGGTTCAGATTCCCTTAGTTCCGCTCTTAACTCCATCTCATCTTAAAGCCTCTCCTTGGAGAGACTTGAGAGAGAATCCGTATCTTTCTCATCCTCTCTCTCTCCCTCTTCCCCCTCTCTTTCTCCTTTCTCCTCCCTCCCCTTCTTTCTCTCTCCCTAGCTTTCCCCTTCTCTTTATCCCCCCCTTTATCTCTTTCTTCCCTCCCTGTCTCTCCCTACCTCTCTCCCCTCCTCTTACTCCCCTCTTCTTTCCTCCCTCTCCCTCTCTTTTTCTCTTCTTCCCTCCCCCTTTTTCTTCTCCCTTTTCCATCTTTCTCCCTCTCTTTCCACTTTAATTCATTCACTCAGTAACTACTACCTCACAAACATATCTTGAGGCCAGCTCTCCCACCACCACACCAGGATCAAGAGCACTGCTTACTGTCCTTTTATAACACAGGGGGTAAATAATGATTTTGTACAGCTGGGTGAGTTTTGTACCCACCCTGCTGAGGTATCTGTCTGTGCCCTGCTGGGACTCTCACCCTGAACACAAAGGGCCTTTCTACAATGAAGGACTAAAAATGCACATGTATGGAACACGCAGTGATCTGAGCGAGGAGCCCTCCCTTCTTCCCACTGAGGAGTCAGATGTCAGGGGGTCCGGAGGGCTAGATTTTACTAGGGGATAGGCCCATAATGATCAATGTCTTTTTATTTTTTAAACTCATTTTTAATAAGCATTTATTTTCTCACCCTCCAACTTTCCCTACACCCAGATTGAAGAAAAGAAAAACAAAACCCTAGTAGTAAATATGGTTAATCAAAATAAATTCTAAAAATAGATGTTTCACTCTGCACCGTGAGGTCATTGTCTCTTTTTCAGAAAGAGGGTCCCGTGCTTCCTCATCAGCCCTCTGCTCTCATGGTTTTATCAGTGCCTTGAGTTCTTAAGTCTTTGAGATTTGCTCATCTTTTTTTTTCTTTTTTCTTCGAGTTTTATTGATATCTTTTGCTTTCACATCAGCCATCTTGCAATGTCTTCTCCCCATCCTCCAATGAGTGACCATCCCATGGAACAAAGAAAAGCAGTTAAGCAATGCCATTACAGCTACATCTTCTAACATTTTATGCAACATTCATACCCACGGTACCCTAATCCAAGGGAAGAAGAGAAAGGCATTTGTGACTTGTTTGATTTCACTTTATAAGACCAAATTGTTTAGCTACCTATTTGTTTTGTGTATTTTATATTTTGTAGGGTAATCACATTTTTTGTAAAAGTGTAACATCTCAATTTGACTGAAACCCTACAAATCCTTATCTGCATTCGTTTAGCCACTGCTCTGCTTAGCTGCCTATCTCTTGTCTCTCTCTTCAGCAATAGTAAGGCGGATACCCTTTCCTCGGGGAGGAGAGATCCAAGGCTTATTACCTTTGCCAATAACAAAAATGTTTGAGAGCCTGGTGGCAAAACTATTGCCATTGGCATCTTTTACATGGACAACATCAAAAGAGCCAGGATGTTTCTCCCTGTTTGTGATCACACCAATTCGACCCAAGTTAGCTCCACCGGTTACCATACACAGGTTACCAGTGTCAAACTTGATAAAATCAGTGATCTTACCAGCTTCTAAATCAATCTGCACTGTGTCATTCACTTTGATGAGAGGATCTGGGTAAC
>CM053583.1:242439997-242480555 GCA_028627135.1 Pseudochirops cupreus | reverse complement strand
TTGGCATCTTTTACATGGACAACATCAAAAGAGCCAGGATGTTTCTCCCTGTTTGTGATCACACCAATTCGACCCAAGTTAGCTCCACCGGTTACCATACACAGGTTACCAGTGTCAAACTTGATAAAATCAGTGATCTTACCAGCTTCTAAATCAATCTGCACTGTGTCATTCACTTTGATGAGAGGATCTGGGTAACAGATAGTACCGGCATCATGGGTCACCAGATGGGGAAGACCCTTTGTACCCACAAAAATTTTCCTCACTTTGCACAATTTATATTTAGCCTCCTCAGCTGTAATACGATTAATGGCAAAGCGTCCCTTTGTGTCATAAACCAGACGGAAATGTTCACCCGTCTTCTCAATGCAATGACATCCATAAAGCCAGCAGGGTACGTAATATCGGTGCGGACCTTGCCATCGATCTTGATGAATCGCTGCATGTAGATCTTCTTTACTTCATCTCCAGTCAGGGCATACTTGAGTCTGTTTCTTAGGAAGATGATGAGCAGGAGACACTCCCTCAGCTTGTGGGGACCTGTTGATGGTCTTGGAGCAAAAACTCCTGTTAACTTATCCAGCATCCAATGCTTTGGAGCTGCTACACGCTTCAAATGCTTCTTGGGACCACGAGCCATGGTTACACTGAACCTGAGACAAAATGGGAACTTTACTCGGCTGTTGGATCAGAGGCTGCGTCTACTTATATGCTGTGTGCGTTTGGCCAAGTCACGGTACCTTTTGGACCTCAGCGTCTTTACCAGATGCACAACTAGCCGGTCCCAAGGCCGCGCGGCAAGAGCGAGATTTGCTCATCTTAACAGTGTTGTTGTGATTGTGTAAACTGTTCTCCTGACTCTGCTCACCGCTCACTGCATCAGTTCATACAGATATTCCCTAAAATGACCCCTTTCCCTGTTTCTTAAGGCCCAATAACGCTCCCTCACACTCGGGCACCATCATCTGCACGGCCATTCCTCGGCTGATGGGCGCCCTCCTTGCCGGTACAAAAAGAGTCACTGTATTTTTGGCACACAGTAATGACCTCAGTCTGCTTCTCTGAAATGGGGAAGCTGCACTGGATGGCTCTGAAGGCTCCTTCCCACTCTCAACAAATTCTCTGAAAGCATCATTCCCCACGACACCCATCCCAAGGTGAGGCAGAGATCTGGCCCATAGGATGTGCCAAGAGAGATCACAGAGCCCCATCATGCACAAGTCTGTGCAAGAACATGCCTTGGCCTGTGTGTCCAAGTGAAGCAGGGAGGTGACAACCACACAGCCCATTACTGGCAACCCTAAACAGAAACTCAGGTCTCATGACTCCCAGTGATACAGTGGATGGAGCGTAGGGCCTGGAGTCAGGAAGATCTGAGTTCAAATCCAGCCTCAGACACTTATTCACTATATGAACCTGGGCAAGTCATTTCATCTCCCTCAGACTCAAGTTCCTCAACTATAAAATGGAGTTGGTAATAGCACCCACATCACAGGTTGTGAGGATCAGACGGGATAAAGTGCTTAGTCCAGGGCCCTGGCATATAATAGGTGCTTCATAAATGTTTGCTTCCTACCTTCCTCCATAGTCCAGCGGTCTCTGCATTGTTGTTGTTCAGTTGTGTCTGATTCTTCATGACCCCATTTGGGGCTTTCTTGGCAAAGGTCCTGGAGGGGTTTGTCATTCCCTTCTCCAGCTCATTTTAGAGGAGGAAACTGAGACAAATAAGGTTAAGTGACTCACCCAAGGTCACACAGCTAGTAGGTGTCTGAGACCAGACCTGACTCAAGTCTCTCTGACTCCAGACCCAGGCCCTATCTGTCATGCCAGCCAGCTGCCTCTGTTATGCTATCACACCACACACTTCTCCTCCTACACCTGAAGTCCTCCCAACTTTAAAAGAAAGCAAAGGATGTCGCGTTCTGTTTGTAAGAGATTAACCCCAGAGGATCAGAGAATAGTAGATCTAGAGCTGCAAGGGCTCTTAGAGGTCACCTGGTCCAGCCTCTCCATTTTACAGATGAGGAAACTGAGGCCTAGGAAAGTTAGATGATTTGCCCAAGGTCACAGGGGCAGTAAGTGGCAGAGCAGGCTTTTAGCCTCAGGTTCCTGGGTTCCCTGACTCTCCACGTCTAAGGTGCTCTACGTTGCCCCAGACCACATGTCCATGGTACAGGGAAAGAACAGGAGACTCAGAAGACCTGCTTCATGACCAAGCTCTAGGGCTAAGAAGCATCGGTGACCTTAGACAAGTCATTTAACTTGCTCATCAGCAATAAAAATCGATACTTGAATGACATACCTTAGAGGGGTTTTTGTGAGAAAAGAGCTTTATCAGTTATAAAGCTATTGTTAAGTTTATATTATCCTAAAGCTCCCCCTGCCCACTGGTACTAGATGCAGCCTGGTACTTTGATGCCAGGTATGACAGTGCCAGAACCCCAGAGGTTCAAACTGGACCCCTTCCCTCTGGGCTCCAGTGAATTCAGAATTCCTTCCAAACAAGTCCTGTTTCTCTAGGACAATGGTTGTCAACCTTCCTAATGCTGTGACCCTTTAGTACAGTTCCTCATGTTGTGGTGACCCCCAACCATAAAATTATTTTTGTTGCTACTTCATAACTGTAATTTTGCTACTGTTATGAATCATAATGTAAATATCTGATATGCAGGATGTATTTAAATCGAACATAACCCATAGGCTGAGAACCGCTGCTCTAGGGTCTACTGGAGCAACACAAGACCTTCAAGCATAGAATAAACCCCAACTATCCAGTGAAGACTAGACTCCAGGAATATATGGCAGTAATACCGAAAAGCCTCGTATGGATTTGGTTGTTCACCGAGTGTAAACATGGCTATGTGTTGTGCAAGTACACATTGCTACATGAGATTAAGGTGACTAAAGTGTTGGGGACTGGCCTTTTTTATTATAATATGCAGATGCGATTATAGTACAGTTCACTAGCAAAAAATGGCATTGTATATGGCGATCAGCAGATTCCATTTCTGTTTTCCAAGGGTTTTTCCCCAGGCATTTCACCGTCTCTTAGGTTGTATTTGCTGTGATTGTGAATTGTCTTATACAGTCCACCTGGAATCATTTATTCATATTGTTCTGGGAATCGGCCCACACGGGTACATTTTTCAAAGTTTCCTACATCCTTCTCTTTGTACTCCTCCTCCTCCTTCTTGATGATGATGGTGATGATGGTGATGTTGTGTTTTCATAGAATTTCTATGCCTACATAAAAGACCTCTAGTCCCTACCTTTCTCCCTTTAACAGCCTCAAACATTCTTTGTATAATCTTCACCTTTACTTGAAACCTAGATCTTTAAAAAGACTGTCCAAATTTGTTGGAATTTGGGTTCCTCAGCACAGCATGCACTTATTTCTCTTCTCACATTAATTTGGGGGGTAGAACCTTAAAACCATTTACTAGCAGAAGGAATGTTTGATGAATGGTTGAAACAGAACAATATAGCTGCTCCAAACGTATTTAGAGATGTCACCCTTGCCTTAAAGGAAATCATTTAGAGAGCAATTATGTTTCAAAAGCAAGTCATTCCTGTAAAGGATTGAAATTTAAATCAAGATTTCTAGGTTGGGGATGTTGTAATTACAGTGCCTGCAGTGATTTCTGCTGTTCAGTGAAGGGTCATTTCATCAGAGAATTGCCTCAACAAATCTGAAAAATATGAGCCTGTATTTACTTAAATTGTTCCAAAGAGAATCACACATGGATATATAAAATGGACATTTTTAAATAACACCAAGTCATACTAATATAACCACTATGATAACACTGAAATGATCATTTTAATTGCTAAATGTATATATATTTCCATATGTGTTTGTCCATGTGTCTGTAACACACGCATACACATACACACATCATAATATTGCCATAGTTTTTTTTTAGTGTCAAGAATTAAACTGTTTAGGCTATATTCCCTGAAGAGGCCCCTAAAGCAGGATAATCTGCTTCAGTTGCTGTTGGCATGCACGCTGTGAATGGCATGAAAATCTGGGCAAAGCCAAGAGGTTTACTCTTCTTACTTAACACCATATAAATTATCCAGTTGGGTTGATCTTGGTTATTGACAGAAGGCAGTCTTGTTATTGCTATGACCATTTCACAGTAGCTTTTCTTTTTTGATAGTATCCATTATTGTGTATGTGTCTTCAGAATATTTGGTCAGTGATGGCTCTAGTTTACTGCTTAAAGAGGGATGAAGTTAACAGTGAGTGCTGTTCCCAAGCTGTGCATTCACAATAGTAACCACAGATTAAAGCCCTATAAAAATCTGCCCAGACTGCAGGGATGTAATGGACAAAGTGCCATATTTATCTAATAAAAAAAAATCTCTTTAAATTTCCATTATATCTCACCTGATTTTCATGACTCAAATAATGTTCTCTTTCTAGGTAACATTTTTCCTCTAAGGAGCTCAAAGGATGTGATCCAGAGGTTCTTGCCCTGGGGACCTTAAATTCATTTTTAGACAGACAGATAGATAGATGACTGTCTTTTCAAAATAATTTACTTCCTTTGCCATCTTATATAATTTTTTTGCATTTAGATATATTATTCTGAGATGGGATCCCCAGGTTTCACCAGACTGCCAAAAAGATCTGTGATTCAAAACAGGATTTAGAACCCCTGGACTAAGGCCCCTTCTAGCTAGAAATGTCTAAGGCAGTGGATATCAACCTTCCGAATGCCACGACCCTTTAATACTCGTATGTGGGCGGAGATGGATAGAGGAGTGGTGTCTTGGTTCCTAAGACCATCAGAAATATGTGTTTTCCTTGTGACTTCTTTCTTTCTCCCTGTCATGCAGACTGCCCACCTGCCCCCACTCTTCTCCACAGGCCGATTTACCCCACTTCTATTAGCTAGTCACCCAGGAGCATCCCCTCCCAACACAGATACAAAGAGAGGTGAAAAGGGTCCTGATAGGCTGGCGAGGACTAAGCAGCATTTCCAACTTCCTTCTAATCCAGATTCTCCTATTTTCACCACAGTAGCAAAAATTGATGGAAAATAAGGAAATCACCACCATCCCAGTATCGGGGGTACTTCGGCCTGGTTACCTGAGGTTGTCACTATGACCTTGGGGCAGAATGCATTGTTTCAGTTTACCCAAGTGTTGTGTTTTGATCCTACTCAAAGGCAAGATTTTCAAACATAAAAGTTTTGGAGCTCAGAAGAGAAAGTGAATCCATAGCTACAGTTATCTCTGGCATCTGGCAGGCCTCAGCCCCAGGGTTCAAATAAGCAAGAAAACTGGGATTTGGATTGGCCCCAAGACTTTTTTTTAATTCTTATTTATTTAATTTTTAATTTATGGAATAAAACAAGCATTTCCATAACATAATATAATAAAAAAGATCATTACACATGAAACTACAAATCTATTATGTAGAACTTGCTATTCCTTTTAAATATAATAGTTATCATGTAAATTTCTTTTTTTTCCTTCCTTCCCCACCTGCACATGCGTGTGCGTGTGTGTGTGTGTGTGTAAAATCATTCTATACATACTTCAGTTTATCGCTTCTTTCTCTGGATATGGATAGTATCTTCCTTTGTAGTTAATTTGGATATTTATAATAGTCAAAATTACTTATTTGCTCCAAGTAGTTCTTAAAACAATCTTGCTGTTACTGTATACAGTGTTCTCTTGGTTATGCTCGTTTCACTCTTCGTTATTTTCACGCAGATCTTTCCATGCTTTTCTGAGGTCATCGAGCTCATCATTTCCTGTAGCACAGTATTATGCCATCACAATCATATACCACAAATTGTTCAGCCAACCCTCAGTGGACAGTTTCCAGTTCTTTTATTCCAGAGGAGCTAACATGAGTCTTAGATTGTTAGCATGGTCTCCAGCTAATTGTGGGGATCATCTGAGAAAAGCAGTTGTCTCCTAACACCTAGGCCCCTCACATCTGCTCCTCCTCTTGTCTTGGCAAGCGGTACCCTCTCTCTGGCATATTTCTCCCCTTGCAAACCTTAGTAACATAACCTCTCCTTGCTTTCTTCACAGGAGCAACCAGGGCTTCATGCACATGAAACTCACAAAAGCCAAAGAGAAATACATCCTTGGGCAGAACAGCCCTCCGTTTGACAGTGTCCCGGAAGTCATCCACTACTACACAACCAGAAAACTGCCCATCAAAGGGGCAGAGCACTTGTCCCTGCTCTACCCCGTGGCTGTCCGGACCCTATGAGAGGAGGGCCCAGCTCGCCTCTTCCCACCTCTGGGAGGGAGGCCACCAAGAAGGAGGAAACAAGGACTCGCCCTGTGCATTGACCAGAGCTGGGGCCTGAGAGAAGAAACACCAAGTCACTGCTCTTCACCAGACTGACTGGCCGCATTCCGAGCGTGAGAGCGGCACTTTGGCACTGCTGCATGTCTTTAGAACCGTGTTTCTGTTTAAGGGGATGGAAGAACCATATTTAAATGTGATAGCAGATAGTCCAGCCCCCACCCCCACACCCATATCTCCTTTTATTTCCTGTGAATTAAAATATTTTCAAATCCAAAGATATGCCTTCCAGGGTAAACAGAGCAAAGCAGCTTAGAGCAAACAGTGAGCTCCAAGGATTTTCATTTCTTTGTTCTCCTGCTGTCGTGAACCCATACCTGCACATGCTAAAAATAATAACAATAATAATATTAGTCATGATAATTCTCCACTGGTGCTGCACTGTCCCCTACTGATAGTGAGGACAGACAGATGCTGGATCTTTCAGGACCCACAGGATGACGGCACACGCAACTCATTTCCCACAGGAATCTTCTGAACTCTGTCTCGTGTGTGTGTGTGTGTGTGTGTGTGTGTGTGTGTACACGTGCACATGTGTGTTTGCACGTGTGCTTGAGTGCATGTGTGGGTTCAGGGGAGTGTGTGTGCTTTCACACATGGTTGGTTAGGCTAATCCCACAAAGAAGTTCTTTTTCTTCCCTCGATGTGACTAGATCTTTCTCAATGAAATCATTTTGCAGTAGCAGAAAGAGTTCAATTATTTATGACTAGGGTATGTAAATAAAATAGTGGTTTAATATATATACATATATATATTTTTAATCTTTTTTTTTCCTTTGGTACAACAATAAATCTCTAAGGGTGTATCTGTTCACTCACAAGGTTCATTCAGAAGCCAAGTTGGACACTGTGGCTTCTCCCTTATGGTAGTTAGTGCATTGTGGCCAATGTTTCATTAATGGAACTAAGTTATTCCAGTGGGGAGGGAGGCGGGCGGACTTGGGTTTCAGGCCTTCAAAAAGCTACCATTGTTTATCTCATCTCATTTTTACAAATAGTGCATGAATAAGTATCTCTAAAATAGCCAGCTCACAAGACCCAATGTCCTTTTTGGCCTCAGGGATAGAAAAGCATTCTAGAAATGGCGTTTCCATTTCTCTAAGTCAAAATGAATCTTAAGTAGACAAAAAATCTGACCTTTCTGAGAGCATTAGGTGGACTGGGAGGTGGGTAGGGTTACCTTACATAAGAAATGGGACCAAAACCTTGGCTTAACCTTACAGCTAAATAGATCATCAAGACATGGGTAGGTCCTGCTATCTCCTAGAGGTTGCCCAGAAGGAAAAAAAAACGGGCCAAGTTGTGTTGCTTCAGAAACGCAATCTGAACTCTCCTCACCTAACCTCCCAACAATACCTGGCACACCGAATGTGATAAATGACAACACTATGATCACACATGAATGCAGAACCTGTTGAGAGAGCTCACTGATCCTGCTCCCATCTGCCCCCTAACCTGTCTAATGGCGTGTTTCTCCATTTGTAACTGAGGCAGAGCACGATCATGTAACCTGCACTTCACTGTGTGTTGAGTATCAACCACGAGAAAACTATGAAAATATCTGCTGTTTAATCCTCCCTCCCTTCACACTATTTCCTCCTCATTCACCAGCCAGACCTTGGTTCAGCACTGAATGGGGGAAAAAGTGGTTTTGAATAATCATTTGTTCTAAAGTCTCTAACACACACTGACTCCTTGATAGGAAAGCAGAAGGGAGTGGGAGTAGCATTAGGTCCTGGGCTAATAATGTTTTCTCCTTCCTGACTGCAAAACCCTTGATGCACTGATTTGGATTTGGTCTAGATCAGGGTTGTAACCTGCAGCCTCAAAGCCACATGTGGCCTTCTAGGGCCTTGGGTGTGGCCTTTTGAGTGAGTCCAAGTTTTGTTTTTGTTGTTTATTAATGTATTTGGGGGGAGGGGGAAAGGCAAGGCAATTGGGGTTAAGTGACTTGCCCAAGGTCACACAGCTAGTAAGTGTGTCAAGTGTCTGTGGCCAGATTTGAACTCAGCCCCTTCTGACTCCAGGGCCAGTGCTGTATTCACTGCACCACCTAGCCACCATATGAGTCCATATTTTACAGAACAAATCCTTTTATTAAGGGGATTTGTTTTGTGAAGTTTGGATTCAGTAAAAGGGCCACATTGGAGGACCTGGAGGGCCACACATGGCCTTGAGGCCATAGGTTCCCCACCGCTGGTCTAGATAATTCCAGCACTAGTGAGAAGAGGAGTGGGAACAGACTTGAAAGCCCATCCACAAAATGTAGGACAGAAATCACATTGCCCTCTTAGGTGGCTTAGTTGTGCCTAAATGTTCTGAATTGGAGCTATGGAAGCAAGCTGTTATCTTACCCCAGGAAGGATTAACCGGTGATCATTTCTATCAATCCACAAACTTTGTCTCCAAGAGAAGTATTTTTTGTTGAGGATGTTGGCCTTCCTTCACTTTCCTCATTCATCACAGTGGGGTTCATTTCTTTTTTTTTTCTTGGAGGGGGGAAGGCAGGGTAATTGGAGTTAAGTGACTTGCCCAAGGTTACACAGCTAGTAAGGACTGTCAAGTGTCTGAGAGTGGATTTGAACTTGGGTCCTCCTGACCCCAGGGCCAGTGCTCTATTCACTGCGCCACCTAGCCACAACCACGAGGTTCATTTCTAAAAATATTTTTTCCACCTGCTAAAGAGAGGCTCCTCAAGAAGGCATTTCTGACAAAACCTGGGATTTCTACTTCTGCTGGTGCTTTCTGATAGCAATCTTGGTTAGGTTTCCAAAGGAAATAACCACAGGATTTGTCCCATTCTGTATTATAATCTGTACCAGATTACCTGGTGTCATTAGCATTTGCCTGCTCTTTCTTACAACACGTGAGTATAGCAGGACAAGAGAACCTGTTAGTGATGTCACCTTTTCTCTCCCTCATCAGGGGATGGAAAGGATTACGTTCTGCAAGATTAGCCATTCTTAAATATGCAAGTGTGGAGCTGTACAAATGTCTATAGCAGCTCTGCAGCCCACCAATTACATCTCCACAAACTAAATTAGTTTCCTAAGTCGGAGAGTCATAGCTTCTCTTTGGATAGTATTAATAATGGGTTTGGGTTGTTTTGTTTTTTTTAATGAAAATTATTCTTAAGAAAGTGCCCTGCTCCCTTATGTGCAGCTGAAATAAAAACAGGAGTTTGTTTGCACTGACTTTGTCTTTGCTTATTGATGTGACTATAAGCCACAAGGCTCACCAGTCATCATTTTGAAGTTTACCCAAGACTCCTAATCTGCTCCCCTTGGTGAGGGCCTAGAGGGTAGAACCAGTTGAAGAAGCAGTGTGCTATTACTGCTTCACTCTCCATTACCAGTTTTTGTTTGTCTTTTTAAGTGAACCTCTCCCTCTTCCTCTCATTGTGACTGCTTCCTGTCTGTCAGCCTGTATTCAGATTTTCTTGAACATCTAACAATTGAAGCTGTTTTCCTCTTTCAAGACTACTCACATGTAGATTACTTGGGATTTTTTTTTTGGTTAGTTCCAAGCCTAGCATGTCAGCAGCAAGTAGTGAAAATAATAATTAAGTTCTATCTCGTATAAGGAGAAAAAGAAGGCCTGTCATAGCATCTTTGTGCTTCTCAGCATTTTATCTTTGAAGGAAGGGAAAAAAAAACCCTTTTGAGTTGTTGTATGTCATCAAAAACCAGAATATAGATATGTAACAGTGCTGGTGTTGGGGTCAAGAACACCTGTGTTCAAATCCCACCTGTCACACTTGTTAACTGTGTGATTTAGTGGAAAGTCACTTAAAACTGAAGCTCTGAGTTCCAGTTTCTTCATCTTTAAAATGAGGGGACTAGTGTCCCTTTCATCTCTTAAATCTCTGATTTTATAGCATCTCCAGCCACAGAACTTCTTATGACACTGTCCCAGTAGCACCTATGGATTCAACCACTTGGTAAATAAATACAAAGCTGCCACTTGCGATGCCCTTTTTTTCCATTTAGTAGCTCAGAGCAAATGCCCCAAAAAAACTATAAAGAAAAAAAGGAGAAAGGAAGAAAGAATCTGATCTGTGGATCCCAAGTTCCCCCTGGATGCTTGGTATGAAACTATAGAAAGGAAAATCTTGACTAACAAAGGGATGCTTGGCAAAATTTCCCTTTGCAAGACTTATTTTGTTTTGTTTAAGAGGGGCAAATGGGTTGTAGCCTGTGATTTCACTGATGTAGGGACCTGCTGGGTAAATCCACAACTTTTTGAAGTTTAGCCATTTGTCTATAGTGCTGAGAAAAAGCAGCCTTTCCCTATGTGGCAGAGATAGGACCAAGGCCTTTCTGACTCAAAGACCAATTGACAGATACTACCTTGTATCCCTCTTTTGTCTTTTTTTTTTTCTGAAAGTCCAGTTTCTTAAATTGCCCAGAGCTGTTCCTACAAACCTTGGTGGGACCAGGGCCCTCCCTCAGTTGTTGGGTTTTTTTTTTCATTGCTGGAAGCATTTCATTTGTTCATTCTAAAATACCTTTCTAATCCTGTCCTCCCACATCACCTTAGTTTAACACTTTGTAGACCATACATGATGTTAAAACTGACAAGAGAAAGAGAACAGAGTCATTATTTTAGGAAGAGCCCAAGAAGGATGAACAGGTGAAGTCATTGCACTGAAAGAAGTTCACCATCAGTTGCAAAATGAAATGACCCTCTTTTTGAAGGGTTCGGACTCAAGTTCTGCTATGATCTTGTGCAGGGCATCCTGACAGCAAAAGTCACTCATGGCTCCATGAGAAGTGAATTCGTTGGACTTGCCTGTGCCCTTTGTAGGCAGTGCTGCCTTTGGCTCTCTGCACGTTTCACTCATCCTTTTTTTGCAGTCTGAACAGAACACCCCACGGACATGCAGAAGCAATAGTTGCATCAATAATCTCTCCCTTTCTTCACAGATGAACCCATACAAGGTACATTGCAAGAGTTGTCAGGGAACTTTGTCTTACTTCTCATGCCATATTTACCCTGTGAAATCCATTGGGTATTTAGTCTCTGGGACCTCAGGCTGAAGACAACTGATAGGTAGGCCCAGCACACTGGATTGTTGGAATATAACCTTTTCACCCTTCAAAGTTAGTTCACCAAACAGTAACAGAGAAGGCAAAGTCTAAGGGGGGTTTTGTCCAAAACGAACCAGCTCCATGCATGACGTTGTTATATAAATGGTGCCTTCAAGACCTCAGCACTGATGAAGTCTCCTAGGTAGGTAAGGTGGTATTTCACCTCTAACCTCATGAATGCTGTTCTCCCTATGGTTGTTCCATGTGGAATATGTGCCAATTATACTCAGCTGTTTTGTGTGTCACCTGTCACTTATCAGTCACTGCTGTAAGTTGTGTATTGGGTATCTACCATTTAAAAGTTTCATGGAAACTTTGAATGCAAATTGTGAGTGTTTTCATTCTGTGTAATAAAATGTATAAAGATGTATATTTAATGTGAAACTTTTAATATAAAAGTGTCTTGTTAAATGCATTTAATAGAGCATGGAAATTTCTTTCTTTAAAAGACAACTTAATAGTCCTTTATGTCATTTTAATATACTCTGAATGACTTTCTAACTGGATATGTTATGATTCTGACAGCCATGATCCATTCATCTACCACTGCCAAAAAATATGTATATTATTACTCAAATAATCAAAGTCATCACTTTTATAAGTATTTGGGGAACTGTAGTCCTAACAACCCAGCTAAACAGTAGCTAAAATCGACTTTAGTCCTAATGCAAACATTGTTCTCTTGGCCCCAAAAAGATACTTGAGAATGTTGGGCTCTATAATTTGTAAACCGAGACATGGGACACTAAGGAAATTATTGTTTTGAACCTAAGAAAATGGTGTGCATATGAAACCTAGCCAATACCCTCATCCTAAGCAAGGCCTCTCACATTACTGATTGTAGGGGTGTCTTCATGTTGGGATGTTAGGCAGTAAGGGACAAGTGTTGTCCCTCTTCTACCCATAGAAAAACTAGGAGCAAAGTTAAGAAACTTACTCTGTGCTATGTGCCAAGTCATAATGGTTCCAAGAAGAATCTTAGAATGAAAGAGTATCCCATTCTTAAAAAAGAAGACTCCTGTGTCTACAGAAAGAGATGTCCCTTTGTAAGTGAGACACAGCTTGGGGTACCAGTGCTCTCTTCCAAAATTAGGGGGAGGGTAAGAATTGCTCCAGTACACCTCACACATCCTTCAACTTGTACCTTTTCCAAGTCTACCCTTCCCCATCATTAGAATTTTGAGCTCTGGAGGCAGATGATGGGTGATTTTGTTTTGTTTTTTGGTTGTTGAGTTGGTTTTTTTTTTTGGAAACATGGATGAATGTTTAGGATTATTGACCATGGCTAGCCTTCTGCCACTTCTCTTTTATAATTGTTTACATAAAGTAATTACATCTTAACAAAAGCTAGTAACAAAAATAGCTAGTATTTGGGAATCATTTCCTTCATTTTAGAAAACTATGTATGAGATATCAGGACCAAACTAAAATCTCCATACCAAGTGGTTACTTATCTCCACAGGGATGAAAGATAGAGTCTGAACTCACCACTTCAGTGACCCATGTTTTCATACATATGAGTTTCATACTCACCCTACCTGTGCAGATAACAGCCTTTCCGTGTCTCAGTATGTAGTATAATGAGTTTCTATGGTCAAAACAAACAAATAAAAATGATGTATCTGCTAATAGTCAGCCAGCCCTCTGCTGATCAATCAATCTATCGATCAAAAAACACTTATCTATTAAACGTTTACTATGTGCCAGGCTCTGTGCTAAGCATTGGGGACACAAAGAAAGATACAAGTTCCTGTTTTCTAGGAGTTAACATTCTAATTGCAGAAACAATAAACATGCATACATGCAAAAGATGGGAGGTAATTTCAAAGGGCAAAGCACCAGTGGCTGGGAAGGTGATGAAAGGCCTACAACAGTGGGTGGGATCTGAAAGGGACTAGGAAAAGTAAACAGTGGAGGGGAAGGAGAGCATTAGACATATAGGGGACAGCCAGGGGAAGAGGCACAAAAAGATGGGATATTATGTGGCAGGAATAGCAAACAAGCCAGCGGACTTGAATTATGTTCAGTGTGTGTCCAACGACGTTCATGGCCCCACTTGGGGTTTGCCTGGCAAAGATACTGGAGTTGTTTGCCATTTCCTTCTCCACCTATATTTTACAGATGAGGAGATTCATAGTCAAGTGATAGGTAAGTGACTTTCACAGGGTCACATAGCTAGGAAGTTCAGGCCAGGTTTGAACCTGAGAAGATGAGTCTTTCCGACACCAAGCTTGGCATTATACCCATGGCACCATCTACTGCCTTAGCTGAATCATATAGAATTTAATTAGATTAGTCTTCAATTAGCAGCCATATTTCCCATCACTAGGTCTGTCCTTAAAGCTCTTCTAGCCAGAGTTTACCCTCCTTTGGCACAGACATCAAAAACCTAGAGTTATCTTTACTAAGTAAGCCTTTAGTGGAGACCAGAAAATGCCTAGTTGGAAAGTGGGATAAAGCACCACTTTGGGGGCACAATTGTCTCCATTCTGATTTGACAGCATCTCAGGGCAGGAATCTAACCCTATAAAGTAACACTGACAGGCTGAGAGTGCGCAGAGAATGTCACAGACCATAGAGGTGGGATTCAAATGCAGATCTCTGCAGACTGTAAATCCAGTTTTTTCCCTGTACCAGGATGCTTTATCCAGTTTTCTCAAGGCCTTCCTCTAGCTCAGTGGTTCTCAACCTTCCTAATGCCACCACCCTTTAGTACTCATATGTGGGCATATCTGCATGTGGGCAGACCCGTCTGGAGACAAATAGAGGAGCCGTGTCTCGGTTCCTAAGACAATCAGAAATATGTGTGTTCCAATGGTCTTGGGCAACCCCGTTCAACCCCCAAAGGGGTCATGACCCACAGGTTGAGAACGGCTGCATCTAGCTAATGTCTTTTATTCCATTTCTTACGCAAAAGTTGCCATTAACAGAATGCTACCTACTTATGCTTTGTTCAACAATTTTTCAGTCATGTACATTTCTCTTGGAAGAGATACTGGAGCAGTCTGCCATTTCCTTCTCCAGCTCATTTTACAGATGAGGAAACTGAGGCAAACAGAGTTAAGCAACTTGTCCAGGGTCACACAGTCACACAGCTAGTAAGATGAGTCTTCCTGACTCCAGGCTTAGCACCCCATCCATTACACCATCCAGTCGCTCCCACCTATTTATATCCACCCATATTTTTCCATTTGGGGGTGGGGGGTTAGTAGGGATTTCATTATCTCTAGATAAGTATGTTCCATATAACTATATGGCAACGTTAGAAGAATAATGGTAATGAAGAGATGGTTTTTTGCAACAGCTAAAAGTCCGGAACTACGTAAAGTCCTGTACAAAGTCCTAGATTTAATATAAGCCAAGTTGTTCTCAGTTCTGGGCCCAGACTTGCAGTCTATTTGCTCTACCTGTCCAGATATAGTATACATGGATTAACTTAGAGGGTCACATAAAGGCTGAGCAATATGAGTTTTCCATCCAATCTCTGGTGTGCATGGTTAGACCAATCTTTTTCATAATGCTCTAGAATTTATTATGGTATTGAGGGCTAGATATAGTATTAATTCAAAGTCATTTGTGAATAAAAACACAGCACGCTTATTAAATATGTAGGTGGAACAAAGCTATGAGGGATAGCTCTGAATCACAGTCAGAATTCAAAAAGATCTTGAAAAGCAAGTGCATGGGGCTGAGTCTAAAAAGTTTAAATGGAAGGGAGGAGAGAGTTCTGGTTAAGATGTCAGTGTGAAAGGATATAGAGGAGTCCAGCTCTCACAGATATACCACAGCAACTTCCTGATGAGGACCCCCGGATAGAGTGGTGATAAAGAAAACTGACGAGAGGCAGAAGTCAGCTTCTCCATTGAGTCCAAAAGTGCCCCCAGAAACGACCAGAAGCTGGTAGAGTCTGGGACAGGGGTCTTCCCAGAGAAGCCAGCACAGAATGATTCTAAAGACAACAGATGACTTGAGAAAGGAAACTCCAGGGAGGTCACAAGACAACACAAGCTTCAGGAATTAGGGCCTGAAACCATATCCCAGACCGGTCCTATCAGAAAAGAAGTAGAGGACAGGGTCAGTCCTCATAGGTGACTTTGCAGAGACAGAGCAGTGGAACACTGGGAGCCACTGCTGAAAACAGATGTCCACACTTAGAGGCATTACAAGAGGCCAGAGACCAGGATAATCTCCAGTATCCCACTAAAGGATGTCAGCGTCATATCAGGGAATGGAACCACCTCCCATTTGGGGATTGCACAGGAGAAGGAGACAGGCTAACAGCATCACCTTCAAGGAGACTGAGAAAGAAGCCAGAAACTGAGGCATTGGGTGGGGGTCTACTACCAGTCACTCCATCCAAAACTGAGGCAGGAACAGCATCCAGAAAATGGAAGAGACAAGACCATATAAGGCCTACCCAACCCATCCAAAAGTAGTAAAGGGAATGGAACCCAGTCCTAATCCTAATACACAAGAATTGGAGCTAGAAATGTAAGTAAACTGAAGAAAACAACGAACACAATAGGAAAAAAAAATATGCGACAGGAAAGCCCAAGAGGTAAATCCACAAGAAAGTAACTCTATATGGACAAGCAGAACTTTATTTTTTTGTTATTGTTGGTTTTTGGAGGGGGAACTGCAGGGCAATTGGGGTTAAGTGACTTGCCCAAGGTCACACGGCTAGGAAGTGTTAAGTGTCTGAGGGAGGAGTTGAAGTCAGGTCCTCCTGACTCCAGGGCCGGTGCTCTATTCACTGCACCACCCAGCCGCCCCAAGCAGAACTTTAGAGAATAAAATAGCTTAGGACTACAAACATGGCTAAAAGAAGTGAAGCCAGTGAGGAAAAATGGAACTAGGATTAAAATAAGAACTCTGGAGGGAAAAACTGTAAGGAGAATAAATTGTTCTTGTTGGTGTTGTTTGTCCTTCATTCTCCAAGAGGACATGATGTCAGGAAAGTGATGCCATGACTTGCAAATGGATTGGATTTAAGTGAGGGAGTGCTGTGCAAAGAAACCAGGTCCATCTGGAGGAGATGTAGATGGCAAGATATAGCTGAGGACATGAACAGGATGCTCTCAGAAAAACCTAGAAAGACTTACATGGGTTGATACAAAGTTAAATGTAATGGGTATAAAATAATAGCAATATTATAGGATTACCTGCTGTGAATGACTTAGCTGTTCTCAGCAATACAACAATCCATCTGAAGGACTTAGGACAAAAAATGCTATTCATCCCCAGAGAAAGAACTGATGGTGTCTGAATACAGAATGAAGCAACTTTTTTTTCACCTTCTTTATTTTTTTTTGAGTTTTTGATCTATGTTTTCTTTCACAACATGACTACTACACACACACACACACACACACACACATACACACACACACACACATATATATACATACACACATATATATAAAATTGCTTGCCTTCTCAGTGGGGAGGGAGGAGAGAGTAAGGGAGCAAATTTGGAACTCAAAGTTTTAGAA
Organism: Pseudochirops cupreus; assembly: GCA_028627135.1. Lineage (NCBI taxonomy): Eukaryota > Metazoa > Chordata > Mammalia > Diprotodontia > Pseudocheiridae > Pseudochirops > Pseudochirops cupreus. The sequence goes on along the minus strand of CM053583.1, from coordinate 242,463,636 downwards.
ACAAATTTAAAAATTGTTGTTTATGAATAACTAGGGAAAAATTAAATGCTAAATAAATACCAAAAATAAAAAGATATAGATCAGGACAACTCTCAAGATACAGTGGGAGACCTTGGCCTTTTTAAGCTAAGGTCTTTCTCAGATTTCAGTCAGATTTCAGTTGGACTGAGGCAATACCCATTCAGCGATTAAGGGCAGATAAGAAATGAGGCAGAGAACGGCCTCTTCTACCTAATTGGAAAAAAAAATCAACCTCGGAGAAAGAGAATAAATAGCTCAGAAAAGAAGGAAGAAAAATTAACCCAAGTAGTAAGATACCTTGAAAACTAGATTCAAACAGCTAGAATAAAATTAGTTCTATTAGCATCTAAAAGCAGAGTGAAAATAGAAAGAATCCTATAAGCAGCTCCTGAAAGAAACTCTAAATGGCAAGAAAAAAAAAATACAGGAATGTAATTGCCAAAACCTAAAGCTTCCAAGTCAAACAAAAAATAACGGCAATCATCTAGAAAGAAATTCAAATGTCAAGGAATCATGGTCAAGATAATATAAGACAATGCTGCAACTATTATAAAAAAGAAAAATATTGGACTGATACTCCAAAAGGCAAAACAGAAAAGTTTATAAACAAAACTGAGTATAATAGGATGGGGGAGGCGGCGTAATTGAATAAAGGACGTTCCACCATTCCTTCTGAAAAGGCTAAGCTGAGTTAAGTAGTTTGCAATACAAACAAAAGAATGAAGAAAAAACCTTGAAAGGTAAGTGTATTTGATGAGGAAAGGTTTTTGATTTATTTTTGCTTTTTGGAGGGAAGGAGGGAGGGCAATTTGGGTTAAATGACTTGCCCAAGGTCACATGGCTAGTTTTTGTGTTAAGCGTCTGAGACCAGATTTGAACTCAGGTCCTCCTGACTCCAGGGCCGGTGCTCTATTCACTGTGCCACCTAGCTGCCCCAAGGTAAGTGTATTTGAGCAATGAGAAGTGGTTAAACAAAGACGAAGTACTTAGATTAGAAGAGGTGTCCCTTTTCATTCCTAATGTTTTCAAGAGCTACAGCAAGTGTTATATAAGATGAACTCAGTATCTCAGTGGAGGTTTATTCTATTTTGTTGGGGTTTCTTAAAATGTGGACAGTTGAAAAGCAGAACTGACCAAATGGAAAAAGACATTAAAAAATTCACTGAAGAGAAGAATTCCTTGAAAAGTAGAATTGGCCAAATGGAAAAAGAGGTACAAAAGCTCACTGAAGAAAAGAATACGTTAAAAATTAGAATTGGGTAAGTGGAAGATAATGGCTTTATGAGAAATCAGGACAAAAATAAAACAAAATCAAAATAATGAAAAAATAGAAGAAAATGTGAAATATCTCATTGGAAAAAATGGACTTAGAAAATAAATCCAGGAGAGATAAAAGAATTACTGGACTACCTGAAAGCCATGATCAAAAACATGAACCTAGACATCATCTTTCAAGAAATGATTAAGGAAAACTACTGTAATATTCTAGAACCAGAGGGTAAAATAGAAATTGGAAGAATCCACTGATTACCTCCTGAAAGAGATCCCAAAATGAAAACTCCCAGGTTATAGCCAAATTCCAGAGCTCCCAGGTCAAGGAGAAAATATTGCAAGCAATGGAAAAGGGAGGAGGTAGAGAGATAGGGGTAGAGGGATGAGAATAGAGGTGGGGAGATGGAAGGGAAAAGGAATGCCCACTGCATGTATACTCTAAGCATGCATTCAGCATTTACTATGTGTCTGATACCATGCTAAGTACTAAGGACACCAAAAAGGGAAAAAAAAAACCAGTTCCTAACTGTTAGCTTATACTCTAATATGGCAGAAAACATGTATATAAACTAATACAAAATATATTCAGAGTAGATGGAAGGTACCTTAGCAGAAAAATGACTTAACTGGGGAGACCAAGAAAGTTCTCCTGCAGTAGACCAGGAAAGGCCTCCTGAGTCAATCAAGTACTCTAAGAGGCAGGAGTTAGGAGAGTAAGCTTTACAGATGTGAAGGACTGCTGATGCAAAGGCACAGACAGAGGTGGCAGATGGAGTACCATGTTTGAGGAGCAGCAAGTAAACCAGTGTGGCTGGAATGTAGAGTGGGTAAAGGGGAGGAATCTGCAAGAAGACTGGGAAGGTGGAAGGGAGACAGGCTGCAAATGACTTTAAGTGCCATACGCAGTTTATATTTGATCCTAGTGGTAACAGAAAGGCATTGGAATTTATTAAACAGACAGTAACATAGACAGCCCTATGCTTTATGAGAATCTCTTTGGCAGCTTTATGGAAGACAAATAGGAGTGGGATGAGACTTGAGGCAGGGAGACCATGCAGGAAGCTTTTGCAATAGTCCTGGTAAGAAGTGACAAGAATTTAAATTAGGGTAATGGCTGAATGAGTAGAGAGAAAGAGACATAAATTTAAGCACTGCCTTACTTAACAGCAAGGTGGCACATGGGGCAGCTAAGTGGTGCAGTGGATAGAGTACTGGGCCTAGAGTCAGGAAGACCCAAGTTCAAATCTGGCCTCTGGCATTTACTAGTTGTATCACCCCGGGCACACCCCTTCACCCTGTTTGCCTCAGTTTTCTCATCTTTAAAATGAGCTGGAAAGGGAAATGGCAAACCATTCCAATATCTTTGCCACAAAAACCCCAAATGGGGTCATGAAGAGGTGGACGCGGCTGAAAACATCACAACAACTTACTTATATACATTTTCTTTGGGCTTGAAAAATGAGTTAGTGCTTTATTCTTCCATTTTCCAAGTAATGTAAGGTATCATGTCCTATAAAAAGGTTCTTCTGTGTTTGAGTATGAATTAGATGTCATACACAACCTCTCCATGATGTTGTAGATAGTTTTAAATTTTTCTATAGTTACCAACCCCTATATAAATCATTACCCAGTGGTCAGCTCTTAAATAATAATAGGTTCTTCTCTTAAACTTCAGATTTAACTAAGACAGCAGTCAATTTCTGGCCTTTTCATACTGGTAAAACCTGGCAGAACTTTCTGGCATAACCTTCTAGAACCTACCATGATAAGAGTCAGAATCTAGAAGACAACATGTACCACAATGCACATCCACTCTAGCACCAGCTTTTTCTGCATGTGTGATGTTCATCTCATTTTAGAGCTACAGTTGGCCTTCGAGCTCATCCGATCCAATCTTCTCGTTTTGCAAATGGAAGAAGAGAAATCCTAGAAAGGTTACATGACTTGTCCAAGGTAGCCCATGTAGTAAACAGCAGAAATGGGACTAAAATCCAAATCTTTTGATTCCAGATCCTTTGATCTTCCCAATACATGGCACTAGCTCTCATATAGTATTTATTTAAAACTTTAAGGATCTATGATTTCATTGAATTGAGCAATCACTCTGTCCTTACCAATTAAAACATCTTTTCATCTCAGTAAGTGGTATGGCTGTACCCACAAAATTCATTGTCTTATGGCCAACCTGGTGAAAAGTTTTTTCCGAATTTAGGTCTTCTGGTCTTCCTATAGTTCATATAATCTGCCAGAGCTTGTCTTCAGCTTTTTTAAAAAATCAAACAGCGTTGATAACCACTATCCTGATATTGTTTTAAAAAAAATGGATCTGTGATGCTAAGTGAAGTGAGGAGAACCAGGAGAACATTATACACAGTAACGGCAACATTGTGCAATGATCAGCTGTGACAGACTTAGCTTTTCTCAGCAGTACAATTATTCAAGACAATTCCAAAAGACTCATGATGGAAAATGCTATCCACATCCAGAGAAAAAACTATGGAATCTAAATGTAGATCAAAGCACACTATTTTCATTTTTGTGTGTTTTGTTTTTCTGTTTCTCCTGATTTTTCCCTTTTGTTCTGATACTTCTTTCACAACCTGACTAATGTGGAATATGTTTAACATGATTGTACATGTATAACCTATATCAGATTGCTTACTGTCTTGGGGAAGGGGGAGGGAGAAAAATGAAACTCAAAATCTTACAAAAATGAATGTTAAAAACTATCTTTACATGTAATTGAAAAAATAAAATACTGGTAAATGCAAAAATAAAAAATAAAAATCATCAAACCTTAAAAAAAATGAATCTGGCTGGAGGCATTTCTGTGCTCATCCTGGGAATTATGCCAGTCCACCTAGCAAGGTAGAAGTGCTGAGGAAGGCGGGACCTATCTCCTACCTTTGCCTCTCTCTGCAGAGCAGTGCCGACTGGTCATCTAGGAGGTAGGGAATATTATGGCTTTATCCACTCAGCCAGTTCTAGATTCTTCCCTGATTTTCTATCCTTCACTCAGCTTGAGCGAGTCGTGTGACACTGGCTGGAGGGGGTCCTTGCCTACAGAGGCAGACAGGCATTCAGAGATGCTGGATATAGTCTCTTATCAAAGGAACAATAGAAGTAATGATAAAAGCTAGCTAAAGGAACACAGGATTTTAGATCTAGAGCTGGAAGAGTCCTCAGGAGCTGTCCATCCCAACCCCTTCATTTTACATAGGAGGTTGTTATTTCCACTGTACTATACTCTCCCACATGACTTCAAGCCTCTTCTAAACCTAGGCAACACACAGACGATATACAAGCCTTCAGTTCAAGAAATGCCTAGCTCAGTTTGATTGAAGTCTATAGTCACTCCTTTTATGAGGAAGGACAAAGACAACATAGTAGTTTCAGTTTTTAGCATTCAACTCATTCTTCCATTGTGTCCAGTCTTTATATGAAGTCTCAGGAAATCAAGCCTCAATTCTTTGGTTTGGGGCATGGATTTACCTGAAGACAGAGAAGATTCTACAATTAGTGGCTCTCCTTTCAGCATCCTACTGATGTCGGGCACCTCCAACTGCTTCTTGTGGACTAATCTATCACTTATGGGTCTAAGGAAGGATAGGTACAGGCAGGCCAGATGAAGGAAGAAGGAACTCTCCCCACCCTGATCATCATCTTCTTCCATCCACCTCAATCTTTCCTTGACTTTTCAGCTTTATGGTCAGGGCTGTCCAGAAGCAAATACATTTATCTATGATAAATGTCAATTCCACACCAGGATGATAAGGAATTAAAATGGGACTTTGATGGAGGATATAGATATTTAATTATTGTATAGGATAGAAAGAGATAGAGGTGGGGGAGGGGGAAGAGAGGAGAGAGAGAGAGAGAGAGGGAGGGAGGGAGGGAGGAAGAGAAAGAAAGAGACAGAAAAATACCCTTCATAGAGTCATATATTCTACAGTCCTATCAAACTGTTCATTTTGCTCTTCCTCACTCATGACATTCCATCTTCCATCTCTCAGGCTGTTCCCCATGCCTAGAACACACTCCTTCCCCATCATGACCTAATAAAATCTCTAGCATCCTTCAAAGATCTGCCCAAATGCTGCTTTGTACATAGGGCCTTCCTGATTCCCCCCAAATGCTAGTGTCTATCCCCCCAAAATACCACATATTTATTTTGTATACATTTATTTATGTACACGTTGCCTCCCAGTCCCTAATAGGATATAAGTGCCATGAAGGTAGGGACAGTTTCATTTTTGTATCTGTCTTCTCGGCACCTAGCAGAATACCTGGCACATACAATAAACACTTAATTGACTGGTATATGTATGTATGTACATATAAGAGTGACTCCTCTGTCCCATTGCCTAAAGGTTGGGTGCATTACATTTCACCCCTCCCCTAGTACTCCAGTTCCCTTTAACCACTTAACATTTAGATTAGCTTTTACAAATGAATCTTTACTTCAAAGGCATAGCAAGAAGAAACATATACACATACCCCCCTCCCCAATACCTCAGGGGCATAATCCTCCCTAGTTTCCCTTATCTCTAGGGAAGGGGGAGGGAATTAAGTTTACAACATAGCTCAGTTCCTATATAGCATTAACCCCACCAAGTTCCAACTTTAAAGTCTTCCCTGAGCTTGTGTCCTGGGACCTTGTCTTCCCAGGGCTTCCTTGCTGGGCTGGTAACAACATCTGGCCTGGAATCCTGGCCCCAAGCCTCAAGGTTCTGGGTCCAGGATGCCACTCCCTGCACCTAAAACTGAAAAGAACAAATGAAGAAGACCAAAATCACAAGACTATTTCTTGGGGCCATAGGGCCCAAGTGGAAGGGAAGATGGCCCTTCCACCATCCAGTTCAGTGCAAGGGAAGGGAGGGATGGGGAGGGGGGGGGAAGGGAGAAAGAGAGAGGGAGAGGGAGAGATTGAGAGAGAGAGGTCCCAGTCTGGTTGTTTTAAAGCAACAGGCAGTTTCAAGTACTCTGCCAATGAAAGACATTACTCCCACTCATGCAGAAGGGAAACAGAATACCCTCTCCCAGAAGCAGGTCCCTTGCACCTCCCACTTGGATGTGCCATCATAGGTAATCTGAGCATGTGTCAAAGCCTTATTACATACATATAGTTTATATGATAAAGATTGACCTTCAGTTGGCTCTTCCATTTAGAAATGCTACATTTAAGAGTTTTCTTTGAGTGTCTGATCATGACATTATCTGATTCTAGTTTCTTGAAGATTATCTCAGTGGAAAGTAAACCCTGACAGATTCTACCAAGCTAAAAATGCATCAAGTCTGAACCTATCAAAGGACCGTACATCCGTCATCTAAGTACCAGCCTAATTTCAGAAAGACTCATTGTCAGATTGGTCTCCAGGACAGATGAATTTCTCTGTCTTGGTAACTTCTGAACGCTGTGATCTTTTACCAGAAGGGCTGTGGTCTTCATCGTTTGGAAGAAGTACCCACACCAATGAAACCTTAAAGTCTTTAAGACCAGACCCAGTTTGCTTCATCAATTAAGCTCAGTGTTTCAATAGAACAGGGAACTGAGCTACTTCTGTCAAGTATGAGTTTATTTTTTGTCTGAGACTTGGTATTCTGTATGATTTGTAGCACTTAACTGCATCTCTGGGCTCTCACGGACCAGTCTCAATCCTGAAGATTTCTCAGTAAATGGTTCATTTGCCCATGGAAACCTTGGAATTATCTGAATTTGGGTTGTTTCTAACTCTCCGGCAGGGTCTTTAGCTTTTTTGCAAACGTCAGGTCATTAATAAGCATTTAAACACAGAATGGGTTTATTACAAAAACACATGAAGAACAGAAAAGTGACTCATATCTAAGCTCAGCTAGCAAACGAATAGGAATATATTGCTTTCCCACAAATGCCATTTCCTTCTTCTGCCCCACCACAGAGATTCAGTCAAATTCCCTGCAAAGCTCATGGCACCACATGGCCAAGTTCTCTCTGTGCCCTACAGTCTCAGGTCCACTGTCATTCTTCTCTGGGGAATGTACTCTCTCCTTCTCCAGTACTCTCACTCAGTCTCCATCCCCTTCTCTCAACTCTCTGCCTTTCAGCTCCACAGATCTGTGCCGAGCATCACTACCACAGTTCCTATCTCACCTCTGGAACAGAGCTCTGGCCTGGTAGCAGCTGCCTCCTCCACTGGTTTGCATTTATCCTGGGCACCATACCTGGAAAAGTCCTTTCTCCTCATGACCCTCTCTCCACCCCACACTTATCATCCCATCTCACATCTTGATCTGTTCATGCACTTTAGGGTTTTTCTTCTGTCTCATATATAGGAAAGACAAAAGGCTGCCCAAATCCCCTCACAGCCACTTGGATTCTTTTGGCATGACTCTTCTCTGGGCATGCCTTCTCTATTTGCATCTGGAAATCTTTTGATTTCAAAAACGATTATTCTTGTTTATTTTTTCAACTCGAGGTTTATGGTCTTGTGAGATTTCACTAGATTTTGTAAAGCTGAGAAGAGTCAAGTACAAGAAGCCTGTTCAGCTGTGTAAGACCACAGGAAATGAAGCTATTCGCCAGGAGTTTCCTATTCTCTCCTTTTCTACATCTCAAAACCCCATGACAATATTCCTCATTCTCTTCTTATTTCCAATGTCTAAGGAAGACGTGACCCTTCTCTTTGCCAAGGTCAATCCCTCTATATGTATTCTAGATCTAACCCCCTCTAGTTTTTTCCAGCAGATCGCCCCTACAATCACCCCCTCTGCCTGTCTGTGTCTTTCTATCTTTCCTCCTCCTCTTCTTCTTTTCCTTCTCTCTCCCCCCTCCAGTCTTCAATCTCTTTCTATTACTTCCTTCCTTGTTGTTGAGAAGCTCAAATCTCCCTCCTGAAAAAACCTTCACTAGAACCCAACAATCCCCTCAAGCTCTTGCCCCTTCACAGTCACACTCCTAGAAAAAGCTACCTGCTCCTATAATTTCTATTTCTTCTCCTCTCAATCAATTCTTAAACCTTTGCAATTTAGGTTTTGTTTTGATTTGGAGGGGAGAAGGCAGGGGTTAAGTGGGGTTAAGTGACTTGCCCAAGGTCACAGGGCTAGTAAGTGTCAAGTGTCTGAGGCCGACTTTGAACTCAGGTCCTCCTGAGTCCAGGGCCGGTGCTCTATTCATTGTGCCACCTAGCTGCAATTTAGATTTTGATCTTACTCAACTGAAATAGTTCTCACAAAGTTATCAAAGATCACTTATTGGACATCTCAAACTGCATAGCCCATAGATATCTTTAACTCAACATGTCCAAAATCAAACTCATTTCTCCTCTCGAGTCCTCCCAGGTTTCAGTCTTTCTTGCTACTTTTTAGGGTACCACCATCCCTTCAGTCAACCAGGCTGGCTACCTAAGTGTTATCCTCGACTCATCATTCTCTCTCATGCCCCATGTCAAATCTCTTGCCAAGGCCTGGTGATTTTACCTCTGAAACTTCTCTTGCACACACTCCCTTCTCTACTTCAATACTGTCACCAATCCTTTGCAGGCCCTTATCACCTCAGGTCTGAACTATTGCAATAGACTACTCACTGTTCTCACTGCCACAAGATTCTCCCCACTCCCGTTCATCTTCCACTCAGCCGTCAACAGAATCTTCCTAAAGTCCATGCCTGGCCACGTCATCTTCCTACACAGTAAACTCTAATGGGTCTCTGTCCATCACCTCCAGATCAGATGCAAAATCCTCTGTTGGGCTTTCAAAGCCCTTCATAACCTGACCTTTATCTTTCCAGTCTTCTTTTACCTCACACCCTGCCCCATGTCCTCTGGGATCCAATGACACTGTTTTCCTTGCTGTTCCTTGTACATTATACTCCAGCTCCTGACTCTAAACATCTTCACGGGCTGTCTCCCATGCCTGGAATACTGCCTCTCTTCATCTCTGCCTCCTTGTTTCCCTGCCTGCCTTCAAATCCCAGCTAAAACCTCACCTATGGGAAGTCTTTCCTGATCCTCCTTATTTCTAGTGCTTTCCCTCTCTTGATTTTTTCTAGTTTTTCCTGTGTATATCTTCTTTGTACACAGTTGTTTGCAGGTTGTCTTTCCCATTAGACAATGAGATCTTTGAGAACAAAAATTGCCTTTTGCCTATCTTTATCTCCCTAACACTCAGCACAGTCCCTGATACACAGCAGACACTTAATAAATGTTCCTTGTCTGACTTAAGAGCAAAATCTGATGCATTTTCTTACAACTCGGCCTTCTCAGCCTCTCTGCAGCATGGCACAAGCTTGACCATCTTCTTCCTCCCTGGGTTTCTGTGACTGCCCTATCCTGACTCTCCTCCAAACCCGTCTGACAGCTTGCTCCTTGGTCACCCCTGGGGGTTCATCTTCCACGGCATGCCCCTTAGCTGTGGGTGTACCCCAAGGGCGTGTCCCAAGTCCTACATGTTCTCTCTTTGCTCTCATTTGGTGACTTCATCAGCTCCCATTTATTTATCTCTTCTATGTAAATGACTCACAGATCTATAGATCCAGCCCTCATTTCTCTCCTGAGATCCAGCTCCATATCTCTCCAACTGCCAATGAGATATAGTTATCCCTTCCACATTGCACCTTTCCATATTGTGGTTTTGATTTATCACACGTCAGCATAAGAAATTAAATGGGAATATTTGAGGAGTTTTGTGGAAGCCATAGATGACATGAGAAGGCCAGCAGACGTCATAGAAAAAGTTTAGAAACTCAGAAACACGTAAAATATATGTACAGTATTGTATAACATCAATATATTTTATCTTTTAATGCCATAATAATTCAGACTTTCTCTGGTACAAAGGGAGGGAAGGGCTAAAACTTTTCCTGCAGACTTTCTAGGTCATGGGGGCACTGTACCCCTAATCCCTGCAATGTGGAAGGAATAAGTGTATTTCAAACTGGATGTCCTGGAGAGAGTCTCAAACTCAGCATCTAAAATGAAATCCACCACTTTTTTCCCCCAAAGCGCAGATCCTTGTGTACCTGATGTTACAGCCTTTCACGCCTAATACTCTATCCCCCCCATATCCTGTCAATGGCTGATTCTTGTCCTTTCCACAACCACTCTCTCTACTTAAATGGCCACCACACCAGTTCCGACCCCCACTACGGTCACCTGATCTGCTGTAATAGCCTCTCGATTGATGACCTTGACCCAAGTGCTTCCTCCTCCAGGCCATGCTCCAGCGGCTGCCAAAGCGGTCTTCCTGGAGCGCAGGCCTCTGACCGTGTCACTCCCCTGCTCAGTAACTTCCAATGGTTCACTCTTGCCTCTAGGGCCAAACACAAACTCTACAGTTTAGTTTCTGAAGTCCTTCAAAACTTCCCCACCCTATCCTTGTGACCATATACACTGGCCCCCTTACCACACCTGCGAGCCCAATCCAACTGGACTTCTTGGCATCCTCACACACAGGACTCCACCTCCCATCTTCATACTTTTTTACAGAATAGCTCCCAGCCTGAATCGAAACCCCTTCTCATCTCTGCTTTTTGAGTCTCTCATTTCATTCGAAACTCAGTGCAGATAACACTTTCCACATGAAACTTTTCCTGATCCTCCCAGCTACTTACACCCTCTCTTCCCCTCAAAAAAAATTATCTTGGGGTGGCTAGGTTTTGCAGTGAATAGAGCACCGGTCCTGGAGTTAAGTGGACATGAGTTCAAATCCGGCCTCAGATACTTCTCACTTACCGGCTGTGTGCCCTTGAGTAAGTCACTTAACCCCAATTGCCCTGCCTTCTCCCCTCCAAAAAGAAAAAAAAAAACCTTGCATTTATTGCCTTAATATTTTACATTTCCTTATTTGTTTATGTAAATATTGTCTCAGTCAGTTCAGTCAGTAAACATATACTAATTGCCTACTATATTCTCAGTGAGATTCCAAAGAGGCAGCTAGATGGTTCAGTGGATAGAACACTGGGAGTGGAGTCAGGAAGACCTGGGTTCAAATCTAGTCACTTTACTTCTGTCTGCCTAGAAAGCAGCTAGGTGGCTCAACGTTTAGAACGTTGGGCCTGGAGTCAGGAAGACTTGGGTTCAAATTCAGCCTTAGACACTGACTAGCTGTGTGACCCTGGGCAAATCACTTAACTTCTGTTTGCTTTAATTCACTGGAGGACAGAATGGTAAACCACTCCAGCATCTTTGCCAAGAAAACTCCATGGACCACATAGCCCATGAGGTCATGGAGCGTTGGACGTGACTGAACAACAATGTTCCAGATGCTGGGCTAAGGGTTCAGGATACAAAGAAAAGGGATACAAAATCCCTGCTCTCAAAGAGCTCAGTTTCTCTGATAAAATGTAACCTACTTGAGGGCAAGGACTGTTACCTTTTTGACTTTGCATCCCCAGGATGCCGCATATTGCCTGGAACATTGTAGTAAATCAATAAATATTTGTTGATGAAGTGATTGGTTCATAAGCCACTCAATCCAGGCAGTTTTTGTTTTTAGGAAAAATGTAATGTGTTTTACTTTGTCTTTTTAAAACAATATTTCACCCTAATTACAATATTAAAACAAATTTTTAACCTTTTTTTTAAGTTTTGAATTCCAAATTCTACTGCTCCTTCTCTATTCTCCCCCCCAAGACAGTAAGCAATCTGACATAGGTTATACATGTGAAATAATATAAAACGTTTACGTATTAGTCATTTTGTACAAGAAAACTGAAAGGGAGACAGACAGAGAGAGAGAAGGAAGAAAGGAAGGAAGGAAGGAAGGAAAGAAGAAAGGAAGGGAGGGAGGGAAGAAGGGAGGAAGGGAGGGAGGAAGGAGGGAGGGAAGGAAGGAAGGAAAAAAGGAAGGAAGTGAAAATAGCATACTTCAGTCTGCATTCAGACAATATCAGTTGTTTCTCTGAAGGTGGACAACATGGTTCATCATGAGTCATTTGAGTTTGTCTTGGATCACCTTATTGCTGAGAAGAGCTGAGTCATTCATGGTTGATCATTGTACAATGTTGCTGTTACTGTGTACAATGGTCTCCTGGTTCTGCCCACTCCACTTTGCATCAGTTCATGTAAGTCTTCCCAGGTCTTTCTAAAATCCTCCTGCTTGTTATTTCTTATAGCACAATAATATTCTATCACAATCATATACCACAGTTTGTTCACTCATTTACCAATTTACAAGCAAAAAAGGCCTCCTGCTTAGGAGGTGGCACTTGAGAGAAGCTTTGATACAATAAGCAGACAGAAGTTAGTCAACCAATGAGGATCTCTATGCAAAAGCTTTCATTAAATGTATTAAATGGAAATAAGGAAACAAGCATTTATTAAGTACCTACTATGTGCCAGGCTAAGCCTTTACAAATATTTCTTCATTTGATCTTCACAAGAACCCTGGGAGGTTGTTGTTATTCCCAAGGGAGGACAGGGCAGTATCATCCCCATTTTTGTTATTTTTAAGTTGTTTTTCAGTTGTGTCTGACTCTTAATTACCCATTTGGAGTTTCTTGGCAAAGATACTGGAGTGGTTTGCCATTTCCTTCTCCAGTCCATCTTACAGATGAGGAAACTGAGGCAAACAGGGTGAAATGACTTGCCTAGGACCACACAGCCAAATCCAGATTTGAACTCAGGAAGAGGAGTCTTCCTAACAATAGCTTTGGCACTCTATCCATTGTGCAACTTAGCTGCCCCAATTTTACAGTTGAACAAATTGAAACAGGCAGAAGTTAAGTGACTTGTCCAAGGTCACTCAGCTAGCAAGAGTCAGAGGCCAGGTTTAAACTCAGGTCTTCCTAACTCCAGGTCCAGGGCTGCTCTATGAATGACACCACCTAAACTGCCTCTAAAATGGAGGAGCATTTTTACCAATACTAAGCCTAGGCTGGCCTCAATAGATAGAGAAAGCATGCCTTAAGTCAGGAAGACCTGGGTTCAAAACCTATTTCTGACACATATTATCTGTGTGACTCAGGGCAAATCTCTTCATCTCTAAGTGTCCCCAAGCTACCCTTAAATTAAAGACTATAAATAGGTAGCCATTTATGCCATGGAGGCAGCTAGGTCATGCAGAGGATAAAAGCCTGGATTTGAAGTTGGGAAAACCATTTCAAATCCTGCCTCACACACTTATTAGCCCAGTGATCCTAAATGAATCCCTCAGTTTTTCAGGATCGGTTTCCTCATCTGTAAGGTGGGGATAACAATAGTACTTACCTCATGGGACTATCTTGAGAATCAAACAAGATAACTTGTAAAGTGCTTTGCAAACCTCAAAGCTCTATATAAATAGAAGTTATTATTATTAAATCATTAATTGCAGAGAAAGTTTAGAGCTGCATTGATAGAACGTGTTTCCTCATTAGGACTTCCCTATATCATTGACATCACAGGTCTAACATTTTCCATGACTTCACAGGTAAAATTGGTATCAAATAGCTTGCTTTCTCAATAGGTGGGAGAGGAGTGAGAGGGAGGCAAAGAATTTGGAATTCAAAAAAAAATTAATGAATGCTAAAAATAAATAAGAAATCAGAGGTCTATTATCGCAAAAAAGAAAGAGGTCATCCTTTTTTGAAAAATAAATTATGGATTTTTTAAACTTTTTTATTTTAAGGGCAGAGAGGTTATCTTAATCTTGTTTCCATTCACATACAACCCAGTCTTTTAGATATCTTGAAAAGCTTTCCCTCCAGCTCTCCCTCTCCAAGACCCAAGCTGCTGAGCTACACATCTTCCTACCGTAGGCCATTCTCCAAACCTGATTTTAAAAATAAATAAATAGGTTTTTAAAAATCCCTTCACTGGAATTCAGTTTGGCAGGGAGGGAGCCTTGAGTTCTCGAATGTCACATCCACAGAGTGAAAGCTCCAATGTGTCCTACAAACCTGGAAAAGCTTTGAGTACAGCTGGTGGTGGACTGAATGTCAGTTGTTCAATGACCAGCCTAGCTCAGAGCAGCTTTATTATCCAAAGCTCTACTCCAAGATGAATTTTTCAGTCATGTTGCCTATTAAGGGGTTGTGACCTGCATCAGTGGAGAGAATGTACCCACCGAGAGGAAATCACAGATCTTTCTAAGTACCAAGGTAAAGATTCAAAAATGGGGATATAACCTGATGAAAACAGCTATGAAAAATTGTACCCTTCAAACAACAGAATTAACTGGAAATTAGGTGAAAAGCAAAAATCACCCTCCTACCCAAAAAATCTGAGATGAAACTTTACTGCCATCGTCTGGCTTAACTCTGAGTCACAACCTGGAAAAGAGTAGAACATTTTTTTTTCCTTGAAACCATCCAAATTGACAGATTCAGACAAGGAAAAAAACCCATCAGAATTAGTAAAATCCAATTAATTTTATCAAATATTTATTAAGCAAAGGCAGCTTGCTGTAGTAGATAGAGAGCTGGCCCAGAAGTCAACTTCTATCTCTGAAAACTTGCTGGCTCTGTGACCCTTGGCAAGTCATAAAACAACAACAGTAACAGTAACAATAATAATACAGTTATCCTTTCCACATTGTAGGGGTTTGGGGCGTGGTGCCCCCACAATCTGGAAAATCCATGTAAAAGTTTTTGGCCCTCCCTTTGTACCCAGAAAAGTCTGAATTCTTTCTCTTTCTTTTATGGGGTGTTTCCAGCACCTTATTGTAAAATCTGGGTTAAGCACTTGTCCCCTGGCTCTGTGTCATCTGCTGGCCTTTGTGTGTTGTTGTCTGTGATTTCCGCAAAACTCCCTCCAAATTTCCACTTAATTTCTTATGCCAACCCACGATATATGGAAACTGCAATGGGGAAAGTCATGATGTGGGAGGGATGAGTGTAAAAACAGCAATATGAATAGTAACACTTAACATAGCACTTATCATGTGCCAGGCATTATGCTTTACAATCATGTTCTCATTTGATCCTCACAGCAATCTGAGGAGGTAGGGACTATTACTACCCCCATTTTACAGATAAGGAAACTGAAGTAAATAGGGGTTATGTGACTTGCTTAGGGTCACACAGCTAGTCTGAGGCCAAATTCAAACTCTGATCTTCCCTAATTCCAAGCCAGCATTCTATCTAGCTACAACTCTGTAAGACTATAATTTGCTTAATGGTTGCAGATCTGCATAGTAGAAGGAGTTTCCTCACAGAGAATTCACTACACAATGAAATTATTGGTCTAGACTCCCCTAGAATGTTCAAGTTTCTGTGTTATGTGCTGAGGAATAAACTGAATGCAAAACAGCTTCTGCCTCAACGAATCCACCGTGTGCACATATCAAAAAAACAAAAGGTAATTTCAGGAGAGAGGGAGAGCTGTGTAGTTACAAGTGGATACATGCGTACATGCACACACATATGTGCATATACAAACACATGCACACACACCAGTTCAGTGCACAGAAATACACATGCGTGCACAAACATACATACCAGTTCAACATGCACACACATAAACACATGTATGTACCCCAGTTCAGCACACACAAATACATACACACACACACACACACCAGGTCAGCACACATAAATACATATACATGTGCATACACACACACACACCAGTTCAGGAAAAGTCACATACAAAAAGCAGCTTTTAGGCTGAGTCTTGAAGAAGTTAGAGTACCAGGGTTTTGGCGAGTCCCTGGGATCTCCCCCACGGGAGTAGCTCCATTTTAGATAGTCTGCACATGCCCCAAGTCCCTGATACACTATGTCAATCGATCAACAAGCATTTTATTAAATGTCACTGTGGGCCAAGCACTTTGCTAGATGCTGATAGTGGAGAGATAAAGATGAAATATGTCTTCCCCTCAAGGAGTTTATTTGCTACAGGGGGACAACATGTACATATATAAAAATATACAAAATAAACACAAGCTAATCTTCTGGGGGTGGGGGAGATCGAGGAGGAAAGTACTAGGAGTTGGAGGACTGGGAAAGGCCTCATGCCTGGAGCTGTACTTCGAAGGAAACAAGGACTTCTACAAGGCAGGAGTGAAGAGGGCTTACATTTCAGGCACGGGAACAGCCTGTGTCAAAGTTATAGAGACAGAAGATGAGAGGTCACGTGGATGGAGCAGCAAGAACGCCAGTCTGACCGGACTGCAGGGTGATGAAGGGTCTGATGATGAAGGTGTAACAGGGCTATAAAGGTAGACCAGAGTCAAATGTGAAGGACGTGCATTCCAGGCACTAGGGTTGTGGTTTGTCTTTCGTTCTCAAAAAGGATCATGACATCAGGGAGGTGATGACATGACTTGCAACTGATTTTGATTTAAGTGAGGGAGGGCTGTGCAAAGTCACCAGCCTCACTTTCTCCTCTGGAGGCATCTGGGTCCAGCAGCCAGATATCAATCAGGATGACTGAAGATGGCCCCAGATGCAGTGGGAGACCTTGGCCCTTACAAGCTAAGGTCTTTTCAAGTTCTCACTTTGAGTGAAGCAATACCCATTCAGTGAATAAGCCTCTTTAAGAAGTGAATCAAGTGATGGCATCTTTAACCAGAAAAAAAAAATCAAACTGGAAAGGAAGGAGAGCCTATATACAAAGGTATGGGGCAATTAGATGGCCCAGTGGATAGAGCACCAAGCCTGGAGTCAGGAGGACCTGAGTTCAAATGTAACCTCAGGTACACTTACAAGCTGTGTGATCCTTGGCAAGTCACTTAGCCCTGTTTGCCTTGGTTTCCTCATCTGTAAAATGAACTGGAGAAGAAAATGTCAAACTACTGTAGTATCTTTGCCAAGAAAACCCCAAAAGAGGTCACAAAGAGTTGAACATGACTAAAAAATGACTGAACAACAGACAAAGGGGGCACGTTGAGTTCAGAAGACAGCTAGTACTTCAGTTTGGCTGAAAAATTAAGTATGTGAATGGAAGCAATAGGAAATATCTGCTAAGATAGTTGGGAACTAGACTGTGGAGGTCTTTAGAAGCCAGGCTGAGGATTCTGTGCATTATCCTAGAGGCAACAGGTAGTTACAAAAGATTTTTGAGTGGGAGAAAGAAAAGATCAGATGTGTGTTTTAGCCATAGTAATATGGCAGCTACCTGGAAAGGAACAGAGAAAATCAAAGCAGGAAGACTTAATGGGACACTATTACAATACAACATGCAAGAGCTGATGAGGGCCTGAACTTTGGTAGTGGGATGTGAGTTTTGCACAACACCTATCTTTCCTTACATTCTATTAGTCACTTTGAGGAGGCTACAAAAGTAAATAAGACAGTGCATATCCTGTAAGAGCACAGAAACTAGAAGGCAGAATATGAATGGTCCATAAATATCTGAAGTTCAAGGTATATATATTGGTGTCAAGAAGATTGGATTTGGAGTCACTTTGGATTTGGGCCAGAGCTCAAATCTCCGCTCTGCCATATATTCTTGTACAACTTTGGGAAAGTCTCTCAACCCTTCTGGACCTTCATTTCATCATCTATACGATGTGGACAGGTTTTCCGGATGACCTCTAAGGTCTATTTTCATCTATGATCCTATATACTCAGAAGTATGAAAGAACTGCAAAGTTCATGTAGTCTAACACCACAAGCAATGCATGAATCCCCTCTGGAACATGCCTGACAAGATGAAAGAAATAAACATATAGACCATGAAAGTTTAAAATAGACAGAAAGAGAATTAATGGAGAGAATCAGGCAAAGAAATTATTTTTAGAAAAAGGCACGGGACACGGAAAACAAAAACCTCATCATAAATAGAACAAGAAGAAAGGAAGGAGAAGAAGGGGAATTTTACTTGATCATTTAAGTGGCCTCCTTCGGGGACCCAACCTGCTAATGCTGGTTAGTGGCAGTTGGGAAAGTGGTTCCCAGGGTAGTGTTACACCAGGATAAAGCAAGTGAACAATATTTGGCAGGCAATTGGCAAGGCAAGGATTTGTGAATAGTAATGATATGACCAAATCAATGGATCAGGACAATGGGACAATGATTTGAAACTCATATTGGAGAGGAAGGACAGTGGCAGTGGAAAGATCTCTTTGGGGACCACTAGTAGAGTTCAAGACAGTGGTCAAAATGACCTATACTAGGGTTTATATATGCATACACATACAATGATATATATGTATATATACATATACACATACATATACAAACACAATTGTATGTATGTACATATACAAGCATATGTATATACCTATTTGTGTGTTTGCGTGTATATATACACATATACACACACATATACATACAATTGCATGTCTGTACATATACAAGTGTGTGTATATACCCATGTGTGTTTGCATGTGTATATACACGCATGCATACACATATATACAATTGCATGTACATATACAAGTATGTGTATTTGCCTATGTGTTTGCATATATATACATATGCACACATGCATATATACACACAACTGCATGTGTATACATATACAAGTATGTGTGTTTGCATGTATATATACACATGTGCATATATGCGTACATACAATTGCATGTGTGTACATATACATGTTTGTGTATATGCCTATGCGTTTGCATGTGTGTATACACATGTGCATACATACACATATACAATTGCATGTATGTACATATACAAGTATGTGTGTATGCCTGTGTGTTTGCATGTATGCATACACATGCAATTGCATGTATATAGATATACAAGTATGTGTGTATACCTATGTGTTTGCATGTGTATATGCATGTATGCATACACACATGTACAATTGCATGTGTGTACATATACAAGTATATGTATATGCCTATGTGTTTGCATGTATATATACGTGTGCACATATACCTATGTTTATATTCATGTCCATATTCATAAGCGTTTATTAAGTACCTATCATGTGCCAGGCACTATTCTAAGTTCAAGGAATAACAAAGATAAAAAGAAAATAGTCTCTAACCTGAAGAAGCATATATTTTACCAGAGGAAACAATTACTTGCACATATAAGTAGATACAAAATATATGTAAATATAGTAAGGGGTTTATGTATGTCTGCATGTGTAAATATGTATATATGTGTATATGCCATGTGTGTACATATAATTGTGGAGGCAGAATTGAAAACATTTAGAGAAGGATTAGATATGAGAAAATATAAAAGAGTCTAAGATAATTCTAAAGTTTCCAGATCAGAGATGGGGTAAAAAGTGTTACCTCTAGGAACAACTAGCCTGTATGTATAGCACTTCAAGGTTTGTTAAAAAATAAACAAACAGGGGTGGCGAGGTAGTACAGTGAATAGAATGCCGGCCCTGGAGTCAGGAGGATGTGAGTTAAAATCCAGCCTCAGACTCCTAGCATTTACTAGCCACGTGACCTTGGGCAAGTCACTTAACCCCGATTGCCCTGCCCCTCAAAAAAAAAAAAAGGCAAACAACTTTTATATAGATTATTTTACTTGATCATCTAAAGAACTTGATGAGGTGGGTGATACTATTATGCTGATTTTATAGATGAGGAAAAAGAAGCTGATAGCATTTTCCTTGATTATGCAAATTGTGACTTAGCCTGGGTCACATAGCTTGCAAATGGCTGAGGCAGGATTTGAATTCAGCTTTTCTGGATTTCAGGTCTAGTTCACTGCCTAACAGAAATAAATAAAGTTGGAAGGAAGAACAAATTTGAGGTAAAAGATAATAAACTACATTTTAGATGTGTTGAGTTTGATGTGCCAGAGGAACAAAATATGAGTCAGGACAGTGGTCAGGGATGGGAATACAGATTTAAGGTTCAGCCACATAAAGGTCATAGTTGAAGCATAAAGATGAATGAACTTGCTGAGAGAGAAGGCAGAAAGAAAAGAGGTGGCCAAAAGTTGTTTGTGGTAAAGAAGACAGACTTTGAGACCCATCTCCAGCTAATGCCAGCATATTTTCTTGCCATGAAGAATAGGACCCTGTGCTGGGTATGGTAGCACATGCCTGTAATCCCTGCTACCCAAGAGACTGAGGCTGGTGAATTGCTTGAGCTCAGGAGTTTTGAACTGCAGTGGGCTTAAGCTGATCAGTTGTCTAAACTAGGTCCTGGACTCCTTGGCAAAGAGGGCCACCAGGATGCCTATGGAGGGATGAACCTGTCTGGGTCATAATGAACCTGCAGGTCAAATCAGTAATAGTCAGCAAAAACAGATCTAGTGGCTACATAAGTGCTCTCTCTCTATGCTTGATTGCTTGCTTTCTGTTTGTTTTAAAGGAGATAAACATGCTAACCATGACAGAAAGGTGACAGATTTAAAATGCAGAAATATATATACAGATATGTGTGTACATATATGCACATATGTATATACACACACATATGTATCTATATGTGTGTGATTGTTCAATCATTTTAGTCATGTCCAACTCTTTGTGACCTCATGTGGGGCTTTCTTGGCAAAGATACTGGAGTGGTTTGCCATGTCTTCAGTTCATTTTACAGATGAGGAAACTGAAACAGACACAGGCTGAAGTGACTTGCCCAAGGTCACAAAGCTAGCGTCTCAGGTTGGATATGAGCTAAGATCTTGCTGATTCCAGATCCGCTACTCTATCCACTGCATCACCTAGCATGTGTATATATGTATACAGCCACTAAAGAAATTTATCTGGCTAGATCATACATATTTATTATAAGAAAATATTTTTTATTACAATGGGGTGGGAAAGAAAGAAAGTAGATTTCTGGTTTTGTTTTTTTTTAATGAGAGAGGTAGAAGGGTGGTACAGACATGAAATGTTACATGTACTTTCAGGTGAAGTCATTGTCTTACTAGTTTTACTTTGTTACGAAAGACCTTTCATGAAATGAAAGTAATCTGTAAATGTAACGTAGAAACAATACATATTGATAATAGTTTTTTAAAAAGTTAAAAGGCATAGGAATGAAAAGACTTTTCCTTAATAAAAGCATCTAAAACCAAGACATGGTATCATTACAGAAAAAAGATGGAAGTTTTTCTCAGTAAGATCAAAAGTGAAGCAAAGATGTCCACTGTTGTCATTTTTTTAAATTAACACAGTAGTAGAAATATTAGCTACAGCAATAAGACAAGAAAAAATTAAGGCAAAAAATTAGTAAAGAGATGTTTCCTCTGCTTTCAAATAAGAAGATAGTTTACCCAGAAAACCTGGGAAATCAATAATTATTACCTGGGGATAATTAATTGCTTCAGTAAAGCAAGATATTAAGATAAGCCCATTATAATTGTCATTGTATCTGTATATTTTTTGCTGTTTAGTCATTCGGTCTTGTCTGACTCTTTATGACCCCATTTGGAGTTTTGCTGGCAAAGATACTGGAAAATTTTTCCATTTCCTTCTTCAGCTCATTTTAGAGATGAGAAAACTGAGGGAAACAGAGCGAAGTGACTTGCCCAGGGTCAGAGAGCTAGTAAGTTTCTGAAGGCAGATTTGAACCCAAGATGGGTCTTCCTGACTCCAGGCTCAGCACTCTATCCACTGTGCCACCTAGCTTCCCTGTATATTACAAACAAAAATTAGAAAGAAGAGGTAAGAGAAATCTCATTTCAAATATCAACAAAATGCCTTAAGTATCTGGGAATTAACCTTCCAAGACAAACATTGGGTTAGAATAAATAAAATTACAAAACAATTTTCAAAAAGGAATAAGTGGAGAGCTATTCAGTCTCCATAGCTAGGCTGTCCCAGTATGGTAAAATATCCACATTAATCTACAGAATTACTGCTAGACAAATCAAATTACCAAGAAAATATTTTAGAGAATTAGATAATAAGACAAAATTTATATGGAGTAACAAAAGGTCAGGTATCTCTACATAACCAGAAGTGAATCGATGTTCCCTTTTCCTTGTATCACTACCAATACTGAATTTTTCCAATATGTTTTCTTTGCCAGTACAATAGGTAAAATCACACCTCAGATTTGTTTTAATTTTCACTTCTAAAATGACTAGAGATTTAAGTACTTTTTAGATAGCTGGAGTAGTTTCTATTTCTTCTTTGGAAAAAATTCATATCCTTTGACCAAATATTTATCTATTGAGAAATTATTCAAAATTTATAGTTGTCAATTATTTATACATACTAGATTTTTGTTAAGTGAAATTTCGTGCAAAGATTTTTTTTCCTAGTCCATGTTTTCTAATATTTTATTTTCTACATTTATTCCATTTGTGAAAAAAAAGCATCTTGTTTTTACATAATTGCAATAGTCTGTCTTGCCTTTTATAATATTGTCTACTCATAGGACCAAAAATTTTGAACAGGAAGGGACCTCAAAGGCAATATGGCGTAGTGAATAGAGATTCTGCCTCAAAAGCAGGAAAATCTGCCTCTGACACATAGTGGTTGGACAAGTCCCTTGTCCTTTCAGTGATAGGCAATTTCCTAAGACTATAAACTGGAGAAAGCAGGGGGGAAAGGACAGATGCCAACCTGTTTTGATAAAGAATTTCCTCACCTGGGAGTTTTTTTTTAATTAAATTTTATGTTTATTTTTAGTTTATGTCATTTATTTCCACAAGATTTTGAGTTACAAATTTTCTCCCCATCTTTCCCTTACCCACCACCCCAAAACAGCAATCCCACTGTATATCCCCTCCCCTAATCTGCTCTGTCCTATATTCTCCCACATTTCCCCTGCAACTTTCCAGCAGGGCAAGATGGATCCCCATACCCCAGTGCCTGCATATTTTGCTTCCCAGCTGCATTTAAGAAAATAATAACAATATATTTTTTTAAACATTTGATTTTAAAACTTTGAATTCCAGATTCTTTCCCTTCCTCCCTCATCATCCACCCTTACTGGGAAGATAAGCAATTCAATATGGGTTATACATGTGCAGCTACGCAAAACATTTCCATAGTGGATATATTGTGAAAAACTGACTATATTTCCCTCCCTCCTATCCCGCCTCCCAACTTGTTCTATTCCCTACCTTGACCCTGTCCCTTTTCAAAGGTGTGTGCTTCTAACTACCCTCCCCCCAATATGCTCTCCCCTCTATCATCCCCCCTCTCATCCCCTTTCCCCTTACTCTCCTGCAGGGTGAGATACACTATTTAGTGTGTATGTCATTCCCTCCTGTAACAGCAAGCACCGTAGCATACCTAGGGCGGCTACTAGCACAGGTTCTTAGATCTGCTTTTCTAAAGGAAAGCAACTCAAAATGGGTTAACAATCTTACTTTAATTAATCAAATACCATTTACCTAGTTCAGGGGAAAAAGTCAGCGCCCTGAACTTCAGAGAATACAAACAGAAGTTACAAACAAACAGAAAAAACAGATCAGCAGATGGCTTCCAGCGTCTGACCATTACATCAGTTACCTAGTCAGTTACCAGTGAGGGAAGCACCAACATCTGGGCTTTTCACAGCCGGGGGGCTCAACGGCTGCCCAGAGCCTCATCTGGCCAAATCACACAACTCTTCTCAAAGTGAGC
>CM053583.1:242416530-242439497 GCA_028627135.1 Pseudochirops cupreus | reverse complement strand
AAGAAAGACTTTGACTGACTAAATGAATATACTGCCCAGGAATGGGCTACTTTGACTAATGTACTGGCCAGGGGTAGGATACTTGGACCTTGGTACTTTGCAATTGAATTGAGAACTTACTTGCTAAATGAAAGAGTTACACTGTATTTTGATTTTCTCTGCTCTGTGAATGTTTTGCCTTAATCTGTCACTGAATAAATGGGGTTTGCTATGCTGGTAATCCAGACCTTGGAGGTTGTCTTTGCTTGGCATTACAGTTGGCTGAAACAGGAAGCTAATGCTGTGTGTATATAAGGAAAGACCCTGGCTGGGAGAGTCAGATCTTCCTGGTGTAACTCTGTGGAGGAGTTGGGGAGGCTGCTGCTGGGGAGGCTGAAGAGGAACACTCCCCCTTCCTTGGCTCCCCCAGGCTGAAGAGAATGATTTTGATTTTGAAAACCTGGATGGAGTGATTTTGATTCTGGAAACGAGCTGAAACTTCTGATGAGTCCAAGGGGCAGCTGGACCTGACAAAAGACTGAGGACGCATGACTGTGATGCTGGTACTTTGTCTGAACCTGTCTGTGGCTTTGTTGATCTTTGACTTCCTGGGAACAGAGACCACGAAGGATTTGAGATGGACTGGATGCTGTGAGCTCCACTGTGGAACAGGAACTGCACAGAGAGCTGGACAAGGACCTGGGAGCTGTCTGCCTTTGAACCCAGGTGACAGTTTGGTGGATCCAGGTAGAATCTGGGACCATGGAAGGGGATCCAGGGAATGGCTCAACAAGTTGTGGTATATGAATGCAATGGAATACTACTGTGCTCTAAGAAATGATGAGCAGACGGACTTCAGAAAAACCTAGAAAGAGTTATATGAACTGATGCTGAGTGAAGTGAGCAGAACTAGGAGGACATTGTACATAATAACAGCCACAGTGTACAATGACTGATTTTAATAGACTTAGCTCTTCTCAGCAATGCAAGGACCTAAAACAATTCCAAAGGACTCATGATGGAAAATGCCATCCACATCCAGAGAAAGAAATATGGAGTCTGAAAGGCAGAGTGAAACAGACTATTTTCTTTTTTTGTTGTTTTTTTTTCTTTCTCATGGTTTCTTCCATTTGTTATAATTCTTCTATACAACATTACTAATGTGAAAATGTTTAATAGGAATGTATATGTAGATTGCATGCTGTCTTGGGGAGGGAGGTGGGAAAAAAGAGGGAGGGAAAAAATTTAAAACTTATGAGAGTGAATGTCAAACACTAAAAATAAATATATTTTTTAAAATCTGGGTTTAAATAAAAAGCTATTTGGTTACTCTGCTTCCAACTACTAGAGGTGCTGTAATTTTTAAGGCTCTCCCCTGTAGAGAAGGCCTATCGGCCCTTTCAGAAGAGGAATGAAGCTCTCCCTAGTTAGTTCTCATAGGTAGTCCTATGAAAGTCTCTTCTATCAGTCCTCACAAACATAGCCAATGGTTGTGAAGCTCTTTTCTTACCCTCGATTGTACCCGAAGATAAGAGATCAGGCTAAAATCAGGCCTGGCCCATGAACTCTTCTGAGGACTCTTCTGCTTTATTTTTCTCTGAACTATTCTACTGACATATTTTTTTTTCTTTTAAATGACTTGTTTATTCACTTCTAATTCACAAGATTCGGTTCCACATTCACCTGAGTTTCAGATTTTCTCCCCTCCCTTCCCCCTCCCCCATGGTGGCGTGCAATCATGTACAGGATCTGCAAATACTTTCACATTGTACAATAGTTTGGTTATATAGAAGGGTTGTAACCAATGAGTGATCCCTGGGAAAAAAAAAAAAGCAAAACCAGACATGAAAGAGAACGATAACGTGTTTTGCTTCAGTCTCCATTTAAACTATAGTCTTTCTATATCTTTCTCTGAGTTTAGATATCTCCTTCCATCCTGAGGCTTGCAGAGTTGTCTTTAGCTGTGTGTTGTTAAGGATAGTCCAGTTTGTCAAGGTTGGTCATCATATGTACGATGTATCTGTGACTGTGTACAGGTTTTGCCTGGTTCTGCTCTTCTCACTTAGCATCAGTCCGTATAAGCCTCTCCAGGTAATTATGAAGTCCATCTCCTTCCCATTTCTTATAGCACAATAGTATTCCACTACATTCATATACCATAGCTTGTTCAGCCATTCCCCAATTGATGGGCATCCCCTATGTTTCCAGTTTTTTGCAACCACAAAGAGAGCTGCAATAAATATTTTTGTACATATGGGACCTTTTCCCACTTCTATGATCTCTTTGGGATATAATTACAACAGTGGTATTGCTGGATCAAAGGATAAGCAATTATTTACAGCTCTTTGGGCATAGTTCCAGATTGCTCTCCAGAATGGTTGTATCAATTCACTCTACTGACATATTTTATTGGACTCTCCTCCACTATCTCACCTGAGCCTCTCAGTTCAACTGTCATCTAATACGTGGTCAGAAACCTACTTCAGTTTTTATTTTTTTATTTTTTGCTTTTTTTTTTGGAGGGGGGAAGGGAGGGCAATTGGGGTTAAGTGACTTGCCCAAGGTCACATAGCTAGTAAGTGTTAAGTGTCTAAGGCCGAATTTGAACTCAGGTCCTCCTAACTCCAGGGAGGTCTAATGAGAAGGGACCCAAGCTTGTAACCATCATATCTTCCCCTGTCCCCAATCCCCAATTGCTGGGATTGCCCTCTAGATTCAGGCCAAGGCAAGCATGGGATGTGAGGGGTGGAGGAAGCGGTTCAGTGGTCAAAGTTGGTCAAGGTTTATTTACAAGCTGAGCAAAAGTGAAAGTCCAAAGCAAGTTGAGTCAGCAGTGGTGTATATGGCGCCTGGGCAAGACATGGAGCCCCATTATCAAGAAAGTAAGGGTTGGATGGGGCAGGGCTCTATTCACTGCGCCACCTAGCTGCCCCACCCTACTTTAGTTTTTAGTATTATAGACTCTAGGTAGGTAAATATCTTTAGAGCTCTGCTTCCTCAAAATGAAAAAGAGCTGAATGATATTATGATGATAAAACTATTCTAGGCTTCCCCCAACACGTCCTTCTGTTCTGTACAAAAAGCAATAGCTGTGCTGGCTAAAAAAGGCTGAAAAGGCTGGTCACCTTGGTCCCAATTCCCCCTACCATCAATGTCTGGTCTCCTATATATCATACCTTGTTGTCTCCTAGGCCTCTTTACATTCACAGAAGCCCTGTGGGGTGATACTGCAAATATTATCTCTTTTATAGATGAGGATTCTGAGACTTAGAGGTTAAATAACTTTTACTAGGTTATGCAACTATTAAAGATCTCAGAGAGCTGGGACTCGAACTCAATAATTCCTTCCAAATTAAATTAACATTTACTTTACTACTCAGTGACATAAATGTAAAAATGGATATAGGGGACAGTAATGAAAAATATGCTGGGAAACATGATTCAGGTTTAAAAGGAAAGATGTGAAAGACTTGTAGACTATATAAAGAAGCTTCATACCTATATACCATGAACATTTTCTTTAAAAAGTGAATTAGGAAGTGAATCTGGATATCAAGTCAACTGGATATAGAAACATCAAATAAGAACATTTAAAATGAAAATGGCTATGAAATAGGAAATGAAAGATTAACAATGTAGGAGTCAGTTCTGAATCATCTGTGTGCAATCAGACTGCTGATTCATTAGAGCAAAGATCAGTCATTTTCAAATTAAAAGTCAGAAAAACAAAGAGAAAATACATTGTACAATTAAAACATTGCCTTGAACTGTTGAAGGTATTGATATTAAACAATGGGAAACAGACCTCTACCATTTCCTACAGAAGTTTAAATGATGTAAACCAATCACCACCAGGAGACCAAAAAAGGCCGGAAAACTGCATCAGTCAACAAACACCTGAAATCCTTGCAAAGCAGAAGAATATGACAAAGGGAATGTACCAGCTTAAAGAATAAACTCACTTGAATGCAACAAATCAGAAAAAAGCCCAAGTTGCACTTACAGAAAGTGCATACTCAGTTCCAGTTCGTCAGTCATTTAAAAAAGCACACAGGAAGCAGACAATCACAGAATACTTGTATATGCTCTAAAGCAGTGGTTCTCAACCTTCCTAATGCTGCAACCCTTTAATACAGTTCCTCATGTTGTGGTGAGCCCCAATCATAAAATTATTTTTGTTGCTACTTTATAATTGTAATTTTGCTACTGTTATGAATTGTAATGTAGATATCTGATATGCAGGATGTATTTTCATTGTTACAAATTGAAGATAATCCATAGGTTGAGAACCGCTGCTCTAAAATGAAGAACAATGTCCTTTATTACACATGCCAAGAAACAGGCTCACCAAACATCCATGTACCCCGCACATACTCATAGGATTGGACTCAATCTCCTATTATACTAGTAATGGCAAAATGTGAAAATATGTCATAGACAGCTGAATTAGATAGTGGACCCCAAGTAACGCTAATATTTTAACGCTTTTATAAGTAACATTTAAGACAAATAACTTCACAGGCTATGAAAAGATTAGTACTTGATGTCCTAAGCGATAAAGATCATCCATATTTGGGTTATAACAAAGTGTCTTTAAAGTTTTCTTAAAAATGTTATTAATCCAGAGAAAGAATTATGGAGTCTGAATACAGATTGAAGCAAATGATTTGCGCTCTCTCTCTCTTTTTTGTTCTGTTTTGTTCCTTCTTTCTCATGGTTCATTCCATGGGTTATAATTCCTCTTTACAATTCGACAGATGTTTAATGTGAAGGTATAAGTAGAACCTATGTCCGATTATGTGCCGTCTTGGGGCCAGGGGGTGGGGGTGGGGATTTGGAACTCAAAAACTTGTGAAACTGAATGCTGTAAAGTAAAAAAGAATAAATTTAAAAGAAAAAAAAGAAATGATGAGCAGGTAGATTTCAGAAAAACCTGGAAAGACTTACAGGAACTGACGCAGAAGCAGGAAAACACTGTTAACACTAATAGCCACATTGCACAATGACTAACTTTGGAAGACTTGGCTCTTCTCATCAATGCAATGATCCAAGACTATTCCAAAACACCAGTGATGTAAAATGCTATCCACAGCCAGAGATAACCATAGAGTCCGAACACAGAGCAAAGCACACTATTTTTACTTTTTTGTTTGTTTTTTTCTTTCTTCTCATTTCTCCCTTTCGTTCTGATTCTTCTTTCATAACATGACTAATGTGCAAATATGCTTAACATGATTGTATATGCACAAGCTATATTAGATTGCTTGCTATCTTGGGGAGAGGAGAGGGAAATGAGGGAGGAAGAAAAATTTGGAACTCAAAATTTTACAAAAATGAATGTTAAAACTATCTTTACATGTAACTAGAAAAAAAATAAAATACTACTAAGGAAAAAAATGTTATTAATGTCAATAGGAAATATGGCATTAATTAGAACAAATTCCAGCTTCTTAAAGATGGAATGTTGCATGCAAAAAGCTGGAACCCAATATCTATACACTGTAACTAGCTGTATAGTTTAATCTAAACAGAGGCTTACAGGAAAACAGAACCAAATGATAGCAGTCAATATCATGTAAGCACAAGTATTTCAAACTCAAAAGAAGATTTTAAGAAGTTTTATTTTAGTGATTCTCTACCACCCCAGAATGGAAGACCATATTGAGAGAATATAAGAGAATACGCATACCATTATTATGTGACTAGGACTGGGGCACACCCAAGTAGAGGGAACACAGAATGCACTTTACTGACTCTTAGCCATAGAGAATTCTCTTGGAAAATTCCTTTATCTGTTATGGATAGGAATGGGGACTGGCCTGGTGATTTCAGTATAATAGTGAACTCCTTTGTGAGAAAATTCCTTTTACCAGTTTGGGTTATTGCACTTTTTCTATAATACATAGCATTTTCTATGCCTATAGAGCAGTGGTTCTCAACCTTCTTAATGCCATGACCCTTTAATACTCATATGTGGGCATATCTGCATGTGGGCAGACCCACCTGGAGATGGATAGAGGAGCGGCGTCTCGGTTCCTAAGACCATCGGAAATATGTGTTTTCCGATGGTCTTAGGCGACCTCTGTGACCCCTGTGAAAGGGTTGTTCAACCCCCAAAGGGGTTGTGACCCATAAGTTGAGAACTGCTTCCATAGAGTACTAAGAGATAAGAGACTTGCCAAAAGTCAGAAATCCAGTATGTGTTAGGGGTGGGATGTGAACCTAGGCTACATTGGCTCTGAGTCCAGATCTCTCCACTAGGCCATACTGCTTCTCTGTTTCTCAGTGATAGATCTCAGATATCATCTTAAGGAACTACTGGAGTCTAACAGCTTGTGTGCATTACCTCTAGTGGTGGTACAGAACAAAAGTGGGAAGGTACAAATGTATGTGGACCATAGGACTCTGAACAAAAGAACTAGAGTAGACCAGTATACAATGCTATGAATTGGAAATGCCCTGTACTGTCTCTTAGGACAGGTGGTGGTTTTCAGCACCGCATTTGCAGAGTAGTTATTATCAGTCTCCAATGGCAGAAAATGACACGGAGAAGACAGCTTTCATCTGCCCAGTTGAATTTTTACCAGTGTGAACATATGCCTCAAGGTATCTCGAGGGCACCTGCTACTTTCCAATGGTTGATAGATAAAGTAGTTGGAGATGTGAATAACTTAGAAGTGTCGGTATACTTCCTCAACTTTAGCACGGTTGTTCTTAAGAAGCCCTGGAAGAACATGAAGAAAGACTGATAAAAGTCTTATGTAGCCTGGAGAAGGCTGATCTGAAACGGTCAAACTGATAATGCCCGTTCTACAGAGCTTCTGTTTAGTATGAGGGTGTATTATCTCAGCAAGGGGTGAGCAATGGCCTTAGGGAGGAAAGAAAGCACTATTTAAGGCCATGTCCAACAAACATTTGAGATTTCAGAACTTTTCTAGGAGTTGGAGATTATACTCATACATTTATAAAGCATTACCGCTTCATTTCTAAACCACTGATGATCTTACTGATAAATATATGATTGAAGAGAACAGAAACAGAACATCAGGAAAGGGTAATATTCTCTAAACCCTTTGAAGTCAGTTAGGGATCACTGAACAGACAAATGTGTATAATCTTTTAAAGATCTGATTAGCTGCATCACATGCATATCAGTTATGACCTTTACAGAACCTGAACAAGTTTCTCTTCTAGTACAGATGCTAACTTGGAAGGTTTAAAATCATCATTATACCTACAGAGTAGTGGTAATCAGAAACTTAATGCTTTTTCAAACTGAACATTTCCTAACAGTGAGACTTGCTATGTTGTTGTATTAGCAAGCACCCAAGCACACAGGGTGGGCTGCTAGCACAGGTTCTTTTTTTTTTCCCAATTTTATTTATTTTTAATAGTGTTTTACTTTTTCCAATTACACGTAAAGAAAGTTTTCAACATTCACTTTTATAAGATTTCGAGTTCCAAACTTTTTTTTTCCCTCCCTCCCTCTCCTCCCCACTTCCTCAGACAGCAAGCAGTCTGCTCTAGGTTATATATATATACAATCATACTAAACGTATTTGCACATTACTCATATTATGAAAGAAATTTCAGAACAAAAGGGAAAAGCCAAGAGAAAGAAAAAACAAAACAAAGGTGAAAATAGTATGCTTCAATCTGCATTCATTCTTTGGATGTTGATAGTTTTTGTTATCTCTATAATTTTCCACTGGCTTTCTACCATTTTTGAAATGTAGCACAGGTTCTTTTATCTGCTTTTCTAAAGAAAAACAGCTTCAAAGGGGTCAATAATCTTACTTTAATTACAGATAAGTAGATAATACAAGTGGAAATGTAAGGTTATAAGAAAACTCCAAAAGACTCATGATCGAAAGAGATATCACATCCAGAGAAAGAGCTGCGGAGTCTGAATGCAGATTGAAGCAAACTACTTGCTCTGTTTCTTGTTTTGTTTTGTTTCCTCTTTCCCACTGATCATTCGATCAGTTATACTCCTTCCTTACAACCTGACTAATGTTTAATGTGAAGGTATGTGTAGATCCTATTTTTGACTGCAGCTGCCATGGAGGGGTGGGTAGTAGAAGGAGGGAGAGAAAATTTGAAACTCAAGGGACTGTGGAACTGAATGTTGTAAACTAAAAGTAAATAAGAAAATTAATAATGATAATACAAGTAGAGAAATGAGCACAGAGATTCAACAGACAGGGCTTCAACTGTCTGAACAAAGAAATACAATCACCTACATACACCCTCAGACTGGGAGAGTATCAACATCTGAGTAGTCCGAGGAACTCTTAACAAACAGCCACTGAGAGAATCCAAAGGTCCTTCTTATAAGCAAACTCCCAGACCAAAATCTCATCTCAGAATATAGATATAGATAGATAGACAGAGAGAGAGAGAGAGATATAGATAGATATCTATCTATCTATATCTCTCTATCTCTCTATCTATCTATATATATATATGTATACTTTTGGCTAATAGGCTCAAAGCCAGAAGGGATCACAAGACTCAAGACTCAGTGCCTAATTACCTTAGTACCAAAAGGTGTGAAAGCCTTCCTACAAACAAGCCTCCCCTGAGCAGGCTCCTCTTTAGGCAAGTTCCTCCCCAATGTGCTCTATGTAACTCAGGATATATCACAGCTGGGCCAGAGTTCAAAGCAGCAAGACATCTGTGATTGAACACATGTGGTCACACAGGTCTATTAATGGATGGGGAAGATCTTCATGTTCCATTAACATTACAACTGTATACATAAACTGGAGTTTACGGCTTTGATGTAAGCCATCACCGAAAAATTTACACTATGTACATGGAGCTAAATTTTGAATGCACAGACTGACAATATTCCACTCAAATATTTGACTTAAAGGATAGATTTCAATTACTCACAATCAATACATTTTGCAGCTGATAGTGAGGTTGAAGAAAGCTTACCATCTAGCTATAACCCCAGCTTAGAAAAATTCTAACTTTACTGCTTTTTGTTGCTCTTCTTCCAGACCAGGGGTGAGGAACCTGCTGCCTGGAGGCCACATGTGACCCTCTAGGTCCTCAAATGTGACCCTTTGACTAATCCAAACTTCATAGAAGAAGTTCTAAGACTGTCCACTTCTGTGAATTTGTATTCCCAATCATTTCATTCTGCATCAATTTATACATATTCCTAGGTTTCCCATTTCTTAGAGTGCAAAACTTCATTAAATCAATACGCAATAACTTGTTCAGTCATTCCCCAGTTGCTGAGCACTTAATTTGTTTCCAGTTCTTTGATACAACAAAGTGTTGCTAAAATATTTTTTTGCATGTGTATCCTTTCCCTTTTTAAAAATTTGTAAATCTTTTTGAATTATAATCCAATTAATGGAGTCACGGGTGACAGAGAATGCATCATTTAGAGAGTTTTGGGGTATGGTTCCAAATTGCTGTCCAAAACAGTTCAGCTCCAGCAATGCACCTGTTCTCCCATAGCCCCTCCTAATTGTCAATTTCCATTTTTTCTTATCTGAAGAGTATAAGATGGAAACTCAGAGTTGTTTTAATTTGCATTTCTTATTACTAGTCATTTGGAACATTTTTTTTATGTGGCTATTGATGGCTTCCTTTCTTCTTTTGAGATCTACCTCTTTTGTACCCTTTTACCATTTATTCAGGAGAAATGGTTCTTGTTCTAATATATTGGTACCAAGTTCCTATACATTTTAGATATGAGACCTTTATCTCAAAACTTTGCTGGAGAGTTTTCTCAGTTAACTATTTCCCTTTTAATTCTAACTTCATTGATTTTGTTTGTGCAAAAGCTTTTCAATTTTATGTAATCAATATTTTCCACTGTTTGGTGATGAACTCTTGCTCTATTCATAGTTGTGAACAGTTATCTAGTCCTACTCCTCTAACACAAACTCTTACATTTAGGTATCTGAAATGTATCTGAAATGATCATTGGTTCTGTATCATTCTTTTTATTGATGCTGTTTATAATTAATTGATTTTGTCCTATAATTGCCTAAGTCTTTGTCTCTGAATTTAGTTCAGAATTGAGCTGACCTGTAATGGGTTAAGCTTAGCAACCTAGTTCTCTTGATAATCAGTTTTATTCTTGCCTCAAGAAATTCTACTAGTCTGGGGGATGTAAGTAGACATTAGGGAATATGATGTAATATGTACATACTCCAATAAGCTATCCTTCAAGGATATCTGGTTTGCTATCCAAAGAAGTCCGGCCTCCTATCTTGTAGATAGACTAAAATAATGAACATTCCATAGTCACAGAAGGTAGGGATCAGGTCATTCATTGATAGCTCTTCCTTACCAAATTTCTGACCAATCATACTGTTCTCCACACCTGTTATATAACCAATTACGTTATCCTCGACCCCATGTCACCTATCCTGTTCTGTTCTTTGTGCTTTACTCCCCAAAACCTAAAAAACAAAACTGTCCCCTTCATTTGGGGGTCTTATCTTTCCTGAGGAAGCTGAGATCCTATTTATCCTATCAGTAATGCAAACTCATACATTACTAATAAACTGATGATGTTCAGAAACTTGTGCCGCAGTTTACCTTATTTTTAGTGTTATATATCTATTTGGCCATTTCCAATCATCCTGATCTATGTCTTGCCACAGGACCCCAGAGGAGAAACCTTGTACAGCCCTCCGTCACTTAAATCCAATCCACTTTCGAGTCATGGCATCATCTTCCTGATGTCATGGTCCTCTTCAAGAGGGAAGGACAAACAACAATAGCCATTTAGAGCTTATTATGTTGTACTGTGTAAGTTGTTGGTCTACATCTAATTTCTGCCATTGTTTTCCAGTTTTCCCAAGTGTTTTTGTCAAATTGTAAGTCTTTATCCTAGCAGTTAGGGTTCTTGCTTTTATCTGGATTACTTCTCGATCTTGTGTGCCTAACCTGTTCCAAAAACTTTTTTTTATCTTTTTAACCACTACCAAATAGTTTTGATAATTAATGCTTAGTAAGTATAGTTTGAGATCTGGTACTACTAGATTCCTTTTCCATGATCTCCCTTAATATATTTTTGGAGAAGGAAATGGCAAACCACTCCAGTCTTTTTGACAAAAAAAACTCATGGACGGTATGGTCTATAGGGTCTTGAAGAGTCAGATATGACTGAACAATAACCCTTAATATTTTCCAGAATGCCTTTGGAGGAAAGGGATAAAACCTGTAGGCTGTGAGTTAGGAGGAAATCTCTCTAGGAAAAAAAGTAACCTGAGAGATCAAAGAAATAGAACTGCCAGGTTGTATGAATAGAGACAGGCCCTCAGCAGGCACCAACTGGATGAGTGTTATTGAATTCTATCTTGAAGATTTCCACTATCTTAGATGTGTCCTATCCCACCAGGATATTATGATAAGATTAACTTTTTAGAAATGCATTATATCCTACTGGAACAAACCTGATCTTTAGCAACTCTTGAGACCTCTAGATTATGATACAGTATGATAAACATTTATTAAGCACCTCAATGCCAGGGATATAAATGAAAGAAAGACAATCCCTGCTCTTGTGGAGTCCATACAAAAGGAAACTGAAAAACGTGTGGGGAATGGAGGAGTGTCAGAGGGCACCGAGGACAGGGGCATTATGCAGATGGTAATGGAGTAGAAACCAAGCTGAGCACCTGGTGGCAAATGAAGAGATGGCTGACATTCTGAGCCTCCTATAAAGGGAGGCTGTGGGAGGAATTTTTTCGGTTCCCGTCCAAGCCTCCAGAGAGGCAGAGGCAGCTTAAGTACTGGTGACATGGGAACAGTGAAGTCAAAGCAATCTCCATTGTCTGTTTCCGGTGACTAGATCCTAGAGGAAGGGGAGTGGCACAATAAAGATGACGGTGGCTGAAATCCCACTTAGCATCTAGTGACACATTAAGGAGATTAATATATTCTAACCTCAAAACTCACAATGCTTTCCCTCAATCATCTGACATCTTTGCTTTAATACTTAACCTCCCAAATAGTGAAAGTGACTTGAGTAACCTCCCGGCCGGCTCCCTCTGGCCCCACACAAGGGCAGCAGAAAACTGGCCGGACACACCTTTGCCACGGGTTGGTCAAGCACGAGGCACCTGCTCATTATCAGAGGCTAATTTAACACCTTTATCTTCCAGCTGCTCACTCTCTGACCTCCAGCCTAAGGAGCCAAGGTGACTGAAACTACTCACACGCAGGATCTTAAGAGCTCCGGGTTCGGATCGTAACCTAGCCCAGAAGTGGGGAACCCTCTGCCTCGGGGCCCCATGTGGCCTTCTAGGTCCTCGGTGCGGCCTTCTGACGGAGTTTTGGATTCATTCACTTCACAGAACAAATCCCCTTAATAAAAGGATCTGTTCTGTAAAACTTGGACTCCGTCAGAAAGTCACACCCTGAGGACCTAAGGACACACCTGGCCCCGAGGCAGAAGGTTCCCCACCC
Organism: Pseudochirops cupreus; assembly: GCA_028627135.1. NCBI lineage: Eukaryota > Metazoa > Chordata > Mammalia > Diprotodontia > Pseudocheiridae > Pseudochirops > Pseudochirops cupreus. Next base: position 242,427,074 of record CM053583.1, on the reverse strand, counting down.
CTGGTCAAGACCTTTTTCCTAATGAGCCTGGGGAGAGGGGTGTGGGGTGTCGGTAGTTTTCGTCTGGAGGCACCGCGGCTGCCGCCAGCTTTAATTGGCACCGAAATCCCCTGGTGCATACACACCCGGTTTATGTAGGAATTCGTAGAAGGCACATGTGCTAATTAACATTCAACCCAAGAAAGGGCCCTGCCTAAGCCTTGTCTGGCCCTGAGAAGCCTGTGGGGGGGAGGGAGAGACAGACAAAGGTGGAGAGAGAAAAAGGGGGGCCCCTTAACGGCAGGTGGTTCTACACACCCTAGAGACCATCCCGCGCAGATAGCGAAGGTGGGGTAGAGACCAGAGCCTATGTCGCCGCGTCACGTGACTTCCTCCGAGCCCGGTCTGGAAGCCTGGCCCGCCCTCGCGGCGTCACGTGGTTCCCTGGTTGGGCGGAGGGTGAGGCAGGCTGGCCGAGTGGCTTGTTTTCTGTGCTCTGCGCCTGCGCGCTGCCTCGCCTGCTGCTCCCTCACTTCGGCGGCCGGCTAGCCTGATAGCTCTCCTGCGGGGGGAGCCTAGGCCCCGAAGTCCGCTGCGATGGGGGTTAGTCATCCGGTGAGTCCCAGGACCTGGCTAGGGGACTGCTGGAGGAGACGCTCCATCACACCTTGGGGGGCTGGGCAGGAGGTTGGGGAGTGCGGCCGGCGACCCTTCCAGATGCCCGGCCCGCGGAGCAGCGAACCGGGGGGAGGTGAGGGGCCTCTCCTCCCCACCTCCCTTTCTCCTCTGTGGCAGCCGGCTGGGCGGGGCTCGGAGGGCGGGGCTCGGAGGGCGGGGCCGAGGGCAGCGGGAAATCCCCGCAAACCGCTGCGCGGGGGCTGGGGCGCGAGTCCGACCCCCTAGGTGACGCGCCCTCCGTGGTGTGGCCGGGTGGTGGCGGGGAGGCCGCTCACGCCCCTAGTAGGAGTGGGGGCGTGTGTGCAGGTTTGTGTACGCCCGCGGAGGCCGAGCGCTTTAAGGCAGTCGTGGGCGGCGGCGCCTGCTCGCCGAGATGCGGGACCGGCCTGGTGCAAACGCGGGCTCTGCTGTTGCTCGCGTCACCACGCCTCCGGCTGTCGTTGTTGCTGTTATCCTCATTATTATTATTGTTACCGAGGCCTCTCACATGACGGCCCGCGAATCGCCGCCGAAGTCCGGTGCCTGGCTCAAGGTCGCAATTATTAGGTCCCTTTTCTTCCATAGGGTGACAGGGTGCCGTGTGTGTGTGTGTGTGTGTGTGTGTGTGTGTGTGTGTGTGTGTGTGTGTGTGTGTGTGCGTGTGCGTGATCCTTATTGAGCAGAATTTCGATTGCCCCCATTTGGTGGGACATCCCTCTCCCTGCAAGAATTCTAGGAAAAAACGTGTCAGATCCTCTTTTCTGACACGTGCTGCCCGATGTGGTACCCTGGACTTAATGCCCGAGTGCCCAGGCCAGCCTCCAAGCCTGGGAGTCTGAGGCTGTAAATTGCTGAGAAGGCACCCTTCATTGCTGGAATTCCTTATTGATGTTCTCCTGTACCAGGGAAATCTCGGGTCAAGTCCCAGTGCCACCTGGATTCCCAGAAAGATTCCAAATAATAATTTTCAGCAAAGGACTGTGGCTTCATTTTGCCCTCACTTTGCAGCCCACTCTTTAAGTTAGACCTTCCTCCTAACTTTGCTAACATGTTTGTTGTGAACTGAACCAAAGGATTAAGAAAATGATAGGATTTTAGGTCTTCTAGGAAGAGCTTGGAGAACACTTCCTTCAGTTTCCCATTTTAAATATAGAAAATGGACTCCTGGGGCGGGTACGTGGCGTTGTGAATACAGCACTGGCGGTGGAGTCAGGAGGACCTGAGTTCAAATGTGATCTCAGACACTTAACACAAAACTAGCCGAGTGACCTTGGGCCAGTCAGTTAACCGCAATTGCCTCTCCAAGAAAGCAAAAAAAAAAAAAAAGAAAGAAAATGGACTCCTTTTGGAACCTTAGAAGTCATTTAGTCCAATTGATGCATAATGGTACCTATAGATGAAAGGATTTCCTCCAGATCACAAAGGCAGTAAGTGGCTGGGGTAGGCATTTGAACTCAGTCTCTTTCCAAGGCCCCATGGCCAGTTAGTATCAGAACTAGAACTTATGTCTGCTGACCATTTCTAACGCACTACACTGAGGAATTGGAGGAGTTGGTATTTTCCAGAATGCCCATTTGGACTAAAGATGTATTTGAAGTCACTGTGATTGAACTTTGTCAACCCACCCAAAGAAAACACAAAAAAATTGCCTACTCAGTTGGCTTCCTCCTGAGTTTTCTTCTTATACAGCCACTTGGACCTTCCCTTCTGGGAATGAATCTATTTACCTGTTAGCTCTCCTACTATCATATAAGTTCCTTGAGGGCAGGAGCTGCTTTTGTGCTTCTGTCCTCCGTTGAATCTCTCACTTTGGGTGCCTGACCCATGCAATCTAGTCAGTAAACATTAAGAGTCTGCTTTGTTTTAGGCCTGGTGTGGGACACCTGCAGACTCAAAGCCACCTCCTTGAGGGTCCTTGGGTGTGGCCCTTTGGCTGAGTCCAGGTCTTACAGAATAAATCCTTTTGTTAAGGGGATTTGTTCTGTGAAGTTTGGGTTTCCTCAAAGGGCCGCCCCTGAGGACCTAGAGGACCACAGGTCTACATCCCTTGTGGTAAGTGTTGGGGATACAAAAAGAGGCCAAAGACTCTCTCCCCTCAAGGAACATCAGTGTAATAGGGGAGAGAACAAGCAAACGTATATGTCTATTCACAAATTAAGCCATATATATGGGAAATAAGAGTGAAGGCACTAGAATTCAATAGAAAATGGGATTAACTGAGACTTAAAAGGAAACCTGGGAAGGCAGTGGGTGGAAGGCAGAGGCATGGAGGACAGCTAGAGAAAATGCCTAGAATGCAGATGGAGTGCCTTGTTTGTGAACATCAGGGAGGCTAGTATCTCTAGATCAAAAAGTATGAAGTGTTTGGAGAGTAAGTTGTAAGAAGACTGGAAAGGTAGCAGGCTAGGTTATGAAGGGCTTTGAACACCAAGAGCATTTTGTATATGATCCTGGAAGTAATTGGGGACCACTGGAGTTTATTGAGTAGGGGGTGACATGGTTGGACCTTTGATTCGGGAAAATCACTTTGGTAGCTGAATGAAGAGTGGATTGGAATGGGGACACTCTTGAGTCAGGCAGGCTCATCAGTAGGCTGTTACAGTTGTCCAGATGTGAGGTGATGAGGGCCTGCACTAGAATGGTGACAATGTCAGGAGCGAAGGGGCATATTTGAGAGATGTTGCAAAGGTTGAATCAGCAGTTATTGGCTACAGCAGGGATATGGTGGAGGGATAGGGCTGGGTTTGAGACATAGTGAAGAATTGAGGATTATCCCTGGGTTGCAAACCTGAAGGACTGGGAAGATAGTTTTGTTCTTGACAGCAGTTGGAAAGTTGGGGGAAAATAGAGGTCTCGGGGGGAAAGAGAATTAGTTCATTTTTGGACACGTTGAGTTTAAAATGTCCACTGGACATTCGCCAGATTAGAGGTCAGCCTGGAGTTTGGGGCAGGGCTGGTCGATTTGATAATCATCTGCATAGAGATGGCAATTAAATCCTTGGGAGCTGAATCACCGAGTGTAGTACAGAGCTCGTAGAGAAGAGGGCCCTACACTGAACCGCAGAAGACATTGTTAAGGTCTTTTGTTCTCAGCCCAAATTTCCTCCTGTATCCCTGCTGCTGCTCCGCCACTACCATCACTTCTCCCCTCTCCGCACCTCCTCAGGGAGCCATGTCATATAACAAAGAATTTTTTTAAAAAAGAACAATAAGAAGAAAAAACCCCAGCAAAATCAACCAATTTATTGAAAAAAAAAATCTGTCAGTGTATGTAATGTTCTACACCTGTGGTCTCCCTGTCTGGAAAATAGTGGGGAGAAATGTCTTTTTAGAAGTGACTTTCCACATTTCTTTTTAAAGTCCTAGCTTCTTTGCAATTTTGCAACATTCATCTTAGATTGTTATATTATAGTGGCTGTTATTTCTGTTTAATGTGTTATAATCATTATGTATATTGTTTTCCTGCTCCTGCTTACTTCACTTTGCATAAATTCACGTAAGTCTTTTCATGCTTCTCTATTAATCCTATTCAGTGTTGTTTCTTACAGTACAGTAATATTCCATTACAGTTATGTACCACTGTTTATATAATTGTTCCCCAGTTGATGGGCATCTAATGTACTTTGTTTCCAGTTCTCTGTTACCACAAAGAAGTGCTGCTGTAAATATTTTGTTGTATTTGTGGAGTATATGCCTAGCATGTACTCTGGGTCAAAAGATATTTTAAACATTTTATTCACATAATTCCAAATTGCTTTCCAAAACATTTGTACCAATTCACAGCTTCATGAACAATCTATTAGTGTACTTATCTTTCCACAGCTCCTCCAAGAACAAATGTTTCTTTTATCATCCCTGCCATTTTAAAGAATATAAATTGAAACTTCAGCATTTGCATTACTCTCATTAATGATCTGGACCTGGCTAGTCTGACTTAACCTCTTAGTGTCATTAGGCAGCTCTTTAAGACTGTAAGTGGGTGAGGGTAGATGAAAAAATAACCATTTATATAGAACCTACTCTAACTCTACTCTTAACCCTAATTTGTGTCAGGCCCTGTGCTGAAAGTATTTCTTTACAAATCTATGGGGTAGGTGCTATTATTTTCCCTTTTTTTACATTTTACATTTGAGGAAACTGAGGCAAGCAGAAGTTAAATGACATGCCAGGTCAGGGTCATACTGTTAAGTGTCTGGTGCTGGATTTGAGCTCAGCTCTTTATGACTCTACGTTCAGCACTCCGCTGTGCTACCAGCTCTACTATAAATTGTAGAGACTAATTGTGAAGTTCTTTCTTACATCTATGAAATCACCTCATCCCCTTCTCCCTCACCTAACTATGACAAGTGAAATGGTAAGTTTAAACTTAATTTTTCCCAGTTATAAATTGTCAGTTAATGAAGAAAAATACTAATCAGTATAAAATTTTTTCAAGCAGTGCCTTTTGGCCAGTGTTAGTATGAGAGAGAGCTTTATGGAGGAGGTGTTATTTATTTATTTTGGGGGGGAGGGAAAAGGAAGGGCAATTGGGGTTAAGTGACTTGCCCAAGGTCACACGTCTGAGGTCGGATTTAAACTCAGGTCCTCCTGACTCCAGGGCCCATGCTCTATTCACTGCACCACCTAGCTGCCCTGGAGGAGACGTTATTAAACTGGATTTTGAAGGAAAAGTTGTTCAGTAAAGATTTGGGGGAGAATATAAGCAGTGAAATATTGAAGGTGGTGGCCAGTGAGTATGGAAAAGAGGAGATGGAATTCTGCTGCCCATGTCACCCTGGCACCCAGATTACAGTGGTTCCCTATTAGCCCTAGGGTGGGATAGAAACTCCTTTGCCCTATATAGCTTTTCACAGGCTGATACCTTTCTACCCTTTCAGTCTTCTTATCCATCATTCTGTGGTCTCTCGTCCTGTCATACTTGCCGTTCCTCACACAGAGCAGACACTCTTTCTACTAGCTGCCCTCCGTGTCTGGAATTCTTTCCCTTCTCACCTTTTGAAATGCCTGGTTCTGTGAAAATTCAATTTAAGTGCCATCTCATACATGAAACTGTACTTGATTTCTTCCACTCCTAGCTGCTAATGCTGTTCCTTTTGTATAGTTTGTATAGGTCTCCTGTTAGTTCCTTAAGGTTAGGGACTATTTGTTTCACTTTTTTCTTTACATTCTTAGCATAATGCCTAGCGCATAGGAGGTAGGTACCTGGACATGAGAGATTTTATAGAAAACAAGCAGCCAAACAGAGAAGGTTTAAAGGAAGAGAAAGGGTAAAAAGTCAGGTCAGTGGAAATAGAGAAATCGAGAGGATCAGATTTGAGTGGCGGGAAGAGGCGAGGCACCTGAGGTCATTTGGTGTATGTTGAGTTTGCGGGACCAGTGAGGGTTCGGGTGACGCCTGGCAGACAGTTGGTGTTGTGGAGCTAGAACTCGCCAGAGGCGGCACAGGACTGGCGAGAGAGGAATCGTCTGCACAGAGTTGACAAAGCAGTGGAAGCGAACGACGTACTGAGAGAGAATAGAGCCAAAAAGAGGGCAGCGACAGAATATCGCGGGGACTGCCCCGCGCTTGGTAGGCAAACGGATGAGAAGAAACAGCAAAGGAGGCTAATAACGAGCGGGTCAGAGAAGCAACGTGAGAGCTGGGTGAGACTGGCAGAGGCCCTATTTTGGATTTGTATTCATCCAGTAGTGGGCAGTGCAGTCTTTTTTAATATATTTATTTTTAGTTTCCAACATTCATTTCCATAAGGTTTTTAGTTCCACATTTTCTCCCCATCTTTCCCCTTAACTCCACCCCAAGAAAGCATGTAATTTGACATAGGTTCTATTTATACATTCTTATTAAACGTTTTCACATTAGTCATGTTGTAGATAAGAATTAGAACCACTAGGAGGAACCACGAGAAAGAAAAAACAAAACCAAAAAAAAGAGCAAATAGTATGCTTTCATCTGCATTCAGACTCCCTATTTCTTTCTCTGGATGTGGATGGCATTTTCCATTATGAGTTTTTTGGAGTTGTTTTAGGTTTTTACATTGCTTAGAAGAGCTAAGTCTGTCAAAGCCAGTCATTGCACAGTGTGACTGTTATTATGTATAATGTTCTACTGGTTCTGCTCCCTTCACTCAGCATCAGTTCATGTAAGTCTTTCCAGGTTTTTCTGAAGTCTGCCTGCTCATCATTTCTTACAGCACAGTAGTATTCCATTGCATTCATATACGACAACTTGTTGAGCCATTCCCTAATTAATGGGTATCCCCTCAATTTCTAGTTCTTGACCACCACAAAAAGAGCTGCTATAAATATTTTTGTGCATGTGGGTTCTTTTTCCCATTTTTATGATCTCTTTGGGATATAACCCCAGAAGTGGTACTGCTGATTCAGAGGGTATGCACATTTTTATAGCCCTTTGGGTATAGTTCCAAGCTGCTCTCCAGAGTAGTTGGATCAGTTTACAACTCCACGAACAATGAATTAGTGTTCCAACTTTCCTACATCTTCTCTAAGATTTATCATTTTCCTATTTTGTCATGTTTGCCAATCTGATAAGTACGATGTGGTACTTAAGAGTTGTGATTTTCGTTTCTCAAATCAATAGTGACTATAGACAGCTCTAATTTCTTCCTCTGGAAACTTAGGCAGTCCACTGTTGCAGAAAGGTCAAAGGAGGATGTCAAAATTGTTAAGGAAGAATTGAATTTTTTGTGTGTACTAGGTCAGTACATTCGAAGATACAGCCTTAAAAAGTTAAATTAGAGCAAGTTAATTTCGTTAGTAATTGTTTAAAAAAATAGCCTCTATAACCTAAGGAAATTGTTATGAATAATGTACCATAGGGTTGGATTTAGTGGAACTCACACATCTTCCTAAAGTATCATGTGTTCACTGGGTTCTTAGTAGTGTCCTAGTTGGAAACATTATTTTTGGAATCTATATAGTGTACAACTGAACTAGTCGAATTCACAGCTCTGGGATATGGGCTCTGCAGTTAATAATAACTTAGTTAAGTAGTGTTTTCAGATTTTAAAATGCTTTCCCCAAAACCTGGTGAAGATGTTTCTGGCATTATCATTTTACTGATGAAGAAACTGAAGAGCCAAGAAGTTAAGGGATTTGCCTGTAGCAACAATTATAATAACAATAGATAGCATTTATATAGAACTTCCAGGTTTGCAATTTGCTTTCATTTGTCCTTAGGGTGACAGTCGCTGCTGTGGACAATTTTGATTATGTTTGAGACAAATATATCTCTGTGACTAGGTTAACCAGGCTTTTAAAAAATTCTGTTCTTCTCCTCATCTGTGCCTTGCATCATGCTAGGGAGACCTCTGCAACTGGAAGGGACCACAGTGTCCAAGTCCATCTTACTGATGAAAAGACAGGTAAAGGAAGTGACTTGCCCAAGCAAAAACCTTTACTTTCAGTAAGTATCATTGGTGCTAAGCGTCAGAGGGATGATTTGAATCCATGTCCCCTAATGCTAGGACTCTGTCCTTTGTTGTGTTTCAGATAGTAAGTACCAGAGGCAGAATTTGGACCTAGACCCTAATATGGATCATGTTATCAGACAATGTTTTGTTATTAAGTTCTTTGATGGCAGGAACTCTTTTTTTTCCTCACAGATCAGGTCTGAAAATTATCTAGCTTCATGTCATTGCTAAGAAACAAAATTAGGATGCATGCATATCCTGTTGTAGTCATATGTAATTTAGTCATTATCCATTTCTCAGCAAGAAATTTATTCAGTGCTTGTTGTATGCCCAGCTTTGTGCTATAGTCTGAAGATGCAAAGAAAGGCAAAGACATAGAAACAATCACTGTCATTAAGGAACTTAGGTACTAATGGTGGAGACAACATGTAAAGAAATGGGTTAATAGAAGTAAAGAGTAGAAAACCTCCCATACTTCTTTCCCTTATGTTGTCAGCAGTCAGTAATAGAATGTTCTTCTATAGAACTGCACATGTTTCATATTTGAGGCTCAGAGAAGCAGCAGAGTGAAGAGATTGTTTGCTAGGAGTCAGGAACACTAGGTGTCAAATCCTGCCTCTTGCACTTTCTATCTTTTGGACATGGACAGGTCACAGACTCAGTTTCCTCAGTTCTGAAATGGAGGAAATACCTGTCACACTGACTTCGCAGGACTGTTATGAATGTTAAGAATTTTAAAACTACACTTTTTGGTGAGTTGGCACCAAGATGAATCCCAGCACTCCCAGCTACCCTATGGTCTCTATCTATGTGGGGGATCTACACCATAAGGGGACCAAGGCAATGCTCTACAATAAGTTCAGGGTGGCCAGGCCCATCCTCTTTATCTGGGTCTGCAGGGACATGACCATTCACCACTCGTTAAGCGATGTCATCTTTCAGCAGCCAATAGATACTGAATGCTCATTAGATATAATAAACGTTAATGTCCTTATGGGCATGCCAGTGCATATCATGTGGTCTCAGTGTGATAGATCACTATGTAAAAGTTGTGTGGGCAATATAGTCATCAAAATTTTTGATAAATCCATTGATACTAAAGGATCATGTGGTAATCTGCTTTTTGGAAACGTTCTTTCTCTTAAGGTGGTATGTGATGAAAATGGATCAAAGGGCTATGGATTTATATACTTTTGAGACACAAGAAGAGTTATTGAGAAAATGAATGAAATGCTTCTTAATGGTTGCAGAGTCTCCATCAATTTACATAAAGAAAGACAAGCAGAAATTGGAGCTAGAGCAAGAGTTCACCGGTGTTTACGTCAAAAATTTTGTCGAGGACATGCATGATAAAAGACTTAAGGGGCCCTTTGGCAAGTTTGGACCTGCGTTAAGTATAAAAGTAATGATTCGTGGAAGTGGAAAATCCAAAAGTTTTGGCTTCAAGAGCTTTGAAAGACATGAAGATGCACAAAAAGCTGTAGATGAAATGAATGGAAAAGAACTAAATGGAAAACATATTTATATTGGCTGAGCTTGAAAAAAAGTGGAACACAGATGGAACTCAAGCAGAAATGTGAACAAAGGAAACAGAATAAGATCACCAGATACCAGAATGTTGACTTGTATGTGAAAAATCTTGATGGTATTGATGATACCAGCTTTGAAAATAGTTCTCATCATTTGGTAATAAGGACTAATGCAAAGGTGATGGCAAAAAGTGACCACATCAAAGGTTTTTGGGTTTGTATGTTTCTTTTCACCAGAGGAAACCATAGTCACAGAAATGAATGGCAGGAGGGTTGCCACTAAGCCATTGTATGTAGTTTTAGCCCAAGCAAAGAGGAACAAATGAGTGTCTGAGCTGTGCCCAATCCTGTAATCAACCCCTGTTAGCCTCCTTCGTGTTACTTCATAGCAGTTCTTCCTCAGACTCCAAACAGTGCCTCGTGCCATCTTGCTGGCCGATTCCTCCACTCAGGCTGCCAGACCTCATCCATTCCAGAATATGCCCATTGTTATCCACTCAGCAGCACCTCGGCCACCATTTAATACAGTGAGACCAACTTCTTCACAGTTTCCATGAGTGTTGCAACCACCTGGGATGATGGGTCCACATCCCACCAGCTGGTGCTGCTGCAGCTGCTCCTCAGCTCCACAGAACTGCAGCTGCTGCAGCTGCTCACAGTCCTCAGTAGCATCTTACTGCACAACCACAGGTTACCATGGAGCAGCCTTCTGTTCATGTGCTTCCATGTTGGCATCCATCCCTCTTCAAGGGTAAAAGCAGATATGGGGTGGATGGCTGTTTCTACTCATTCAGGCCAGACACCCTACTCTGGACAATAAAATCCTGGCACGTTACTAGAAACTGACAACTCTGAGCCTCTTCATGTGCTTGAGTCACCCCAAGTCTCCATTCTAAGACTGATGAAGCCATAGCTATATTGCAAGCACATCAAGCTAAAAAAGTAGTAG
>CM053583.1:242386321-242416430 GCA_028627135.1 Pseudochirops cupreus | reverse complement strand
AGCACTATTTTCAGTCTTTTTTGATGTGTTGATGGTTTTTGCTAGGATTTTTTTGGGGGGGTCTCTCTCTCTCTCTTTTTTTTTTTGGCTTTTTGGAGAGGAGAAGGCAGGGCAATTGGGGTGAAGTGACTTGCCCAAGGTCATGTGGCTAGGCTAGTATTGTTAAGTGTCTGCTGATGCCATATTTGAACTCGGGTCTTCCTGACTATACCATGGGTGCTCTATTCGCTGCACTGCCTAGCCGCCCCTTTTTCTTTTGTCTCGTAAAGAAGTATTTTTTATTGCTGTTATATGGGATGACTCTTCAAGAGGGAAAGCCAAATAGATAACTGGGAGAAATTTTTTGCAATGTAAAAAACTACCAATAAAAACTTTTTTGTGGTTATTTGTAGCAATCTTCCATTTAGAAGCAGACTTTCAGCTGTTCAAATATATTTTATCAAATTTTTACCAAATCAAGAACTAACAGAGAGAAATATTTTAAGGAAAAATTAGCAGTCATTTTAAGGAAAAACGAGAAATATTATCCAGTAAAATAATTACCCAGTAAAAACAACACTGAGTAGAGGAAATTCCCATTCCTATGTTAAGGTCATACAAGATTCCTAAATAGGTGCATTCACTTAGCTTTTTTTAGTTTTCCTTTGATTATCAAGTGAGGCATAAAGTAAGATGACTTATAGTTTCAAAAGATGTTTGCTATTGAGAATGTTCAATGTGAAATCCAAATTGGAGGGATTCCCCATATATGATGAGGTTTGTTAGATGCTTTTGAATTCCAGAATAATTTTAGGACTTTTCAATGAAATTTAAAGTCACTCAAAATCATTGATCATTTGTGTTTTGACTTTTGCTCTGATTGGTTCATGGTTTAATTACACAAAAATGATTCCAAAATAATTCCGAAGTTAGCAACTTGTATATTAAGATAGTCAATTTTATATGATGATGTTTGATGTTTTCAGTGTCTAGCACCTTCATATTCTCTTAAAGAAAATATGCAGGAGCAGTTAGGTGGCTCAGTGAGTGGATAGAGCACTGACCCTGGAGTCAGGAGAACCTGAGCTCAAATCTAGCCTAGAACACTTGGTAGCTATGTGACCCTGGACAAATCACTTAACCCTAATTGCCCCAGGAAAAAAAAAGTATGCACAATTATACAAGATTGAAACTTCGGAGTTGTCTATAACACTGCCTTCCCTCTCCCCCCTTCCCTATGCCCATCTTCACATTAAAGTAAGAGTGTCCATTTTTGGAAGATCTGAGAGGTTCTTAATAGGATTCTTCTACCTCTTCATTTTCCAGAATAGATGCATTTGGAAGCAAATCCTTTATTATTCTCCTGTAGAGGAACCTGTGAGCCATCCTTCCCTCCAACTGTGGTTTCCTTATGTCTTCTGGTATGTTGAGAATATTGATGTGGCTCATTGCTGTAGATCTCGCCTTGAGTACTAACAGTTAATATTTTTAAGTAGTCTCTAAAATTTGCTTGTTTCTTCTGTCCCCTTTTCTTTCATTTCCAGAAAGCCATCCTTTATCCTAACACAGTGTAACTCAGCTTTTACTATGAACTTTTCTACTTACATATTTGATATGTTATTTTGCTGTATACTCTTTCAGAATGTTTTGTAAGTATTCCCAGTGACTTTCATGTGAATATTATATTGCTGTAGCTACTGTAATTTCTTGGGGAACAGGAACCTTTTCTTTCCTTTGATCTTAGCATCTGGGATCTTGGTTAACATCTAGTCCAGTGCCTTCCTTTTACAGATGAGAAAACAGATTAAACTTGGAATGTTCTCCCTCCTCAGCTCCTGATCACCAACCTCTCTAGCTTCCTTGAAGTCCCAGCTAAAATTCCATTTGTTACGAGAAGCCTTCTCCCCCTTTTAATTCTAGTGCCTTCCTTGTTAATTTACTGTTTATCCTGTAGCAACTAAGTGATGTAGTAGATAGAACACAGGGCTGGGAATCAGGAAGCCTCATTTTCATGAATTTGGCTTCAGATTCTTACTAGCTTTGTGACCCTGGACAAGTCACTTAACACTATTTGTCTTAGTTTCTTATCTGTAAAATGAGTTGGAGAAGGAAATGGCAAGCCACTCTAGTATCTTTGCCAAGAAAACAGCAAATGAGGTCCTGAAGAGTTGCGCACAGCTGAGAAACAGCACATGTGTCCTGTGCGTGTCTCCCCGGCAGGGTGTGAGCTCCTGGAGGGCGGGGCGTTTTGCCTCTTTCTGTATCCCTAGCACTTAGCCCAATACCTGGTACAGAGTAAGCTTTCGATAAGTGTTTATTCATTGATTTATTGTCCAGGATTACAGAGGTGGGGTAGTGATTTCCTGAATGTTTCATTCTGCTGCCCTTCCTAGATAATTCACTTAAGTCTTTGTTCTTTAGCATGTTTTGGTCACCTCTTTGCCCTGAATGCTTACTAAAAAGAATAACTGGAACGTGAAATTGAAAGAAAATTTTGATGAGCTTGATTTTGTTCCAAAAATTTCTTGTATTTTTTTAGACTATGATCTCTTAGATCAGTTTTTCTGAGGTATCTTTTCAGATTTTAATCTAGGGGTTTTTTTTATCTTTTTTGGGGGGGGAAGGTAGGGCATTTGGGGTTAAGTGACTTGCCCAAGGTCACATGGCTAGTTTTTTTGTGTGTGTTAAGTGTCTGAGGTCCGATTTGAAGTCAGGTCCTCATGACTCCAGGGCAGGTGCTCTATTCACTGGGCCACCTAGCCACCCCATTAATCTAGTTAAAAAGTCATCTAATCTAAGGTTTTTCTCCCATCGTGATATATAATTTAGAATTCTGCAATTAGAAGAATGATTTTTAAAGGGTTTAAGTCTTCTTTAATGAATATTATATAAGCCCCAAAATGAAAGTGATTCACAGAGCCATCCTTAATAGATGCTAGTTGGGACAAATCTCACTGTATCCTATATTCTGATTGATCATCCTTCTAATGAAAATTTTTATTCTTTGAAAGCACATTAAAGTAAACAAAAGAAAGAAAAAGGACCCACAAAGAGGAATTATGTTGGGGGTGGGATGTAGGAATAAAAAAACATATTTTGAAGTGTACTTTTTAAAAAAGCAGCAGCTAGTAAAGCTACCACTTCCCGCTCCCCCAAGCTACTTCTTTGGTCACCTCTTTGTCTTGAATGCTACTAAAATGAATTATTAAGATATTTATGAAATGAAAAGCATATTTGATGAGTTTGATTTAGTTCCCAGAATTGTATCTCATATTCTTGTCTTTAGATTGAGATATCTTAGCTCATTTATACTGAATTATCTTTTGAGATTTTAATGCAAATTTGTAAAACTCCTCTGTGGGGCAAGGTAGGCTGATGTAATATATTCTAGTCTTAGGCTTTGTATTTTTCACTATAATAATTTATTTCATATATTAGAACATGTGATAGACTAAGGGAACAAATTGACTGTAGTCAGAAATTTAGGAAATATTTTGAATTCTGGGAAAAGATTTGTGGATCAAAACATATTTACAAGCTTACTCACATGCCATATCCTTTTGTAGGTAAAAAAAATCCCCATATGAAGAAGAAAGACTTTCTTCAATATGATGGATTCAGAAACTCATGAAAAGAGGCGAAAAATCCTGTCTTCTCCACAGCAGGATCTATCACCTCACACTGTTAATGATTTTAAGCATTACCTTTGTGGCTGCTGTGCAGCCTTTAACAACATCGCAATCACATATCCCATTCAGAAGATCCTTTTCCGGCAACAGCTGTATGGACTCAAAACTCGAGGTGCAATACTTCAGTTACAGAAGGAGGGATTGCGAAATTTGTACAGAGGAATTCTGCCTCCATTAATGCAGAAGACGACAACTTTAGCACTTATGTTTGGTCTCTATGAAGATTTCTCTTCCATTCTCCGCCAGCATATCAGTTCTCCTGAAATTGTGACTCGAAGTGCAGCAGCCGCTTTGGCTGGGGCGACAGAGGCACTTCTTACACCTCTGGAACGGGTGCAGACCTTGCTGCAAGACAACAAGCATCAAGATAAATTTACAAACACTTACCATGCCCTCAAGGCTTTGAGGTCCTATGGAATTGGAGAATATTATCGAGGCTTGATACCCATTCTTTTCCGAAATGGACTCAGCAACGTACTGTTTTTTGGCCTTCGAGGACCCATCAAGGAACATTTGCCTGAAGCAAACTCTTGTAGTGCTCATTTGATTGATGATTTTATCAGTGGAGGTCTGTTAGGTGCCATGTTGGGATTCTTGTTTTTCCCAGTAAATGTTGTCAAAACTCGAATGCAGTCTCAGATTGGTGGGGAATTTCAGTCTTTCCCCAAGGTTTTTGGAAAAATCTGGCTAGAGCGTAACGGGAAATTGACACATCTTTTCAGAGGTGCCCATCTGAATTACCATCGATCCCTCATATCCTGGGGCATAATCAATGCAACTTATGAGTTCATGTTAAAGCTTTTATGAAAGATGTCATCAATAAGTCCCAATAATAAGCTCAGTAAAACTTCCAAGAAGACTTCAGTTATACCCTGGTTATCATTAACAGGCTGAATACTAGACAGTATCATAAGTCAAACTGAGCAAGATGAAATATGAGCAAAATAATTCTTCTTTGGGATAAAAATGAGAATAGAGGTTTGTGGGTAGGAAAGTTTAAATTATTTTTATCAATACTTGCTAGGTCTAGACTTTTGTTATCATTGATTACCATCAGTGTTGATGGAAAGGTTCAAAATCCAAAAAGTGATTTTTTTTTTAAAGTAAATTCTTTGAACCATTTATATTAAAACCGAAGCTGCCATGAACAGCTGGAGAAAAGAGCCTTAGTGTCCTGAGATTTCTCAGGCTTTTTGTGCTTTACTCTCATTTGCTCTAATCTAGAATTGTAGAAAAGGGCCTTTAGTCTTGTGAGGTTTCAGAATTTAAAGTCAGAGAGGAAAGCAAAATAGGGAAGAGAAGCAGCTCTATTAGGTGTGGGTTTTTCATAAAAAACTGCCTCCCTTCACCGTAAAGCCAAATGTGTACAGCTACCAAGACTGTGCTGCTCTCATGTCATGTAGGATTTCATTTGTGGGGATGGAACTGAGTGACTTTTATTCACAAAATAACTTTGTTCTGAAAAACTCAGAACTTTAACCATTATCAGCTCCAGTTTTCCTTTCTAGATGTAATTCTCTTATTTAATTGATCTAAGATTTATGTTGAACCCTTCTTGAATAACTTTAGATGTTGATTATTCGTTTAAAGTTAAATTACATCACATCAAAATGAGGAAACTTGAATCTGTTACTTTGTCCTTTGAAACAAATTTTCATTCCATTTTTCATCAACAAAGGTGTTTTGTTTCCTTGCATTGTCAGTTAGGTAACTTGAAATTCCACGAAATCTTTTTCTGTAGTGTTTATTCCTCCCTTAAAAATCAGCTTTATTTAGTTGTTACTTCATTTCCACCTCTGGTATGTGTTCTGGCTTTGCGGTTTCTAAACATAAGGAAAAAAACCTAAATTCTTGCTTTCTTTTAGGTTAGCTAATTTTTGCATTCACTTATTAAATAAATGTGTTGGGACCCAAATTTCAGCTTATCTTCATAAACCATAAAATTCAACCAAGTCTTAAGTTCCTGGGTAAGACTTTGGAATTTTAGTAATTGACAATAACTTGATATCTCGACAGCTAGTAGCTAAATAAGTTGGAAGCATCTTACTAAAGAAATGGAATTTAAACCTTTTTTTTTTCAGATAATGTGGTTGAAATGACTGACAAATCAGAGTTTTGCAAACAGAAATATCTTGAAAAAATTATTTTACTTACAAAAGAGCTACTAAACAAACATTTAACTAAAATAGGTTGGTTTCAGATATCTTACATACCAACATCAGTTACTTTTCAACAATCTGTGAGAATCTGTGCTTAAAAGCAAGGCTTTGACAAATGGCATTTACTAAGTGTTGCATGGGATTAGTTAGTGAAAAGTCCAAAAAGAATACATACTTCTAAATGCAGTCTGTGACTGACTGGGCTAGTGAATTTGGCATCTTCAGCAATATGAGATGAGAATCCAGCAAACACCATTTGTAAAAATTGCTTTATATAACAGCATTAACAGCCTTAAAGGAGCCCCATTTTGTTATGCTGGAAATGAAAAGATATCTTAAAAACTGGTGTTAAGGATTTTAATTAACAATATTCAGGGCTAAATGTTAGCATTTCAAATCACCAAATGCATGTGTGTGGCAGCCTAAAGCTTAATAAATGGAAAATGATTTGAGCAAATGGAGTGGAACTTCTCCGAGTTTAAATTTTTAAAAAATATATTATGAGGTAGGCCTTGACTTTGGTCATGTTTTCAGACAAAACCTTTGGAAATATTCCCAAATACTCACACTGATGTATGCATGCATTGTAAATTATTTCCTCCTCCACTGTACTTTGTTCTACTGAATTGACTGTATTGTCTTTATTCCATCTTGGCCTACTCCTGTTTACACTCCAGTTGGTAGAAGTTGTGTTCTTATGCACTTTTGTAGAGTATAAATGAAATTAGAAGTTGGGGAGTGCCCAATTTTCCCTCTCTAAAAATGTGTTTAGTTTTGCTTTGTTCTTTTTAAAAAAATAATAAACAAGTTGGCTCACGAAGTAATATTTTTAATGCTGCTAACTCTGATGCTATTTTGGATTTCCTTGTCGCTTTTCTACAGCATGTAAAAGCCAGAATGCACATATATAAGTGAAGATGATTTTTGTATCACACTAGAGTTCTTAAAATTGACAAAAAGATTAAATGATACCTTTGTGGATCATTTAGCCACCTGCTTTGTTCAGGACTTTAAAAGAAATAGTGGGCTAGGCAAGTGTTAATCATTGAATTTTCAACTTCAGTATAACTGGCCTGCTATAAAACTTTTGAAAAGGTAAATGTTGATTGAATAAGTTCATCTGAAAAGCTTTTGAAGTGGTCTTTGTGTCACTCCATTGTCTACTTGTGAATGGGGGTGGGGTGGGGAAGTGGGGGTGTACTTTTGGTTTTGCCTTTAATTGTGCTACTTAGTTTCTAATGCTTCCAAGAAGACATTATGGTTTTATATGCTGTCCTAAGAGTTTCTGTGTGCCCTCAATATAGTAAAACACAGCCTTTGTATGTTAACAATTTATGTTGTATCTATACTCATTTTATTTACAGGTAGCAAGAAAAATGGGCTTTTCTTATTACTCAGCATTCATCTTAGCCAAGGTTGTACAGACCATGTAATATAAATTGTGAACAGTGCTGTAAAATGGGGTCATGTGGATAGAGAACTGAAATTCCTAAGTTTAGATTACTATAGTAGTATATTACAGTGCAGCATAGTAGAAGGATGTGTAAGAAAAAGGGCAATTAATAAAACTGGGCTTCGTGGTAAACCAATCATGTTTAAAAAGGAGATCCAGTATAGGTGAAATTATGTACTGTGTGAGACTCAGTCGTGAAGTAAAATTTGCAGTAAAAGGGAATGGGGAAAGCACTTGGACCCAGTTTTGCTTTTTAACTTTCCTAAAAGGTATCTCCATTTGTTTTCTGATGAAGAGAGGAGTGTTACATGTATTTTAGGAACTTGGAATTTTTCTCTAATCTTAAAAGATTAAATTATCTTGTTTTTAAATTCTGACCTTTGCTTATTTAAAATACCCCAAATTGAATACTTGGTAGCTATAGCACACTCTGTTTTCTTATGCATTGCATTAAAACTATTTTCATTTGATCTATTGGATTTTGTGATTTTATGAATTTAGAAATGAAGCCTGTTAAAATGTCTTATTTTTCTTTGTTAACATTTGGTGTAATATATTTAAATCAGCCTTCCATCTTTGGTCTCCTGTACTGTGGTGTGTTATTCTTAGACCCATTTTTTTTTCTGGGTCAAGTGACATAATTATATAAAACTTTTAGATTTTGAGTTAGATTGCCATTTCATTTGGGTGTCTTAAACTAAATCAACTTTTATCATCACATATTTATTCATTGCTTTAGCTGTAATACTTTTATTCTATTGTCTATTTCCATGCTATTCCTTAGTTATAGAACTTTCCACTCATGTTAACTGGTCATGTTGCTTCTTTTTACATTTTTTTGGTACACTGCCAAAATGAAGATCTTTAAATATAGTTAATAACTCCTCTATCAAGCATCAGAGAATAGTTCCTTAATTTCCACATACCTGAAGCTTACTGTTCTAAGCACTAAAACATTCTAAATTATTCCGTGGTTATCCACTTTTCTTAAATAGAAGATACTGGATGGAATTAGCCTTTTAATTATGGATAAATTAGATGTCAGCTCTAAGAAAGTACCTGAGGAATTCTCAGATGAGTAAAGTTCCCAAGGTTTAATGTCATAAGCCCGACCAGCCAATAGCAGATAGTAACCGAGTCCTGTTTGGCTGTGTTCTTTATAGACTACTGGCTCCTTTATAGGAATGATGAAATGGATGTAGAGCACTAAATGTCCTGTCCTTACCATTTGAATGACAATACTGTGTGTGAATCTAGGCATAAAATCCAATATAAATCAGATAAATATATTTGATTTTGTAGTGGGAAGTCAGTACAAAAGGATTTATTTTAATCAGTTTGATTAGTGAAGTTTTCCACACATGCCCAAGAAAATTACTTGTAATATTATCATCTCATATTTGTAGATAATGATGTAGATGATAGTTTACTGGCTACACAGTCTAGAAAGGATATGTCCTAAATGCAGTGACTGGTTGAACCAAAGAATATGAAATCTTTGCATAAAGGATGAAAATCCAGCAAAAACTTGTTTAAAAAATGATTTATAACACTAATACCATCAGTGCAGCTCAGTCTTATGCTAGAAATGAAAAGATATCTCATAAACTAGCAGTCTTTTGTGAGTACTGTTCAGAGTTAAATGCTAACATTCGAAGTTGCCACATAAATTATGTCTATATAGTGGAATACTTTTAAAAACAAGTTATTCCTTGTTTTAAGTTGTTTTGACTGTTAAAAATTTAGAGGATTAACAAAGGAAATTATTTTATGTAATGAAAAACCTTAAATTTGACATTTTTTTCAAGATGGGAGGGTATTGACTGTTAGATGGCAGCATCTATTGATAAAATGACATTTTAGCCCATAGCAATCAGTAAAGACCTAATCAAAGAAATAGGGCAGCCAAACACTATGAGAGTCAGGTATGCAGTTATTTTCCCAGGCATAAAGGAAAATCCTCTGATCATGGATGGGATATGAAAGATATCCCACAGTTGAAAAAGTGCTTCTATACATTCCTGGCAGGCTATGGTGCATATAGTCCAACAAAAGTTTTAGAATCAATAAATTTTTCAAAAAATTTTCAAATAAATATATCTGATTTTGCTGTGGGAAATCAGTATAAAAAGATTTTAATCTGACTAATAAACAATTTTCCACACATGCCCAAGAAAATTATTTGTAATATTATCGTTTCATATTTGACCCTTATTGGCAGATTGTAACCAAAGTTCCTTAGGAAATCTGGTTAACTTAGTATTCATAATGGGATCTATCTAATCTCTGTAAAAAAAAAAATGAACTGACCTTTATGCTGTAAAATCCCAATTGACTTGAGATATTTGATTTTAGAAGTATCCTAAAGCCAGAATGAGAATTTACAGGTATTTTATTTTTCTTAGGTTCTTTTATACCTCCTGTATCAATCCCTCAGACTCACATCTGACCAAAAGTGGACACAAAAGTGTGGACAAGATGGAGTGAACTACACCACCCAGCTGCCTGAAGGCATTCTTACCAAATTTGCAGATGACAAAAAATTGGGAGGAATACTCTGAATGCCATACTAAGGATCTAAAAAGGTGACCACATGGGATGTGAAAGTAATGTGAGACTTAATAAGGATAAACAACTGGAAATGACACTGAAGAAAACAAGGACAGTGATCAGCTAGACTAAATTTACAGTGAGGTCTGTGCTTAAAGCAAATTTGAAGGTGTTGTCAAGCCTCGATTCATGAAAGCATCTTGGGAAAAATATTTGTTCTGACCAGAAGCATCTAAGTGTTGGAATATTCTGGGCCTGAAATCAGTAAGACCTCAGTTCAAATTTAGCTTTAGCTACTAAGCTTTGAGACCTTGGGCAAACCACTTAACCTGTCTGCCTCAGTTTCCTCGTCTGTAAAATGGGAATTGTTGGGAGGGCCAAATGACATTCCTAAAGCATTTTGCAAACCTCAAAAGTTTAAACCTATAAATGCTAGGATGTTAAAAAGGTGATTTTTTAAAAAAGGTCAGTAATTACCCACACACCCACTTTCCATCTCTACAAAAATTATACGAGGATAATCTGCACACATATTGACAGCATTCTTAAGGTTTGAGAAAGGAACAGAAAGACTTTGGTAAATTATTTTATCGAATGATCTTATCTATATTATAGGCACAAGATTCAAAGGTGCAAAGAATACAATGAACTCATTGTGCTTACTGTTTATTGACTATAAAAAAGCATTTGATTCAGTACAGGAAAATGCCACTTTTTTGAAGGCAAGGAAACAACCAACTGTATCAAGAATGATTATACAGATGGATGGACAGGACATAGAACCAGTCCATTTATCTTGGACAGATACTACAAACGGAACATGAGCACGGTATATAGTTGAACAAGAGCAAAGCAGGTTAGATTGTATTTGAGAAATGCAAGATGCTTTTTTCAATGTCCCCAGGCTTCTCGATGAAACAAAGGCCCATTCTTAAAAACAGTATTCCCCTGGTGATACTGTGTGACTGATTTCTGAAGAATTAGAAGTTGGGGATCCCTGGAAGGGTAAAGAGGGACATAGTGAGCATAAGCAAGCAGTAACATATCAACAAATGAATTGTGCATAGGGATGTAAGAGATGTCATTGGACAAATACACAGCTAGAAAAAAAGTAGGCCTGTCATGTAGCAAGAACAAAGACAACAGATGACATTGTTAAGCTGAAGGCCCATGAGAAAAAAATAGGCCAGTCATCTAAAATATGCAAGCATGGAGAAGTTTGGGGTTTGCAGTAAGTAAGTTTGCTGAGATCATAGATCTACCCAATGTAACTGTAAATTGCTACACTTGACTTTTTTATCATTTGTACAACTTGGGGAAGGTGAGGCTAGATACCAGTTCGTGTGAAAAAAATACCTGGAGTCTTTACTGCAAGCCTGGTTTGAAAAAGCAGTATGATGAAGCCTAAACAAAAACCTAGTGAAGAATATGGTACGCAGAGCAAGGGAAATGAAAGTCCTGTCTTCATGCTCTGGCAAGTCCATACCTTCAGTGTTTGGGTCTAGACACCAAATTTTAGGACGCTGACAGACAATCTGGTGCATCCAAAGGAGAGAAACCAGGATAGTGAGAGAACTGTCAGTAATACTCACAGGAGATAGTTACTGGAAATGTTTTTTGAAGGCAAGGAAACAACCAACTGTATCAAGAATGATTATACAGATGGATGGACAGGACATAGAACCAATCCATTTATCTTGGACAGACACTACAAACAGAACATGAGCACGGTATATAGTTGAACAAGAGCAAAGCAGGGGGGTGTCAGAGCTGATAGTTTCAAATATATGAAAGGACTGCCAAGTGGAAAAGGGAATAGATTTGTTTTGTCCCGGAAGGCAGTATTATGTAGAGGAGCAACCAGTAGGAGTTTGAAGAAAGAATTCAAGCCAAAGTCTATTAAGCCAGTCTACTTTAAGAAAGTTTGTTTTCCATCACTGGAGGCCTGCAAGCCTACTCAACTGGGATATTTTAAAAATTAAGATTCCTTCTTAGGTTGTTGCAATGTCTATTCCAATTCAAATAAGGGGAGAGAATATTCTTAAAAAGTAAGCATTCTTTAAGTCATTCAGCCTCTAAGCAATGCTATGGAGATTATTCACTTTTAAATCTTAGTTTGAAGAATATCATCTCTCTAGGTTCTTTACTGTGATGAAAGGCTCTTCAGATGTTCTGTTTCACTACTGGGCATTTCTTGTGAGAAAGATCCTGTATCTTCCCTGTGTTATAGAATTCGGAAAATGATTAAACTAATGTATTAAATAAACTGAAAAACTTGGGTTGGCATGTAAGTTGAAGAACTCATTTGTTGTAAGAGATTTAATTGAGAGCTAGTAAAGATGTTTAACCCTTTTCTCAAGTAGCAAAGAACCAGTGTAGTGTATGTGCTCAGGTTTTCAAACTTCCATTCACAGCCTCCTTACTGATTTCCCAGGGAAGGAGGTTGTGTTCCCTGGTTCCAGTTTACTGTCTGTAGCTAACTGGTTAATGATAACCTTACTAATTTCACATCTTGCAAAATTCATCTCAAAACTGCAAAATGACTGATTAAAACCTCTCTTCTGAAAAGAAGGTTAAAGCAGACTGAAAGGCAGGGAGGTAGAGATGACAATGGTGCAGCATATGAAGGATGCCACACAGTGAAAGAATTTTAAAAGGGTCCCGACAGCTATAATAAGCACAAGAAAAAGGCAGCTCTTAAATAGTAGTTTCAACTCAATATTGAAAAGAAACTGAAATTTAAGTTACCTTTTGCTGCAGATGAGATTTCTAATATAATCTGTTATCTCAGGTACCTGAATATGTAGTTTTAAATATTGATAGGGTCTTATACACAAAAATCTGGAAACCTGCATTCCAGTCTCTTTTATATCCCCAAGAAAAACAGCCTGTATGGTGAATATTTTGAATATTTACATCCATATTTAAGTCAATACCTCTGCTTCTCTGGCTGTTGAGTTTTGTTTTTTAGCTTGTAGCTCTAACCAGCAGTGAAAATGAACAAGTGATAAAAAAAACAAATTGTTTGTATTTGTACTCTCTGACAGAGTATACCGTCAAAATATACTACTCAAATGCTTGATCTGGGCAGAGGCCTTAAAAGAGCAAAAAAGGGCCTCAGGAACACTTTAGCCCCAAGAAAAAACCATAAGTGAAGAGATTTTACAAATCATTTAGTCAAATTAGTAGGAATCTGATTAAATTGCACAGCTGACATTAACAACACAGCAAACATAGTGAGGAAATGTGCTCTGCTTTGATGGGGTGATGTATATGACAGATGGCCACATTTTTGAGAACTGAAATTTTTAACTGAAGGACTTTTTCCTATCTGTGTGACTTAACAGGTTAATATAGCTGTAAGAGAGGGCACAGGTCGGCAGCAAAACTGGGTCCAAGTAAATTATCCATTATTGATATAATTCCACTGATAGACACATACTTCATAATGATATGGAAGTAACTTTTCTTAAAGTCAAAGCAAAGGAAGCATGAGGCTCTTGACAGGTCCTATCAGACTAGAATGGTTTTGTGTTTGGCCATTGATGTTTGTTATCCAAGGGCCAGCTTGAGCTCAGACTTTAATCAGCAGAGGTTGGCAATTTTTTTTCAGCAGCAGCAATCTTAAGACAGTAAGATAGGTAGTGAATCCTTAAAATATATAGTAAGTAGCTATTGGCATCAGAGAACATTTTAGTAAATTTTGTAAAAATAAAGCTCGTCAGGGAAGGAGGTTGTGTTCCCTTAATGAGTTCTTACTAATTTCACAGATCTTGTAAAATAGTACTATTCATCTCAAAACTGCAGAATAACTGATTAAGACTATTGCAGGGAAGCTGACTACAAGCTTCCCTCAGATCTGAGGAAAAAAAAGATTGCCACAGTTTGGGGGTAGGTCAGTGTTGAAAGGTCTGCCTAATTTTCCCCTTTGTTCAGAGGGTTTTTGGATGTGATCAGGAAGCTTATTTATGACTTCCAAAGCTGTATAGGAAGAGACACCTACTCAACCCATCAGACTAGCAATGTCTAAGACAAGCTGTGCTAATGAAATGCCCAGATTAATTGGACCATTTTGAGAATTAAATTTCAACTTTTAAAAAATGTAGTGAAATCTTTTACTTAAGTCTTTATTTTGCAAACAAACTGCAAATTGCTTAGGAACAAATACAATGTATTGAGAATAAATCTAATACTTTTTTCCACTGTTGTAACCTGCAGAACCAGTCTGGTTTTTTGTAGCACATCTATGATTAAGATTTGTCTACCTCCTCCCCAGTAAAAACACTGATTTAGTAGAGAATAATTTTGGTGAGCTAACTGCATTTTATGATGGAATGTTCTAATGCTTTTTTTTCTTTACTGCTCTGATGTAATTTTAACTTTTTTAAAATAAAAAGTATGGTTCAAACCACTTTATGATTAGTGAATTTCACAATCATTTTTTGTGCTAGCAGTACTTCAGGATTTTAAGTGGCAGCCCCCTAGAGTATTTTATGTCCAAAGTCATGGGGCCAACTTAATGGTTACTCATGTTAAAATTAATACCAGAAATGCTGTGCCAGTCCTTTGTCTCAGAGTAGCAACAAGAAGCAATAAGAGAGATCGTTTTCCTTTAAAAGTGAGATACGCCCAAAACAGCACCAACTTCTTAAATCGACTGTAGGGCTGTTATTGTCAGCCTCGCTCACCTAATTTTTATGTCCACTTCAGCCAATTAATATTTTAATTGCTGGTGTTGATACCCTTTATTGTTGAAATGTGGCGAGTTATTCTTGGCATAGATACAGAGGGAGATTTAAAACTAGACAGACATTTGACTCCTCTTTCTTCTGACGTCAAATAAATAGTGTTATAAGCACATGAACTTGCACTCTATTAACCATTTTTTAATCCTCAGAATTGACACCTCTCCCCCCAAAAAAATCTGGTGAAAAATGAGGTCTTAGAGCTGTGTTTAAAAACAAACAACAAACAACTTTGCTTAATCCTTAACCACACCTCACAATGGAGTCCCAAACTTTTTTTGTGCTGTGGTGACAGAACCCTAATCAAACCAATTGTTAGCTGAAAATAAAAAGAAAATTTCATGTTAGAGCATAAACAAATGTAGCCACAACTTTTTTGAATGAGTTAGAAAACTATACCGGTATATGACCCTAGTGTGAACCTAAGCGAGTTCCTTATCCTCTCTGGAACTGTCTCTTTTCTCTCTAATGTGGAAATAATACTTAGACTACCCAACTCACACGGTTGTGAGAAGTGTTTTGTAAACCTTCAAGTGCTATGGAAATGTTAATTACTGGAAAAAGCAAGTAGATCACACAATCCAAGGAATGATTTATGGCAAATAAACCTGTAAATGGTCAGAAAATCAGGATATAACTGATCTTAATATAAAACATCTCCTAGAAACACCACACACACACACACACACACACACACACACATACATACACACACACCCACCCCCCCCACCCCCCCACCCCGAAACAAAACAAACCATTGCCTCTGTTAACTCTCTTAATAGCTTTCTGGTTTCTGGGCTAAAAAAGTACACACCTGGTTATTTAAGCTAAAAAGCCATGCTTCATATTCTTTGAATTAAGAATGAGGTAGAAAACAATGTTATGAGGTAGAATTTAACCAGATATTCAGTTGCCTTTTACTTCCATGCTAAGAATATGAACATATCAAAATCCACTTAAGAATAAGGTGTTGATTTAGCAAGCTCAGAAGCCATCCAAAGTCACAAAGTATACCAGGCAAGAAGGGTCCTAGGCCTTACCTTCTAGCTGCTTCCTAACTTCTACTATAAATGCCTAGTGTTTTCCATACTTGTAATAAAGATTAATACCATATAAAATCTGTTAATTATTTTTTTAAATGACCGAAACAGATTTTTCTAACAAAATTCTTGCAAAGTACAAGTTTCACTAAATGTTTACAAGTATGAGCTATGCTTTGTATTGTTAGTTTACAGGACCTGACATCAGATAAGGGTTTTGTTGGGAGGGGTTGTAAATTTTAAAGCACTGGGAATCATTACGGACTGAAAAAGTAAATAAGAAAATTATCAGTAAGCATAATCTGTAGGAGTAAATTAGACTGGGCTAAACTATGATCCACATTAAGTCTGGTTCCCTGGAGTGAGGGGGCCACAGGCTGCCTAAGGAGGGTCAAACCTGTCTAGAACAAATAAATACATAAATAGGTGGATAAATACTCATATAAACACACAAGGGAAATGAATTTTGCAGCTCCAATGCAATTTTTGTCTTTAAAATTAAAGTCAATTATGGAATCTGAATGAATATAATTTTTTTCCGCCTGCCTTTCCTAGAGGCATTTTGACACCACACACACACACACACACACACCCTTTATGTAGGTATGAAATTTTAAAATTTCAGTCTGTTTATATCTGCTGTGTACAAGCAGGTAAAATGAAACTGGTTTTTCCAACTGTCTTCATTTATGTAGTCCTTGAGCACTGGGGTGAACTTATGCCATTCAAGTTCATAACATTTTTATATCTGAGGAAAACCATGTTAAGTCACAAATTTGCATGATGCAGTGCAATGGCATTTGAATGCGTAGCTTCCACTAAAGCTCAGTGCTCGGCATATGCTGCAAAGATTTACCTAGCAGGATCTGAACAGACTACCAATACAGTTGGTAAGATAATGGCTTAAAGTTTTCTGTCTTCTTGATGCAATTATATCTGGGACGTTTTCAAGATTCTTCTACTTAGACATATAATTCCTAGTTGTATTTAATTTTTTACCATATTAAAAAAATCATGAAATATGTCTATAGAACTATTGAACCAGTTTATCATAGATTTAGACTTGGAAGGGATTGTCTTGTCCAGTACCTTCATCTTCTCATTTATAGTTATGGGGAACCTGAAGACCAGAGATTGACTTGCCCAGGGTGACAGGTAGTAAGTGACAGAGCTGGGATTCAAGCCCAGCTTGTCTGGCTCCAAATCCAGGACTTGGTGATTCTTGTCTTACAGTTTTTACTTTGGAATGTGTTTAGTCTTCATTCTTGAATGTGTGGAATTTTAGGTGGATGTCAGAGAAAATGAGTCAGGTCTGGACCTTTCCCAAAACCTCAGCTATTCATTACTAAGAACCACAAAAAATTGGGAGCAAATGACTTCTAATCAAAATAGAAACTATCTAGTTTAGCGTATGTGCTGAAGGTGCAGATCATGTACTGAGCCCAACTGTAATTCTGCAGCTGCTTTTAGGATGTGAGCTTGGATGTCTTTCAGCTCACACTGGTTTAAAAGCAGGACATGGTTTTAGTGCTAAAGGTAAACAGTGACAGCTAGAAAAGACAACTAAAAAAACCATGGTCTGAATCTATGGCCATTTATTGTAGTGGCTAACTAATGGCCCTACCTACACCCTCTGGGAAAATCGCTGCACTTTAACTGACATTCATAATGATCCTATAAGTGTAAGTTTTGGAATTTTCAATCAAAAGTGATTTTTAAAAGGCATAAACTATACCTGGAAAATTCATTTATGTGTAATAATTCAGTCCTGGAAAGATATACCAAATGATGGGTTAATGTACATTATTTTACACATCATTTATTGTTGGTTCACAAATATTTGATTGTCATCAACTATTAGAATGTTTCTGCACCTCCTTTATTATCTGAGGACAAAACCAAGTGGGGAAAAAAAAAAGATGTTTCCCAGAATAAAGTCTACCAATGAACGAGAGGTTTAAAAGCCTTTTTCTACTTATCCCCCTAATAGTGTAATAATGTTATCAAGTAACCTTTCCCAGGGATATGGTGAGAACAAATCAAAGAAGTCCTTTAGCACCTTAGGTTACAGGTTAAATATATTTAAACAAGCACTAAAACTGAATTTGCAACCCAATCCTCTACCCCTTAACACAGTAAGGTATACGTTTTTTATGCCCAGGACCCCAACAAAGATCTAAAGTTCTGTTCTCTTAATAGACTGTACAATATGTCATGACTAAGTAAGCTGATAGAAGCTAGAAACTCTTTTAAGTGGAATACTGCTCAATATGCCATCAAATTTCACAACCTATTATGAATAAAAATGACTAGATTTAACAGGAAATAACAGATTGAATTTTTATTACTATAAGATGTAACTAATTTGAAAAAAACTTGAAATAGAAATTATAGAAATAAAAAAGGTTCATTGCTTCAGGTAAAGTACAACACTCCTTAGGCTATTTTCTTTTTCTACTTAATACATGCTGGTTACTGTGCAGTCATTACAGAACATTATTAACAAAATTTAGGATCTACAGAGTCTAAGCAGTCTTAAAATTTTAAGTTTTCATTTGGGGCTTATCTTCACTCCATTTTTTTAACATCTACTTATTCCTTGAGGCATTTTTGTTAGGAAATTGTGTTCCAATTGAAGATTTAATTTGCTACATATGGAATTCACACTCAAGGAAATAAAACAGAAGCGCCTTTAATAGGGTACCTGATACCCCACTTGTGCAGAAAGTTATGCCAACATTTTCCATAACAAACTTTCAACGATTACTAAATTTGACAGTCACTAATAGCCACTATCCATCCACCCTAAGACAAAAACAACCTTTCCTGTCTCAAAAACATTCAGTTCTTAAAAACCAGTAATTACCTTTACCAAGGGAGCCAATGAATGAATTGTAAAAAGCCAAGGAACATGACTTGACAGCTTTCTCTTAAATGAATTTGTCTCCAAGAGAACACAGTTTGTGGTATGGTATTTAAAATTTCCATATAATAAATTGCATTTTGTGGTTTCATTTATTTTGGCTAGTAGCGTTCAGGGCCTTTGCACTTGAAAATTATTTTTCTCTAAATATATTACATAAAGAGGTTCTCTGCATGCATGAGAGTAGTTTTTATTATGTCTTGTGGCAATTTTTTTTCTACAGAAAAGCATCTCCCAACTGTATAATACAAATCAGTGAGAAAATGATTGAGTGGACAGAAATTTCCCCAATATGTGAGGAATGTATCTACTGGCTAAAATGAGGCACATTTGTACATTTGAATGATTGGATATGAGGGCTGATTAAGAAATGTCACATATGCTGATTACTGAAATACTAATATACAAAAAAATACCCTTTTCTCCTTATGAATGAAATTCTTAGAATCCAATTGGCTCAACAGGTTTTTAAACTGGCTTCACTTGGTATAATTGTATCAACATTTTTGTAGTTCTGAAGTTTACTGCCTAAGCTGGGATATGTGATCTCTGGTCCAAGAGCTAGGCCTGAGCTACTACTTAATTTATAATCTAACTCCTCACAAGTATTCTACAAATACAGATCTACAAAAGTAATATTTTAATACATGCAAGTACCAGTGATAGTTACTTAGCAATAACAGAGGGTGGGAGGATGTTTGCATTGGCATGGCAACCTGTGAATAATTGTCATTTCTTGAATATGGCCCTTGATTGTTGCTTGTAGGCCAATGATTTTTCAGGCCCATGATAAAAAAAAAGAAAGAAGGAAAGGAAAAGGGAGGGAAAAGGATTTCCAGCCCTGGTTTAAATACGAAACCTATTCAGTATGTGCTCTTATGTTACATTTCATTCAATACAGTCACAATGTCAATAATATAATAACTAGACAATTAGCTTAGAAATAGTGCTGGAATTCTCAACTAACAAATATAACACGAATGAAACAAATCTAGAGTTCTCAAAGAACTCAGTATTCTTACACACAATTTTTCCCAATGGGAATAAGGGAAGAAAGCAGAGTAAGAGAGGGCATCTTTACTCACTGATCTGCCCCAGGTAGTATAACAATTTGTACTACACTATATAGATTGCAGCAGAGAAGATGACAGAAGTGTCCAAATGATGCTTCTCCCATCACTCAATAATAAATGCATTCCGCTACACCAGCAGAACCTTTTTTGCACCACAAGAAAAAGAAAAGTCCCTTTCTTCACTTCTCAGAGCTGTCAATAAAAACAAGTATACACAGTAAGGAAACTAACAATTTAACCTCACACAAAGGAAACAAATTACAGAGACATGACAACATTTTTCTACTATTTTACAATAAACAAAAATCCCTCATGTTGTGAAAACTAGTATAGCAATTTTAATAAACTTCAAAGTTCATTATGACAAAATCTAGTCTAATATATATGAGAACATTTTCGTTATCTAGTCCTTGTAGTGAAATAATAGCAATTTAAAAGGGCCAAATGAATGGACAAGATAGAATTTTGCTTGTAACAACCAATATACTAACATCAGACTTCTAGGTTTTATTCAGTACTAGGACCAGTTTCCTTCTACCCCAACCAAAAATCCTGCCCAATGTCTATAAAGAGTCACACCCAAAGAAAAACCCTGACAAGAGCTACTGTGCAACATAACCAGAGGAACAATGGCACAGGATCAGCAGGAGCAGAGGAATGCTGACGAGGAAAGACAATGCATAGAGTCTGACTTAGAGATGCAGTATATCAAACATCCAGTGCTAGACTGAGTACTCCTATGTCATTGTTAGGATGTTCATGGACCCCTAGGAAGGAGGATCTTGAACCACACTCACAAGATCTATAAAGAAAGTACTTCACCTAAACTGAAGTAATTTAAAAGTCAAACACCAGAAGAGTTCCTTTTTTGAAGTCAGTTGTGCCTAAAACTTTGGCTGATACAAAGAAACGCGTCCACTAAGGCACCCTGAGGCAATCTGACAATGTGTGGGAGAGAACTTGGTTGTCAGAACCACATCATTGTGAG
Organism: Pseudochirops cupreus; assembly: GCA_028627135.1. NCBI lineage: Eukaryota > Metazoa > Chordata > Mammalia > Diprotodontia > Pseudocheiridae > Pseudochirops > Pseudochirops cupreus. The sequence continues at coordinate 242,395,831 of CM053583.1, read as the reverse complement.
AGTAGAGAGAACGAATCTCCTGCAAGGGACTAGCTTCTTGGGGTAAGCAGTCAACAAGTTCATTGCACTGGGTGTCAAATCCCAACAAGCGGATCCCGTAGCCGTGTGGGGAAGAAATCATTCGACCGTCAGGGCTGAAACAAAGTTCTTTGATGTACCCCCTGCCTACATTAGCTTCCTCAATATAATGAGTCAATCTTAGAGAACAACGAGGTGACACAGGTCGTACTGGAGCCCCTTCTTGAAATTCATAGACACAGGTCCACTAAAGAAAAGAAGAAAAGAAATGAAAATTAGTGATTCTAGATGTTTCTTATATAACAAACTCACTTCACAAATTCAACATCATGATGTAGTGGAAAGAGCATAGGATCTGTAATCAGAGGATCTGGCTTCCAGTTCCAGTGGGACAAGATGATCTCATGTCTCTTTCAACTCTAAAGCCTATGATCCTATAAAATAAATGAAAAACTTTTAACCAATGGAATTCATAAAATCACTGTAGAAAACTGATAATGCGTAATGATAGTTTCCCAAAGTATGCTTCAGATCCCCCATTTTGCCTTCATCTAAAGAGTAGTAGCTATGTGACTACACTCTCTGCTTTGAAGTGTTTTCTAGCTTCTTCTACTGTGATACATTTCATTTTGTGCAGCATTGTAAAGGCCTGAAAACAGTGGCTGCCCAAACCTCTGAAATTTCAAGAAGTACCAAGAAAGAGCAGTCCCCTCAAGTACTATTTCTCTTATGTCTTCTGAGGGAATTGGAATAGCAAGTGGTAGTGAGAACAGATTAATCACACTGATTCCATCTTTTGACTCAGTTCTGGAGCTAGCTCAGTTCCAGAGGTTCCCAAAGTGGGCAAATATCACCACCAGGGGCACTGGAACGAAGGGGGGGAAGGAAGCAGAGTAGCCACAGGTGCAGTTGAGGGGGCATTAAATAAAAATAAGGGGGCAGCAGAAACATAAGGAAAGAGAAGAAAATTTGGAAAAACCATTCGTACATGTTTCACTTGTGTAACAGAGTTAAAGTCATAGTGATTACATTATTTTCCAAATAAACACACAAAATGCAAGTATAATCTGTCAGTGGTCAAGTCCGCCAATAGGTGGCAACTAGCCAGTATTAGCAGGCAAGCTTGTTGCCCACTGTCAGGAAGTCCAGCATGCATTGGCAGGAATATGTGCATGTAATGACTTGTTTACAGTACTACACAATTACATGATGCAACAGTAAGTGCATCATCAAAATTTCAGTGCAGGAAAAAACCCCCCACAAATTTACATTAAATTATTAAATTCAGGGGCAGTTAGGTGGCACAGTGAATAAAGCACTGGCCCTGGAGTCAGAAGGACCTGAGTTCAAATTCAGCCTCAGACACTTGACACACTTAATAGCCGTGTGACCTTGGCCAAGTTATTTAACCCCAATTGCCCTGCCTTCTCCCCGCCAAAAAAAATTATTAAATTCAAGATGTGTCATTTTCAAAAATTCAAATTTTTTTTTGAAATGATGCAAATTTTTTTTAAAGCCATTACTGAGTAAATTTTTTTTTTTGAAAATGGGGTGGTAGGCTGAATAAGTTTGGGAACCTCTGTCTGACCTAGTACAATTTCTCTCTTGTGAGAAAAACTTTATTCAATTGTGTGAATTTTAAGAAAACCTTAATGTATTGTTTGAACCTATCCCTGAGTGGCTGCACAGCTGAACCCAGTCTACCTATTGCTTAGAGATTCTTAACTAAGGATCTACATTAGGCTGATCAGAAACCCAGTCAGACTGATGCATGAAAGTTTCTCACAATTATACATCTCAAGCAACCCATATGTCTTCTCTGAAAACTGGCCCTGTATGGTCAATCAGTTACTGTTTCCATATTCCTCTGACTGAATACAAACACTTGGAGAGAGTGGGATACCTCTTTTTCTGATTTCAGGGAATTGCACTCATTTGCTCTCTCTCTCCCAAATTAAAAAGTCCCTAATCTTTTCTCCAATTAGAAATCAAACTACCTAATTTTGTATCCTAGTTAAATGCTTTCTTTTAATTAACTGGTCTTATTTGACTGTTTTAAATGCATAAAAATCTGTCTTACCTCCCTCCCCCATCTTTGGGATCCAGCCCTAAGCTGAGGAGGTCTGGTCCTAATCTGTTATGCAATTCACACACAGTGCTTAATAAACCTGATATGCTTGGAAGCTTGAACCTTTCCTCAGAAATTTCATCTTTCACCCACCATACTTCCAAACTTCCATAAACTAGAACTTAAAAAAAATTAATGGAAATCAATGGAAAAATATAATATGCTGTGGTAAATTTCACATTATAACCAACTATACAAGAACATTTCTATCCATAAAGTTGAGGGAGCCACCAGATGACCTTTTACCTTAAGCCAAAACTTTACAGTTGCTACACCAGGCAAAGGCAATGATGAGATGTCTGAAATGGTCTGTCAAATGTTAGCACATCAAGGACAGAGATTGGTATTTTTTAAAGTTTCTGATTGTAGCCCTTACCCAAAGAGAATGTGAATGAATGGTGTTAGAATTTGGGGAGCCCAGAATAATGAGGGAATAAAGGGAAACCAGTAGGATTACTGATGAAAAATTCATTAAGAAAAGGGATTTTATTTTATGTTACACTATAGACTCCCTACCTCACCTAACAATGGCTTACACTCAGTAAATCTGTTAAGCTAAAGCATTGTGCCCAGTCTTATACATAATTTACTTCTGTGTGAGGGTTGCCATCCAATATTAGTTAAAAGGACAGATCTAAAACATTCACTGAAAATGGAGGATCTACATTCAGCACAGAATCTACTTTCAAAACAATTATTAATCCAATTAACATTGTTTCTGAAAGCTAATGTTTTCAAGAACATCCAAAAGATGGAAACTTTTAGTTTCTTACCTCCTGGTCATCTGTATTACTAGAACACCGTAGAAGGGTAGCCCAACCTTTAGGATGTAGCTGCAAAGATGTAATGCAGTTACCACGGTCCCTCTCACCAGGAACTTCTGGCGTTAAAACTTCAAGACTATTACGAGGTGACACCCCTAACATGACAAAAAAGTTTAAGAATGGTAAATACAAGAGTATTCTGTAAATACAACTGTATTAGAACCTGTACTTTAGTAGGAATCAAAACAAATGTGTTTGCAGCTGTTCAACTGCTCTTATAAACCTTGATAGGTTCTGTTCTCAACAGGCTCAACTTTAAAGATATGACAGCTAAATATGAAAAATCAATAAGCAGTAATTTCTTCTACTTGTTGACCATAGTCTAGAGATTTTCTTATATATACTGCCATTTTTACTATATTAATTAATCCAACACATCTATCAACATATACCATCATTCCGGTTGTTTTAGTTCTTTATTTTGGTCATTATAGTTCTATAGTTCTTTTCTCAGACAAATTCTGTGTATTCTTAGGTAAATTAATCCTTATTACTAATAAATAAGAGTATAAAATAATACTTCAAATTAGCCAATCTAATTTATTGTCTTTAATAAGTTTCTGGTTGAAATGTTTGGAACTTCTGGATACATAAATATGAATGATGACAGTTTGTGTTCATTTCCAATGTCAATTTCTCAAATCTTTTCCCTGTCTTATGCAATTGCTAGACTTTCCAATATTACATCAAATAAAGTGCCGAAAGCCTCCTTGTTTTGTACCTGTTTTAGGTGGGAATTATTCTGTTTCTTCATGATCTATTACACTGGCTCTTGACTTAGGGTAAATAACTTTTGATTGTGCTGAATAAAAATGTATTTACACCTATTCCTTTTGTTTTTAATCTTGAATGAATTTAATTCTATCAAGTGAAAATGCTAATAGGATAATGGGAAATGGAAAAGGATGGATCCTTATTCATTGCTGGGAGCGCTGTAAACTTGTAAAAATCTTTCTGGAGAGGAATGTGGCAATAGGAAATAAAGGCAACAAAAATTACCATGCCCTTGGACCCTATAATTCCATTCTCAGGAATATAACTCGTTAGAGTTGATGAAAATGGTAAAAACTTGCCTGTTGAAAAATTTTTCATGGTATTATTACGTGTAAATGCAATCTGAAGTCAACATGAGTATCCCACAATAGGGGATGGTTAAATAAAGTGTGGTACTTTAGTGTAATGAAATGCTATAAAACAATTAGCTGAACAAATATGATGAATGCAAATAAATGTGGAAAGACTCTTTTGAGAACAATACAGCATTAAAAAAAAAAAGCTGAACCAGAAGACTACCAACATGTGAAAAAGTACGTGAAAAAGAATGGACAAAGAATCCTAATGTGAACTTAGAGGGAGGAAAACAACTACAATTCTTTTATTGACATTTAACAGTTTTTCTAATAAAATATTTCATTTTTAAGTAAATGCACATAAAGGGCTTATTAATAACAAATGCCGAATTAATAACTGACATTTGCACGGCAGGTTAAAATCTGCAAAGCACCATACATGTATTATCTGAACCTCACAACAACCTTAAACGGTCCCAAGTGTGAGGGGCGTTCAGAACACACTGCTGTGGGTTGGGACGTTACCTGAGGGGTAGAATTTAAAGCTAAACAGGACCTAAATTACAAGGAGGTGACTTCGGATGGGAGAAACGGCATAGCAAAGGTACCGTGTCTTCATCTTGAGAAGCGTTAGAAAGAAAGGCGAGGATTATATTTCATCTTACGCTTACATATAAATCTCATAAGACAACTAAATACAGGCTAGATTCTGCAGATAAGGAAACAGTCATGAAGAGGTCAGATGACATGTCCAATTAGTTACAAATTAACCAGACGAGAATTAGTAGCAAAACCAGGACTAAATTCAGTCTCTTGGCTTCTAAGTGAACATTCTTTTCCAGACTGGAGGACACAATCTCCTCCTCAACAACACAAACTCCAACAGAGAACTATGCCTGAAGAATTCAACAGTATCAATGTAAACATTTTCTTAAAGTTTACTGAGGAGATTAGTAATTTTTGTGGATTAAAACTAAAGAGAAAACTCCCAGTTTATTGACTGGAAGCAGTTTTTCCAAGACATTAAAATGCTACTGTTTCACCTACCTTCTCGCTGAGAGGATCGTGACACATTTTTCTCAGATAATGAACTAGAATCACTATGATGACAAGGTGAACCAGAAGCTCTAGGAGTAGATGAACTTGGAGAAGTAGCCACATCTTAAAAATGCAAAATAAAACCCACATAAATGTAACAAATTGGAGTTGCCTATTAAATTTTTTATACTTCTGAACCATTCTTTGAAATGTCCTCCAAAGTACATTGTAATAAATATACACATCACACTGCAACTACAGCAAACATACCCCAAACATTGGTCTCCTTTCCATAAATCTTGTAAAAATTTAAGTGAAATAAAATAAAAAAACACAATCCACAAAATTTTAGTACAATATCATTTGTTTTAAACTTAAGTTAAATCTGTGAGTTTAATAATGTCAACTTAAACTTATTTTATGCAGCACTTCACATATATTATTTCATTTGAACCTCACAACAACCTGTGAGTTAGGTACTTACGGTATTATTAGCTCCATTTTACAAATGAGGACACAGAAACTTGAAGAGGTTAAGTGGCTTGTTCATAGTAATGATGGCAGTAAGTATAGGAGGGAGAATCTGAACTCAGGTCTTCCTGATTCCAATTCCAGTACATTTTCCACCAAAGCTATACTCAAATGTCTCAATGAAAATATTTGTTGTATTATGCATACTGTTTTCTAATGCTAGAAAAGGAATAGATTTATTACTTGAATTTCTTTGTTGGGACCAATTCAATGAAATCTGACTTCAAAAGCACATCAAAAAAATTAAATTATTAATCATCTTAAAACCAGGAACTAACTGTACCATTTTAAAAACACTAGAAAGGATTATAGATAGGATCGTGGATTTAGAACTAGAAAGGACTTTAGAGGACATCTAGTTCAATCTGCTCAATTTACTGCTGAGCAAACAGAGAAGAAATGACTTCTCCAAGATCAGCAAGGTAGTAAGTGAAAAAGGTGTAATGTGAATCCCCGCCTTCTTCACTACAAGGTCAGCACTCCAGCGACTTTATCATATTGCCTTTCAACCTCACTATTAAACTGAAACTGCTCTCTCCAGAGTTACCAGAGACCTTACATAAAAAAATCTAAAGGTCTTTTGTCAGTCTTCATCCTTCTGCAGCATTTGACACTATCTGAATACTCTTTCCTCCTGGATACACTCTGCTCTTCTGTGACACAGCTCTCTCAGTTCTCTTCTTACCTATCAGACTGCTCCTTTCTTTTGCTGAACAATTATCCATATCCTGTCTGCTAACTGGAGATACTCTAAGGTTCTATCCTGGGTCTTTCAGTAGAAGTTCCTCAGCAGGAACTCCTTGCATCAAGAAAATCACGGTTCTGATCCAAGTAAGCATGTGTGTATTACATTATATATTTGTGTGTATATATGCATATGTGTATCTATGTGTGTATCTATAATATATACATATAAAACAGACCTAAATATGTATTTGCTAACTCTCTGAGGGCAAGAAATGGTCAACTTTTTGCCTTTGTATTCATAGCACCTATGAGAGTACCTGGCACACATTAGGTGTTTAATAAATTCTTGTAGATCAGCAGGTGCTTTAGAGAGGATTTATGTTTCAGAATGCCCTCCGAGGTCTCCTCCAACGCTGTGATTCTATAAAATATTCCACTCCTACACCCAGCCCCACCAAATGCAGAACCTGTTGTGAGGTACCATGACACAGTGAATAAATAAACAGATGGCCTCTCAGTCAAGAAAACCTGGCCTCCGAACTATAATGGCTGATACCCTAGGCAAGTCACCTCTTTTCCAGCAACTATAAGACAATAACATTGCAAAGCAGGTGGAGATCTACAATGGTAGGCGTTTCCTCACTGGAAACCAGTTTCCAACATTAACCTAAATGAATCAAATCACAGCTCCTGACATCAAAAAAAAGCCCTAATCTTCTCCATCTCTCTCATTATTTTCCAGCCTACTGATCAACCTGCATTAATCCTTGCCAGTCTTTTCCCAGGCCTATCACTTAATATCAGACCCATCCTTACAACCCTTAAGTCTGAGCAGGCAATATGTCCTTTCCAGACCCCAAAAGTACGGCATGCTTGAAGTATTTAGCAATTACAACAAAAACTTAACAGAAGCTAGCCCCACACTACATCCCGCCACTAAGTGTCATGTTAGGATGCTTGTATCAATCAGTAATTGTAAAAAAATTCTTAAGGCCCGATCATATAGATGTCTAATCATGTGATCCATTCTGGATGCCCCTCGATAAATTGTAAATCAAAGCACAAGGCAGATCATTCAAATAATCACCTCCCTTTAACCTACAGCTGATTATAAATAATTCTGGCATTTACAAACAAGAGAGAGAGAGAGAGAGAGAGAGAGAGAGAGAGAGTATGTGTGCAAATTATTCAGAAGTCTTACGCCTATATATTATTATTATTTTCTTCCCAGAAAAGAGCTGGATGTGGCAAGCACCAAATTTTACTTTTCCTGCTGCCAAAAAAAGGAAAAATGATTAACCTTGCCAAAAAAACCTTTAGAATCGTATCTTGGTGTGTAGTCAAATCATCAACTAGCTTAGGCAAAGACAAAAAATCTACATCAAATTAAAGGAAAGGATAAACATGAGAAGACGCCACACGATTCCAATTCAAATAAGTCACAGACGGCAGAAACTGGCAAACGAATGAGAAGGCAGAGACACTGACACCGGCTGTCTGCCATTTCTGCCAGAGGTTACCAATATGAAGCATCTGCCACCAAGGGCACCCAAAAAAGCCTATAAACTGCCACAGCCAACACACATGGCAACAGTTTAGAATACAAACCCATTAAAAAAATACCAACTCCTTTATAAAAGCGCCACAGAAGAGAATGATGAAAGATCATGAACATTATGACCTCACAGAATAGCAAAAGGGATTAGAGGAGTAAAAAAATTTGTAAGAAACTTGGGATAAGAATCAATAAGGCTAGTTTATCAAAGATCATCCATAGATCCAAGAAGAAAAGATACTGGGATAATGGAGGGGAAATAAGTTATTTTCTTCAAAAGGTAATTAGGAGAACATCAATACTACTTTCTCACCAATAAAAATATTTTATTAAAATGTAAGTTTACTTGGGGCAGTTAGGTGGCACAATGAATACAGCACTGGCTCTGGGGTCAGGAGGACCTGAGTTCAAATCCAGCCTCAGATACTTAAAAAACAAAAAACTAGCCGTGTGACCTGGGACAAGTCACTTAACCCCAACTGCCCTCCAAAAAGCAAAAAAAAAGTAAGTTTACTATCAAGTTTCCCCAATTAGGAAGCTTCCTAAATTCTATGATTCTCAAAACAGACTGGCCTAATAGTTCACATAAGGGAAAACAGCTTCAGATTTTGACATACAGCTGGAATTAGTCCACTGAAGTGATACATTAGTATATAAGTGGAACATTGGCAACCATTCATTCATGCCAAAAGACAGTGGTTCTCAACCTTCTTAATGCTGCAACCCTTTAATACTCGTATGTGGACGTATCTGCATGTGGGCGGACCCACCTGCAGACAGATAGAGAAGCAGTGTCTCCGTTCCTAAGACCATTGGAAATATGTGTTTTCTGGTGATCTCAGGTGACCCCTGTGAAAAAGTCATCGACCCCCAAAGGGCTCACGACCCACAGGTTGAGAACCGCTGCCATATGATCAAGCCTATTTCTCTTCCTGCCATACAATTCTTTGACGATTTACTTTACTCTTATTCTTCAGAATTCCTCATTGGTTATGTGATGCAGCCTGCTTATACCTGCCACGAGCCCCTCCAGCGTCCTTTGTGTGATACTTCTCTTCAGTTCTTTGGCAGTTTCACATCTCACAGACATTCAGAAGGATAGAGGCTATGATTTCACTGGTATAGGGAACTCCCATTTGAGGAACCCCTTTTCTTAATGCAGGTTGACACTTTCTCTGTACTTTAAAAGTACCTTAGCGAGGGGGCGGAGCCAAGATGGCGGCGTAGCAGCGGCAACATATCGCAGCTCTCACACAGCCACCCAAAATACCCATAAAATAGGACTCTAAACCAATCCTAGAACTCCAAAACGCACACAAAGATACTTCCCACTAAAGTCAGCTCGGCTACGAGGAACCATATCAGCACTGCGAACCGAAACCAGCCTGCCCTGAAGCCGCGGCTGTGTCCGGGGGGCAGCTGGACAGGAGGAGTGGAGGAGCTGAGGAGCTTCAGGTGAGCCAGGAAGAAACAATTTGAATATTGTGGAAACACAATTAGGATAACCCAGGATCTGGCAGCTTCTACATTAAGGGATCGAAGGGCCTGGAATATGATATTCCAGAGATCAAGGGAGCTTGGATTAAAACCAAGAATCACCTACCCAGCAAAACTGAGCATAGTATTCCAGGGGAAAATATGGTCATTCAATGAGGTGGA
>CM053583.1:242370352-242385821 GCA_028627135.1 Pseudochirops cupreus | reverse complement strand
AGTGAGATGGAGGACTTTCAAGCATTCTTGATGAAAAAACCAGAACTGAATAGAAAATTCAAATACAAGAAGCATGAGAAGGTAAACAGGGCAAAGAAATCATAAGGAACTTATCAAAGTTGAACTATTTACATGCCTACATGGAAAAACAATAATTGTAACATATGAGACTTTTCTCAGTATGAGGATAGTTGAAAGGAATATAAATGTATATATACATACACATATGTCTATATAGGAGGGTATATATGCATGTGAATACATATGTGAGTGTGTGTATATATGTGCACATAGACAGAGGGCACAGGATCAATTGAATAGGAAGGGATGATATTTTAAAAGGTGAAATTGAGAGGTGGGAGAGGAATATAATGAGAGGAGACAGGGAGAGACAGAATGGGGTTAATCATCTCATATAGAAGAGGCAAAGGGTAACTGTTACAATGGAGGGGAAGAACAGGAAGGCAAAAGGGAATGGGTCAACCTTACTCTCACTGAATTTGGCTCAGAGAAGGAATTACATATACTCTAAATTGGGTATCTTGCCCTACAGGAGAGTAGGGGAGAAGGGGATGAGAGGGGGGATGATGGAGGGGAGGGAAGGATGGGAGGGAAGGTTGTTAGAAGCACACACCTTTGTAAAGGGACAGGGAGAAAGTAGAGAATAGAACAAGTGGAGGGCGGGATAGGATGGAGGGAAATATAGTCAGTCTTTCACAACATGTCCATTGTGGAGATGTTCTGTGTAACTACATATATATGGCCTGTACTGAATTGCTTGTCTTTCCAGTGGAGATGGGTGATGAGGGAGGAAGGGAAAGAATCTAGAATGTAAAATTTTAAAATCAAATGTTTAAAATATATATATACACACACATACATATATATAAAAATAAACAAAAAAAATAGCAATACAGAGAAAAGGAAACAAGAAAGCCCAAAACTGCTTCAGCTAACAAAAGCTTAATCTCTTTGCCAACTGAAGAGATAATGGGAAAAAGCAACCACTCTTTAGAATAGGGTTCTTAACTATGGATTTGGACAGATCCCTTAACTTAGGAAAAAAATAACATCATTATTTCACTATAATCGGTTTCCTTTATAATCAATCCTATATATTTTATTTGGGGGCAGTGAGATGATACAGTAGATAGAGTGCCAGGCCTGAAATCAGGAGACTCTTCTTTCTCTGTTCAAATGTGACCTCAGATACTTACTAGCTGTGTGACCCTGGGCAAATCATTTAACCCTGTTTGCCTCAGTTTCCTCATCTGTAAAATGAACTAGAGAAGGAAATGGCAAACTACTCCAGTGTCTCTGCCAAGAAAACCTCAAATGGGGTCACAAAGAGTTGGACACAACTGAAAAATGACTGAACTGAAATATTTTATGTATTTAAAAACATTATTCTGAGAAAAGGTCCAGAGGCTTTATCAAACTGACAAAGAGGTCAATGACACAAAAAGGTTAAGAATGCCTATATTATAAAGTGATATAAACAGAACCAGAAGAACATTGTACACAGAAGGAGCAACAGTGTAATGATTATCAACTGTGAAACTCTTGTTACTTTAATCCTTACAATGATCCAAGACAATTCCAAAGGATTCACACAGAAAAATGCTATCTACACCCAGAGAGAAAATTAAGGAACTCTGAGTACCTACTGAAGCATACTTTTTTCTACTTAAATTTCTAGCCTTTTAGGGGGACAACGTGGTTAATATGTTTTATTATTATGACTTCAGACATATAACTGATATCATACTGCTTGCATTCTCAATGGGTGGGGAAGGATCTGAAGGGAAGAAGAGAACTGGGAACTCAAAATTTTAAAAATTATCATTAAGAGAAATTATTATTTTTTAAAAATGCCTGCATTAGAGAACAAACTTATTTGTAAAACACTGGAGGAAGAAAGTAGATGTGTTATCATCTAAAAAAACCCAATAAAATATAGTAGAGGGGAAAATGAGCCCGTTAAAAAAAATTAGCATAAGCCAAAACATTCCAAGTACATTTAGAGTTGAAATTAGATGGAAGAAACAATAGAGAGGAATTGGAAGAGATCACTCAGTGTGTTTATATTCATCCATTCTTATCATCAATGACAGTGGAACATCTATATGGCATCCCATGTATTGTGTGAGGAAATGGAAATGGCATTTAACAACATGAAGCTGAAGAATTACTAGGCCTAATTAAGTACATAACATACAGAAGAAAGATATCTGTGCTGTAAGCATGGGTTTACACAACGGCAAAGGTACTTGGGGATCTATTTTCAAAATAGAGGGAAAAATTCCAGAAAAATGAAAAAATATCACAGATGATATCATCTCCCTCTCTCCCTCAAAAAACAAACAAACAAATTACTGAGAAAGAGAGCAGCAATTACTGACATATAGGTTGACTTTCCCATCTCTGTAAAATCAGTGCAAGACTGGTCAATTGAATGGACAATTCTGATTACATATCACTGAAAAGTTTTTCCACAAACAAAAGCAACAATTAAAATCAGAAGAGGAAGACTTAAGTGCAGCAAAGTTCTCTGAAAAAAATCTGATATGCAAGATGTATAGGGAATAAAAATATCTATTTAAAAACTGCCATTCCCCAACAGAAAATAAGTCCAAAGATATGAACGTACAGTTCTTGAGGAAAGGCAAACTACCAATAATATGAAAAAAAAATGTCCAAATCACTAATAATAAGAAAAATACAAGTTCAAATAACTCTGAAGTTTTACCTCACACACATCAAAATATCTTCATAGTAATACACTGCTGGAGAAGCTATGAAGTGGTTACGGTATTCTAGAAAATAATTTGGAACTATACCCAAAAAATCACTAAGCTATGCCTACTCTCTGAGTTTACTACTACTACTAGACTCACACCCCAACAGACCAGACTGAGGGAAAGGATCACCTTTTGTTGTAACAAGTAATTGGAAAATTGGGGAATGGTTGAACAAAAAAGTGGTATATGAAGTTAAAAGAACAGCATTACACCCTAAGAAATTCAGAAAGAGAGACCTTCAAAAAACTTGGGAAGATTTGTACGAACTGATGTAGAGTACAGTGAGCAGAACCCGATGAGTATACATATAATGACCACAATAAAACAGAGGAAAATAACTGAAAAATTTAAGAATTCTTGATCAATGCAATGAAAAATCACAACTCTAGAAGGCTGATGATACAATCTACCTTTGGTAAAGACATAGTAGAACAGGTATAAAATGAGACATGAATGAGATGTACATTTTTAGATTCATTCAAACAGAATTTTGCTCAATTAAGCTCATTTGTTGCAGAAAGGGGGAGTAGAGATGGGTGACAGACTAGTGAAACAATATAATTATGTTAAAAAAACACAAAAATGTTATGAAACATCTAAAAAACATACGTAAGAAAACAGAAGAACATTCAGAAGAGGACAAAGACAAGCAAAGCAATGTTGGTTATATCCCATGACATTTAATATATATTTAGGAAAACAAGCTCTATGTAGCCAATTCAGTTTCATACGATCCACTTTTTTCTATCCTTTGTATATGTAAATATTGATGTTTATTGATCATTTTCTAGTCCATAATTTTTTTAATCAAGTGAAACACAAAACAGGTAGATACTCATCAAAGATACTAGCAGTGTCATGTAGGGTAGTGGCATCAAACACAAATGGAAACAGAGGTCACTAAAAGTCACATATTCACTTAGAAAACCACATAAAAATTATCTATGTTCTACTGTATTTTGTTAAATATTTTCCAATTACATTTTAATCTTGTCTGAGGCTGCAACAGGCTGTTGAGTCCTATATTTAATACCTCTAATGTTGCATATTCAGAATGAAATCCAAAGGGAAAATTTCTCTATGTAGATGGTAAGGTTCTCCTGATACTTTTGTTTGTAAATTTTGATTTGTAATTTATTTTGCAATTTTGATTTTCTCAAGCCCTGTATCACTATAGGGTCTCTTCAATAAAATTCACTGCAACTCAAAACAAAATGGTCTAATCAACACAAGAAAAGCCAAAAAGATTAAGAAAGCACTTTGGATTCTTTATGTACTAGAACAGACAGCCTGAGTTTTATTAAAGTGTATGGGGGGGGGGGGGAGGGAAGTCCTATAGAGAGAAAGCCTGGTTCAAGATTGAACAAAATAAATTGGATGAACGATGCAGTATCTTCAATGACCCCAAGTTTCTCCCTGTTGCTTAAGTCCAACTTTTTAAACACTAATATTTTCCACATAATATTCTATAACTAATAAAAACATGGAACACAATGACCTCAGAAAAGTCAAAACTGCAAGTGACCCAAAAGGTAATACATGACAAAAACATAGTGGGATTATAAGTACCCTATACCCAAGGATGGCTTGAACATAAAATTGGAATAAAATCAAGACCATGTACGACTAAAAAAGATGACGAGAATTAAGCACAAGAAACAGATGGACAGCTTAAATGCTGCAGTGGTATTTACAAAATATTGCATGGGCAAAGTTTTGCCCCTCTTATGCCAGGCTGTTCTCTTTCAATTCTTTCTCCATAATTTTCATTTTTTTCTAATTTTTTTCTCTAGCTGATTTCATTAAAAAATATTCTATAATTTTTTTTTATCTTGTGTTTCATCTAGTCTAGGAATTCCAGTTGAATTTGTGCCAAATCTGTGTTTTTCATGAGGTTTTACTTTCAGATGTTTAGTAGCACCGTTCTCTTCTTTTGGGTTTGTGTCTTGAGCATCACTGTCATCACAATAGCTCTTTATGGTTCAATTCCTTTTTTTGTTTGTTTGCTTATTCTTCAAGCCTATACTTCCTGACATCTGACTTTATGTTAGGTTCTGTGTGCTGACAGGAACGTCTGGGATAGTCTTCCTTCAATGAACTTTTCCATTTGTCTAATTCTGCTTTTTAAGGCATTCTTCTCCTCACTGGCTTTTTGGGCCTCTTTTGCCTTTTGGGTTAGTCTATTTCTTAAGGTGTTATTTTCTTCAGTATTTTGGGGGGGTCTCCTTTACCAAGCTGTTGACTCATTTTTCATGATTTTCTAGCATCACTCTCATTTCTCTTCCCAATTTTTCCTCTACTTCTCTTACTTGATTTTCAAAATTCTTTTTGAGCACTTCCATGGCCTGTAACCAATTTATATTTTTATTGGTGGCTTTTAATATAGGAGCTTTGACTTTGTAGTCTTTTTCAGGTTGTATGTTTTGATCTTCTTTGTCACCAAAGTAAGATTCTATAGTCTGACTTTTTTTGCACAGTTTACTCATCTTCCCAGCCAAATACTTGACTTTCTAACTCTTTGTCAAGGCAGGACTCTGCTCCCAGTGAGGGTGGGTTACTGTCCCAGGCTTCCAGGATTTTGTATCAGCAGCTGGCTGTAGGCCCAGAGCTCCAGGAGCAGTCACTGCTGCTGCTTCCACCACCACCACCTCTGCCACCCTAGGGCTGGGGCCGGATTGTGTGCTCCTCATTCACCTAGGTCCTACAGAGTAACCCCACTGTTCTGGAATTTGTGGGTTGAAAAGTCCGGAAATTACCACAGCTGCCAGAAATTCAATCCCATGAGACCTGCTCAGGCTCTGTCTGCACCAGGCACAGCCCAGAACAAACTGCACTTTGTTCCCAACCTGGTGTGATATACCTTTTCTATTAGCCTTCCAGGCTGTCTTGGGCTAGAGATGCGTTTCATTCTGTCATCTTGTGGGTTCTACAGCTCTAGAATTTGTTTAGTCATTTTTTATAGGTTTGGGCTTAGAGGAAGGGTTTAGGGGTGAGCTCAAACAAGTCCCTCCTTTTACTTCACCATCTTGGCTTTGCCCCCTCTGGGCTAATCTTCCTACTGCTTTTTGGGGGTACAAGGTATTTATTATTCTACAGTCTCATAGAGAGCTCAGATTGGAGCCCTGCAAGTTTTCAGTACTTCCAAAGTGTTATGATCCATAGAAAAGTCTGATTTCTAACCCCCTGGCCTAGGTTCCCCATTCCTGACTCAAATTTCGGGTTAGCCCCTGACTAGAGTTCTAAGAGACTGCTACTATTGTCAGTCACCATAAGCCAGGTTGGAAAGTGCTACTGGTTCAGAGTGATAGAACTGCAGGCTCTCCTTTGGTCTGAATTCTTGCCCTAGTTATTCCATTGTAGGCTTCAGACTGGGCTAGAGGCTGGAAATGAGATTTCTTCTTTGCACCTGGGTTCAGAGACACACAATCATTCTCTGTTTCTAAACTTCTTCCTTTCTCTATATAACACAGAATGGCTCCTCACTCTGGAATGCCACCCCTAGACACAGGTCCCTCTTCCATCTACCCTGGATTTGTGATACAAAACTGAGTAATGAGTGACTGAGCTGCCACCTGGTACTTGTTCCTGAATCCTACACAAATTTAGGTCCCTCTATCCTGTATCTGAGACTTCTTCTCTTGGTGCACAGCTTCTCTCTCTTCCCCATAATGGAGTGCTCCACAACGATATTCTTCTGGTCAGACTATATCTTCAAATATTCACAGACCTCTCTGTTTCCCTGTGCCAACCTGAGCTAAAAAAATGATTCACTGTGATTTTGTTTTCCTTGAATTTTCCAATTAGGATTCAGTCTAGTACATTTGTTAGATCTATTTGAAGAAGGGGGGGAATGGGAATGGGAAGCCATTTGCTGTACTCTATCCTACAACCTGACAATCTTTTATTGATGAAATACTGGAAGAACTGGGGTATCTGATTGGGTGAACCGGTAGGGAAGATATCCCTACTAGCACAGCGAGTATTGAGAGTCCAGATCTAGTAGACTAAACAATACTAATGTTCTCAAAATGTAATGTCAGTTTACTTTTAATTTTCCAGTAACTTAAGAAATTCTACTAATTCCTTGCCCAATTTTTTAAATGGTTATTTCTTTAAAACTTGCTTTAATTCACAAATGTTAAACATGAAAAACAAGTGAAAAACATCAGTCAGATTTCCATCTAAATGGAAGTCATTCTTTTCAAAAAACTTTAAATGCCTTTATAACTTTCTTTGTTTAATAGATAAGAAAATATGCATTCTCTTAATACTTGATGCACCCACAGAAAAAAGGTAATGATAACATTCCTTTACATCTATGGAACACTTTACAGTAAACTGACATACATTTCTTACTTGCTCCTTTAAGGAAGATGGGACTCTCCATTATTATTATTACCATTATACAAGTGAAGAAATTAATTCCAAGAAAATGGGGTATTGTAACCACGCTCACATGTCTGACACACTCAAATCTCCAGATTTTTACTTCCACTACAACAAT
This sequence comes from Pseudochirops cupreus, assembly GCA_028627135.1. Classification (NCBI taxonomy): domain Eukaryota; kingdom Metazoa; phylum Chordata; class Mammalia; order Diprotodontia; family Pseudocheiridae; genus Pseudochirops; species Pseudochirops cupreus. The sequence goes on along the minus strand of CM053583.1, from coordinate 242,378,516 downwards.
GGGGTGCTGTAACAACTCCCTAATTAGCCAGAATTATTCAGGAAACTATCTACTAAGGATAGCAGTATGCAACCTGTACCAGCGGATAGTGTGCCCATACCCAAGAAATCAAAGTACTAAAATAACAATTTCCTAGTCTGCTAACACAGATTCACCTATACTACAGATTTGCAACATACATCCAAACTAACATTTTCTATTATCATTCTAAAGCAGGGGTTCTTCACTTTTTATGTATGTTATAGACCAATCTGGCAGCCCCTTGAAGCCTATCAACCCTTCTCAGAATAATCTTTTTAAATGCATAAAATAAAATACATTGAGTTATAAAAGAAACCAATTATACTTACATACAACTATAAAATATATTTTTTTAAAAGTCTGCAAACCTCAGGTTAAGGACCTGTACCCTAAAGGGTGAGACTGGTGCTGCTAGAAGTCTACCACATCAGAAATGTCAAAACAATCTCAAATGTTTAACAATACTGAGTAAAGCCCAAACAGATTAAAATATAATTGGGAAATACTTAACAAAACAAATAAAAATAAAATAGAACATGGATAACATTAATATGTGGTTTTCCAAGTCAATATATGGCCTGCAGGGATCCTTATGTACAGGATAGTGACTCCCTACTTCATTTCCCTTTGACATCACTGGTCTGCATCATTATAGTAGGGGCAGTCTGTCTGTCTGTCTGTCTGTCTCTTTAAATCACAGATCACATTTGGCCTGGACAGTGGAACATTCACAAAATTTCACTACTTGTACCATTTATTCTCTAAAAGAACTTTTTAGATCTGGCTTTGCTGTATCAGGCAGTATAGAGATTAAGGGCTGCAACTGTGATTCATCATTATGAAATCCTCCTTGCTGGGGAAACATTCTCTACCAATGCAGGGTGGCACTTTATTTGCCAGTGGGAGTCTTAGAGAGTTGCCCATAACAAAGAGAATAAGCAACTTGCCAATATGTGTCAGAGGCAGGATCTGAACCAAGATCTTTCTGGCTTAAAAGTCAGCTCTCCATCCATTATGCCATGATGCTTCTCTTTATAGTAACAGCATATTGTAAATATAAAATTTCCTAAATGATAATTTTTTTTCACTTAGATAACTAAATATTTTAGCACAAGGAAATTCAAGTGAAAATATTGCATTATAAATACTAAGTTAGACAGGAAAAAGGAGAAAACATTCTTCATAAAAGACTATTTTAGTTAAAAAGCATTATCTGTACAGTACTAGAGAAGTAATCTATTAATATAATACACTTCAGTTCTAAACAGGGAATCATGAAAATATTTCTCTTTAAACCAGACAGACTCATTTTGCAGACACTCATTAACTAATCTATTAAATTTTGGTATGCTTTTCAAATTCTTCAAATAGAAGAAGTGACTAGGAGACACCAAATTATAGTCTCATGATATGGATTTTTTCCTTGTTGTTCAGTCATCTTCTGCTCTAAAGATCTATAAACAAACAGGTGAATTTGTTCACAGTTTACTCTGTTCCCCTTCTCACAAACCTGTTAGTGTCCCAAATGATGACATTTCCATCGAATCCTGATGTAACTAAGAGTCTTGTATTAGTGTCATATTCTATGTTCTTCACCCAGCTGGTGTGACCATGTAAAGTGCACACTTTTGAGTTTAATTTTCTCAGATCCCAAAGGGCTATCGTAGTGTCATCAGAACATGTTGCAAATAGTCTATTATCCAGAAACCTACCAAAAAAAAAAAAGGGAAAAAGGAAAATCAGTGCATTCCCTCTTAATAAATAAAATGTAGTCAGAAGTATCTCCAACAATCTCATATGAGAATAGTAAAAAAACAAACAAAAAAACATGTCACAAAATGTTTTTTTAAAGATATTCAGTGGTACCAAGAGAGTCAAGTTGAAATACAGTCAGGACAAAGGAAGACATTCTCAGTTTCTGTTTGGGATGGGAAATAAAACTGGCACAAGACAACAGAAATCTTAATGTTTAATGCATAATCCAAAGCAAATTTGGCATGGGCTACATATATAAAAAAAAACTTTAGTGCCAATGGAAGATATATTGGCAAGAGGATTACTATGGACATAGCCAATTAAGGTAAATGAGTGTTATTAATTAAAGTTTACCAAAATGGCGTTTTTAAGTCTGTTCATAAACATGGAGCTAGAAGGAAGCTTAGAGGTCCATCTATTTCAGCCTCTTCATTTTAGAGATGAGTAAACCGAGGCTCATACAGGTTAAAATAAATAAGCAAATACCAGAGGCAAAACGCCTACAATGGTCTTCCCCTTTACGTAACCAAATGGATTTACAAGCATTCGTACCAAAAGTTGCCGAATGGCAGGTTCAATGTGTTTGGCCAAATAATAATAAGAAATAATCTTTGGTCAACTAAATGAAAGAATTTTAAACTTGTAATTTGATACCAATAATAGTAATTCACATTTATATGGTATTTTAAGGTTTATAAAAGCCTGATTCCCAACCCAAAAGCTCTTCACTACTATACAATGACAATGTTTATTTTGTCTTTAATTTTGATTAAATGGATTTTGAAGTTGCATTAATTTCTAAATTTTGCAAATATAGTAAAAATTTCATTAAATGGGAATATATCTTAGATATAAGTATATATCCCCCAACACACACACACACACACACACACATACAAATTTGGCAACATCTTATCATTGAAATATTTCCTTCAAAGTAATAAATTTTTTTTTTAAATAATGTGTTCTGATGTGTTCACAAACCAATGCTTTTTCCCTCTCTAAAAATATATTTCCAACAGTACAATGGGAAGTAAGGAACCAAAAAAGGGCACTCAAGTGTTAGGATTCCCTAAAATGGGGTGCAACTGATTTAGAAATCTACCATTCCCACATCCACTTAATCCTAAAGGGAGAAACCCCTACAAATAAGGAATGTCAGGACTGAATGATGAATCAATGGCGTGGATTCAAAGTCCATTATGCTCCCCCTAACACAATAAATATGCTGTATCAGGGGAATTTTCCTCCTCTCACTTGAGTAATCAAAATAAGGGAAAAAAACACATTGTCAGATATACAAGTTTTTAACTACAAAATACATACTGGAGATCTGCAACAATTCATTTTTAGGAAAATACTAATCTCTGAATGTGAAAGAACCTTCATGGATATACCAATTATAATCCTCAATTCTATAGCCAACTATGATCAAAGTCTTCCTGGTAATATAAAATAAAGGTAATATGAATAAATACAACCTACAGGTAAAAAAAAATGTTTATTCACTAACCATAGCCTCCCTGTCCCCCAAACCCATCCATTTTACTAAAGCTGACAGAGAAAAATTGACAAAAGTATATTTCTCCAATTATCTTTTATTCTACTGTAATTTATTTGAAACTACACATAATTAAACATATAGTAGCCACGTTCACTGACCTCCAAGATAACTTCTTACCAGCAGAACTCCTAATGAACTGTAAAATGCAGAAAAGAGGTAGAAATGCAAGGAATCCAACCAATCAGCCCTTTTCCCCTCCCAAAAAGTTAGTGGTCTACGAAATGGAAAGCTTAATGCAAACCCTCCCCCCCAAAAAAAGGAGCCTTAAGACAACTGGAAAGCCTATAACCTACTATTAGTTAATCAATTCCAAGAGAATATACTAGACTAAAATCAGAAGATGCACTAGGAAAAAAAATGAGTCCTGAACACTCCTTAATCACCCATACATACCTGGAGAAACCCCAGTTCAGTTCTATTGCATCAAAAATCCACCTACATATCCACAAAGACACCTAGGAGTACAAACAATATAAGATCCTACAATACTGTAAAACTTCAGCAATATCTTAAATTGTCTTGAACATTCTATTAACTGGTAACTGCAATGGCTTAAATAGGATAATATGCCCTGTATTTTTCCCTAATTCTCCCAATTTGTGTTCCTTGCAAAGCTGAATACTTTAAAAAATATCTGAGATAATCTATATCAGATTGTACAGGAAAAGGGGGAAGGAAGGGAGAAAAAAACTCAATATCTTGTAAAAATGAATGTTGAAAACATCTTTGCATATAATTAGAAAAATAAAATACTATTAAGGGGAAAAAATCTGAGATATATTAGTTTTAATATTCATGGCAAAAATATTGCATAGTAGAGCATGAATCTAAATTTAAAGAAAAATTCAAAAAAGACCAAATTACATGTCAAACATTTAAAATTCTAAAGATGAATATTTTTCCATGTTCCATAATTAGACATACTAACCTTAACAAAAGTATAATTTACTTTAAAATACAAAACATGAGTTCCTGACATGCTGAAATCTGAGAATTTATATGAACTCTTCAAAAAAACAAAAGAAAAAACATGTGGCACAACAAGAGTACTAGAATTAATGATTTAACAGCAAATTATCATGTAAAAACCACCTGGATTACAACGCTAAACTGTTATCATAGGGGAATACAATTTAAATGTCATTTTTTTCTCTACCACCACCAGAAACAAACAAAAAAAAAGGCTCTGGACAATGATTAGTTTTTAACTCTCATACTCCCACAAGATAACATTTTTTGTAATACCCCAAATCTACAAAGTAACACCTCACTTAACCAGATGTCTCTTACCAAGCAACTTCAACTTTCTCTAACAGTGGGCTGATAAATCCAAAGCTCTCTGACCCCTAAAGCCTCTGAGATGAAACGCATATATTTTACATGGCAGAATCTTTGCTCACTTGGAGCAGATTTACTAAACATACACATAAATTTTATAAATGTGGTAGAACAGAAAGACTATGAGCTGGGAGTCCTAAGTTCTAACCATCGGTGATTAGCTGTGTGACTCTGGGCAAGTAACTTCAATTCAGTGGGCCTCAATTTTTACATCTGTAATTATGAAGAGATTGTACAAGACACCTGGCAAGGTCCCTTTCAGTGCTAAAAATCAAAGATCCTGAAGAACCTTGGTTATCTGTTTTCACAGTCCATAGAAAAGACATAAAAAATGGGGTTAGAGAAGGCACACTGACACCAATAGAAAAGAGACAGAAAACTATTAAAAGTAAAAGGAACCAAAAAGTACAGCAGTAGAGAGTTACCTCATATAGAGGCAACCCCCTCAGCACTCCCCCTGCAAACCCAAAACTATACATACAGAGAGCATCACTATATTGCAGCACAGTATAACTGCAAATTATAGTCATGAGTCATAAAGACAAGTTTAAATCACATTGTGTTTAAGTAGATAAAGAAGGATAAAATATATTCTGAGGACAGACAGAAATGTATAGGTATACACACACACACAGATATATATATATGTATATATATATATATGTGTGTGTGTGTGTGTATATATATATATATGTATATATATATATATATATATATATACACACACACACATATATATATATACATTTGTACATGTATTTAACAGAAGTTTTCATTCCCAAGGGGATAAGGTTATTTGAAACATTCAAAGGCATAGGAAACATCTCATTCCTCAAAGATATCCAAAAATGAGATATTTAGTGTTTCCAACACTTTGCAAAACATAACATTTTAAGGCCACACTGAGCTTTTATTATTTTCTATAAATAACTTACTAACCTGATATTATTTACACAGTCTTCATGAGCTTCAGAAAGCGTTTTTATATGCTTTGAAGATATGGGATCAAAAAGAAGAACTTCAGTCTGTTCACAAGCAACTGTCAACACTGACCTAAAAGAAAGTAAACATTATTTTTTTAAAATATTCCCAGTCTTTCTTTTAGCCAATAAAGTCTTACTCTTTTCAGTGAAGCTATGCTTATTCACGTCCATTTTATATTCAATTCCAAAATTCAACATTTACCAAGACCCAAATATCAATATTCACATGGCTAACAAAAATATTTAAGTTATTTTCAGAGGTATGCTTTATTTCATTTAAACATATTAAAATATTATGAAAAATGCACTTTTGACCATATATTTCTACCAATGAAGATAGGCTAAGCTGACAAACCAGATCTTAAATACTATCCACAATCTATTTAAATCAGATCAAACAGTCCATGATCCTTTATATACTTCCTGTCCATCAGTATATGTAAATGCTTCAAAGAATAATGATTATGTAAATAATTACATAAGTTTAAAGCAATAAATATTTAATCTGACTCCTGACATCATCGCTAAACTGAAACAGATCTCTCCAAAGTTACCAATACTTTTGACTGCCAGATTTGCTGGTTTCTTCTTGGTCCTCCTCCTTCCATGTTGCATTTGGTACTGTCAACCACCTATTCTTTTTGAATAGCCACCTCTCCTGAGACTACTCTCTTGATTCTCCTCCTACATGTCCAACTGCTTCTTCTTAGTCTCCTTTTCTTGTTCATGTCCAGATCATAAGCCAAAGCTATGGTACTGTCCAAGCCTTTTCTCACACTACTCTTCTTTGGTGACCTCATCAGCTCCCATGGGTTTAAAAGTATCATCTCTATACTGACTCTCAGATTCAGAATACCCAGACTCAGTCTTCCCGAATCTCAATTTCAAATCACTCACTTCCTATTGCATATTTCAAACTGGATATCCTGGAGGTATCTCAAATTCGACATATCCAAAACCAAGCCCAGTTCCTTTCCTCTCAAACCTATCCCTCTTCCAAACTTCCCAATTTCTATAGAAGGCACTACCATTTTTCCTAGTCCTTAACTTTGACATTATATTCAACTCATTCTCTCTCACCTCATATAACCAATCAGTTGCCCAATCTTAACAGGTTCTGCCTGTATAACATCTCTCACACCCACACCACCTACTTACACAGCTGCCATCTCCTTGCTTCAGGCCCTCAATGCTTCTTCCTACATTATGGCACTATCTTAATTGGTCTGACTCAAATCCCTACCCAGCTTCAGCCCAACTTCCACATTAGAGCCAAAGTGGTTTTCCTTAAGGGTCAATCTGACCACCTCACCGCCCTACTCAATATATTCCAATGATTTCTACCGCCTATGGTTAAGCTTTTAAAGCCATTCTCAACCTGCCTCCGATCTATCTTCATAACCTCACTGTCCATCACTTCTCTTGCATGTCTGGGGTCCAGCTAATCTGGCTTTCTCTCTGGTTCTCAAATAGAACACTCCATCTCCTATTTCTGTTCCTTTGCAACGGCCACCACTCCAGCTCCAGAACGCCTGCCCTCCTCACTCTTACCTCACAGAATCTCTCTCTCCCTTCGAGACAGCTCAGGAACCTATACTTAAAAAGACTCCCTCAATTCCTATTTTCCTCTCCCTTAAACTAACTTGTAATTTAATGCTTTTTGTGTGTATTTATTTTTTGATAATTATTCTATGTGTATTTACGTATGTCTTTGTTGTTTCCCTATTAGAATGTAAGCTCCTTATGAACAGGAACTGCATCATCCATTGTATTTGCAATCCCCAGGGCCTAGCACAGTGCCAGGCACACAGAAATTTCATAAAAGCTGGCTGATTCCTTGGCAAACATGTACTGAGCTCAAAAGTGTCTCCTGCCACCTCAAAGTTATTTTTATAGCAGTTTTTAAGAGGTTTTACTTCCCTGTTTAAAAAGTACTGAACTAGTGATCTAGGTGTGCTACCACCAAGGGACAGTAGTGCCTTGGCTACACAATACTTCAATGCCAGAATCATTCATTGCCCTCACAGGCAACACAAAGCAAGAGGCAAGTACGTGAGTATCCTAGAGAGTCAGCAGTAACTAGAAGTAGCAGAACCAAAACAGAACAATTCTCTGCATCATGACGACTAGTAGGAGTTAAGAGATTTTAGGTGAATTCTAACTAAGTAATGGTCACACACTATGAAGACATGGCAATAGAGGTCTACCTTATTTGAACATAAGTAGTACTGAGAAAAGGCTATATAAAGTTAATCCACTTAATCAGGGTCCAAAAAAAAAAAACCAACAACAAATAATGGACAAAAATTTTTCAGGGACTTTGACCTGAAAACAAAAAAATAAGGAAAATAATTTTACCTTCTATTTAACAAAATTTAATATATAACTGCAACTATGTGCTAATTCTCAGTACAAAAAGCAAATCAAATATTGTTTTTGTTGTAATTTATCCAACAAAATTGTATAACAACACAGTAAGACAGCTTTTAAGTACAGTATTCAC
>CM053583.1:242343855-242369852 GCA_028627135.1 Pseudochirops cupreus | reverse complement strand
TTATACAATTATAATTTATTCAAAAAATTACATAATAATACAGTAAGACATCTTTTACTTCACTTTTGACTTTTACAGTACAATCATAGTGAGAGTAATTGCAAAAATATTTAAGGGCTTTATCAATTTTCCCAAAGGCCGCTTAACATTCAAATCATTCTTTCTTAAAGTGGAGACATTTCGTGAGATAATGACCAAAGAGATTCTTATGGACCAAGAAGAGGTAGAAAGAAACATCAATGTTAAAGAGACAGAGAATGGCGACTAATTTTACAAATAGTTCACTATTCAGCAGTTTTATGTTATAGCAACTTTAGTTTTGCTGACTTTTGCTTCCTTAGCAAAACACAACGTTAGGTAATTAGACAAAGTCAGTCTCTAAATCCAGACCACCTGGTTTCCACCTCTGACACAAACGGACTATATGTCACTTGGGAAAAATCATAGCCTCCCAGTGCCCCCAGGTCTAAGACCAAATTACAGAAACTGTTGTTGATCTACAATTGGGAGAAGGATTTTCCTCATCAGAAATCACAGGTTCAAACAAAAATAAAATGTTAACCCATAACTGCAGGGATTCAGATAATGAATACTGAGGTACACAGGATGCTCATAATTGTTTCCACATCCTTGATCCACTGGCCTCAGAAAAGGAAATGCATATCAAATGTGACCAGAGCTTAAGCCACAAGCCAAGAAGACCAAAACACCTCACAAAGTAGAAGTATCATGAAATAACACAGGAGCACTGAAATAGTTAAATCTTTCTACTTGAGTCTGTACCCAAAGCCAATGTCAAGGGCCTATGCAAACAATCTCATAGGTCTGTATTTTAGGTCTCACCTATGGAGGCAATGATTCAACCTGACACTCGACAAGAATAGAGAAATCATGTTTCAGCTCAGGTACTCAAAGGAAAAGGGGGAGGAGTGAACTTTTAGGAATGTGCTAATAACAAAAACATGCAAAATGAATCTCAATGACAAAGTGTTGACTTTAAAGAGGATTTAAAAAATTGATACAAAAGGGGCGGAGTTAAGATGGCAGCGTAGAAGCAGCAAAACTCTGCATCTCTCCCCATAACCACCTCAAATACCTATAAAATATGACTCTAAACAAATTTTAAACCTCTAGAACTCACAAAATGACAAAGTAACAAAGCTCCTGCTGAAGGCAGCCTGGCAGGCAGACAGGAAGGGGTTCATCACAGCTTGCTGGGAGCCCAGACCAGCACCACATGAACCTGAGGCTGAAGCCCGAGGGCCACCAGAACAAGCTGCGGCTGGAGTGCAAATCACCAGTGAATCACTGGCAGCTGTGGAGTTTTCCAGAATTACCAATACATAAGGAACAAGGACTAAGTGAAAGGTCAGTGGAACTCAGATAAATTCGGGGGAGAGGGTCTGGCTGACTGCCCCAGGGCTAGAAGCGGCCCTGCAGCTGCCCTGGCTGCTTCAGAAACTCCCAGCCTGCAGACTGCAGGGGGGCCAAGCAATCATTCACAAACTAAGTGCTCTTGCCTTAACCGGCATGGATCGGGATCACGGTCTTGGGTGGTGGGCCTGAGGTGTGTTTTCAGTGAGCCAAAGCTACTAGGGGCTGCAGAAATGGTGGCCTCCCAATAGCTCCGGCAGCTGTGAAAACCCTAGCCATTTGGGACAGAGCTCTCCCCTCTGAAAGAAGAGTTCCTACTGAACCTAAAAGTCAAGTAATTTACTGGCAACATGAGTAGGCAAAGGAAGCAAGGCAAGTCCAGGAATGAAACTTTAGATTCATTTTTTGGGGACAAAAAGGATCAAAGCATGGAATGGGAAGAAGACAACAGTCAGAACTCCTACACCAAAAGCTTCCAAGAAAAATGTAGACTGGTTACAAGCCATAGCGCAGCTTAGAAGAATTTTAAAAAGCAAATAAGAGAAGTGGAGGAAAAACTGGGGAGAGAAATGAGAATGATGCAAAAAAATCATGAAAAGAGTCAACAACCTGACTGAAGAAAATAACACCTTAAAAAATAGATTAACTCAAATGGCAAAAGAGGCCCAAAAAGCCAATGAGGAGAAGAATGCCTTAAAAAGTTAAATTTGCCAGATGGAAAAAGAATCTCAAAAGCTTTCTAAAGAGAATAATTCCTTCAGAATTAGAGTGGAGCAAACGGAAGCAAATGACTTTATGAGAAATCAAAATACTATTAAACAGATCCAAACAAATGAAAAAATAAAAGGCAATGTGAAATATCTCACTGGAAAAACCACTAACCTGGAACATAGATCCAGGACAGACAATTTAAAAATTATTGGACTACCTGAAAGCCATGATCAAAAGAAGGACCTAGAAATCATCCTTCAAGAAATTCTCAAGGAAAACTGCCCTGGAGGGCAAAAGAGAAATTGAAAGAATTCACCAATCACCTCTTGAAAAAGATCCCCAAAAGAAAACTCTTAGGAATGTTACAGGTTCCGAAGTTCCTGGATCAAGGAGAAAATATTACAAACTGCCAAGAAGAAACAATTTGAATTCTGTGGAAACACAATCAGGATAACACAGAATCTAGCAGCTTCTACATTAAGAGATCGAAGGGCCTGGAAAATGATATTCTGAAGATCAAGGGAGCTAGGATTAAAACCAAGAATCACCTACCCAGCAAAAGTGAGCATAGTGTTCCAGGGCAAAATATGGTCATTCAATGAGGTGGAGGACTTCCAAGCTTTCTTGATAAAAAAACCAGAACTGAATAAAAAATTTGACATTTAAATACAAGAAGCATGAGAAAGTAAACATGGAGAAGAATTCATAAGGAACTTATCAAAGTTGAACTATTTACATGCCAACATGGAAAAATGATAATTATAACTTATGAAACTTTTCTCAGTATGAGGACAGCTGAAGGGAATATAAATGTATATATATGTATACATACACATATGTCTATACGGGAGGGCATATATGCATATGAATACGTATGTAAGTATGTGTATATATGTGTACATAGAGGGCTGCAGGATCAATTGAACAGGATGGGATAGTATTTTAAAAGGTGAAATTGAGAGGTGGGAGAGGAATAGTATGAGAGGAGACAGGGAGAGACAGAATGGGGTTAATCCTCTCATATAGAAGAGACAAGGGATAATTGTTACAATGGAGGGGAAGAACAAGAAGGCAAAAGGGAATAGGTCACTCTTACTCTCATTGAATTTGTCTTAGGGAGGGAATGACATACACTCTAAATTGGGTATCTTGCCCTGCAGGAGAGTAGGGGAGAAGGAGATGAGAGAGGAGAGGACGGAGAGGAGGGTAGGTTAGGGGGGAGGGTTGTTAGAAGCACACACTTTTGCAAAGAGACAGGGACAAAGTAGAGAATAGAACAAGTGGGGGGTGGAATAGGAAGGAGGGAAAGATACAGATACTGGGGTAGGGAGATCCATCTTGCTCTACCAGAAAGTCAGTGGGGGAGGATATAGGAGAGAGCTGATTGGGGGAGGGTATATACAATAGGATCACTGTTTTAGGGTTGGTGGGTAGGGGAAAGACGGGGAGAAAATTTGTAAATCAAAATCTAATGGAAATGAATGATGTAAACTAAAAATAAACAAAAGTTCAAAAAAACCCTGAAAATTAAACAATAAAAACTCTGAATTAAAAAAAAAATTGATACAAAGCAACCATCAAATGGAGGAAAACATACTTAACAATCATAATCTTCACAACTATAACTAAGGAGAGAATGGTTTAAAAATTTTATTTATATCTTTTGGTTTCACATTATCTTCATTTCTAAATACAGTCCTCTTCCCTCCCATACCAGAGAGCTTCCCTGTTAGAAAGAATTAAAAATACAGGGGGAAAAAGTGGTTCAGTAAATCCAACCAACACATCAACTAATTCTGAGAATATATGCAATACACTAAGCCCCTTTCCCCCAACCTCCACAAAGAAGGTAGGGAAGGTATATTTTCTTTTTTTTTTTCTTCTTTTTGTTCTAGAGGGGGGAAGGCAGGGCAATCAGGGTTAAGTGACTTGCCCAACCCAAGGCTGGATCTGAACTCAGGTCCTCCTGACTCCAAGGCCAGTGCTCTATTCACTGCGCCACCTAGCCAACCCAGTACATTTTCTCATTTCTTCTAAAGAAGCAACTATGCTCATTATAATTACGCAGCATTCCTTTTGGTTTTTAAATTTTTTTATTTATTCTTTCCATTTATGTTGTGGCAGTCATTATCAAATCAAGTCAAGAAGCATTTATTAAATACCTACAGTGTGTGAGGCATTGAGCTAAGCTATGGGGATGAAAAGAAAGAGAAAAGACAATCCCTGCCCTCAAGGAGCTCTGAAGCTATACCAAGTTAACAATTACATACAAACTAACACAGTAAATACAGGATAAACTGAAGGCAATCTCAAATAGGAGCATGAAGATTAAGGAGGACTGAGAGAGGTTTCTTGGGGAAGATGGGACTTTAGCCAAGGGAAGGCAAGAGTTTCGCTGAAAGGAAGAGGATGAAAGTTCTGGGTAGGGTGCGATGGCCAGGGATTGTTTTCCTCATTCTAATTATTTCATCAGGATCAGCTCATGCTTCCCTGTATTCCTCATAGTCATCATTCCTTAGACTGAAGGAATATTCTACTGCATTTACATACCATAAGTTGCCCAGCCATCCCCCAATCAATAGGCACCTACTTTTGTTTCCAGTTTTTTGCTACTACAAAAAGTGGTGCTTTAAAAATATTCTGGGACTGGCTAGGTGGCACAGTGAATAGAGCATCCTGCCCTGGAGTCAGGAGGACCTGCCTTCAAATCCAGCCTCAGACACTTGACACACTTACTAGCCATGTGACCCTGGGCAAGTGACTTAAGCCCAATGCCCTGCCTTCCTCCTCCAAAAGGCATAAAAATAAAATTAAATTAAAATTAAAATATTCTGGTATATATCGGGACTTACTTTCTATCTTTGACTTTTATTGAATTATATGTCTAGTAGTGGGATTTCTGGGTTAAAAGGCAACAGACATTTTCAGTCACTTTCTTGGAATAATCTCAAATTGCTTCCCAGTCCAATATACAGCCTCACCTAGTCAGTACATCATCGTGCCTATCTTTCCACAGCATCTACATTTGCTTTTTCCATTTTTTTTCTCATCTGCCAATATGCTGGCTGTGAGGAGAAGGCTCAGAGCTGTTTTGATTTTTATTTATCTTATTAGTGACTGGGAGCAATCTTTCAAATGGTTGTTAATAGCTTGCAACTTTTCTTTCTGTTCACATCCTTTAACCTTTTATTAACTGCAGAATGGTTCTTGGACTCATCTTCTGGGACTGAAAGAATAGGAAAATGTGACTGCTGAGGTCCTGTCAGTGATATCCGAAAAACTAATGAAAACAGAAGAAATACCAAAAAACCGAAGAAGGGTAAATGGTGTCTAGATTTTCACAAAAGGGAAAAAGAAATGTGTCTGTAAACTAGAAGCCAGTGAGCTCAATTGGGAAAATTCTAGAACAGATCATCAAAGTGGTTGTTGCACATCTAGCTAGGTAACAAAAACAGTGCCTTCATCAAGAATGGATTATGCCTAACTAATCTCATTTCCTTTTTTGTCAGGGATACAAACTAGTAGTTTAAACTAGTATATAAGGGAAATATTAGAGATGTGTAGCTTATCTAGATTTTAGTAAAGCTTTTAAAAAAGTATCTTGTACTACTCTTTAGAAGAAAATGGAGAGATGTAGTCTAGACAGTAATATAATTAGATGGATTCAGAACTGGTTGGATAACTAGATTCAAAGGAAGCTGTTAATGATTCAATTTCAACACAACAATAAGTTTCCAGTGCAATACTCAAGTATTGGTACTTGGGTCTCGTCCTGTTTAACATTTTTATGAATGACTGAAATAAAGACATGGACGGCATGTTTATCAAATCTGCAGATGACACAAAGAGGTTAACTAACACAGTGGGTGACAGAATCCAAAAAATTCTTCCTTTTTTTTTTAAGGGGGAAGGCAGGGCAATTGGGGTTAAGTGACTTGCCCAAGGTCATAGGCTAGTGAGTGTTAAGTGTCTGAGGCTGCATTTGAACTCAGGTCCTCCTGACTCCAGGGCCGGCGCTCTATTCACTGTGTGACCTAGCTGCCTCCCCAAAAATTCTTGATGGTTAGACAAGGAGGGGTTCTTATACTACGGTCTGATAACTTTTTTTTTAAACATTTTGATAAATGCATTTCCATATAACATTTTTCTTAAAAATCCTACGTATTTTACTTTATGCAATGAAAAATCATTACTCTGAGAAGTCCATATACTTTACTAGACTGCTAAAGGATTCCAAAACACTTTAAAGAAAAGGAGGGGTGATAAGAACTCCTAGGTTCTGAAATTCAATAGAGATAAATGTAAAACTTTACCTTTATAATCAACTTTACAAGTATAGGATGAGAGATATGATAAAACAACAAAGACAAATGAAGACAACTCCAGGAACTACATGAACACAATTACAAAACACTTTTCACAAAAATAAAGATAAATCTAAACAATTAGAGAAATATTAATTGCTCATGAATAGGCCAAACCAACAATAACAAAAATGACAATTCTACCCAAGTTCATTTACTTATTCTGAACCATACCAATTAAATTACCAAAGAATTACTTTACAGAGCTAGAAAAAATAATACCAAAATCATCTAGAAGATGATCTAAATGGTCACAAATACCAAGGGAATCAATGATTAAAAGAAAAGTGAAGGAAAGCAGCCTAGCAGTACCAGATCTTAAACAGTAATTATCAAAACAATCTGGTACTGCTTACGAAATAAATTAGTGTATCAGTGGAATAGATTAGGTACACAATATATAGTATTAAATAACCATAGTAATCTAGCATTTGATAAACCCCAAGATCCAAGTTTTAGGGGCAAGAACTCACCACCTGACAAAAATTGCTGGGAAAACTAGAAAATAGCTTGGCAGAAATTAAGCACAGACCTTAGGCAGACCAGCAGCTCACACCATACACCGAGATAAGATCAAAATGGATAAGTGATTTAGACATAAAGGGGGAAATACGTAAATTAGGGGAGCATGGAAAAATTTATCTCTGCCAGATCTCTGGATAATGTAAGAGTTTCTGACCAAAATAGAGATAAAGAGGATCACAGGAAGTAAGATTGGTAATTTTGATTATGAAATGAAAACATTTTTTGCAAAAATAAAACTAATATAGACAAAATTAGAAGGAAAGCAAAAAACTGGAGAAAAATTTACAGCAAGTTTCTCTGATAAAGGCCTCATTTCTCAAATATACAGAGAACTCAGTCAAATTTATAAAAACGCAAGGCATTCCCCAATAGATTAATGGTCAAAGGTTGGGAATATGCATCAATTAGCTATCCAACAGTCTCATAAAAAAATACTCTAAATCACTACTGGTCAGAGAAAAGCAAATTAAAAACAACTCTGAGATATCACCTCACACCTATCAGATTGGCTAAAGTGACAGAAAAATAGGGACACCAATGTACTGCTGGTAGAGTTATAAACTGATCCAACCATTATAGAGAATAATTTGAAACTATGCCCAAAGGGCAATAAAACTATGTGTATACCCAGCAATATCAGTAATAGGTCTGTATCCCAAAGGAATTTTAAAAAGGGGAGAGGGGGAAAGGACCTATTTGTACAAAGATATTTATAGGAACTTTTGTGGTGAGAAAGAATTGGATACTAATTGAGGAATGGCTGAATAAGTTGTGGTATATGATTATGATAGAATAATATTGTATAAGAAATGATAAGCAGGATGGTTTTGGAAAAACCAGTCTTAAATGAACTAATGCAAAGTGAAGTGAGTAGAACCAGAATACCATACACAGTAACTGCAATACTGTAACAATAATCAACTGTGAAAACCTTAGCTACTCTGATCAAGGCAATTATCCAAGGCAATTCCAAAGGAGTCATTATGAAAAGTGCTATTGTAATGGTAATGGTAATCTGAAGATCTTCTTGCCCTCTTGAGAAGCCTAGGTGAATTTGAAGACCTTTCCCGATCTGAAAATAAACTCTGCCCCTTAATAAGCTGAACATGGTCATATGGAGCCTGTGGTGGGAGGCTTGTTTTTCAGGAGGCACAACTTTTGTTACTTTGTAGTCAAGTGGGTCAAGAGGGTTGTGATGTTCTCTGACCCTAGAGAAGGCTATATATTCCTCTGAGGCATGGTTTTGCTTTGGGGCTCACTTTGGGAAGAGTTGTATGATTTGGCCAGATGAGACTCTGGGTAGCCACTGAAACCCCAGATGTTGGTGCTTCTCTCTCTGGTATCTAACTAGGTATGGATGTAATGATGGGACAGTTAGAAGCCCTGTCTGTTGGTCTGCTGAACTGAGTTATTTTCTCTGTTTTTTTTTGTCTGCTTGCAACTTGTTTGTATTCTTTGAAGTTCAGAGTGCTGACTTTTTCCCCTAAACTGGGTAAATGATATATGTTTGATTTAACCAAGACTGTTAACCTTTTTTGAGCTGCTTTCCTTCCTGGGTATGCTAAGGTGCTTAATGCTACAGCTATCCAACTCCAGAAAAAGAACTAATGAACTCCTCAGAGCAGATTAAAGCATACTTTTTTCACTTCCTTTATTTTTCTTTTTTTATGTATGTATGTTTTCTTTTGCAGGATGGCTAATATGGAAATATATTTTGCTAAACTTCACATGTATAACTGTTATTATACTGCTTAACTTTCTCAAGGGATGGGGGGGGGCAGAAGGTAGGGAGAGAATTTGGAACTCAAAATTTTAAAAAATGAATGCTAAAAATCTATTTAAATATAATAGAGAAATAGTAAAGAAAATAAATATTTTTTAAAAAAAGAGGAAGGGCAGCTAGGTGGCAGAGTGAATAGAACACTAGCACTGGAGTCAGGAGGACATGAGTTCAAATCTGGCCTCAGACACTTAACACTTACTAGCCACATGACCTTGGGCAAGTCACTTAAATCCAATTGCCCTGCCTTCCCCCCTCCAAAGAGTTATATGTATATGTATATCTATATATCTATCTATCTATCTATCTATATATATATATATTGCTTTTTGGAAGGGGGAATACAGGGAAAGAATGTCCAGAGGAGGGCAACCAGGATAATGAAGTGCTTCAACTCCATATGATATGAGAATCCATTGAAGAAAATGAAAATATTTCCCCAAAGAAAAGACTTGAAGGGAGCATGACAACATATCTTGAAAGTCCATTAATTGGAAGAGGCATTCAATTAGCTCTGTTTGGCCAGGGAAGACAACCAGGAACAAAGAGGTAGAAGTTATAAAAAAGCAAATTTAGATTTGATGTTGAGAAAAACTTATTTACTGTTCAAAAATGGAATGCCTCAAAGAGGCAAGGCAAGAGATTCCTGTTCCTTGGAGATCTTCAAGTAGAGTCTGACTAATACTTTTGGGGCATGTTATAGCAAGGGTATGATTTGCACTAGATGGCTGTTAAAGTCCCTTCCAATTCTCAAAATCTGATTGATTGTATATTAATTCAATATATACCTCTGATGTCAGACATTTATTGGAGATATTTGAAAACAAAGATTCCCCCCCCAAAAAATTGGTTTTCTTTCGTATACAAGTTGCATTAATTTTATATAGGCAAAAGATTTTGAATTTCATGTAGTAAATTATTTTATCTTTTGTGATAAAAGATAAAAATGTCATTAGTTAATAATTCTCCTACTA
Source organism: Pseudochirops cupreus (assembly GCA_028627135.1). Classification (NCBI taxonomy): domain Eukaryota; kingdom Metazoa; phylum Chordata; class Mammalia; order Diprotodontia; family Pseudocheiridae; genus Pseudochirops; species Pseudochirops cupreus. Next base: position 242,360,124 of record CM053583.1, on the reverse strand, counting down.
ACTATACCTATATGAAAGGTACTTTATCTAATTCCAATTTTTTAAAATAGCATGAACTTTAAAATTCAGCTCACATATCCATTTTGAACTTAGTGCCATATCTGATGAAAGCTTTTGGTCTAAATCTAGTTTCCGCCAAAACTGCTTTCTAGTTTTCCTAGCCATTCTTGTCAAATAGAGAGTTCTTTCCCAAAGTAATTTTTGTCCTTGGGTTTATCAAATTACTGAGATTATTTCTGCCTCTTGCATAATTAATCTATATTCCACTGATCTACTTTTCAAGCTAGCACCACATAATTTTGCTAATTCCTGCTGTACACTATAATTCGAGGTCTACGCCATTCTCTCCTTCATTTCTACTTTTTTTCCTTAGTTCTCTTAAGATTCTAGATCTTTTGTTCCTCTCAATGAATATTATGTAGTCTAACTCTGCAAAGTATTCCCATGGTAGTTTAAGTGGCACAGCACTAAATCTGTATAAGTATTATAAAGTAATGTAAGTATTATTATATTGATTTGGTCTAATAGTGCAACCTGAATCATTTAAGTACTTATTTGCATCTCCAAGTACAGAAACAAGGGATAGAAGAGATCACAAAAACAAAATAAACAATTTTAATTACATGAAACTAAAAAGCTTTGACAAAAATAAAATCAGTACATCAAAGATAAAATGAGAAAATGTCATCTTGAAAAAATCTTTGCATTTAATACCTCTGGTAAGTATCACATAAATATATAAGAGCATGAGTCATTCCCCAATTGATAATTGGTCAAAGGATATGAAGAAACAGTTCTTAAGAGAACTACAAACTATTAACAACCATATCAAAGGCTTCTCTACATCAATAATAATAAGAGAAATGCAAAATAAGACAACTTTGAGGTTTAACCTCACACCTAGCAAACTGGCAATGATAACAAGAAGATATAACCAGTGTTGTAGGCACTGTGGAAAAAGAGGAACAATGATTGCTTATTATTAGAGTTGTGATTATATGTCCAATCATTCTGAAAAGCAATTTGGCACAAAGTGGGAATAATCTGTAAGCGAATGTAATATAAAAATAAAACACATTTTGTCACATGAAAGTGACAAAAAAGGGAAGTGATTTGAAATTGCTTTGAAAACTGTAACAATGTCTATTTTTTTGATTCAAAGATCCCACTACTACAAATATATCCCCCAGAATGGTGGAAAACAAAAGGAAAGGTCATATATATAACCAAATATTCATAAAATTTTTTGTAGCAGCAAAGATTTACAAACAAAATAGGTCCCCATGCAACAAGGACTATTTAAACAAATTGTGGTACATGAATGTAATGCAATATTACTGTGCTTTAAAACACAAAAAATATGAAGGGAAATAGAATAGAAGGGAAAACCTGTTATCAACTGATGCAGAGGGAAGTAAGCAAAATCATGAAAGCAATATATACAATGAATACAATGTCATGGAAAGAATGTTAAAACTGAACATCATGTACCTATAATGACCAAATAACCCTGACCCCTGAGAATAATTCAGAAAATGTATCTCCTTTCAGTTAAGAGGTAGGAGACTATGGGCATGGAATGTTACTTTATAACACCAGTGATCCCTTCCATGTATAAGCCAATTACAAATGTATGCATTTTATAACAAAACATTCACAGAAACAACCCATGAACATACCCAACAAAACATATCAGAAGATGTGTCAAAGTGCCTGAGTAGCAGCAAAAAGCACAATTTCCCCCCAAACTCTTCTAAACAAATTTAGATATCAGACCTCCAAGAAAAAAAAAAATCACAGTGAATCATTTTTTCCAGTCCAGATTAGTATAGGGAGACAGAGAGGTCTGTGGAAACTGGGGATAGGGCCTACCCAGAAGCAAGGCATTCCAGCACAGGGACGGGCTGTGTATCACTAGGGAAACAGGAGGTCCCAGATCTGATATAGAGGGATTTATACATGTTGGAGAAACAGGTGCCAACTGCCATATTTGTTGTTCAGTACCTACTCTCAGGTACAGGAGCAGATTAAGGAAAGGACGTGTCATTGTAGTATCAAGGCCTAGACTTTTTACAATACTAGAAGCAAATTTGCAAATAATCAAAACTATGTGGCTCTTGCCCTAGGATCAGAGAGAGGTCTCAGTTACAGCCTCCAGTCCAGTCTGAAGCGTGTAACAGAATACCAAGGGCAGGACTCCCAGACAAAAGGGGAGCCTACAGTTCTATTACTCTAAACCAGCAGACCTTTCCATCTGGCTCATAATAGCTGACTTCAGCAGCAGTCTATAGAAACTCTCAAAGGGCAAACCCAAGGACCTGCTGCTCAGATCCAAATCCAAGTCAGAAACTAGCAGAGCCCAGATCAAGGAAGCTGACTTTCCCCTGGATGAGATTATGACAGCACTGAAAGCTTCCAGGTCCCCAGTACAAGCTGTCACTGAGATCCCAGAATAAGACAGGATTCAGTTCCAAAAGAAAGCAGTAGGAAAACCAGACCACATATTCCCATCAGTGCACAAATCCTGGTTCTAACGGAAAGTCCAATGTCACAAAGTAGGTTGAAGAATGAGCAAACAAAAAAGAACTCCACAAAAAAGAGTTATTACGGTGAACGTGTCACTCAAGACGCAAAACCAGAAGAGAATGACTTCAAAATATCCATAAGCAAAGCCTCAAAGGAAAACACAATTTGAGTAGAAATTCAACTAGAATTCCTGGAAGAGACAAGGATCAAGCTTTAAAAAAAAAAAGGTTTAAAAAGGTTTTTAGAAATGAAATGAGAGCACATGAGGCAAAAAATTGGAAAAGAAACAAGACCTATGGAATTAAAAAGGAAATTAACAGCTTGGTACAAGAGATACAAAACCTTGCCCAAGCAACAATCTCCCTGAAAATCAGATTGGACCAAAGAGAAGTGAATAACTTGGATGAGACAATAAAAACGAAGTCAGAAGACTGAAAAAAAAAATTTGAAAGTTATCTCAATGCAAAAAAACTAGACCTAGAAAACAGGTTGAGAAAAAAACTGTTTTTAATAAATGGATTACCTGAAAACCATGAACAAAAAAGGAGTCTTGACTTCATATTTCAAGAAATCCAAAAATAAAACTGCCCAGATTTCTTAGAACCAAAGGTCAAAGTATAAATAGAAGGTATTGCCTCCTGAAAGAAACTCCAAAATGAAAAACTGAAAGAACATTACAGCCAAAATCTAGTGTTTCCAGGTCAGAAAAAAAAAAGAAAAAGAAAAATACTGCAGCCAGAAAGAAAGAATTCAAGAACCAAAGAACCACAGTCAGGATCACACATGATTTAGCACTTACTACTATGAAGAAAGGCAGCTTGTGCAGTGGATAGAGTGCTGGAGTCAGCAAGACTGATCTTCCTGAGCTAAAATCTGGGCAAGTCCTTTAACCCTGTTTGCCTCAGTTTCCTTATCTGTAAAATGAGCTGGAGAAGGAAATGCAAACTACTTGAGTATCTTTGCCAGGAAAACCCCAAATGCGATCACAAAGAGTTGGACATTACTGAAAATGATTCAACAAACTATAAGAATTCAGAGAGCTGAGAATTTAAGAGGACAAAGGATGTATAATACAGCAAAATTGAATTTAATCCTAATGTGGGGAAAATGAATCTTTAATGAAAAAGAGGACTTCCAGGTGTTGCTGATGAAAGAACCAAAGTCATACAGAAACTTTGAAGTTCTAAGCTAGAGTGAAGAAAAACAAAAAAGTAAACACAAACCAACAATGATAAAAGACTTAAGCAAGAGTAAGCTGTTTACATTCAAATAAGGAAAGATAATAAATGCGTCCTCTCTGAACCATATAACCATCAGGTGTAATAGAGGGAGTCCAATTAATTAGACAAAGCAATTTCATAAAAGTGATGGTGTCTTGATAGTCCAAGAATGGAAAGGGTGGTGGAAGGGACTATTTTAGGAGAGGAAAAATTAGGGAAAATTATCTTACTTAATTTGCCTATAGTAGTGGAAGTTTGTAAAAACAAGGAGGAACTGGTCAGGGGAGCAGATGACATGAGCCTCACTGTCATCTGAACTGGTCAAAGGAGGGAATACAAGCACACATATATGTTAGCTATAGAAAGATTAACAGTTCCTTATCAAAAAGGAGGAAGATAATTTATATCCTCAAAACACACAATGGGTTAAAAATTTATTGAAATATTTTTAGATATTTCCTTCTTTTCTCTCATCCTTTCATACAGGGAATGAGGGAATTCGTTTTGCATGACTACACATGTCTGTAAAGGACTTTGTTTTTTTTGCCTTCTCAACTGGTGAGGGAGGGTGAAGGGTGAGGAAGAATTTGTACCATAAAATAAAATGGAATTTTAAAAAATACTTTTGGAACAAACAGAGTTGACTTCATAAAGCAATAGTAAAAGCTGACAAAAGCTATAGGCCATTAGATTGCTGGATGTAATTGCTTGGTTCTTATAAACCAAGCAGAATCAAAAGGGGCTCTATGTACAATACACATCAACTCCAAAGGCGACAAAGAAACAATGAATAAATGGCTGAGTGATGTAGATTTAGTTATGGAAATGGAGGGGCTTAAGATGGCAGTTCCTGCCATGTGGAATGACAGAAAGGTTATCCTGTTTGAAAAAAAAAAAGGCTCCTCAGAAGGAGTTTTAACCTAAGGCTCAGGGATTACAAAGAAAAAAAAGAAAACGCAGTTAAAGTTATGTATTACTGATTGGGCTCAGGATCTGTTAATTACTGAATTCTTATCAATGACCCAGTCACAGGGAGGTTAAAAGAAGAACAAGGAGAGGCGGCAGTAAAGACTGCTGGTTTAAATGAAGAAGAGAAAGTTGTTCCAACTTTGGTAACAATTCAGTCAAGGGCAATAATACCATCAACCTTCATGTCACAGAGGCCTTAGAAGTCATCTAGCCCCAGATTGGCTAGGTGGCAGAGGGAATAGAGCCCTGGCCCTGGAGTCAGGAGAACCTGAGTTCAAATGCAGCCTCAGACACTTAACACCTACTAGCCGTGTGACTTTCGGAAAGTCACTTAACCCCAATTGCCCTGTCTCTTCCCCTCCAAAAAACCAAAAAAAAAAAAAAAAAAGAAGAAGAAGTCATTTAGTCCCAACTCCCAAATTGTACAGCTGAGGAAACCTAGATAGGTTAAAAAACTTACTGAAAGCTGACTGGGGATTTAAACCAGTATCACCCTGAAGCTATTACACCCTAAAAGACAGTGCAATAAAAAGTCCTAATCCATTACTAGTTTAGAGTATCCAGCTTTAAATAAGACCAGTTATGTAAGCTAATGGAGACCCACTCTCACACTTGTTGCTCTTATAGCTAACACGCAGAGTGCTCAGTCAACTTTCCTCTTCTACAAGTCATGTTCTTTTCTTGTACAAGACCTAGGAGGTGTTCAGCACTGTCTTAGATATCTCCCATATGTCAGTCAAGGCTTGTCATCAGTGATCCCAAATGGTGGACCAGAAAATACCCCTAAGTAACCCCTCCACCCACTAGTGTATAGTACACCTCCAGCACAATCTTTAAAGTTTCTGTCATCATCTGGAGGAACAAAAGGTCAAGGATCTCAAGGAAAAACTTTTTTTTTAATTGGAAAAGAAGAGGAGCTAGCACACAACAAAAAATGGTAATAATAATTTGCCACTGATTAAAAAATTAGAAAAATTGATCGGCAGTAAAACAGATTAAGCATATAATATAAAGTAAATATAATATAAACGAGCATAGTAGCATAGTGCTTAATAAAACCAAAGACAAAAACATGACCAGGGTATGGTCTTACCATGTGACAGAAACTTCTGGGAGAGGGAGAGATGGACCAAAAGATAAAAGGTCAAATCATAAATCTGAAGAGCAGAGGATACCTTTCTCAACTACAAATAAGGCAAAAGACACTGACCCAACAAGGAACTGTGAGACCTACATGTGATTCAATGGACAACTCTGATTATAAAATTTTATACAAACAAAACTGATGTATTTAAAATTAAAAAGGAAAATAGTTTTCTTTAATAATGACCTAATATCAAAGATATGTAGGGAACTGATTTAAATATAAAATAAGAGTCATTTCCCAATAAAGTCAAAGGATATGAAGATGCATTCATTCATTACTCAAGGGAAGAAAGTCAAGCTGTCAACAACTATATAAAAAATGCTCAAAAATAATTAATAGTAAGATAGATACCAATTAAAATTACCCTTAGGTTTAGCCTCCTGGCCATAGTGAAGATGTAAAGATGACCAAAAAAAAGGAAAACGCTACTTTTGGAGGGGATGAGGGAGAATAAATCTCCTAACACAGGGTGCAGTTGTGAATTAATCGATCCAATTTGGAAAGAAATTTGGAACTATACCCAAAGAATTACTAACTGTGCATACCATACGGCCGAGTAATATGACTGTTAGGCCTACGGCCCAAAAACATTAAGGAGAGTTAGACAAGTCTCATATAAACACATGTATTTATAGTAACATTTTTTGTTAGAGAAAAGACTTAGAAATTAAGGGGATGCTCATCGACTAGGGAATGGCTCAATCAGTTATGGTATTTGAATGTAATAGAATATTATTGCACCACGAGAAATAACAAAAGGAAAAAAAATTTAGAAAAACTTGGAAAAGATCTGTATAAACCATGATATGGAATGAAGTGAACAGAACCATAAAAACACTTTCTAAAATTCCTATAAAAATGTAAAGAAAAGGTAACTGAAAGACTTCAGAATACTGATCAATGCAGTGCTAAGTCACAATTCCTAAGGACCAATGAGGAAGCACACTACTCACCTCCACATCCACACATTGAAATAACAGACAAGAGGTATAGAATAAAACACTTATTTTAAGACACAGATGGTGTGCATATTAGTCTTATTTGATTATGCTCATTTGTTTCAAGAGAAGGCTGTTTTTTGGTTTCGTTTGGTTTTTCAAACTGGAGGGGAGAAAGAAAGCTAAAGGTGAGCTAGTACTAGTGATGGAGAAAAAAAGGAAAGCAAGCAAAAGAGCCATTGAAGCATTTTTTAAATGCAAAGGGTAGAGCAGAGAGAATTTCTGGGGAGCTACACCCCGCAAAGACACTAGAAACAGCCCTGATTCACAGCAACCAACATTCTCTATTATGTTCCTCACAGCTGTATTAATGTAAAATAATTAGAACTGGTTAATTGTTTTCTCAGAATCAACTCTATCACTCAAACCAAACTATCCTTCAAAAACTCAAACTCCTCTCAACACGTTCTGCCACAAATACCCAAGAAAAGGCTTCCAATAATTATCAGCACCAAGGGGCATCTTGATTCTCTGCTATGGTTCAAAAGGCAGCTATTACAGATGGCTGTACACCTGCTGCTTCTTCCTGCACAGCTGTCTGTTTCTTCCTGGAGTTTTCAAATTCATCATATGCAACTAGAACAATTGTTTGGGTTTTTTTGTTTTGGAAGCAATAGGGGATAAGTGACCTGCCCAGGGTCACACGACTGGTAAATATCTGAGGCCCAATTTGAACCCAGGTCCTCCTGACTCCAGGGCTGATGCTCCATCCGCTATGCCACCTACCTGCCCCTAAAGCAACTGTTTTAAAAAACTAAGACAAAATTGAATGCGTCTGGATGAGAGCTTTCAGAAAAAAGATGGGCTAGACACATGCCAAGATGTAGATTTCAGTTTTATTGCTGCCATTAATTCACGTGCAACCCTGGGCAAGTGACCACCTGTCTCAGAACTTGATTTTCCTCATCTGTAAAATAAAGGGACTAGATAAAGTGACCTCTATAATCCCTTTCAGTTCCAACATTTTTTTTACTTTATCTCTCTATGCCCAAGATCCCCAAACTTATTTGATCATGCAGTCTTATCAGTCAAAAAAACAAAACAAATTTGAGTACATATTTTCAGTATTTACATAAATTACAGATACTATTGTATTAATTTATGTATATTAGACAGACCAAAACATCAAAATAAAAACAGAGGAGATAAAGATGAAAGAAGCATTTCAAAATGATTATTTTAACTGCATAAAATCCTTAACTCTCACTAAAATGCTATTAATCATTTTTAGTGAAAAATGATGAAATGTTTTTTTTTTATTTTTTTGCTTTTTGGAGGGGAGAAGGCAGTGCAATTTTGGTTAAATGACTTGTCCAAGGTCACTGTGGCCACCTAGCCACCCCTGAAATGTTTGTTTTTAAAATTACTCTGTAAGGGCAGCTATGTGGTGCAATGAATAGAGCACCAGCCCTGGAGTCAGGAGGACCTGAGTTCAAATCTGGCCTCAGACACTTAACACACACAAAACTAGCCATGTGACCTTGGGCAAGTCACTTAACCCCAACTGCCCTACCTTCCCTCCTCCAAAAAGCAAAAAAAAAAAAAATTACTAGCTTAACATTCTGTATAATATAGCAATTTTAAGGTCAATTTATGTGGATTTTTGGTTTTAATGGCTATCATAGTTGAAAACTAAAGTCTAGGACTGCCAGAACCCACAAAATGCCATTTTAAAAGGTAACAGGGCAATGGCTAGGTTACTTTTTTTCCTCTCAATCTCATTACACTCAGAAATTTCCTTCCTAATTTTGAAAAAAAAAACCAACAACAAAAACAAAAGCTCTCAACTCAAAAAAATGCCCTTAGTGTTCCAAGCTGTCAATAGAGTATACTAAAGCTCAACTGACTGGCTCATAAAGTATTTAATAAATGCTAGGTGACTAACTGGAAAGAAGAAATAAATGCTTTAATTATCTAGTCATCTGATGGAACTCTATGATCAAAGCAGAGAAACCAAGAACTTTTTGATTTGTTTTACTGATTACCTCATTCTTTGAAAGGGAAATTCTATTTTGGATTTCATTCTCATTAACTAGTAGCCGAGGCGAAAATGATGGAAACTCTTCTTTCTCTCTCCCTAGTTTGGAACCTCATGAAAAAAGTTTAGTAGGATCGCTTCTTTCTCTATCTTTGTAAAAAAAATCACGTAATTTAAGATAGTGCTTTATTATGCCTGTTTCACTAATGGCTCTCTGTATGGCCACTGTATATAACCTAAAGATTAAAATTCTCTATACAGATTCCAATTCATCACTTTTAAATCACAAAACTTAAAAGACGGAGAAACAGAATTTACTTTTACAATGACTGGATGGGCTTTCACTACTGCACAATTCTACCAGCGAAAGGAACGAATGATGAGAATGTTTCAACATTTCTAACACAGGAACATGAATAACATAATAGACTAGATTATACAAAAGCAGAGAAAAAAACTCACAAAACTCCTGGATCACTCCTGAGTTTCTGAAGCATTTTTCATTAGTCACCTCACTTTCACCCCACAACGTCCTTCTCCAGGCATCTTTTCCCTCCCAACAGCCTGGAATCTAACTACTTGTGTTTGCATTTCCTTCCTATCTGTTCTGCACATACTGACATATGTGCTTTCTGTCTCCTCAAAGCAGGGAAACGTTTCTTTCTTTGTGTTTGTATCTCCAATGCCGAGTACCTGGCACACAGGATCTTCATAAACGTCTGGTCATCCTAAATTTGAGGGTTCGTCCTAAAGCTAGTCCTCATAAAGCTTTACCAAGCCAAGCAGGGCACAAGTTGGCCCAATCTTTATTCTTCTTTTCCTTCTGTGATCTTTTTCAACTCTTCCCTCCCTTCTTCTCATCCACCATTTTGCTCCTTATTATAATCACTTCCTTCTCCAACATCTAAGGCTGCATTCCCAATCCTGCCCCCACTGGCTGATATGAAAAACAGGTAACTCACTTCATTCTCCGGGACAGAGATATGGGATATGCTATGGCCTCCATCTATTGATGCCATAACTTTTCTGACCCACAGTAGTTTGACAGCACAAACAACAAGAGGTGTCATTTTTCATCCTCTCACACAGTATGGTTGCAACAGCAAACGCCTCAGCGCCTTCATAAGGGGAAGTGAAAAGCGAGTACTAGGAAGAACACCCTGTGCTGTCTAGGTCAAGCACCCAATGAGCTTCCTTTCCTCCTGATCCTGTCAGTCTTCCAGCAGGTGTGGAGATTTAATGTGGATGACCCTGTTATGTAGTACAGTATCGGTGTTCAACGTTCTCATGCTTCTACTTCACAGTGTCACTAGATGCAAAACTGAAATGTAAGATCCAATGCCCTCTTTCACCATTTGACATCTCTTCTGGGGAATCCAACAGCAAAGCACCAAAATTCTTGAAATTACCAATACCAAGATCTGTTGCTATACCAGGTGGTGTCAAACTCAAATAGAAATAACTATTAAATATATATAAGGATCCCTAAGGATATATGTACATTAAGAATCAGCATAAGGCTACATACTGATAGTTTTAAAATGTAATGTTATCCATGTTTTATTGTATTTTTATTTATTTTGTTAAATATTTTCCAATTACATTTTAATCTGCTTCCAGAGGTACTCAGGAATGTTGACCCATGATGTTTGGCTCTTGTCTACGTTATCAAAATTGGTAAAGTGGGTTCAACCTTTATGCAGATATCTCAATTCTAAATATCCAACCTGAAATTTTCTCCTGAGTTTTAGTCCTACAATAACAATATTCTTTTGGACACCTCAAACTCAACATACCCAAAACAGAAAAAATTCACTGTCTTTTCTCCCAAACTGTCCCCTCTTGCCAACTCCCCCATTATTGCCTAAGGTATCACCACCCTTCCATCATCCAGGACTTCCATCATCCCTTCCTTGACTCCTCATTCACTCTTACCCCATATATTTAATCCGTTATCCCATCCTGCCTTTGTATCTTCACATCTCTCTTATGCCTCCCCTCCTCTCCACTCAACACAGCCAACACCCCACCCCTTAGGTTTGACCTCATCTTCTCCTGCCTACACTATTCACTGCAGGAGTCTTCTTTTAAAAGCTTAGCACTGCGACCACCTAGCACACAGCAGGCACTTAATAAATGTTTTCTGACTTCTGTTTAGTCTCCCTGCTTCAAATCTCGCCTCACTCTAATCCATCCCCCACTAAGATTCCAAAGCAATGTTCCTAAAGCAGTCTCAAACACTTCTATTTATTTAACTCCTATTACCTCTAAGGTTAAATAAGTCCTTGTTTGATATTTAAAGCTTTCATCACTCAGCCCCTAACATCTTTCCTGACCCCCTTCCACACACTCTAGACCTGCTCCGGCCTACTCACTGCTCCTTTCTCCATCCTTTGCGCCATCTGTCCCCCACGACTGAAATACGCTCTCCCCATCACCCTCAGTCATCATTTCCCTGGCTTCCTTCAAGATTCAAAAACACTGACAGCAGTTCTTTGCACGGCAGCGAAAAACCGTAAGCTAATGGGGTGTCTTCCTTTTAGGGAACAGCTCAACAAAGGGTAACGTGAGCTGTGATTGAATATTACACTCAGACCCCGCCTTTTTGCAGGCGGCTTTTCCCAGTCCCCGTCTGGTCTAGCCCGCCGCCCACCTCCCAGCAGCTGGTCCATTCCCTCTGACCTTCCCTCCCATCTATTCTGTATACAGGTGTCCCAAAAGTCTCGGTGCCGTTTTAAGAGCTCTTTTAAAAACAAAAAAAAAAACACGGCACTAGGCCTTTCGAGACACTCCGTCACCTCTGTCCATGGTTACTGACACCCTCACCTGCCCCATTAGGCTGCGAGCTCCCGGAGGGTATGGGGCTCTGACTGTTTTTACTCAGTCTCCCCAGCGTTAACACATCGGCGGTGCTTAATAAACGCTGACAGAACTGAAACAGGCACCTAGTACGAGCTTAATAAAAATGGCGTGGAGACATGGCTGTGTATTCCACGTCTCCCCCGTCAGACCAGGAGCTCCGGGAGGCCGGGGTACCCATTTTTTTCGGTCACGTCTTCGAACCCCCGGCATTTCGCAAAATGCCCGACACGGTGCGAGCTTAATAAAGGCTGACAGCCCGTCGTGAGTCCGTGACGACCAGTCAAAGGAAAGGGGCGAAGGGGAACGCTGCGAGCGGCTCTGCGGGCTCGGGCTTCTCCAACATAAAACACATAGAAGAGGAGGGGCGGAGGCCCGCGGCGATGCGCTGAGGCCTGCCCGCCCCCCTCTCCTCCAGACCCAGGGTGGGGAAGCCCCCTCCTCTCTCGAGGCCCACCCTCCCCCCACTCGCGGCCGCAACCTACCCGTCGGGGGAGTACTCCAGGTTGAAGACGGCGCCATGGGTACGGGTGCTCAGGTACACCGAATCCGCGGGGTGGATGGAGCTGTACAAACTGGTCATCGTGCGGAAGTTGTCCCGGGCGGGGTCCACGTACAGGCCCCGGCCCAGGCTGCGGGTCTTGAGCCATCGGAAGAGCGGGATGCCCACCGGGCGCCCTGTAGGCCCGGCCCCCCCGCGCTTGGGCTCTGGGGACCCGGAGCCGGAGCCGGAGGCGGCGGCGGCGACGCGACTGGAGAAGAAGGTGAAGGCGGACGGGCAGGCGGCGACGGCGGCGGCCGTGGAGTGGGCGGTGGGCGAGTCAGGGGGGGAGGGGACGAGGGCAGCGCGCGGAGACCCGGGGCTCGGCTCGCCCCTGGCCCCGGCCGCGAGCTCCCCCACGCGCGCTGCCGAGGTCGCCGCCGTCGCCGGGCTGGCGGGCACCGTCAGCAAAGGTAGGCGAGGATCGCGGGGTTCGCACGTCTCTTGGGGTTCGCGGGGAGGGCTGGAGGAGCAGGAGTCGGGGTCGGAGGGCTGCGGCGAGGAAGGAGAAGAGGCAGGCCCGGCCGCCGCCGCTCGGCTCCCCTCGTGCGACCGCCTCTCGCTTCGGCTCACGAAGCCCATGTCATCCCCGGATAGCTCCTCCGCCTCAACCCCGACGGGGCTGCTGAGCCCGAAGGGGAACATGACCGACGGCGACGCCGACGCGCCACCCCCGCCAGCCCCAGCTCCCGGGCCGCCCCTTCAGCCACCGCCGCCGCCGACCACCGCCACCCTACCGCTGCAAGACACTTCCGCCCGTGCCGCCGCTTAAGCGCGCCGGCGGGGAAACTAACGCCGAAGAGAATGTGGAGCCGGCGGGGACCCGGAAAGCGTGAACACCATCTCGCCGCCGGTCGGCCCCCCGCTGCTCCGAACGCTAGAGGAGGCTAGCGGCCTGGGGGGTGTGGACTGGGGGGAGGGGAGAAGGTAGGGATGGAGTTCAGCCGGTGGTCGGAGGGACTGCGCCAGCCAGGCGTCCTCCCCTGCTCCAGGAGCGCCTTCTTCCCCGAGTGCGCGTGACCGCGCGTGCGCGCACACGGTGACCGCACCCCCCCGCCCCCAGTGCCCCTGATTTCTATCACCGCAGACGCTGGAGTCGGAATGGCTTCAAAGGATGCTGTCTCTTCTGCCTTTTACAGTGACTGGGTTCTAGCGATGTGGGGGCAAGAGTGGTTGCGCTGGGTTGGAATTCTGACTCTCCCCCCTCCCGGGGCCTCAGTTTCCTCCTCTGTTGAAATGGAAAGATAGCAATACATCTCTTCTAAGGTCCTTTTCCGTTTGATTCCTGAGCTCTGCCTTAGCTTCCCTGCCCTCCCTCTCTCCTTTCTTACCCCTCCTTTTCCCTTCCCCATAGCTTCTCACAAGCAGTTGTATAGGAAATCTGCCCATCTCTAAGTGGGATGGACCAGCGCGTAGCCCAGTGCCTGGCAAATAGTAGGGGCTTAAAAAGGCTTCTTGATATAAAGCTTCTTAATAAAAGCTGACTTGACTTGGACTGAGGTCCTTTCCAGTTCTCAAATCCAATGACTTAAGAACAATATGCTGGACACTTGCTCTCTGCTGTAATAAAGAGGGTTAAGATTCAGTGGCTGCCCTTGGGAGCCCCACAGTCTCCTTAAAGAGGCAGAATACTGAGAGGTCAGGACAGTTTGTGATCAATGACAGGTGGCATAAACACCAGGGTTTCCCATCCCGGATTTGGAGTCAGGGAGTCTTGGGTTCAAATGTCACTTCTAACTCTTGCTAGTTCTGTGACCCTGGGCCATTGATGCTGCTCAGAATCTGCATCTGTAAAATGGGGATAATGAAACTGTGCCCCTACACACACACACACACACACACACACACACACACACACACACACACACACACACCACACACACACTACAGATCAAGTGAGGTAATGTGTGGAAAGCCCTTTGAAAACTATTAAAAGAAACATAAGTGCCGAGTATTTGTATCATTGTTATCTTCCTCATCGTCCTTACTGTGTGCTATCTAAATTTTCTACAATGGACAGCTCCACCTTGTGCAGGCTGAGCCCAGGCAAATGATAGGATTGTAGACGGAAAGGCTGGAATTCTCTCTCTCTCCTCATCTCCATGGCTTTCCAGGCTTCCTTCCAGTCCCATCTATGATCCCACCTTCTACAAGCTTTTCCTGATTCTCTTGAATGCTGGTGCCTGCCCTCTGTGATCATCTCCAATTTACTGTATACATCTCTTTTCTGTAGTTAAGTAGTTCTCCCTGTTAGACTGTGAGTTACTTGAGAGCACAGACTATCTTTTGCCTGTTTCTCCAGCACTTAACCAAAGTGACTGCCACATAGGAGGCATTTATTGACTGATTCTAGAGACATCATCTATAACTAGACTAATCCCTTCATGTTACAGAGCAACAGTCCCAAGAGGTTAGTTGACTTGTCCAAGGTCGCACAGATAGTAAGTGGAAAGGCTGGTATGAACTCATGTCTTCAGACTCCAAATCCATTAGGTAACATATGTAAAGTGTTTTGTAAACCTTAAAGAGGCAGCTAAGGTGGTTCCGTGGATAGATGGATGAGCCTAGAGTCAGGAAGATCTGAGTTAAAATCTGACATCAGGCACTTAGTAGCTGTGTGACTTTGGGTAAGTCACTTAACTTCCATTTACCTCAGTTTCCTCTTCTGTAAAATGGGAAAAATAAAATTAGGGAAATCCTACTTCCCAGGATTGTTGTGAGAATCAAATAACTGTAAAACACTTAGTACAGGGCCTAGCACAAAGTGCATGCTCTATAAATGTTGGCTATTTATTATTATCCAAATGCATATAAATCATACCACAACTGCCTCCATGGGGCTCTCCATGGTTCTTATTTCAGGAAGCATCAGGGAGAGCTTGGATGAAAGGAACAAGACTCAGGAAGAAGTCGATTTTTAAAGTTTATAGGGTTAAAAGAAAAACTCCCTCCTGAAACTTCTTCGTGTTAACTTTCCTGGGTTCATGTTGTATGTTCCCAGTAGAATGTAAGTTCCTCGAAAAAAGGACCGTTTCGTTTTTGTCTAGCTTCAATACCCATCTTAGTGCCTTTTATACCTAGTAAGCACTTCAAAAATGTTTATTGAATTGTGAAAAAAACATTTAGAAGTGAGGGCTAATAGTTAGGATTTGAATTCAAAGACCTAGGGTTCAAATCCTAGCTCTAGACTTCAGTTTCCACGCCCTTTACAATGAGGTAGTTGGACTAAGTGATCTCTATAGGCCCATCCACCTCTGAATGTATGATGCTATCAAATGCTGATATAGACAATATGTATTCTAAGATTTCTGGGAGATAATCCTGTAGGCAGAAGGTCTTCAGAGAAGCATACAAGCAGGTGGTAGAAATTGATCTGGGCCTTGGATTTAGACAGTCAGAAGGGAGGAGGCACTAGAAATAAAAGAATGGTATCAGAAACCATTCACAGGTAGGAAATTGAAAGTTTTGATTGGGGGGGCGGAGCCAAGATGGCGGCGTAGCAGCAGCAACATATCGCAGCTCTTACATAGCCACCCCAAAATTAAATATGACTCTAAACTAATCCTAGAACTCCAAAATGCACACAAATATACTTTCCACTAAAGTCAGCTCGGCTACGAGGAACCATATCAGCACTGCGAACCAAAACCAGCCTGGCCTGAAGCCCTGGCTGAGCCCTGGGGGCGGCTGGACAGGAGGAGCAGAGGAGCCTCGGATTAGCGGCAGCTGCGTGCAGCAGCGTTCAGAACTAGGTCAGTGGAGATTGTGAAATCAGGGGAGAAAAGCATCCGGCCAACGCCTCCAGGGCGGGAAAGCGAAAGGCAGAGGTTTTGCACCCACCTCTGTGTTGCAGCTTCCCACCCTCGGCCTGCAGACAGCAGGGGGACTAAGCAACTGTTCTGAGGCCAGTGCTCTCGCGTTGAGCAGCCTGGATCCGGATTGCGGTCTTGGGCTTTCAGTCCTGGAGTCTTCATTATCCAGTGAGCCAGAAGTAAGTAGGAAGGGACCCAGCACCTTCCTGAGGGCTACAG
>CM053583.1:242304974-242343355 GCA_028627135.1 Pseudochirops cupreus | reverse complement strand
GAGGTGGGGTGATGGAGGGGAGGGCAGGGTTGGGGGGAGGGCTGATGAATGTTCACATTTCTGTAGAGGGACAGGGACAGGGTGGAGAGTGGTTGAGGTGGGCAGGATAGGAAGAAGGGACATGTAATCAGACTTTCACAGTGTGCTCACTATGGAGAGGTTCTGCGTAATTTCACATGTTCAGCCTGTATTTGATTGCTTGTCCTTCCAGTGGGGGTGAGTGACGAGGGAGGAAGAGAAAGAATCTAGAATCTAAAGTTCCATAATCAAATGTTATAAATATATATCTATATATATATATACATATGCAATTATTATTATTATTATTATCAGTAACTACATCCAACTGGAACTTGAGGTACACAGGCACTGTGGTTGGGAGATCCATCTTGCCCTATCGAAAAGTCAGAGAGGTGAGGGGGGAGGACATAGGAGAGAATAGACTGGGGGAGGGGGATATACTGGGATGGCTGTTTTGAGGTGGTGGGTAGGGGAAAAATGGGGAGAAAATATGTAACTCAAAATCTTGTGGAAATGAATGATGCAAACTAAAATAAAATTTAAAAAAAGTTTTGATTGGAGGACAATAAGTTGGGAAGTATCTTAGGTGCAAGATACCATTTGAAGCCACGTGGAGGACGTATAGTGATTTCACCAAGCAAGAATTTTTAAAGACCTGTCAGAGTTAAGATTATTAGATTCTGGCAAAGGATTTTCACTTTTCTGTAGGCCATGTGCCAAAGCAATATGTTATTTGACCAAGAAAGATCAAGCACCTTATGATTGGGGTTAGGATCCAAGGGTGCATTGCTGTTCGGTATTTGGGGAAGGAAAGCATTGAATACTAGACTAAGGGCTATGAACTTGGAGCAGAACCAATACAAGCACAGTAATGGCAGAGGGGTTCTGGAGAAACAAAAGTATTGATAATGGAGAAATGGAGAGCTAAGTTAGGAGGCTCACTTGCCAGACCCCTGATAGTCATTAAATATCATATTTTGGCCAAAGTCTGAATCAATCAGACTAACTGCTTTGCCTTACTTTAAAAAGGCCTTTACCTGCGTCAGCAACTCCAGACATCCTGAGATCATAAATTCCAAACGGACCCTGCTTTGTCTTTGCTCTCTGAGTGAGCTCTAAGAATACCTCTCCTTATGTCAACAAAGCAGATGAGGCTTATTTTATGGCCCTTAAGGATGAGACCCTTAACTCGAGGCATTAACTTGAGTAATGGGACTTATCTTAATATTTTTGGACATATACTATGTTGTGGAATGTTAATGGAAAAGAAAACACAGATATCCTGGATCATAATTTCAATTGACACTTTGTCAACTCTCTTGTTTTATTGTATTTACCATTTATTCAGTTAAGAAAATTCCTTTCTCATACAATGATTAAACATTTACGAGGATCATAAATTTGTGTGACACAGCCACCCTGTACTGGGATGGTCCTAAAATGTATTTAAGCTCTCTCATCTTTTTGTTCATCAGTCAGCCTTAGGCTGGCTCCTTGTACAAGTCTCTAGTCTTAAGGGAATAAGGAATAGATGCTATAACTGTATATTACTATCTGTCTCCTTTAACCAACTTTTTTAGAGGTTGCCACCCCTAATTACACTGTGACTATACGATAACCATTTCCTTCTAAATGTGTTTTGTAATTAACATTTTCTTGTAAACACGTTTCTGTGATTAAAATTACACAAATACTTTTATTATTACAACAGTCTAGAAGTCTTAGGCTTTATCATTGGTGCTGTGAGATCAAGTTAAGTCCGAGGCTCATCCAGGTATCAATAAAATGTAGGTTCTATGGCCCTATACATCCCATATTTTCCAGAACAGTTCAGACTGAAAAAAAATTAAAATTTAGCAACCTTTTATTAGGTGTATGCTAGTGATCAGGGCAAATATAAAATTTAAATAAAAATCTCTGCCTTCATGGAACTTACAGTCTAGTAATAAGCCTCTGAAAATTATATCCTTTTTCAGAACACATCTCAATTTTTTGAATCTGAAAATATGGTCATATAAGAGACAACCTAACCAATATGATTTTAGACTCTTCTAACAGGCTGAATTGCTCACTCCCAGAATATCTATCTCACCAATCTTCTGTGACTTGAAATTCTCACCACAGAATGTTAGACAATTAAAGAAATGTTCCCTAGAATGCTAGTTCCCTTACCATTAAAAAAAAAAAAGCACAGCAGAGACCAGAAGGCCAGAAAGAATTATAGACAAGTAGGACAGCTTTAAAAGTCACATATTGAATTTTCATATTGAAAAAAATTTTAATATACATATTTTTAAATTTTCATATTATGTTTTAAAAATATAATAGAGTCACGGTTTCATGTACAAATCCCTTTTCTGTTATGGCATGTCTACGGAAATGTTAGTTAGCAAACATTTATTAAGTGCCTATATGCCTGGGAACGTGGGATTATTATACTGGGCATACAAAGAAAGATCCACAATATTCTGTATTGGTTAAGTTCAGAATTAAATGAATAACTTCTCTTACAAGCCATTATTAGGACATTTGGCATTAAACAAGTTTAAATAATTAGGTTAGGTATTTGACACTTTAGTCTCCAGAGGATAAGAAGGAAGGTATTGTGGGGGAAGAGAGAAAAGGAATATTTGTGTGGTAGTGCAGGACGTTCTTCAAAAGGAATAGAAGGCGACCTAAAGAAAATCATCCAAGCCACAGTTTTGTTTCTTAAGTACTTCACTTCCCTTTGTTTTGGTTTCTTTGCTGTAAGTTTTATATACATTTCTAAGAAAAAGCAGGTAGGAATGAATAATATATTTAGTATATACACAACATTGTACTAGGCATTGTGAGGGAACTATACCAATTATAACAAAGGTATGATCCGTCTCATCGATAAACTTAGTCTTGGATTAAGAAAACCTAACATATCAGACAGTCCAAGAACAATTAAGTAGTAAGGGGTAGGAGTCTCACTAAACCTCTTCCTCAGTTTCCTCATCTAGCTCAAACCCTGGAGTTTGGTGAAGGTTTTTCCAGTGTGCATTAGCTATCAATTAGAGAAGAAAGAAATGGGAGCGGATGGGAACTCCTGGTTGCCTCATGCAGATGGTGACATTTGATCTGGGCCTAGAAAGCAAAGGCATTCTAGAAAAAAGAAACAATATTTTCAAAGGTGAAGGAATACAACAGGTATTTTTGAGGAGTGGGAAGTAGTCTGGTTTGATGGGTGAATGGGGTATGTGTAGGGGAGAAGCAAGGAGATAACTGTAAAGGTCAAATCACAGACAGCCTTGAATGCCGGGTTAAGAAATTTGGATTTTGTTAAGTAGGCAGTGAGCAACTATTGATCACTGTAGGGACAGGGACCTGAGCTATTATTTCATTGGTTTAAGGAACTCCTAGGAGACAAAATTCCTTCTATCAATGCCAGTCAGCACCTGCTCTGCAATTTGCAATCTCAGAGAATTGCCCAAGGTCACACAGCCAGGATGTATCAAAGGCAGGACTCAGAGCTCATGTTTTCCTTACTTCAAGGCCAACTCTCTTAACCATTAAATCATGCTATCTCTCATGGTCACTATGCTTTAGGAAAATTACTATGGCAGCAGTACGAGAATAGCTTGGGGTATCATTTGGGAGTCTAGAGTTAGAAAATTAAGGTTTGGACTAGGGTGGATAGAAAAGGCAAATGAGAAAGACATCACAAAGAACCAATCAGAGGACTCGGGAACTAGAAAGGAAGGGGGAGGCAGAGCAGCACTATTTATATATAGTAAATACTTGAGGAAGATCAGTTATTCAGTTCATGTGGCTCCGGTCAGTGTTGACAAAGTGGAAAAAGAAATGGGTTGCCAGCTCGAATTAGATGAAAGATTAATTCCTGCCAGAAGCCTCCCTCTTTTTTCTCTGCCCACAGGTACAAATATTATTCAAGTTGTATCTGTATGTAACAGGGGAGGTGGAGAGCTTTTCATGGAACATTTACTCTGATAGGTAATTGTTCAAAGTACAATTTTAAGAAGAAAAGCAAACTATAAAAAAAATGCCCCAAATCGCCAAGAATGAATAGAAATGGAAATTAAAACAACTCTGAGGTTTCATCTCACCGATCATATTGGCAAAGAGGATTAAAAATAGAAACGGTCAATGATGAAGGGGCAGTCAGTGTTGAAAGACAAGCATGCAGAGGCACTGTCAAGTGTAGCTGTAAATTGGCCCAACTGCTCTGGAAAACAACTGGGAATTCTAAGAGAAAACTCATCAAGGGTTCTTTGACCCAGCAAGTCTACTAATGAGCATAAAGGCAAAAGGTGGTCAATGACAGAAAGCAAGCTTCTTTAATACAAGATATTCATAGCAGCACTTGGCGGTTGCAAAAACCACACACACACACACACACACAATGTATAGCAAAAATGGGTACTCAGCAGTTGGGGAATGGCTAAATAAATGGTCCCCTATGAATATAATGGAATATTGTTGCACTGTAACAAACAACAAATAGGGGGAAACTCAGATACCTGGGAAGACTTGTATATAGTGATGGGGGGTAAGGAAGGGGAGAGAAGGAAAACAATGTGCTGACTACAAACATTATTACATTAAAGGCCCCTGAAGTCTAATGACTGATAATCTCGATCCTGCAGAATTTTATGGCAAAACTCACCCCCCTCCTCTCTTTAGGAGATCGATGGATTTGGAATGTAACTTTGTTTTCAGATACGGTTGTTACATGGGTTGGTTTTGCCTAAATGTTCTTCCTTGATACCAGTGTAGCATCCCTCCTCCAGGACTAGTTACCCAATTCCCACCCACACAAGCAGACTGGGTATCCAGATGATGGCCCTGGGGTGAGGAGAGGACCTTGAGATGACGGGATTTCTTTTGCTCACAAGCACCTACCAGTGAGTTCCCCCATTAATTATTGGCCAGATTTTATTAGCTTTTAGGAAGGGTAAAGACAGTTATTAATAAACTGTTCCCAGCTCTAATTCTGAGTGCTCTTGGACTTGAGTAAAATGGGGCACACGTGTGACAGAGGGCTAACTCACGAGCCCTGGTTACTAAGAGTCTTTTTCTTCTTCCCTACTTATCTCATAAGGTTCCCCTAGGTGTATGTAGCTCTCCTCTGGACTACAAGGCCCAGTCCCTTGTAGAGTCCACAGCCTGCATTTCTCTCAGCCCCCAAGGAACCACGACCTGTGAAGCTGCCTTTCCTCAGGATGCCTAAGGTTGTCCCTCACTGTTTCTCAAAGACGCTGTCGACGCTGATGTTTCCATCAGTCGCTGTGCTCCGTGGACATTGCTACTGATACCAATGAACTCCAGAACTTTCAAGCTTTCAAAAGCTTGGAAGGTTGTCAGCTGGTCAATGGACTCTACTAAGGGCAATTTATTTCTCAGGAGTGCTACCCCACTGGATTCAACCACCACTCAACTGACTGGCTTCAGATTAGCTCATTATTTTCATGTAGCCCCACAGAACATGGGGGCCCATATTCTCTTCAACAAGACACAAGACAGTTCCTACATGGTATCATCTCCTATCATCCAATGACTAATTCTTTATAATTGGTTAAGGTCTTAGTCACATGTAATTTATTTTTGGTGAATTGGCTCAATCAAGATATCTGAACCTTCAGTGATTAAATGGAGTACAGTGGGACTTCTCCCCTTACACAAGTGTAGGTGAGGATGGGAGGTGATGGAATTTAAGAGTCAAAAATTCCTGGCTTTCTCAATTCTCCAAGATACTGATAACTCCACATTATACTCAATCAACAAAGTTGGAATTTGTCTACAGAACTTTAAATATGATACATTCATCAATTTAATTAACTTTATTTGTGAAATTAAATTAGCCCTACTTTAAAAAGGTTATATTTCATGAGGTACAGTATTTGAGGTACAGTCATAACAATTCCCTCATATTAATATTTTGTTCACAGACTCATTAATCCTTTTTTCACAGTGAAATCAAATCAAGTGTTAATATCTCAGCTCTCAAAGTTGATTATGATTTGTTTACTAATTCAGAAAATAACTGAGAAAAGACATGAATAGAGAAAATACTATGTAGGCTTGTATATAATTCTTATAACCACATAAAAGCTATGAATGCACTTTAAAAAGTCAAAGAGGATCACAGAAATTTAAGGAAGAAACAGTACAAGTACCTAGAACCAATTCCCTTGTAAAATGAATCTTGAAAGAATACAAGAAATTGCTTTTAAGCTTTGTATTTCTTCTGCACTTACTTCAGTAAGAGGGTACATATTGGCCTATGATATGAGCTCCTATGCCTCTCAGACAATCCTCATTTAAACCTAAAGTAGAATAGTTATTTATGGATGAAAATCCTATTTAAATGATTGATTTCACAATCCATTAGTAAAAGTCACTAGACATTGGTCAACTGAGAAAGAAGGCACCCCAGTACACCTCTCTATCAGGTACTCATTTAAAGGTTTAAGGAAAAAAGAGGGACAGGAGGAGGTGTCATAAAACGTTCAAATAAAATGGGTCTTCTCATACTGACATGAAATTTAAAACTCCCTAAATCTACTTCAGAAAATAATTAGTTTCAAATCATGTTTATATTTTGTTTGAAAAGACTCATTTTTCATCTAATAGCAAAAGAGCTGTTGGAAAATGACAAAGTCTTAAATGGCTAATCTGATATAGTTGGTTATCAATTCTTAGGATTTCCCTGAGTCTCATCTTTGCTTCCCTTTCCTCCAAACGCTCCTTTAGGATCACCTAAAAGTAACAGTGTACCAACATATTTATTAGGAAATGGCTCAATATAGTGTAGTACATGAACATAATGGAGTATTATTACTGCACCACCAAAAAAAATAATTCAGAGAAACCTAGAAGACTGATGAGTGAAGGCAGCAGAATCAGCAAAATATGGGTGATCACAACATCAATCCAAGCTTAGCCCCAGAAAGGAGTTCAGAAAATATACCTGGAGACTACAGATGTGGAATGTTGCATATACTGTCAGACTCAGTCAATGTATTGGTTGCTGGACTGTTATTTTTCTTTTTTAATCTTTTTAAAAAAATAACAGAATGTTATAGAAAGGAGAAAGTTTGATGAGTAGTTGGAAAGGAAGATAATTTTTTTCATAATGAAAATATTGAAGATAGCCTCCTTTATGGGTAAATGACCTTCTGAATTATCAATGGTTATATAAGTGCTAAATTTCATCAAGTTTCAACTCTTACCATTAATTGTGATGAACTTAGCAAAAGCATTATCACCAGGTAGAAGAGTAAATTAGTCTATTTCCCATTGTGTACATAAGCTAAATATTAAGGGAAAACTTATTAATAGACATATCATAACCCACACAAATAAAATAAATACCCACATTTTATGGTGCCTCTGTGTTGGGCATACTCATATATCTTTATCATTTTTTCTACCCAATGAATAAAATTCTTTGTTAGGCATCAGGTCAATAAAATGAGAAATACGGTTAGACATGCAAAAGAAAGCAGAAATGGAGGCTATGTCCCAGGCATCTTCTCGATCAAAACCCTGCAATTCCAGCTTTTTAAAATGTTCTTCTGTTATGTCATCAGCACGACTAACGGCAAGAGCAAATTCTAACATAGCTAACTCTCGAGGTGTTAAGTCAGCCTTTCTCCAATTAACAATGACCTGTAGGAAAATAAAGAGAGAAAAGTTGGTGTACTGCTATTATTACATACCAGTTTTGCTTACTAAATGAACTTGACATTATGAATAAGAGATTTGGCTATATCAAAAAGCCAAAGTCAGAGGAAATAAACTGTCTAAAAGTATGATTCTCTTGGAAAGCCAAGTGGTACAGTGCCCTGTGACAGAGGTTTCCAAACGCTGCATTATAGTGACACTTTCTTCCACCCCATGCCTTTTTTTTAAAACAAAAACACTTACTAAAGTGATGGGTGGGGTTGAGATATTTTTGACACAAAATTTCTCATGTCATTGACAATATTCCCACAAATTCTTTAGAGAATTACACTAGTGGAGATGAAGTATTTTGTCTTTATGGAGCTATAGTAAAAAGAAAAAAATCCTGTTTTACATGAAAAATAGGAAAATCCATATCATTTTTGTTCAGTAAACCACACTTTTTTTTCATCCATAGTCAAAAAATTCAAACATTTTTCAATGTACAATCACATAACAAGTCCATTAACTTTTCTTATTTAGATGGAATGAGATGAAACTACTGTATTTGTCCATGCAAACGGGTTTCTTATCAAATCGTATTTAAAAGTATCTTTTGTTGTTCAGTCACATCCCATTCTTCATTTGGGGTTTTCTTGGCAAAGATACTGGAGTGATTTGCTATTTCCTTTTCCCACTCATTTTACTGATGAGGAATTCTGACAAACAGGGTTAAAGTGACTTGCCCAGGGCCACACAGCTGGGAAGGGTCTGAGGCCAGATTTGAACTCAGGGAGAGGAATCTTCCTGATTCCAAGTCCAGTGTTCTATCCACTGGGGCTAGCTAATTTAAAAGTGTCTAAGTCTTTAAAACTGACCATTCACTGGTCAAGTCTTTAATAAGACTTTACATCTATTCCATTTACAAGGCAGGTGGTTCTTAATTTGATGAACAATAAAAATATGAGTTTTAACATTATCCAACCAACTCTTTTTCATAAATCCAATCATTCATTAAATTTCAGGATCAAAGCATAGATTTGAGGACTTTGCATTGTTTCATAGTCCTAGTTTTTCAGAAGGATCTATGAAATATGCAAGTTTCAAGAAAATGTTATAAAATTAAATTGCTTCTTTATTATTAAAACTAAGAAAAAAACAGCACTTTCTTTTTTTAACTCTAATACCCTTCAAGAAGCCAACATATTTCAAAAACAGGTATGCCCATTTCACCCCCCCACACACATTATGTCTCTCATTTTTTAGTTTAATAATGTCAAACTCAAATAGAAAGAAGGGCCATTAAATCATGCATAAGGACCCCTGCTGGCCACATGCTGACTTAGAAAGTTACATATTATCTATGTTCTATGTTATTTTTATTTCATCAAAGATGTTCCGATTACATTTTAATGTCATTCTGCGACATTCCCATAATGGGCCTTGTGTGTTTGATATCTCAGTTTAGTTGCTAATTTTAAAAATTAAGTTTTAGATTCTCTAGTATTGAAAAATAAAAATAATCTTTGCTGTTGAGTGTTAATTAAATGTTTGCCTTAAACATTTTTTTAAATTTCTTGGGTACACACCCTATAAAACGTGACGTGTGCTTATGGTTTAACAATAATGAAGAAGAACCCTGTATTCTGCCCCCATATGGTCATATACTTTTATAAAAGGGCCTTTCTCTTGATGGATCATTTTACATCAAGCTAATTATTCTTCTACCAACTGGGGAAAAAATGTAGCTCATACAGAAGTGATTGTAAAGCATGCAATGTATCCAAATTGCAGATAGGGCCACTTCACTAGTTGGGAGATGTATGTTTCATCCTAATACTGATTGTGTTTTTCTAATAGTGCAATAGCCATGTGGTTTTCCTACATTATCTCATTTTCATGAAAAATCTGTTAAATTTATATTGACTTTTTTTTTGCTGTGTGTACTGACACCAGTGAATTCCCAAAGTAACAAATTCCCAACATTAATTCCAACCAAGTATCATCCATATGTAAACCAAATAACTATCTTTACCTCCACTTGTTGCTTCATCTACTTGTAATGAAAAATGGATAGTTTCCCTATTAATTTGTTGAAGTTTTCATGATTTTCCAAGCATCATTCCCAACACAACAAAACTATAGGTGACATCAAATGAGGCCTTTTACATTAAGCAATTCTGTAAGCAGTTTTGTAAAATACAACTAGTCCTTTTGATGTCACAAACATGGTTTTTGAAAAAGTCTGGTTTTGCTTATTAAAAACATCTCATTTTATGTGAGAAAATTTTCTGCCATCAATGTATTCTGTGCTTTTATCAAGCTGTTTTAACTTACTAGTTTTCATCCCTTTTGCTTAAACAAGTGTATAAATGGGGTGGCTAGGTGATGCAGTGAATAGAGCACCAGCCCTGGAGTCAGGAGGACCTGAGTTCAAATCTGGTCTCAGACACTTAACACAAGGCCGTGTGGCCTTGGGCAAGTCACTTAACCCCAATTGCCCTACCTTCACCCCTCTAAAAAGCAAAAACGTGTACAAAAAGCCAATTCAACAGTCCTTCCTCACTTGTCAGTAATGGTACTTTGAGTTCCAATGATACTGTAGGTAGTATTTTCTGAATTTACTTGGTGTTTCTCTATTTCTGATATTTAAATGGTGTTTTTTATCTATGAATGTACTACTTTCAGGTACTTCAAACTGACTATGCATTTATTCATTGTGAATTGACATTTCACTTTTTAAAAATTAGAAACTAAAAAAATTTAAGACAATTAAATCTACTCGCTGAACATTTCACATCATTTTTCAAGTTATTTCAATTTTTTTAAAGTAGCAGGTTTTTGGAAACCAGGTTATTGTGCTTAACAAAATGAATGTGATTGAGAAATACAACAGATATTATGATACCTTTAATTTCCATATAAAAATTGTTTAATTTCAAGTCTGTGCACATAACTATGTCCCACAAAGTTCACAAGTATTATATAAGCCATTACTAGAAATATTCTCCCATAAAATGAAAACACTTGTTCCACAGGCTGTTGTGGGAAAGAGCAGCAAAAAGGACAGTCTGACCACTGGGACAAGTCACAGTAATAGGAAGAACAGTTATGTCACATGGCAGCATGTGACCATTATGTTAGGCCCAAGAAGGAATCAATTCCCCCTCCTCCCTCACAAAAAACAAAACAAAAACTGTCAGAATCCTGGAACAAAGCCCTTTACTAGCTATGGCTCCAAGATTTGAGAATATTTGAGAAACGCTGTCTTAAAAGAAAGAAGAACCAGGTGTAGGCTATGTGAATGCAAACTTGTTATATCAAGGACTGCATAAAAATAAATGTAGGGATAATGTTAAGCTAACAAAAAAAATGGCTGCGAATCAATAGACTGTCTCGGACTATCTGGGCAAATGAAACAGCCACATCAAAGCATATGATCAACACCCTCTCATCTTACAGACAAGGAAACGGAAGCACAAGAAGGTTAAATGACTTTAAATGTCAGTCACACAGCAACCACCAACTTATCACCACAGAGCATTCATTGTATATAGCACAAACTACCATGTGCAAAAAGAAAAAAATGCCAAAAAACAAGAATTAAACCCAAAAGCACAAAACCTTATTGACAGAGAATCAAACACCACTTTTAAGCTTATAAGGCAACAGTCATTCTGCCTTTTATCCCATTAGTAATTCCTTTACACAAGGTTTTGAGGTCAAATGGAGCTCTTACCCATAAAATGGACTTAGTAGGAGGACGCTTTATTTTCTTTCAGTTTAAATACTAACCTGATCAGCCAGAATGGAATTTTTAGAATATATTCTGTGTAGAGCACTATGGGCAATTACACAGTAGGGACACCTATTACTAGCACTTGTAGCTACGATGATGAGTTCTTTGTCGGCCTTGCTGAGATGTCCTATTAAAAAAAGAGAATAGGAAAATATCTGTTCAAGAATCACTGAAATGGAAAATGTGCATACAAGTAACAGAATAAATGCACAGACCTTAAAGCCATTTAGAAAAGAATAAAGCTTAAATATAGGCTGTTATCACCAAGGTTAAGTTTCTGCACTTCACAGGGAATTGACCAAAAGACGTGGGGAACTAAGCAATTTTGCAGCACTGAATTTCATCAGTGAAAACCACCCAAATGAATCATTCAAGTCAAATAAATCAAAAAACCTTTCCCCTTCTTTTAAGGCAGTCTTTTTTAATCTAAATAATTCTATAAACTGTGCTAGGTAGCTGATATTGCCTCCTGACCAGCACTCTAGCCTGAAGGCTATTCTTGCTCACTTTCTATCCTCATCCCCTGGTATCGGGAATGCTGGGCTTATTCCTTTCCACCTGTTCAGACCCCACCTATCCTTCAAAGCTCCACCTCCTCTGGAATGTCCTCCTACCCTGACCACCCCGGATGGAAGTCTCAAGAGGGATAGTCTTACAGCAAAGGGGAAAAACCCAGACCACCGAAGGTAAAGGAGAGAACTGCAGAGAATAGAAGCAGGAACAGACCAATTGTCAGAGAAGTTTGGCAGTGAAAAGAGACGAGATGGCAGAAAAAGAGAAGGGTCATTTTTTTTTCAAGCAAAGATTTTTTTCAAGATGGGGGAGACATTTTCATGGTTTAAGGCACAGGCAGGAGTCCGCAAAGAGGGAGACACTGAAGCGTCAAGATCTAGAAGAAAGTGAAAAGAAAGAAGATCAAGACCTAATTCATGGAATCATTAGGCTAAGGGAACACTACACCAGCCGTAGCTTAATGGTCTTAGCCTACACTTGGACATTATGAACTAGAAAGTACAGCTCACACATGGTTCCTTTTAACTGAATTGTGAGCCGTGACTATCTACTATATTTCATTTTTTTAAAAAGGGATCCATGAAATATGTTTTGCATAATTTAACATGTATAATCAATATCATGCTGCTTGCCTTCTCAAGGGGTGAGGGACGAGAGTGAGGAAGGGAGAGATTTTAGAACTCATTTTTAAAAAAAATCAATGTTTAAAATTTTTTAAATTTGTAAATATTTAACAAAATTAATAAAAACATATTAAAAATAAATTCAAAGTATCCATGAATAATTATGTTGTCTTTTACTCTACCTGTTTCTTTGTTGATAATGGCATTGTAGTACGCAAAAAATGCTCTGAATTCCCCTGGTCGATGTGCTAATGCCTTAAAGACATTGGGTAAAAATCCAGTCTGTGTTTTTAAAAAGAGAAATAGCTATCAGTATCTGTATCAAAGATTAATATTTGCTTAGCAATCACTACACGGGATTAGAGTCTACGTCATTAGTTGCCATAAAAATGGTCATCATCCTTTAGAAGTATCTTGATTCCATCCCCTCCCATCTTCTCCAGAAGACCCCCCCCCATGTTATTATCTCTAATCTCACCCTATGGGGGGGTTCCTTCCCTGCTACCTACAAACATACCCAAAAACACCCCCATCCTTGAAAAACACTATTACTGGATCCTACCATCTCTACTAGTTATCATCCTGCCTCTTCTCCCCTACCTCAAGTTAAACTCATTGAAAAAGCCACCCACACTCGGCCCGCTTCCTCTCCTCTCTTCTAAACCCTCTGCAATGCTTAATTCCTCTCCAGGCTCCCCTCTGGACTTCCCTTACCGTGCCACAAAAGCCTCATCATCCTGGAAACTCATCCTGCCTCTGGACTTCTCACACTGGAAGCACCCTACCCCAGCGGCCTCTTTGACTGGCTGGTTGCTCCCAGAACCACCAGTTTGAGGAAGATTTCCAGGTCAACCTTGGCCTGGGAGCCCGGAGGCCTTTCCCCAATCCCTACTCCTGACCTTCATGACTTTCTCACCATGCCCTTGCTTGGGTATCTTCTTCCTCTCCTCTCCTTTTCAGCTTCTTTTATGTGTTACAGCTCATCAGAATGTAAGCTCCTCAAGGGCAGGGACTATCTTTATTTCTGCTTGTTTTTATATTCCCAGGCACATAGTGATAACTTAATAAATTCTTCTTCATTTGACTTGATAATCTGTCTTCCAACCTTATCATTCAATTGAAACTTTTCTCCAAATTAAGCCACATCTAATGGCTTTTTCTCAAACCTCCTCCTTCTTGACCTCTCTGCAGCATTTAAGACTGCTGACCACTTGCTGCCCCTAGATGCTCTCGTCTCTTCCTCTTGATGACATTGACTCTCCTACTGTCTTAATCACTCCTCAGTCTCCTTTACTGACCACTTATCTGGTATCAAGTCTCTGCCCTGGGAGCTAATCTTTTTATCTCTATACACACTCTCTCTCTCTCTCTCTCTCTCTCACTTGGTAATCTCATCATTTCTCATGGGGGGGACAGGGGAGTCCAATTATCATCTCTTTCTAGATGACTCTAGTCCCACATTACCAGATGCCTACTGGACATTTCCAATTGGATGTTGGAAACATCGGCATCAAAAACTCAACATACCTAAAAGAGAGTCCATTCCCTCGTTACTGTTGAGGGCACCATCCCAGGCCTCCAGGTTCATAACTTTGGTATCATTCTGAACTTATTACTCTCACTCATCGTACACATCCAGTCAATTATCAAATCCTGAAATTCTTTTTCTCTGATAGGTGTGTTTCTATCTATTCACACAACCACTGCCCTGGTCCAGACCACCCCTCATTTTGAACTCCTGAGACAACATTCTCATTAATCTCCCTGCCTGAGGTCTCTCTCTTCCCCGATACATCCACACCACGGGGTACCTCTGCCTCTCCCTCCGCGTATCCCCTCCCTATTGTTATAGATCTTGAAATTGTAGTCTAACTTATTTTGAATAGACGAAAATGTAAAATTTCTATTTCCATGTGATTGATTTACATTCATTTTTGGGGGGGAAAAAAATCACCAAAAGGGAACTGTTGGCTATTAAAATCCACTGACCATAGCACTTCCTGCCTATCTTGCCCTGCATTTGCATCAAGAGGACCTACAATCACCATGGGTATTGGACATTGAGCCAGTAGGTTTGAGATTTGGGATGCCTGTGTTCATTTCCTGAACAGATTTACCAGGACTAGTAGCAGCTATAGCTGACAGAAGCTGGGTGGATCTTCTACAGTGTCCTTAATATCTTCTGTTTAAAAATCAAAAACAAAAACCGACAAACTATGGAACTGACTGGGAGAATTCAAGTGGCCCTTATAAAGCTTTTACATGCTGCCTAAATCATATAGATCTATAGTTACTTAAAAGGTATACTCTGTATTTGACTGTCCCTTAAAATACAATCATGCATGAGACCACAACTGAAATCTAAAATGCTGAGGAAAACAGCCAACACAACACAAGATTTGAACCTAGGTCCTGATTCGAAAGCCAATGCTTGTCGCACAGCACCACACTTCCAAATTCTGCTTAGCTTGTATTTTATACTTTGCGGAAAGCAGGAAGTAAATCTGGATACTTATCACAGAAAGACTGGCCCTTACCAGAAAAGAAAATGGAAATGTTAGGTATCTTTTGTCCAAGGCTGATATAGGAATTCATTTTTTTTTCTTTAAAATGGGCCAGGGGCACCATGAAGTGGATGCTCAAGGAAGACCAGTCACTGGAACACAGATGTGTAGAGTCTGCCAAAATCTGAGCCAAATACCCCAACGGGGTCCAGTGATTGTGGGAAAAGTCTCAGGCTCTCAGATGGTTGACATTGTTCCATCTGACATTACTGGGGCCCAGTTCATATGGATCATTAGGAAAAGGATCCAGCTTCCCTCAGAGAAAGCAATCTTCCTGTTTGTTGATAAAACCGTCCCACAGTCTAGCCTAACTATAGGACAGCTTTATGAGAAGGAAAAAGATGAAGATGGACTCTTGTACTGGCCTACCGTGGGGAGAACACGTTTGGCTTCCCAAGGCCAGGGCCCAAATATGTGCATCTTTCCTGCTTGTGTATCTTGTAAATGGCCCATCACTTTGCATTACTACACAAGACCCATAGGGCATTTGTAACTGGATTTATTTCTTAATATATTGAAAAGTCTTATTAGACTGGGAAATGATCAGTTTTATTTTGATTTTCTTTTCTTTGTTGTGCGTTATCCTCATGGCTACAAGCTCCAGGGGGCTCTGCTTCTCTGGAACTCGTGTTTAATGAAGTTATTTCTATACTGAGAGGAGGCAGTTGGGCGACTCAAGTGAAAAGGGGGAAGATAACACATTCTTCTGGATTATGTTTGGGGTGTTAGTTGGATAAGTATTAAAAGCATCTAAGTTAAATCCTTGGCAGTCGGGACACTTGCTTCACTAGATTATTCCAACTGCCAATCATGCTGGACTGAGCTAATCTGTTCTTTCTGAACTCTATGGAGGTGAGTAATTACAATAACATTTCCTCTCACAAAGGCAAAACAATTAATTAATTAAATAAATAAAGCGGGCCACGTATGGAGGTTGGAATAGAAGGGAGAGAAAATAAATGCTTGTTAATTATAAAATAAAAGAAAATTTAAACAAAGCAACTTAGGAAGGCAAGTCTCAAAGGAAATAAGGAAGCAGACCGGGGCCTGACAGCTTGCTGCCTCAAATATATAGGTCCTGTTACAATGATCTCCATAAATTTCTTGTTGATTTGATTTGCTAAAGGAAGTATAAAAATTCACGCAAGACAATAATGTCGATGAAAATTTCACTAAAAGGAAAACCAGTTCTGAGTAAGTGAAAAACCAATAATGGGTCTGGAGGACACATAACCAAGTATATACCTCTTCTACTTTTGGCACTGAGGACTGAAAGAACAGAATCTTGCTGAAGTTGCTGGGTGAAGTTGGTGTATACTAGTGGTTTTTCCATCATCCTTTTTTTTGTTTGCAAAGAAGAGTTGGGGAGGGGAGGGGTGTTCAGAAATGATAAATGACAAAGACATTGATAAGTCTTATTTTTTTAATAGCGTGTGACACTGATGTGTGGAAACATTTTTTAGAAGTGGCCAATATAGGGGCGGCTAGGGGGGTGCAGTGAATAGAATAGAGCACCATCCCTGGAGTCAGGAGGACCTGAGTTTAAATCCAGCCTCAGACACTTGACACAAAAACTAGCTGTGTGACTCTGGGCAAGTCACTTAACCTCAACTGCCCTCCAAAAAAAAGGCAAAAAAATAAAAATTAAAAAATTAAATTAAATTAAATATTAAAAAAAAAGAAGTGGCCAATATAGGAATTTGTTTTGCTTGACTGTGCCTATGTGATAAGAACAAGAGTTGTTCTTTTTCAGTGAGCTGGAGACAGGAGAAGGAAAAAAATATTTTTCTACATCTTTGGAAGCCTTTAAAAAAATAACTGCAATTATAGGAAGAAGGAAACCAGCATTAAATAAGGGCCACTATATGACAGGCAGTGTGCCCCTGCTGTACAAATATTATCTCATTTGCATAGCATGCACAATAATGAGATCCAGAAGACTGCTTGTAGGCATCAACCAAGAAAGCTTTTAGAAGTAAACCACTGTCTGGGGCGGCTAGGTGGCACAGTGAGTAGAGCACCAGCCCTGGAGTCAGAAGGATCTGGGTTCAGATCCAGCCTCAGATACTTAACCCTTACTAGCCAGGTGACCTTGGGCAAGTCACTTAACCCCAACTGCCCCTCCCCCCCAAAAAAACAAAAAAAAGAAGTAAACCACTATGCTAGAGTGGATAAGAGACCATTGGACTAAGGAGGCAGGCAGTAGTACTTGTGGTGACCTTGAGAAGATCATTTAACCTCAAAGATAATTAACACTGAAAAAACAAAATAAGTTTCTATCCTATAGTAGCAACATATAGTTTTTTTTGTGATTTCATAGATGACCTTTGATTTTGTCTATCACTGATTTCACAGGATTTGTCTTTGCAAATTTTTTTTTAATTTAAGCACAACTGTACCGAGTCCACCTAAAATGCAGCTACTGGTGACGTCCTGGTGAATTCTGCCTGTAGAACGTGTCTCTTCCCTGTGTGACACTGGTCAGCCAGCACACTTTTCCACTGCGGGGGTTTCTTGATTGAAGCATTCTATATGCTCATCACTGATAGCACCAAAGTTTTCCAGGAAGAAATCCTAATATGAACCCATGTATTACATTCAATAACTTCATGGACTTTGAAATCACTAGCAATTTCTTGATAATTTTCTGATTTTCTTCCTCAAAAGTTTTTGGTCACTTTAAAAAAATCATCTCCATTCAGCTAATTTCATTCACCTCTTCTTCCAATGTTTGTCTTTCAAAGAGGACCACTGTGAAACTATTATATTGAATTCATTTCATTACAATATTGTCATAAGTATATTACTGTAATTATGCTGCAATTATATTATAAAATTATATATAATTATAACTATTATAATAATATATCATATAAATGTATAAAATAAAATTAATATAAGTATAAACATGAATATTAACAATTATTAAAATAATGATATAATGGGGACCTAGTTAAACAACCTGAGTGGGGACAGATATTAATATAAATCAACCATGGGGTTGGCTAGGTGGCACAGTGAACAGAGCACCGGCCCTGGAGTCAGGAGGACCTGAGTTCAAATCTGGCCTCAGTCACTTAACACTTACTAGTTGTGTGATCTTGGGCAAGTCACTTAACCCCAACTGCCCTGCCCTTCCCCCTCCCCAAAGCAAAAAAAACAAAAACAAAACAAAAAAACCCCACCCATTAATTATAACAGTACTGTAGGTGCTTAGTAGACATGTCCCTTAAAAGAGAAGCAATCCAAACATCAGGTATATAAGTAGGTATTAAAATACTTTTTGAAATTCATGAGGCTACATTTATTTCTGAATTTTTAAAACTTACCTTTTTTTCTACCTCTTCCATGAGCTCTACTATATCAAAAGGTAGCTCCTTTTTATAAGGAACAGGATAACGACCAATAGGCTTTGTGGGTTCTTCTGACTGGGTATCATTTGAACGGCTTGTTACTTTAACTGTTGAAAGGGTCCCAAGTCCATTTGTCAATAATAGAGGAACATGCTAAAATTAAGAGGGGGAGGAAAAACAAAGGCCATGTTTGTTTGATAACAAAATTTGTATATTATTTTCATTGCTTTAAAAAAATTTTTTCCGGTTAAAAATTTTCATTAATATAGTTTGTCATATTTTCAAACATTCTTCTACTGTCACTCCCTACCCACCCCTCATAACAAAAAAAAAACAGAAAGAAGAAAAAAAGACAATTCAACAAAACTAAGTTTGACAGCACAGGCTGTTCCACATCATTAGTCCCAGACCTCCAAAAGGAAGGGAAGAAAGTTGACCCTGAAATTTAAAGAATTTTCTTTTATCAAGAACAATCTAGATATCAGAATTTAAATACAATTTGGTATTTAGCAATAATAAAATGCTTCTTGATTCCCTTTAATATGATTAAGTATTAAGTTTTCAGCTTTGCAAAAGTTAAGACCATTTTATTAATATATCATTAATAAGAGGCAAGCAAATTAAAATAACCCTGAGGTTTTGCCACACACCCAAATAACTTGGAAAATTTACAATACAGAAATGCTATAGGAAGACAAATACACTAACACACCACTGATTTGCTTTAAATTGCTCTAATCTTTCTGAAAAATAATTTGCAATTATGAGGAGTCACTAAACTATTCATACCGTTTTAGTAATTCCATTGCTAGATACAGACTTTAATCCAAAGAAAGAGAAGACATATATAATGTGTATATATATATATACATATATATATATACATATACACATATGAAAATATTCATTAAACACCTATTAATGGTAACAAAACACTGGAATCCAATTGGATGCCCAAAGATTTATAGGATGGTTAAACAAATTTGTGATCCATTATTGTTGATGGATGTTACTGCCTGTGAGAAATTCAGATTACAGGTGGAAATAGACAGTAATACTCTAACAGCGGGGGACTTAACTCTCAGAATTAGATAAATTTAACCAAAAAAATAAGATGTTAAGGAGGTGAACAGAATCTTAGATAAGCTAGTAGGATAGGTATCTAGAGAAAACTGAATGGGAATAGAAAGGAATATTCTCAGTGGTGCATGGTACCTTTACAAAAATTAACCACATATTAGGGCATGAAAACTTTATAGTTAAATGCAAAAAATCAGAAATATTAAATGCATTATTTTCAGATCACAATGCAATAAAAATTATATTCAATAAGATACTATGGAAATGAAAATTAAAAACTAATTAGGAGACAAAACAGACTGATCTTAAAGAATGAGTGTGTTATGGAAAGACTTACATGAACTGATGCTGAGTGAAGTGAGCAGAATCAGAACACTGTACACAAGTAACAGCAACACTGTGCAATAACCTGACTTTGATACTTATCTCTTCTTAGCAATACAAGGATCTAAGACAACTCCAAAAGACTCATGATGGAAAATGCTATCCACTTCTGGAAAAAGAACTATAGAGTCTGAATGCAGATCAGAAGCATACTATTTTTATTCTCTCTCTCTCTTTTATTTTTGCTTCTTCTTTCTCATGATGTAATGGGAATGGAAATTTGATGATCTTCCCTGCCCCTTAATAGACGTAGGGAGGAATCTGAAGGGAAGCAAAGCCCACAGGAAGCTGGGAAGCAGAGCCAGAGAGATGGTGGGAGAGAGAGGAGATTCAGGCAAGGAGTCAGATAGGCTGGTGAGTAGATATTGATCTAATATTGGTTTGTGGGAAAGCTAAAGGATGCTGTGGCTCTCAGTGTTATTATGGCTTCTTAATATCTTTGGTACTATGATGGAATCAGCTTATTGGTTTTGGGATTTGGTTTTCTGGTATCTAAAAATGCTTCAGTTCTGTCCTCTACCTGGAGAATCTGTTATATTTTGTGATCAAACTTCATGCGATATATATAGTCACGGTCTTTATCATGATCATGGGCACTATAAATATTGCATTGTTGCTACACATGGTTTCTCCCATTGGTTCTAATTCTTTACAACATGACTAATGTGAAAATGATGCTTAATATGAATGTATATGTAGAGCCTATCCCAAATTGCACACTGTTATTGGGGGTTGGGGCATGAGGAGAGGGAGAAAATTTGAAACTCAAAATCTTACGTTTTTGTTGAATGTTGAAAACTAAAAATAAATTTTAAATTTTAAAAATGAGGGGTTAAAGAACAAATTATAGAAACAATTTCATTAAAGAGAATGGCAACAATGAGACAACATATCAAACCTATGGGATACAGCAAAAGTAGTAATCAGAGGAAAATTTTTACATCTAGATTCTTATATCACAGAGAAAGAGTAGACCAATGAATTGGGTGTGCAATTAGACTAGAAAAAGAAGAAATTAAAAATCCCTAATTAAACACCAAGTTGAAAATCTTTAATTTTAAGGTGAGATTGACTTAAATAAACTAGAATTTGGTTTTATGGGGGGAAAAAAACAGTAACAGTAAAATAGATGAACCATTGGTTAATATAATTTTAAAAAGAGAAGAAATCCAAATTACTAATATTAAAAATGCAAAGGGTGAATATACCCCTAGTGAAGATGAAATCAAAGCCATTATAAGGGGTTATTTTGTGCAATTATATGCCACTAAATGTAACAACTTAAGTGAAATGGAAGAATATTTACAAAAATATACTGCCTAGATTAACAGAAAAGGAAATATAACATCTGAATAAAGCTATTTTAGAAAAAGAAATTGAACAGGCATAAATGAGCTTCCTTAAAAAAGTTAATTAATTAAAACAAAAAACAAAAAACCAAACTCATCAGGACCAGATAGACTGACAAGTGAATTCTACCAAACATCGAAAGATCAATTAATTCCAATTATTAAATAAATTATTTGGAATCATTGGCAAAGGAGTCCTACCAAACTCCTTTTATGAAACAAATATGTTACTGATACTTAAACCAGGAGGAGCAAAAACAGGAAGAAAATATAGACCAATTTCATTAACAAATATCTATGCAAAAATCCTAAATAAAATACTAGCTAGGAGATTATAACAATACATTGCCTGGCACACAGAAGCTACATACCTGTTTTTTTTCCCTCCCCTTCCCCTTTCTTAGCTGACAGCATTTAGAGCTGAAAGAGACTTTAGAGATCAACTAATTCAGGCCCTGCACTACAGATAAATTAGTGACTTCTTGTCACCCAACAAGTAGTATGAAGCAGCACTCAAAATCAGGTTCTTTTGATTCCAAATCCAGTGTTTGATAGATGCTATACCTCCTCTAGTTCCTGGCTTCCCTCATATGATACTGATGATAATAATACAAAAACTTTTATGTAGCACTGTAAGATTTGTAATATATTTTAAATATATTATCTCATTTAATTTTCAAAACAATCCTAAGGAGACCAAGAAATATTATCCTCACTTAAGAGATGAGGAAGAGATTCAGAAAAGGTTAAGGGAATTTGCCCATGGTTATATGTCTAAAGTAAGAGACAGGATTCAGATATTCGAGAATATTCTGCTCCCAAGTCCAATGTTCCTTCCACTAAATCCTGCGGCTTCTCACATGAATGTATCTTCATATACAGTGCTACTTCCACCTGAATCCCAACTTAGGAGTTAAAAGGGAAGAGGAACACTCTGATGGGAGAAATAAGGAAGGGTACAGGTCAGGAACAATTCCAGTTGCAGTTTACAGAGAAGACACAGGGCAATGATGTTCAAACTCTGATGTGTATGACCTGATTAAGTCAATTCATTGCCATGGGTCTCACTTTAAGAATAAAGTAATAAGAACACTTAATGTAAGAGATCTGATGTTAAGGCCCAGATCTTCGATTTTTCCTTCACCTCCCTGGTGAGGAAAGTCCCTTTACCAATGCAGGTAGGCACTCTCTATAAAATACACCTTAGATAGTTGCCTAGAGCACAAAGAGAGTGAGTGACCTGCCTAGGGTCACTTGAACCCAGGTCCTTCCCGATTTTAAAGCCAGATTTCTCTATGAACTATCCCATGCTGCTATTGAAAAATATTTTGTGTGTCATTAATGAATGGGAGGCCATACCAATCTTCTTTGTTATCCCTCCAATTTTAGTATATGTGCTAATTGTATAAGATATAATAATCTTCATTCTCAGGCTTCATTTACCATACTATACATGTTAGGGGCAGCTAGGTGGTGCAGCAAATACAGCACCTGTCCTGGTGTCAGAAAGACCTGAGTTCAAATTTGACCTCTCAGATACTTAACACTTAACTAGCTGTGTGACGCTGGGCATGTCATTTAACCCTGATTGCCTAAAAAAAAAAATTATACATGTTAATTATCTGTATTTGGAACATTTCTAGTTTGTCAGGATCTGTCCAGGCTTATGGGCTACTAGTGTATAGCCTTTGGGGAAACCAAGGTCACTTTAACATCATGACTGGGCATTACTAGGATTTTAGTCCAATAAAACACATAACAGCAGATCAACTAACTCTTGCTTGATTAAAGTCCCCACTAAGTACCATTCTTTAGCTGATCTAACTCTAATATACATCCTACTTAACACTCTATAGATATTTATCTTATCTGTTAGATCTCAGCAATCAGATAGATCTTAACAATTCACTAGGATAAAGCAAGGAGGTAGCTAGGCTGTTCACTGGATAGAGCAATGGGTCTGGAACAGGTAAGAACTGAGTTCAAATCCAAAGACGCTAGCTGTGCAATCCTGGGCACATCACTTGACCTCTGCTTGCCTTAATCCACTGATGAAGGAAATAGCAAACCACTCCAGTGTCTTTGCCAAGAAAACCCATGGACTGTGTGTTTGGAGAGCCAGACGGGACGGAATGACTGAACAATAAAGAGTGTGCGGCAACATATACTACCGAACACACTCATTTGCCTTGCCAAACATAGGGAACAGTACTTAGTGACAAAGTGTAATGAGGACTTTAATCAAGGAAGAGTTTATTGATCACTTGTTATGTGTTTATAGGACCAAAGTCCTACTCTAAACCCCAGTCACGCTGAGAAAGTGACCTTGGTTTCCCAAAGGCAAAACACCAGTAACCCCTAAGCCTGCACAGGCCCTGCCAAGCTGGAAAGGTTTCAAGCACAGCCTTGACTGGCAATGACTTGAGGCCCAGCTTGCCTGAATGCAGAGGGGCTCTTCCCTGGAAGGCTGATTGCATCAATAGATGATGAAATATTTTTGGCCCCAGCTCATTAAGGAACATCTATCAAAGCCACAAGATCCAGTAAATAACAGAACTGGGTCTCCCTGTATATTACGGTCTCTTGGAAGATGAGCCTTCACTAAAATATGTGGGACAGCCCCACAAAATTAGGACATATGCAGTATAGATTAACTATTTAAAAACATGTTATAGAAAGTCAGCCACCCTTCCAGTTACCCAGATTCATAACCCTGGGGTCACCTTTGACTTATCTCCCATTACCATCCAATCAAAGGCCAAGTCTTTTGATTCTACCTCTAGAGTAGGCCAGGCATCAATCAGTAAATGAACATTAATTAGGCACCCATTAAGGGGTTAAGCACCAGCAAAACAAAGGCAAAGGACAATCCCTGCCCTCAAGGAGCTCATACTCCAACTGGGGAGAAAACACATAAAAAGAAGCTAAAAAGATTTCGAACCGATGAAATCAACAAAGTTCTAATTAAAAAGGAAACAGTTAACGGGGAAATAATCTTTGCAGCAAGTTTCTCACAAAAACATAAACCGGAAAATGTGAGCAAGCAATCATAAAGGATCAAATGAGATAATATTTGTAAAAGCACCTGGCACAGCAACCTGGCCCATAGGTGCCAGTATGAAGGTGCCACAGAAATGCTTATTCCTTTCCCCTCCCTTTCTCCTTCCCCTTCACTGAACAAGGATGGACTGTTCTAATTGGACATTCTAATGGATGAACATTCATTCTAATATGGGGAGATGATACATGTGTCCCCACAGAACCCTATAATCATCCAGGATGATAAAGGGAGTCTAATAAGACAGAGGACCTGGGATAGGTTTTTTATGTTTCCACGATTTCTTAAAAGAAAAGGAAAGAGAGGCAGAGAAGGGTGGGAAAAACTATCTCACATAATTTGAGTGTACAAGTAGAAAAAGAACCACAGAGCAGAATGCAGAAATTCTTTTTCTCAGTGGGAAGAAAACAGGAAGGAAAAAGGCAAGTAAAGAAAGAAAGAGAAAGAGAGAGAGAGAGAGGGAGAAGATTAAGGAAGAGAATAGTCCTAAACAAAACGAATTCTATTTACAGCGGTGGATAGGAAGAGAGATTTAAAAGGAATGAAAAGATAAGAACCTATGATTAGGCACTGAGCAGGGAAAGAGATTAGGGGCAGGGGAGCTGAGACCTAGCCCACAAGCTAGGCAAACAGACCCTCTCACTACCTTTTTCATTATAAAGCAAGGAGAGAGAGAACTGTTCAGCAATGAATAACCACAATTTCACAAGCAACAGGCTATCCACTTCCTGAGATGGAGAAGAGGAAGGATTAAGACTTTTTTTTTTTGACAGAGCCAATGTAGGAAGCTGTTTTGCTTGACTTACGCATATCTGTTTCAAGAATTTTTCTTTATTTTTCAATGTGTGTGGGCAAGGAAGAATAGGTGGATCTTGCCAGTTAAAAAAAAATTACATTTTAAAAATGAAATGACCAGTCATGACTCCAGAGGTCACATGATACTGATGGGAAACAGGCCCAAGCCGACACCTTTTACCCCAAGAGAATTTGAGTCTCGTTTGTCCACAGGCCCCGGGAACCCCCCCCACCCCCCACCCCATCTTGAATTCTCCCAGAATCTTCCCACTAGATCTTGGAGCTCATCTGAGGCCATAAGCCTTCCACTACCTCACACCCAACTCTATTACCCTTAACCTAGCCTAGCCCTCCATGGTCAGTTACCTCTGGGTTGCTTATGGCTACTTCTCAGCTTAGATTCCATCAAAATCCCATTCCCTGGGTTCCCGGGATTTGACCTCTAGTCACTCCAGTTCCATCAAGATCCTCCTTAGACTCCTCAAGATCCTCCTTAAACCCTTCCTTTAGTCACCCCAGACTACTTGACCACCCCTAGTTCCCTCCTATAGTCTTTCTGTACATAAGATCCATCTTGCCTCCAGCAAAGGTGCTCAGACGCATTCTGGCCCATTTGTCAATAAAAGCAGCACAAATGCTCAGATTCCTTAAAGACTCTAGCCCCAATGGTGTGAAGTTCCTTAGGAGTCTACCCAATATGGCAAAACTTTAATACTTTGTTTTACTTTGCCTGAAAGAAGACTTGGGTCGAATTCATTTGGGCAGGACCTGGCGTGTCGATATTTTGGGATGCTGAGCACCCCTAAACCTCAACATTTAAAACCCCAACAGCACAACATGCTTCCCACCTCCTACCAGAGGTAATAGACTAGAAGTGGGGAAGGAAACAAAATTTTCAAACATGGTCAAGAGATAAATGGCCAGAGGATATGAATATGCATTTCTTCAAAAGAAGACATACAAGCTATCAACCAGCCTATGAAAAAA
The DNA here is from genome assembly GCA_028627135.1 of Pseudochirops cupreus. NCBI lineage: Eukaryota > Metazoa > Chordata > Mammalia > Diprotodontia > Pseudocheiridae > Pseudochirops > Pseudochirops cupreus. Next base: position 242,317,179 of record CM053583.1, on the reverse strand, counting down.
TTATCCAAATCACTAATAATACGAGAAATGCACATTAAAATAACTCTAAAGCTCTACCTTAAACCATGAAATTGACAAAAATAACAAAAAAGGAAATTGGCAAATGTAAGAAACGATGTAAGAGGACAGACACTCACACATTATTCTTAGAACTATGAATTTCTACAGAAAGCAATTTGGAATTAAACAAAAAACAAAATCACTAAACGGGGCATAACCTCTAACCTGACAATATCACTATTAGGCATAGACCCCAAAGTGATCAATGAAAGAAAAAGATCCATATTACAAAAATATCCATGGGGAACATTTTTGTTGTTGTTGTAGCCAAGAACTGGAAACTAAGGAGACACCCACGGATTAGCTCAACATATCATGGTATATGAATATAAGAGAATATTGTACGCACTGTAAGAAATTATGAAAGGAATATGGGACAACTCCTATAAACTGATACAGAGTGAAGTGAGAAGAACCAGAAAATTTTTACAATAACCATAACACTGAAAAGAACAACTCTGAAAGATATATAAACTCTGATCAATGAATTACCAACCTCACCTGATCATGAAACATGCTTCCCTTCCCTTAACAGAAAGGAAGGACTAGAGTGTAAAGAACATACATTTTTCAGACATGGCCAATGTGTGAATTTATTTTTCTTGATCATACTTACTTGTTATAAAGGAAGGGTTTTTTGAGTAATTAATGATCCCCCCAAAAAAAGAGAAAGAAAAAGGCACCAATGAAACATTTTTAGAAGACAGAACGGTGAAAGGAAGTTCAGAAGGAAACAAAGATAAGCAAGGCAATGTTGGTAATACTGTATTAAATTTATTTGTTTTCCATTCTTGAAAAGGACCCTGACATCAGGAAGGTGATGCCATGACTTCCAAGTGAACTGGATTCAACTGAGGGAAAGACCTTGGCTTATAAAGACCAAGGTCTCACACTGAGGCCATCTCCAGTTGTCCTGATCTACATATCTTGCCCCTGGACCCAGATGGTTTCAGGAGCAGAAACTGAGGCTGGTGACTTTGCACAACCCTCCCTCACTAAATCCAATTCACTTGCAAGTTATGATATTACCTTCCTAATGCCATGGTCCTTTTCAGGAATGAAGGACAAACAACAATCTGTGAGCAGTACAAGCTGCCCCACTGGGGACTCAACTGGCCACTTCTAGTTGGGCAGCCCAGCTCCTTCCTTCATCCTTTCCTTCCCTCCTTCCTCTCCCTCTGTCCACAAAGGGTATAATATCCTTACCTGAGGGCACTCTGCCCAAAGGAATGTAAATTTTGATACCTGAAATCTAGCAAGATATCTTCGGTTTACAGGCTAGATTTCGTTCTTAAAGACCATGCCTTCAACCCAATTCACTCTGGCTCTCATTGACTGGTCAACAATAGGTGCCAGCCCAAGCACTACTTTGTAGTCATGGTCTGGGCTCATGATTGGCTCAGAGTGAATGTAAATTGTAATTGTTCCTGTTTTGGTCAAAAACCCTGGGAATGTACCCCCTCAGATTGATTTTTTTTCTTTTTTTGATTAGATAAAAGGGGACATTCTTTGGCTTATTTTAAAAAATTTTAAATTTATTTACTTACTTTTGGTTTACAGCATTCAGTTCCTCAATCCCTCGAGTTTCAAATTTTCTCCCGCTCCTTCCCCCCCCTCCCCACATGCAGGCATGCAATCAAATATAAGATCTACAAACACCTTCACATTAAACATGAGTCAAGTTGTAAAGAAGGATTATAACCAATAGAGTGAACAGTGACAAAGAAGAAATAAAACAAAACAACAAAAAGAGAGAGCAAGTAGTTGCTTCTATCTGCATTCAGAACTACATTCTTTCTCTGGATGTGGACATCTCTTCCCATCATGAGTCTTTTGGAGTTGTCTTATAACCCTGCATTGCTGAGAGGGGCCCCGTCTATCAAAGTCAGTCCTTAGTCATCACACACACATACCATGTGTCTGTGCTCTCCTCACTCAGGATCAGTTTATAGAAGTCTCTCCAGTTTATTACGAAGTCTGTCTGCTCCTCATTTCTTACAGCACAATAGTATTCCATTATATTCATATACCACAACTTGTTCAGCCATTCCCCAATTGATGGGCATCCCCTTGATTTCCAATTCTTTGCCGCCACAAAAAATGCTGCTATAAATATTTCTGTACATACGGGTCTTTTTCCCACTTCTATGATCTCTTTGGGATATAACCCCAGAAGTGGTATTGCTGGGTCAAAGGGCATGCACTTATTTATAGCCCTTTGGACATAGTTCCTGATTGCTCCCCAGAATGGCTGGATCAGTTCTCAGCTCCACCAACAATGCATTAGTGTTCCAATTTTTCCAGATCCTCTCCAGCATTTATCATTTTCCTGTTTTGTCATCTTAGCTTTGGCTCATTTTTTAACTAGCCTTAATCACTGAATTGGGCATTGCCTAGATCAAACAAATATACACACATACATATATATGTATGTATGTGAATATATGTGCATATATATCTTTTTTAAAATTTCTTCTTTGTAAACAGAAATGTACATTTGTAGATATCTGTAGAGTTCATATATTTTTTTAAAAATGTTATTTGAGAAAGAGTAAAAAAAAACCCTTTAATGACTCCCTAGTGTGGCACAGTGGATAAATGTCAGCAAGATTCTTCCTGAGTTCAAATCTGGCACTTACTAGTTGGGTGACCCTGGGTAAGTCACTTAACTCTGTTTGCCTCAGTTTCCTCATATATAAAATGAAGTGGAGAAGAAAATGGCAAACTACTACAGTATCTTTGCCAAGAGAGCTCCAATTGGGGTCACAAAGAATCAGACGCTGAAAAAACAAATGAACAACACACTGCCTGTAGGTAAAATGCAAATTCCAATTCTTGTGACTGGAAGTTAAAGCCCTGACACTTTACTTCCAACTACCTTTCCAAGGCTTTTTCCCCCTTACTTTACCTTCACATACAGGGGCCAAGTAATGACCTGCTCAGGCTTCCTTATAGATGACAATCTGTCTCACCAGTGAATATGCATAACACAATGATGCTGGAGAGAACACATTTTTAATAATTTTTTTTTGGAGGAAGGAAGGCAAGGCAATTGGGGTTAAGTGACTTGCCCAAGGTCACACACCCAGTAAGTGGCAAGTATCTGAGGCCTCATTTGAACTCATGTCCTCCCGACTCCAGGGTCTCTGCTCTGTTCACTGCATCAACTAGCTGCCTGAGAATATATTTTTTAAAGGCCCCCAGAGGGTAATCCTCAAGGAAAAAAAAATCAAAAGAAGAGAGAAACAGGAGATGCTCAACAAAGGACTTCTGAAAATACAAAGGGACATAATTCCAGCAATGAGAAAAGACTCCAAGATTTAGCTGAAGAGTGATCTGGATGCCCAGGTGGAACTCACCAAACAACTCTAATTTTAAAAAGAAATGTACGGAAGATGAAAGCAAGAGTAAGTTAGAGAAAATAAATAAGAGAGTGACCCAGTCCTGGGAAAAAAAAGTAGAGTGCCAATGCTCAGAATAAAGTGAAGGAGGCTGTGAAGGGAAGCAAAGTACGACACAAAGGGGTTTGTTTTTGTTTTTTAGCTATTCGTGGAGGAAACGGGAAAGCACAGAAGGGATAAGACCTTTGCTTGGAGGACAGATGGAATGAAGATTACTGAGAACAGAAGGAAGAGAAGGCAGAGCTTTATTTCATTTGTTTTCCTTGCCAAGGAGAATGGACTTTTGCACTGAAAATGACAGAACAAAAATGATTAACAGGGATTTCAAAACCAGGATACAATAAGAATGTAGGAAGCAAGCACCTAGTTGTTCTTGACAAATTTTTATCACTTGGTCCAGATAAAGTATATCTTCGTGCACTAAAAGAACTGGCAGAGGGATATGATTGCTAAGTGAATATTTGAAAAATCATGGAGAAAAAAGGAGAGAGAACAATACTGGAGGAGAAATGTCTACAATTTTTAAAACATTTAAAAGACTAGAGCCTGCAAACTAAAAGCCAGTGAGTTTAATTTTTTTCTTGGGAAAATGATTAAGGAGATGGTTGGACATCTAGAGAGAGTCCCCCAGGAATCTATGCTTGGTCCCTATGCTGTTTTCACAGTTTTACTGGTGACTTGGATAAATACCTTTCTCATCAAATTTGCAGATGACACAAAGCTAGAAGGAACAGCCAACACAAACAAAATGAGTCAGGCTCCCAAAAGACCTTGTTGGGGAGAGGACTGGTCTTAATCTAATAAACTGAAATCCAATAGGAATAAATGCAAAATCTTATATCTGGGTACAAAAATTCAAGTTCACAAGTAAAAAGTGGTAAAGGCATGGTTGGACGGCACATTGTCTGAAAGAGATCTGGGGGTGCTAGTGGACAATTAGCTCAAAATAGGTAATGTGATCTTCCACTGCTTTAAGTGGGGCTAATCTTCCAGGGACTGAGGTTAAAGTCCACTTGTCACTGCTTCCCTTTTTGGATGTCCAATAACTATTCCAGTCTAGAATGTTCCTAGGTATCCAAGTCAAAGCTCACTTGTGTTATATACCCCTACTCAGTTTAATCAGTATTTACTGATTTTATCGGTGAATTAGAACAGGATTAAGTTTGAGGTCATTATATTATTTAGTGGTACCTAAGTGGTGAAGTGAAGTGGATAAAGTACTGAGACCTAAATTCAAATTTGACCTCAGACACTTACTAGCTGTGTAATCCTGGGCAAGTCACTTAACTATGTTTACCCCCATTTCTTTCTCGATAAAATGAGCTGAAAGAAATGGCAAGCCACTCCAGTTATCTTTGCCAAGAAAACTCCAAATGGGGTCACAAAGACAGGACTGAAAAACAAACAACCCAATGACATCAGGTTCTACTTGCATTTTAACATATTAATTTAGGACTAGGTTTAGTGTTTTGTTTTGCTTTTTTGTCCTGGACTTGGCATGGGGATCCTGACAACTGGTATACAGAAATGCCAGTGAGAAATACCCTCTTACCAATGCAAAGTGGCACATGCTTTGCTATTTGTAATCTTAGAAAGTTATCTGGGGGCACTTAAAGGCAATACATTGCTTCCCCAAGGTGCATCCTCTCTATGAATATAGACAATAAAAGGTGGTTCAACCTGCACTGGCAAAGGAGGTTCTTCACCAGAAGCTCCTTATCCTGCGGAAAAATACAGGTCTGAGCACCCCCCTCCAAATTATGTGTGTCCTGTCACCCAGCCTAGATGAACTACACCTGTAGGCACTTGAAAAGAGCTGTTAGAGGTGCTATGACTGAATCTGGAAGCAGCTAGGTGGTCCAGTGGACAGAGTGTTGGGTCTGGAGTAAGGATGGACATGAGTTCAAATTTGACCTCAGACACTAAACTGGCTAGCTGTGTAACCTCGGATAAGTCACTTGACCATCTGTTGAGGTAGCTGCTGGAATACCCATTTTTCTGTAAAATGGGTATTCCAGCAACTACCTCAAAGGGTTGTTGTGAGAATCAAATTAAGATATTTATAAAGCTCCTGGAACAAAGTAGGCACAGTATAAATGCTAATGCAGTGGTGGGTGTGTGTGCGTGTGCGTGTGCGTGTGAGAACAAATAATACCAGTTTCAACTGAATTTTAACCCTTACAATCTGGGGGCAAGTCACTTCTCTGCGATCCAGTTTCCTCTATAATACAATCCCTCACATTTATAAAAGGTTTTAAGGTTTGAAAAAAAAAATCCTTGTAAAAAATAAGGGGACATCTCATTTTACCAGTTAATTTTACAGCATCACCACTTAAGAGCGGGAAAGATCCTTAGAGGTAACTTCCTCTAATCCCTTTCATATTACAGAAGAGGAAACTGAGTCCAGGGAAGGGAAAATTGACTTTCCCCAAGGTCACACAGTTAAGTCCCAGCACCAAGATTCTAAACAATAATTCGCTGCCTCCTAAGGACTGGAGAAACATCCTCCAGAAGCTCTGGCAAATGAAGGCGTCACTTGGGCAATTTTCCAGCCAGCGGCAGCGCTCTAAGAGGATTTAGCTGGAATTCAAGTGCGTGTGCACGCGAGTGTGAGTGGTGGCGCTGTGCGCGCGCGTGTGTGTGTGTGTGCGCGCGCGCGTGCGCGCGCGCGTCCTGGGGCGCGGGGATGGACTGCACCACGAACGCCGTTGATTCTGCTGGCTGGCACAACCAAGGTTCCTGGGGCGGTGGCTTGGACCGTGGCCGTGGCCGCGCGGCCGCGGTCAGACGGCTCCTCCACCCTCTCTCATCCAGCCTCTTCCCACACCCTGCACACTCCGCGTTCCCCCGTCCCCCGCTGAGTCCGGCCTCCCCCGGCCCCCGAGCCTTGCAACTCACCGAAGCCAGCCCAGGGCGCAGAAGGCGCAGGAAGAGTCCCATTGTGGAGTGTCCGGACCGGCTCGGCTCCTGTCCGCGCCTTTCCAACCAGACTTCTGGGGACCGGGAGAGTAAAACTGAGTTTGCGCCCGTAGGACTGGTCCCTTAAAGCTCTCTCCCCTCCCCGGGAAGGGTCTGCCCCACCGAGGGAGGGACAGCGCAATTCCGCCCACTTCTTGCCCGCCCCTTCCTCTCTCTTCCCCCCACCTCCTTCACACTTCTCTCCCCCCATCCAACCCTCTTCTGCCCCGCTCGCTTTCCTTCCTTTCTCTTGCCCTCTCCTACTTTATATCTGCTCTCCCCTACAGTCTCTGCCCACTCCCTTCCAGGCTTCCACTTTCCCCTGCTTTCTCTTTCTTTCCTTTATTTTTTCAGCCTGGAGCTCTAAGAATTCCAAACCCAGGCTGAGGGAAAGAAAGAGATTGCTTTCAACACCAGCTCACTAATTCCAAGATGCCAGGATTTTGACCCATCATCTCCCAGTTTCTAGCTTCAGTTTTCACATCAGTAATAGAAGAACAATCAGTCTGCTTCTCGGCTGAAACGATTGTATCTTGTATTTTCAGCAGGAAGTATCCCATCCACCAAATAATTTGTCATCACCCTGTGGGGATGCGGAAGAAACATAACGTGATTCTTGAAAACTGTTCATTTCCCTTAGCTACTTATCTTTTCTGGAATGCTTTTGTCTTGTAGATGTTTGTCAATTCTCTAGAAATTTTGTCAGACTCAGATATTTCAGGCAGGAGAAGCAGTGTAAGTGGAAAGTCGACCTTAAAGCCAGAAAAGATGAATACAATTATAGTGATATAGTGAATAGAAAACTGGCCTTGGAGCCAGAGTTTGCAAACACTTTCTTTGAAGTAAGTGGTATTATCCCCATTTTACAGAAGAGGAATTTTGAAAAAGATTGCCTGTGGTCACACAGCTAGTAAGGGTCTGAAACACAATTCAAACTAAGGTCTTACTGATTCTCATTCTACCCTTCTGTTCACTGGGCTGCCCAGCTGAAGAATACAAAAGATTAGCTCCCCGTTAGATCTATACTCCTATGAAGTTATAAACCAGAATGTGTGGTCATGGACAAGTCACTTAATCTCAGTACCCAAAGCAGCAATTAAAACAAGTTACAGATGATTTGCAGAGTAGGGGAAATTTCTAGGTCTGGATTAAAAAAAAAAACTAATGTAAAAATTTTTCCCCATCCATCTTTTCTCCTAATTTTAGCCATATTTATTTTGTTTGTGCAAAAGCTTTTTAATTTTATAAAATTTGAATAATTTGTGTATATAAATGAAATGGTTGGGGTTTTTTTGAGCACAATGCTGGGCCTAGAGTCAGCAAGACCTGAATTCAGATATGGCCTCAATCACTTGCTAGCTTTGCTTAAGGGTATGAATGATTTGAAAAAATTAAATGGTCTCACTTTTTGGTGCCTTGTTTTGTTTTGCTGTATCGTGTGTGTGTGTGTGTGTGTGTGTGTGTGTGTGTGTGTGTGTGTGTGTGTGTGTGTGTGTGGTTATATGTTTCAAAAGGTTTAGGACTCTGGATTTCTGAGAATACAATACTATTACTATATAAGTCCTTGTCTATAAAACTAGAAATTTGTAGAAAAATAATTTTGTAGTCAAATCTAATGAGTTTTCCTTTCAGGAAACAGAGCTCTTTGCTGATGAGAGACAATAGCATAGAGGAAAGAACCTAGGATTTGGAATCATATCATGGGTATGAATCATATCTGAGCTATTTATTACTGGGGTGCCATTGGGTAAGTCGCTTTCCCTTTCTGGGCCTCAATTCCCTCCACAAAATGTTAAAATGTCTCAGTTGGAGAGATGAGGAACCATAATGATGGAATACAGGCTCTGGGAAACCCCTTGAACTCTGAATCTTCCCACTTGATGAGGCATTTGCCTGAGGCCATGAGCCTTTCCTAATAGCTAGGCCCAAATCTTTGTTACTCTTAACCTAGCCTAGCCCTCCATTGACCAAGCTACTTCCCATTCTTTTTTTTTTTTTTTGCTTTTTGGAGGACAATTGGGGTTAAGTGACTTGCCAAAGGTCACACAGCTAGTTTTTGTGTTCAGTGTCTGAGGCCGTATTTGAACTCAGGTCCTCCTGACTCCAGGGCAGGTGCTCTATTCACTGCACCACCTAGCCACCTCATTACTTCCCCGCTCTTGATCCTGTCAAAATATCTATTCCCAAATCTGTTACCCTTAAACTAGCCTAGCCCTCCATAGTCTGTCATCTCCAGGTAGCCTTCAGCTGTTTACCACCCTTAATCTCTTACTGGAGTCTGGCCTCAGTCCCTTCAAGATCCTCCTTAGATTCCTCCTTGAGACCCTCCCAAACCCCTCCTATAGACCACCCCTAGATCTCTCCCACAGTCTTTCTATATATGAGATCCATCTTGCTTCCTTGAAGGGGCTGAGAATTCTATGTAGCGCAGACTCATTCTGTGTCAGATTATTCTAGCCTGCTTGCAAGTGGCACAGATACTTAGGCTCCTTCAGAGTCTACTATTATGGCAAATCTTTAATAAATTTTGTTTTACTTCGACTGACAAAAGACTTGAGTCAAATTCATTTGGCGAGCCCGGGGTATTTTGGGGTCTGGAGCACCCCTAGACCCTAAACCTCAACATTTTATGGTTCCCCGAACCTCAATAACAGGAAAGAACTATTGCATGTGTCATTGATTTTGCTTGATTTTTCCCCCTTTGTTTAAAGGAAGTCTCACTTGGAGAGCAGCAAAGGGTAGAGGAGAATTATATTCAGAATTGACCTTGATGTAAAGCAAAATTAAATGAAAGTTGGACTAGAAATAATCACATCTAGTCATTAGATGATCTGAAAAGTCCCATCTAAGATAAAATCCTATGATCCCATGAATACAGAGAAACCTTTGTTACTCTGAGAAAAGTCCTACTTAGAAAGGAGAGACATGGGCTGCTCGAAGTAATGGGATAAAACCCAGGATCCAGTACTGAGATAAAGACTATCTGGTCCTGGGTTTGGGTGGGCGGGGCAGCTCAGGGAGGTGGGGCCAGGGTGAAAGGGGCGGGGAATGGGAGTGGTCCGGAGTCATATAAACTTGGTGGGGCGGAGCCAAAATGGAACCACAGGGGAAGAGGCGGGCCTGGAGTGGGTGGGGTTAGAAGGGAGGGGGTGTGGAGGTTCAGGAGTCCTTCCCCTCTACTCCGGAGTCGGAAAGACTTCTTGGGGAAAGTCTGGTACTGATTTTATTTCAGGTAGAATAGTGACATCACAAAGGGCGAGACCATGTTAGCAGGTTGCTTCTCTATTCTACATTCGAGGTTGGGGTCCAGGGTGGGAGGGGCTAAGTCAGAGTGGAAGGGTGAGCTATGGTGGGGGGGCGGAGAGAGCAGTCTATCACGAGGAACGGATGCTGAGGGGAAGGGGCGGGGCTTTAGGGGCGGGTGCGGAGTTGCTCCTTCACTCACGGGGGTTGAAACTACTGCATAGGGGCGGGGCCTGGGAGGTGTTTAGGGGCGGGGTATGGAAGGGAGCCAGAGTGAAAGAATGGGTCTTGTTCTCTAGTCACGTGGAAGGGAACCACAGTGGAAGGGCGGGTACTGGGGGTGGGTCCAGAGCTACTCCTCCCCCACTCACGGGGTATGGCACCTCAGTGAAAAGGCGGAACCTTAAAGAACTGTACTGGGCTGCTCTTCCTCCACTCACGTGAGATGGAGCCTCAGAGGAAGGGGCGGGGCCTCTTGGGGCGGGTGCTGGGCAGCTCTTCCCCTCGGCCATAGAAACGGAAACGCTGGGGAAGGAGCGATTGGGAACATCTTTCCTCCGGCCTGCGGAGGGCGCTGTAGAAGGCGTAGCAGAAGAGGGCCCCGATGATGGCGGCCCCGCCAATCCCCGGTTCTGGCCCACGGGTGGCGCGGACCATGCTGGGGCAGGTGGTGCTGCCCGGGGAGGAGCTGCTGCTGCCCGAGTCGGCGGGGCCGGGCACTGAGGGCTCCGCGGAGCAGACGCTGCGCTTGGGGTCAGTAGCGCGGCCCCGCGCCCGCGTGGTATGTGGCCCGGGCCTGCGGCGCTGCGGAGACCGCCTGCTGGTCACCAAGTGCGGGCGGCTCCGCCACAAGGAGTCGGGCGGAGGCGGCGGCGGCGTGTACTGGGTGGACTCCCAGCAGAAACGAGTAAGTGAAGGAGGCTTGTCCCGGCCTCAGACTCGAGCACGTGGCGACGAGTCCGACGGGATTCCGGCCTTCTGGCTCCCTGCTTCAGTTCGGGGGTCTCCAGCCTCAGTTTCCCGGCCTGTAACATTGGAAATCTGGACCGAATCATTCCCTGAGGACTCTAATAGCACAGGCATATCCTGACTTGATCTTGGGCCACCCGGCCTCAGCCTCCCCATTTCGCATTCCTCCCTACAGTGTGCCCGGAGCTCCTGCCAGGTTGTCCTGCCCATTTTCTTAGACATCTAGTTCTCCCTCCCTGCTCTCGTTTCCGCCTCGTCCCTATTCTGTGCATCAATCTGGACTAGCTAGGGGTCGACACCACCTTCCGGAAGACCTCTCTAAGTCAATCAACATGTGTTAGCTGTGCCTGACTCTGCACTAAGCACTGGGGATATTGAAAGGGACAAAAGGCAGGACCTGCCTTCAGGGACATCTAATGAGGGAGACTGCATGCAAACCAATATGTACCAGCCAAGTTATAGACAGGGTAAACATGAGATAATTAACATAGGGAGGCACTGGAATCCTTGCTGTAGAAGGTGGGGTTTTGGTTGGGACATACTGTATACCTCACTGCTCATTTTCGGGTCATCTATTTAGAACTGGAGAGATCATCTAGTTCATCCCCCCCCCCCCTTTTTTTTTTTTTTTTTTACAGAAGAGGTAACTGGGGCCTAGAGAAGTGAATTGGCTTAGCCAGAGTCATCCAGGTAATAGCAGACCCTGGTTTCAGATCCCCAGCCTCACTGACTGCAGGTCTGCTCCTTGCCGCTCTTCCTTACCATTCCTGTGTCACTTAAAAGGCTCTAGATTTCGGCATTTAGTAATAATAAAGGATTGGAAATCCTTTAGTGAAAAAGGTTTTGGATTAAGAGGACCTCAGTTTACCCCATCTCTGATGTTTATTACCTATGTGACCTCAAGCAGATCATCTATTCTTCCCAGTTTTCAGTTTTCTTTTAAAATATAAAGTGATGGTGTTGGACTAGAAGGACTCCAAGGTCCCTTCAGGCTCTTTATAATACTGTGATCATTTGACCCTAGCAACAGTTCAGTGAGTTAACTAGCAGTCAGCTGCTAACAGTATTACTCATGTAGTTTTATTTTGTTATCTCCTGTTGCTTCTGAAAGCTAATTCCTTGAGAGCCCCTGCCACAGAAGAGTTCTCAGTACCACTTGCATGGAGCATTAAAAGAGAGCTTCCTGCTCCAGACTATCCTCCTTTTGGCTGCAAAATTGTATTTATGCATACCTAGTCATGTGACTTCACCCAGACCCCTTCTAAATTTGTGTCTGTGGATTGCTAAATAAAATTCAGATTTCCCAGACCAGCCATTAACAGTTCCTCCTAAAGTTTGACACCTCCCTACTGTTCAGGTGATATTACCCATACATGGTCTCTTCAAGGCTGTCTCCAGTTGTTTTTTTTGCGACTGGACCCAGATGGTGTTATGGGAATCTGAAGATCTTCCCTGCCCCTAGGCCCTTTGCTAAAGTGTCTACGTGACTGAGGACCCTTGGATATTTGAAAGTATACTCTGTTCCCTAATAGGCTGAATGTGGTCACCTGGAGCCTGTGGCGCCAGGCTTGTTT
>CM053583.1:242285899-242304474 GCA_028627135.1 Pseudochirops cupreus | reverse complement strand
ACGCCCTGATGTGAGGTTTTGGTTTGGGGCTCACTTTGAGAAGAGTTGTGTGATTTGGCCAGACGAGACTCTGGGCAGCCGTTGAGCCCCCCGGCTGTGAAAAGCCCAGATGTTGGTGCTTCCCTCTCTGGTAACTGACTAGGTAACTGATGTAATGGTCAGACGTTGAAAGCCGTCTGCTGATCTGTTTTTCTGTTTGTTTGTAACCTCTGTTTGTGTTCTCTGAAGTTCAGGGTGCCGACTTTTCCCCCTGAACTAGGTAAATGATATGTTTGATTAAAGTGAGATTGTTAACCCATTTTGAGTTGCTTTCCTTTAGAAAAGCAGATCTAAGAACCTGTGCTAGTAGCCGCCCTAGGTATGCTAGGGTGCTTGCTGATACAAATGGCGCACCTTTAACTGTAAAAGTAAGAAAATTCAGAACAGCCTTTAACCATGATAGAGCTGGTTTAGGGTAACTTCTCCCCAACCATTACTAGCGGAGGAAAAAAAAACATCTCTGACAACATCTCATAAAAGACAGACCATCTCTCATTCCACCGTATTGGGAATAACATAACCTTTTCCAAGAGAAACTCCTGTTTTCAGCGCTGCAGGCCAATTTCGAGTCTCCACATATGTTGACAGGATATCAAATACTGTTAAAAAGCAGAGAATAAAATAAGTGACTACAAAGAGAGGCGAGATGATTGATTTCAAAAAGGAAGCATAATCTTCTTGGATATTTTTTTAAAATGATGCCCCCAATCTGAGCAGTATGTTACTTGAAGGCTCGCCCACAAGATATACCTTGAGGGCTCTAATTCTTTGCATGCAGATAATGGTCATAAAAGGAATGAACTCCTCTTGATTAATATCAGCAGGCAGAATGGAAGGGGAAATCAAATCACGCTCCACAGTACAGAAACACTGCACTACCCTAGAAAACTCAACTATGTAGAATACAGTCAGAAATGAGCACTTCAGCAGAAGGGGCCCCCAGCAGCCCAAAGAGATGTTAAAAAGCCCACATACCGTGGTCTATCTACTTAACTCAGAAAAGAGCTCCTAGATTACTCTTAATTTAGAGGCAATTCTAACAAGCTTCTAACATCTCCTTTCTGAGATCACAGCAGATACATGAATTAAAGGGTGGACTGGGAAACCAGGAGGACCATGTTAAGCAGAAAGGAGTGATGGGTGACGACATGGGGAGGGGACCCAAAAGCTACAAAAAGCAAGACGGCCTGGGACAAACTATGCACAGGCAAGCAACGAGATCTAGACATCTCAGGAGCATCACTACATTCTAGCCCAGTACAATAACTGACATTTATAGTGATGATACTAAATCATCAAGAGGATTTATGTTCACTATCCTTTAGTTAAAAAGGCAGGGAGCTACATAATATATTCTTCAAAGATTTCCAACAGTTATGATTAAAATGAAAAAAAAAGTTTTAGTGCCTAAAGGGTTAAATTTTGATTATGTACAAAATTCACCTTTGTGTAATGCCTCATTCCTTTTTTTTTGGAGAGGACTAAATAGACATTTATACATGTATATATAAATAATTTCTCTGTACAGTGAAAGGGGGTGAGGGGCAGGAAGGGGCTACAACCCAACAGGGCAAGTCAGTGACCAGGCCCCCAGGGTCACATGTAGCAGCAGTCTTGGGCCTGGGCCAAGAGGTCACTGAATGAATCAAACAGCTGTTCCAGCCGGGGCTGATTTCTCATACACTGCTGCACAACCTCTTCCTGCCCCAGGTCATTAGCACCTCCCTCGGCCAGCATCTGGTCCCTGCGGCGAAGGAAGGTGTGGTATTTGTAGTGGTGGAGAGCATGGCAGAGGGTGTAGAAGCTTGACTTGTCCCGCTCCACCCCAAACTCCTGCACTCGGGCCACAGACGGACTCATTCCTTGATAAGGCTGGACCCCCAGACTGTTAAAGTTAAGCACTGCTACTATCCTCTGATACTGAGACCTATTTTCAGATTAATTTTGGAGTATGAAACACTATATTAATGTTATGGGACATCTTTGTCTGAACCTAAAATTATCATAAAAGCTTTAAAAGTGACAATCTAGAAAATCTAAACAGAAAATTTTAGAAATTAGAAATTTTCTAATCAGAAAATCTAGACATGGGTAGTCCGACTCAACCATCACCTTGGTTGACGGCCAGTATCTCTGAATGGTAGTTCTTGGCATTGGCATTTTTAACCATGTACTCCTGGATTGGCAGGCGAGCCGTCCGGATTGAGTTTTCTTGAGCCTTCTGAAATGTCAGCTTCTATAAATCATATAATTTACATATATCATGTTAAGTTGTAAGTAACCAACATACAGAACACTAGAGATTCTGGAAATAATAAAAAACACTATACTAACATTTGTCAAACGTAACAAGGAGTTGAATTTGATTTTATTTCCATATCCTGTAACACCTTGTTTATTTGGAGACCAGTAATGTGGCAGTCTCAGCTATCTGGAATACTACTGAGAAACAGAAAAAAGGGAACAAGCTTCTCAGCTGTCAAATACATGCTAAAAAATCCATGCACGAAAGCTCAAGCTCATAGGGAACCCTCCTGGCTTTCCACTCGGGGTCAATTTATTCTTAAATTGGGCACAATTCTAACCTGCATGTATACACATAACATAATACAGTAAGTCCTTACTTTGGAGGAATTTACAACCTAGTGTCTATTCCCCGTTAATTTAAAAGAAAAATAAGATTCTGTCTTGCAGGGATCTCTTCTTCCTAGGCTATTATTATTTAGAAGCTGAGATGCCAAAATGAATGATTAATGGCTGTAGAAGAAGCATGTTACACAGGGCAGGAAGTGTATATAAATCTATCCCAGGTGGTAATATGCTTCTTTTCTTACATACTGCTGAGGTGAGAAGCAAACACAACTTGTAAAAGCTGCACATTTTTAGGTACCAAACAAGGTTACAGCCTCTGTACTTGAATGCTGTGTTCCTCAAGTAGAATCAAGTAGAAATATCAACAATTTGGGAAAATAGTAATCCACAAACACCATCAAAAGGAAAACCTGTGTAACATCCAAGTTTAATGTCCCAGAGTCCTCCTAAGTATTCCAACAAAATCCCATTATAAAATGACTTTAAAAGTTTGATTTCTATATGTATGGGAAGTTGCATTTGAAAAGGGAGCTGGCTATCATTTGCAAGATGGAAAAAGAATATGGAAATGTCTTGCTTTGATATTCTACTTCTTGATAAATCAGAACAGAAGAATTTTTAAAAAGTCACTTTCAGTAAAATGTGGTACTGTCCTTACACAGGGAAAGTGAGAGCTAGAATAAGAAACGAGTCTGTTTTTGCCACTTCAATATACCACCCACCTGATTCAAGGTCTAAGAAGTAGACTCAAGATCTCTGATACTGTTCTTGATAAGCAGATGAAGGAACTGCCAAGAGAGGTGACCAGTTAAGGAAAGAAACACTTTTTGCTTCTTACTCTAAACTCAGGTGGCCCAATAGATAGAGTGGTAGGCCTGAAGTTAGAAAATTCATCTTCTACATTCAAATGTGGCCTCACACACTTACTAGCTGTGTGACCCTGGACAAGTCACTTCATCCTATTTGACTCAGTTTCTTTTCATGAACCGGTAAGACAGAAGATTTGAAATGTATATGTCAATTTGAGAAATACAGGCTTATATCTTTGAATGTCCACTCACCTTCTGAATACTTTCATCCACAAGTCCACCAATGATATAAACCTTATCTGGATCAACATCTTCAAGGGCTAACAATAAAATACAGTACTTAGGTCAAACTCATAGAATAATTTTTAAACAGAGTAATTCACAACATTTAGCAGTAGAAAAACCAGTATGGACAAATTCTTCAGGTAATCATAAAAGGATAGCTACCTGTTGCTAAGTAAGATATTAATTTAACCCAGCTTTACATCATACTTAGCTTGGCAGAGAACTTAAGAGGTCATTCAGTCCAACCTCCAACTCGATTTGGGGACTTTTTCTAGAGGATCTTTGAGAATCTTCTGGACATGTTGAATAACAAATAGTGACAGTGCGGTGCCTAATAAGGCAGATTATCCTATTCCTGGGCTACTCCTGGGCATAGAAAGTTCTTTATCTTGAGCTCAAATTGGATTCCCCAAAAATTCTGTCTTGGGTCCTAGATATGAATATTCAGGTGCTTTTAAACTTTGTCATAAGAGACACAGATAGTGGAGGTTTCTGTGTAATTTGTGGAACACTGGGAAAGAATCACCGCTTTCTGGCTGCTCCTTCTTTTTGACATGCTAGGCTGTAGCAGCAGCCACGCTGGCATACCCAGGATGACTGCTAGCACAAATTCTTAGATCTGCTTTACTGGGAAAGATAGCTGTTTAAATGTTCAACAATCTTTTTTAATTACAATCACTAGTTAAGGGGAAAAGTCAGCACCCTGAATTTCAGAGAAAATACAAGCAAAGAAAATATAAGCAGAGATATAAAGACCAACAGACAGGGCTCTGACTGCCTGAATCAACTATATACTTTACATACATCCCTGGATCAGGAGAGTCTTTACATCTGAGCAGCTGGGGAGCTCTGAACATAGGGCTACTCAGAATCTCGACCAGGGAATCTCAAGGTCCTTCTCATAAGCCAACTCCCGAAGCAAAATACCAACTCAGAGTACGTATAGACTTCTCAGAGCCAGAAGGCATCACAACCCTCAGTCCCTAATTAGAAATTAGCAAAAGGTTTTGTGAAAGCCTTCCTACAAACAAGCTTTCCCTAAGCAAGCTTCTCTTAATGGGATCCATGTGAGGTCTATTAATGGGCGGGGAAGATATTAAATCCCACTAACTTTACATAGGCTAACTTTGTACAAGGCCAGCAGGTCATGATACAGGAGCTGTATTACAAAAATCATCATTCTGATGTGTATGTGAGACCAGTTAGGAAAAGCTGTGATTAATGGCTTGTTACTATCATGTCTACCATCTATCTTCTCCATTTATCTCAATTTATAAAAGGGAGCGTGGGAAGCCAGGACAGCATGATCTGTCAGATGCACTGGCTGGGGAGCCTTAACACAAGTAGAGGACGTACCATGCTCTGAATCAGGCGTGAGGTACACAAGGCTTTCCAAAGGAAATAAATTAAGACAGTCTTCTTCTGTTGTATCTATCTGAAAAATCCAAGATTTTAAATGTGTTATAAGTTCAAAGACAACAGTGAAGTCTCCTTTACACCTTCCTACCTCAAGTCCACATTTATAAGTAAATAAACAGGGAAGTTTTTTCATGAGGTGATTTGGCAAAGGTGATAATAACTCATTTGGAGTTCTTTACATTAGGTGGCCACCTGGATTTGGGTATGCAAAAATATCACTTCACTCTGAGATCACAGAATCTTAGGGGATCATGTCGTCATGTATACTCTGATCATTCAGTTATAGCATCAGAGAAGCATAGGGTATAGGGTAAGAAAGGACCTCAGAGGACACCCCCTCAGGTTAAGTGACTTGCCTACAGTCACACAGCCAGAGGCAGAGCTGCGACGAGAACACAACAGGGTTTGTAAGATACTCATGAAAAAATTAAGTATTGAGCAAGATAAGGAAAGCCTGTTTTCAGAATTTAATCAGATGAGCTCTCTTTATTTAGCAAATAACTCCATATGGTGCTATCACAAGGGAAGTGGTACCAGTATATTGACTCCGCATTTCTGATGAGTGTTTGCTAGGCTGTGATTCAGAAACCAAAATGCCATTAATTCACAGTACCAAGACTGGGAATTCTCTGGAAAATTTGGAAGAAGTAGGTAAGGAAAAATCCCAGAACGATGATAGTACTTTTGACTGCTCTAAAGAGTTATTCTCCATTAATTTTGACTTGAGATTTTGTAGTCCAGATTCTGAGAAGGAAAAGTCAGAGTTGGCATAAGTGTAAACAAAAATGGTCATCTAAGGGTTGCTCTCTCTGACCATCATATCAGGACCACACAGGTAGCTACACTGACTCCTAGTCAAGTCTGAAATGGTTCAGTCAAAGCAAATTATTTATTAAATCCCCTCCCTCCCTGTCTTCCCAATTCCCAAAGGGTTTTCTCTTCAGGCTTCTTAATCATATATTGCCAAGGATAAGAGAAAGGCTATACATTTTGCAAAAACACTTAATGTTACTTTCTTCAGGTTCCAGATTAAACAAAACTTCAAAATATCTCCCTTGAGTATCAGTCAAGAATTTTGTTAAGTTACCAAAACAGTGGACACAATGAAAAAAATTAAAGAAAATGTTGAGGGCTGACAAATTTGAGTCTATCCTTAGCCTGCAATAACTACAAGATTTTACGTTTCATCTTCCCTCAGCACCACACCTGAAACAATTTTAAAAGACAGTCCCAAATATTTAATTAGCAAACATCCCAGAATCAATTTCTCAGAGTACTCTGGAAAAAACTTTATATGAAAACAATACATGTACATGTATAGACACACAATACATGTGTGTATATAGTAAAATGAATGAAAAAGCCTTTATTAAGTGCTTACTGTGTGCTAAACACTATGTGAAGTACGAAGGATACAAATACAAAAGCGGTCCATCCCTGTCTTCAGGGAACTACTAACAGGGGGAGAAACCACATAAAGTAGTCACAGTCAGGGCCTGGGGCTTTGGCCTCAAAATATAGCGATAGTGGGCAAGCACAGGGCGGAGCAGCCTGACGCAATGATGTAAGCAGAAAGAACAGAAACCACATCTGAATGCTTTGTGCATGAATTGTACAGACCAAGGAGTCTGGATCTGCTGAAAAGATGGGAAAATATACCTCCCTTCTTTGTGGGGATGAGAGACCATGGGTGTGGAATATCACATGTCCCATTACACTATTACTTGGTTTTGCGGCATCACTTTGATGGTCTTTTTTAATAACAGATGGCTTTCTAAGTAAGGGAGGAGGAAGGGATGTGTACGGAAATGAATGTGATGTAAATACATGAATACTATTGTTTTTCAAAAAGAAAACTTCCATGAAGAAACTCACAAGATAGTTAGAGAATCCATCATTCATCCTTAAACACTCTCCATAGAAAGGGCTGTCAGTTGTGAATCCAGTGAGGCAGATCCAGAATGGCTTCTTGGCTTTCTTGTTTGAACCGTACAACCTCCGGATCTGTCCAGCCAGTCGGCTTAATTCCTTCAAAGAGATGATCACGTTTCTCAGTGCATAAATGTGATGCCACTTAGTCATCCATCATAAACACATCTAGTCAATAAAAACTCTGTATACTTTTGGGGTTCTTTTCATCCAAGGAGTTCAGGTTTGAGTCTGAGCAGGATTTGTTACTAATCTTTTTTTTTTGGAGGGCAGTTGGGGTTAAGCGACTTGCCCAAAGTCACATGGCTAATGAGCGTGTCAAGTGTCTGAGGTCGAATTTGAACTCAGGTCCTCCTGACTCCAGGACCGGTGCTCTATTCACCGCGCCACCTAGCCGCCCCTTGTTACTAATCTTTGTAACATTTCTATGAGGTAGTTGAGCCACATTTCCAAGAAACATGAGCAAATTTCAAAAAATCAGGCCCAAAGAGGCATTGTCAGCACTTGGTTAGAAACCACACCTTAAGTGGAAGGCTTAGAACCTTCCCTCATTCCCTCCACCTGGAAATGCCCTTCCACACAGTACTCCAATAATTCAATTTAGCAAGCACCTACCAGGCTCAGGGAGTGATGCTAGGCTTTTATAAAGATGAGACAGCAGCTGACATTCATAGAAACATCACCCTCTCATTTCATTACTGAGGAAACCAATGCCCGGAGGGATCTTATGACCTGCCTCAAGTCACATGGGCGGTGAGCAACAAAGCTGAGCTTCCAGCAGAGTCCTTTGGCTCTAACCCTCTCCCTCTCTTCATTGCACCAACCTGCCTCAATTCATCTCTACCCTGGTCAACTCTACAGAAAAGTATCAGTCCATCCATAAACGTTTATTAAGCCCCTACTATGTGACAGATCCTGTGCTAAGTGCTGAGGATACAAAAAGAGGGAAAAGACAGTCCCTCACCCCAAGGAGTTCCCAATCTAATGGAGGGGACAACAAGCAAACCAATAGGGCTGATTCTCATCCTTCGTGGTAGCTGTGTTCTATAAAGTCATCACAAACATCAGACTAGAGAATACTGAGGCATTGCCCCCAGAGAAATATAGGATGAGGCTCCTTTGAGCCTGTGGTCACAATATTTACTATGGCACTTTGGGAAGAGGCCTCACATGCAGACTGGTGACTTTCCTTTTCCATTTTCAGGCTGTATCATATTGTCGATTCATTAGGTCACACCTGAACAAAGCTTATCTAACCCACGTATTTTCTCATAGCCTTTCATGCACTCAGGAACACTACACAGCTCTTTGGCGTTACACCTGGGAGTCATTTTAAACCAATAAAATGCACAAAAATGCGAAAAGTGTGGCATTCAATAGACCTCAAAAAGGACACTTGTTTAGAGTGTAAGACCTGAAAGAAGGCCTTCCTTGTTCAGCCTCAGCCAGGAAATATTCATTGGGAGACTAATTTTCTACTGCTCTGCACATGTCTGCAAATGACACAAAGTACCGCAAGTGTTGATTTTGGAGTTACAAAGAAATTTTAAGGAGTATGGGAATTTGCAAATATGGAATTCACAAATAATGAGAACTGAACGAACACACACACACACACACACACACACACACACACACACACACACACACACACACACACACACCCCTACATAGGATAGGCAGGAAATAATTACCAAAAGGAAAGAATTAGAATTGAGAGATTAGGAAAGGCTTCCTTTAAGGTATTATATTAAAACAGTGCATATCTAACAAGAATAGAAGTTTCTAAACTACTAATATTTGTTTTTTGTTCTAGGCTTTGGTTGAGATTTAATGATTACACGATCTAATCTAAGGTCTTTGAATTTTGAGTTAATTCCTATTCTCCAAAAATATCATGCTAACTTTTCTTATAGCATAGGTTTGGGTAGTTAAATTTTCCCCTTCTCTTTGTATCAGAAAAAATGGCATATTTTCCAGCCTTTTCCTTTTACTGACTTTGAAAAGTACAGTAATACCCCACATATCCAACAATCAGACATCCACTCACCTTAACCTTTTGGAATACAGTCTTGAATAAGATAGGAAGATCTGGGGTCAAACCCTAGCTTTGACACCTACTACCTGTGTGACCTCAGGGAATTTACTCAACCTTTCTGGGATAAAGTTTCCTTATCTGTTAAATGGGGATACACTCATCCCATAGGATTAATGAGATGCTTCTTTTATTAATTTTGGTTGTGAACACCAGCTTTAAAAGTTCTGATAAGGATGGGTGCAATTATCAAGTAGTATTTTATATATTAATTCTTAATCCTCCATTCCTCTGATTTCTTCCTCTATAGCTGTGATTTCATCAGGCACATTCATTCACCTCTTATAAAGGTTCTTCCCTATTATTTAACCCTAGAACTCATTCATTAATTCTTGTGGGAGTAGTACATTTGAGTGCTATGTGAAAAGCAACATTCATCTTCCTTCCCAAAACCACCTTCTATTTGTTTTCCAAGATTTTCACTCAATTTTCAGTAAAAACTTAAAGAAAACCCCCACCTCTTTTTCACTCTTGTATTTTCCATGCCATAAGTAAAAATAACAAAACAAAATTAAATTTAACATAGGGCCCACATTACCTTCTTAGTCATACGACTGGTCATACTCAAATCTATGCAGAGTCTGGGTCCAGAACTTTTGGCTGCCAAAAGCCTCTCTTTGGTCATGGCTTTCAAAACCCTTTTGCTCTGCTGAGGGCTCACATCTGATGCACAAACATAAGGAGAGAGCAAAAAGTCCACATCCCTGAACAAAATTTAACAAGGAAAATCTGACTCAGTTTCCCCTTTTAGCTAAGTACTTTCAACATGTATAAAAGGAAACTTTAGCTTCAAGAATGGTAATCCAACAGAAACATGGGCACAGGCCTTCATTAGTCTCGGGGCATAATAACAAAGATACTCAATGGACAAGAGATAGTTGAATGATACGTTAACTTGTAAAGTTGATGCTTTCTGTACTACCCATCACAAAAAGAGGAACAAGGCAGGGACGGTGGGTACAAATGCATGGAGATAATTTCTGTTTTTTTCTCGTTTACAACGTTGACCATCTAACCAGGCATGTGAAGGTCACCGTACTCAATTAAAAGAAAACCTCAGCATATCCACAGCCAGGTTTGTTGGTACCTGCATTTCCTGTACGTTGTGCTTTTCTTCTCTCTCTTTCCTGTTTTCTTTTGCTCTTCTTTGCTGCAACTATCTTTTCCCAGTGCCTCTGTTTCCTCAAGACATTTTTCTTATGTCATCCATAAAACAAAATGTTTGAGAACCTCATAAGCATAAACAATTCACAGTTATAACTATTAAAGTTTAGAGACAGTAATTCTTTAACATTTCAATGTTAAATTTCAATATTAAGAATATTTAATTTCATTATTTAAAAATAAAAACTTCCAAGTATTCAAATAATAAAAATTTCAACATTTCAACAACACACAAAATCTCCTCAAAGAGATGGGAGCAGCCGACCGTCTTAATTCTCCTGAGGAACTTTTACACAGGCCAAGAAGCCTGCAGTCAGGGGGCAGCTAGGTAGCACAGTAAATAGAGTACCAGCCTTGGAGTCAGGAGGACCTGAGTTCTAATCCGGCCTCAGACACTTAACACAAAACTAGCTGTGTGACCCTAGGCAAGTCCCTAAACCTCAAATGCCCTTTTAAAAAAATTGGAAACCGAACAGGAAAAGGCTGTACATTGTCACCTTATTTGACTAAGCAGGGTACATCATGCAAAATGCCAGGCTGGATGAATCAAAAGCCAGAATTAAGGTTGCAGAGCGAATTATCCGCAATCTCAGATATGCAGATGATCCCACTCTGCTTTATCCTGTCTACAGCTTGTTTGTACCCAGTGATTTGCATATAATCTCCCCCATTACACTGTGAGCTCCTCAAGATCAGGGACTGTCTTTTGCCTTTCTCTGTATCCCCAGGGCTTAGCACTGCCTGGCTCACAGTAGAAGCTTACCTGCCTAATGAGGATCAATCATCAGCTCTAAGATAACTTGTGAGGTGGCAAGGCTGATTTTACCTCTAATCTGAAAATGGTACAACTGAGACGCCCAGGTTTCCAGGCTTTGCAGTCCAAGGCTTGTTCTACTAAATCATACCATGTCTGTTCAATTTTCCTCATCCAAAAGGCTTTTTTCCTTCCATCACTCAAATGGGACTATCCAGTAACATCAATCAAACAAACAGACACTCCTCTGTCCATCTAGAAGTATTCCCTCCCTCTCTCTTTCCACTAACACGAGAGCTGGAGAAGGCCTGTTTTTGCTTGATCTCTTCATGTCTATAAAACTCAATAATGGCCACTGTACGTACCGAGCACCACCTCTCTCCTTCCATGGGCAAGGCCCTTCCACTTTCAAACTCAGTATCAATCTGCAAAAGCTGGAAACTTTCAAGGACTGTTTCTCCATCTCCATCTTCCAGGCCTGGCTCTTGCCTGATGAGTAAGGGGTACTCAGCTTGGGGGGAAGACCCTTCTGGCTTGTGCTCCACATCCTTAACCATGCTTCTTGCTTTTCCTACATAGTACAATTTGCAGAAAGGGAACAATTTTTAAGACATTACATAAAATCACTGAAAAATTGAACATAAAACAGACAGTAGTCTCTGTCTGTGCCAACCAGTCTAGCAGAAGCAACAAGGCACTCCAAGGGAGGAAGAAACAGGAGGCAGCATACGCCATGTAAGTTAAATTGCTACCACTACCCTATGCCCTGACAAGCAGTGCCGAAACCACCAGATCTGCTTCCAGCCCACCCCCCCAACGGCTAAACACCTGCCACCCACAGGCAGATAGGTACATGTGCCCGAGGAATTTTAGCTCTATGGCTATGATTTATATGGTACTTACTATGCGCCAGGCACAATGCTAAGTAATTTACAATTATTTTCTCATTGGATCCCCACTACAACTCTTGGAGGTAGGTGGTATTATTATCTCCATTTTACAGATGAAGGAATTGAGGCAAACAGAGGTTCAGTGACTTGCCCAGGATCACGCAAGCTAGTAAGTATCTGAGGCAGGATCTGAACTCAGGTCTTCCTAGCTCCAGGCCTGGCACTCTGTCTACTATACCACTGGGCATCCCCATTCCACCCACACCCAGACCCTTTAGTCCTGCTTCTAGGTCAGCATTTACAGGAAGGAACCCCTGTGAAGAAGAGGCCAGTCAAACTCATCCAATGCTGGGCAAGCCAGTCAGCCTTGCTGTTATGGGAATCTGAAAATCTTCCCTGCCCCAGGCCCTTTGCTTAAGTGGATTAAGTGGCTCTGAGAATCTTCTCTGATTTGAAAATATACTCTGCCCCCTAATTGGTTGAATGTGGTCACATGGAGCCTGCTGTGGGGAAGTTTGTTCTTCAGGAATGCCCACACCTTATTACTTTGTGATTGGGCAGTGGGTCAAGAGGGCTGTGACATTCTCCCATCCAGGAGAAGGCTATGTGAGCTGATGTGAGGTTTTGCTTTGGGGCTCACTTTGGGAAGAGCTGTGTGATTTGGCCAGATGAAGACTCTGGGCAGCCGTTGAGCCCCCCTGGCTTTGAAAACCCAGATGTTGATGCTTCCCTTTCTGGTAACTGACTAGGTATGGATGTAATGGTCAGACAGCTGGAAGCCCCATCTGCTGAATTGTTTATTTCTCTGCTTGTAACTTCTGTTTGTATTCTCTGAATTTTTCCCCCGAACTAGGTAATGATATGTACTTGATTGATTAAAATAAGACTGTTAACCCTTTTTTAATTGCTTTCCTTTAGAAAAGCAGATCCAAGAACCTGTGCTAGCAGCCATCCTGGACATGCTAGGGTGCTTGCTGATAACACTTGCTGAAGCAGAGGGGCACCTGACAGACAGGAGGCATCCTGGACCAGTCGAATCATCACCACCACCTCCACTCAGACCCCAATGGAGACATCACAGGACTCTGAACCCAAAAGCCTTGGGAAGAGCAATGTTTCCAACCTAACACCCTCAGCCGTCATCCTGGAAATAATCCCTGCCTTGATGTGGCTTGGCAATTGCTCCCACAACAACTGCAGCCACAGCTACTGAAGACCCAGGAAAGAACATTCTTGCCACTCAAGTCCTAGGACTGTTAAATGGTTTAATATCAGAAAATGATATGGTTTTTAATCAGTGGAAAAGACATGAAGGGAGAGGCTTTGCTGCTGTACCCTGCCATGGGGCCTTTCCATCTGACTTATAGCTGAAACCTTCCGTAAGTGTGGTGTCCCCTATTAAAATGTGAACTCCTTGAGAACAGGGACTAATTTTTTTTCTTTGTATATACCCAGTGCTTAGCAGAGTGCTTTGCACATAGTACTTGCTTAATAAATCCATCCCTTTCCTTCCTTTCTCCTTCCTATACTCCCTCCCTTCTTTCTCTCACTCCTTCATATGTCCAGATTATTTTGTGAACACAGCCAACTAAAGAACACACTGTAGGCATACGAATGCAAACAAGCGTAAAGAACACTACTGTCAAAAACTTGACTACCGACACTGATACATGCATTTTAATTTTTGACAGGTTCTCACCTTCATTTCCTAACCCACCCCTCCTCTACCTAATGAACAACCTCTTGTAGCAAAAAAAATTTTAAAGGGGGGAAAAAGCAGTTCAACAGAACTAACCAATATGTCTACTAACAAAGCTTGACAGTTAATGCAATATTCCACATCCACAATCCTCCACCTCTAAAAGAGGGAGCTTAATGATAGAGCTATGTTCCTATCTAGCTATATACACACACACCACATATATACAAACATACATATATAGGCCATATCTCTCTCTCTCTGTCTCTCTGTGTATCTGTCTGTCTTTCTATCCATCTATCTATTGATCCTTTCTGTCAGTCCATCCATCCATCCATCCATCCATCCATTTATATCTATACGTGTACACACATATATCTCTACATCTATCTACCTACTTATCTATACCACCTTGGGCATTTACGTCTGGTGCTCACCTGAGATTCACCCCCTCTTTCTCTCCTGTTTTTCTCTGTCCCTAGAGAAGTCCATCACACTAGGAAAGCCAGCCTCATTGCTCCTACCCTACCCTTCCCCCTTCTTGAGTTGGTTTTTAAGACTACGGAAAATTCAAAGTCAGAAGCAAGAACCACCACAGAACAACAAAATGCGGCAAAAAACAGAAACGTCTCCAAAGAAGAGATAAGGCTCCCCTCCTCTGCAGAGGTAAGAGGCTCAGGGTGGCCGCATTTCACAGACCCCTTTGGGCGTGTTGATCAGTTTTGCTTTTTTCCTTTGCCCCTTTTTCCTCCCGAATAAATGTCATCTATTACAGGAGATGTCTCTCTAGGAGAGGATGGGGGAAGAATACTGATAGAAATTCTGGTGACGGTGAACGACATTTCAGTAAAATCTATTTTTAATACATATGTGTGTGTATATACATCGATATAGCAACACCTGTTTTACAAATAAATTGTATGGAAATGTTACTACATGGATAGACACGTGTGTGTGTACACATACACATGCATACATATACATGCATATAATGTGAAAAAAGAAAGGCCCCCAGCTGAGAACAGCCTAAAACCCAGCATCCTTCAGCACGTGCTCCCCGGGAGTGGACACCGGGCCACGTGACCAACCAAAGTAAAAGGAAAAGGCTACACGCCCCCAACCACCAGTAAAAGCACACCCCAGCAGGGGGCGCCGCACTCCGCGGGAGGCTCACGTTAGCCCCGCCCCTTACCCTCCCTTTAGCCTGCCCACTTCCCCACTTCCCCCAACTCCTACCTTCCGTATCGCACCGAAGATTGCACCGGAAGGTAGCTCTGAGATCTTGTCTTCTCGAGCTTCCGCAGAGAATACGGAACCTCCCTGTAAGCCCGGGGACACAAAAGCCTCTCTAGACGGTATGGTTCCTACTCCAGCACCATTCACACATGGCCAGCAGCAGTCAAATCAGCGCTATAACGTTCCCCCGGCCCGCTCTCCTACGTCACTTCCGTTCCCTGAGCGCCTCTCGCGAAGTGCATTCTGGGAGTTGTAGTTCAATCCGTGTTCTTTGTTATTTTTTTTGGTGACCTGGGTGAAATAAACAACCATACATGTCGAATTAGATGGTGACACATAAAAATGTTTAACCCTAAGAGACAGGGCAGCGGTAGAGAGGTACGTAGTAAGGAAGGGAGCAAATTCAAATCACAGTCCTGTTTCATTTAAAGCCTGCATAATTTGGGGGGATGAGAGAACTCCCTCCCTGCCTCCTAAGTAGCAGTCAGTCAACAAGCATTTATTAAGCATCTACTGTGAGCCAGGCAGTGTGCTAAGCTCTGCGAATACAAAGAATGGTGAAAGACAGTTTTTGCCCTTAAGGAGCTCACAATCTAATGGGGGAGACAACATGCAAAAAAATAGGTGCAAACAAGCTACATACAGGATAAATTACAAATAATCAAGAGAGGGAATGCACTGGAATAAAGGTGCATGGAGAAAGGCATCTTGGAGAAGGCAGAAGTTTGGCTGGGACTTGACCAGGGAAGCCAGGAGGCAGAAATGAGGAAGAGAATTCCAGGCATGGGATTCTTTTCTATGTGGCAAAATATTGGAAATTGAGGGGCTGCTCATCAATTGGGGAGTGGCTAAACAAGCTATGATATATGAATGTAACGGAATAATATTGTGCAATAAGAAATGATGAACAGGAAGATTGCAGAAAATCCTGGAAAGACATTCATGAACTGATGCAAAGTGAAATGAGCAGAACCAGGAAAACATTGTAAACAGTAGGAGGCATGAGGAATAACCAGTGACAGAGATTTGAGGAACAGCATGGAGGCCAGTGTCACTGAAGCACAGAGCATGAAGGTGGTGTGTATGGTATAAAGAGACTAGAAAGGTAGATGGGAACCAGGTTATATAGGACTTTGAATGCCAAACAAGATTTTGCGTGTGATTCTGAGGTGAGAGCCGCTGGAGTTTATTGAGTGTGTTACGGAGGTGGAAAAGGGGATGACCTGGTCAGACCTGGGCTTTAGGAAGATCCTTTTGATAGCTGAGTAGAAGATGGACTAGGGAGAGACTTGAGGCAAGGAACTCAGTCAAAGACCTTTGCAAAAGTCCAGTTATGAGATGTTGAGGGCCTACACTAGTTGAGGGCAGTCAGAGGAGAGGGGGTGGAGGAGAACAGGAGAGATGTTATGAATATAAAAATGACAGGCCTTGGCAACAGCTTGGATATGGAGAGTGTGTGTGAGAGACAGTTGAAAATGACAGTGAGGTTTTAGTCCTGAGTAACTGGGAGGATGGTGGTACCCTCAACATTAGCAGGAAAGTTTTGGAAGGGGAGAATGATTAGAGAGAAAGATAATGAGTTCAATTTTGGACATGTTGAGTTTTATAAATCTACTGAATAACCAATCTGAGTTGCCTAATAGATGAAGATATGAGTCTGGAGATCAGCAAAGAGATTAGGGCTAGATAAAGAGATCTGAGAATCATAGCATAGGTGAAAGAAGTGCATAGTACAGATTTGAATTGGTTCAAGTTATGTTGTATCATGAAGTACATAATTTGGGTTCCCCAAAGGCCTTTGAGTAACCCTTGGTGTGATGGGATGAAGACCCTGGGCAAGTCACTTAACCTCTGCCTGCCTTAGTTTCCTCATCTGTAAAAAGAAGATAAGAATAGCACTTATCTCCCAGGGTTATTGTGAAGATCAAATAAGACAATATCTGGGAAGGAATCTTTAAACTTTAAAGTGCTATGTAAATGCCAGTCATTGTTGCATTACTCTCGGAGACATTCACTGCAATGATCTGGAGGGTAGTAAGGTCCAAGTTTTCCCAGGATTTCTCCCAGCATTTCCAGTTCTACAGCTGCAGGGGGTCTTCCTTGTTGGCAGTCTTCTTCCTTTTCCAAGAGGCACGCTGCTGAGAAAACCACTTCCCTCTACTTGGGGACACTTAAATTTGGGCTTACCCGAGTAATATGAGTCCCAAAACTCATTGGATTGGGACTCTGTCTTCATGAGTAGAGAACAATGCTTTGCACTTATGTGAGGGTTGGGGTGGAGTTGGTAAAGTTAGGGAGAGGAGGGCTGCTCTTCAGTCTCACTAGGCCCAGAACTCTTGATCTTTTCAGAAAAAGAAAGAGAAAGATGGAAGGCACCTTAGCACTGGAGGCCCATGATCTCCTCTCTCAGGACCCTGGGTAAACAGATGCATCTTGTCAACCACCATTAAATGCCTGGAGGATCCTTTTCATTCTATAGAAACAGACACAAAGGAAAAATAGAAGCAAAGGTCCTAAAAGTGTAATGAATGTAATGAAGCTTGCTTCATATTGACCATGATGCATCTATATTCATCCTCCTGACTCTCAGTCACCAGTCAGATTGTAGGAAGCACTAGTCCCTGAGAACCAATTAGAGGAGTGCCCTTTGTCGTTTCTGAAAGATAATATATGTACCTAACAACCATGGGAGTTTCCCTTTCAGATGCCTACAAAGGACCTCGTCCTTTACTCTCAGCAAATTGATCCCCAAATCAACAGCCTTTACATTTTATTTCTATCATTGCTATTATAAACAGTCATCTTTATATGTCACCTGTGTACCTAGCCATGTTAATTCCTAGATTTTTTGTTACTGTCATAAATTTTTTTTAAAAAATATAATTTTCTTGGTCTTCATTGGTACCATATAAGAATAAAAATTATTTTATGTCTTTATCTCCTAAAAAAAACCCTGAACTTATTTATTGTTTAAATTTATATATCAAAGGAGACAGCAAGGACGCACAGTGAATGGAGCACAAGCCATGGAGTCAGGAGGACCTTAGTTCAAATCCAGCCTCAGACACTTAACACTTTTACTAGCCGTGTGACCTTGGGCAAATCACTTAACCCCAATTGCCCTGCCTTCCCCACTCCAAAAAGCAAAATAAAAATATATATATATATACTTAAGGATAGATTTTTTTCAATTAACCAGCATTTATTTTCTCTCCCTCCCACTACTCACCCCCACTGAGGGGGAAAAAAAAGAAGAAAAAAACCCCTTGTAACAAATGTACATAGTCAAAAAAAAAGCCTCCCATATTGGCCACATTCAAAAATGTATGTTTCATTCTGCATATTTGTCCATCACCTCTGTCAGGAAGTGGACAGCATTCTTTCTTATTGGTTGGAGTTCTTAAGTTGTTCATGGTTGTTCATTTTTACAATGTTGTTATAGAAAGAATTGTTCTGACAGGGTGGAGAGTGGTTTGGGGGGGCGGGATAGGAAGAAGGGATATGTAATCAGACTCTCACAGTGTGCTCATTGTGGAGAGGTTCTGTGTAATTTCACATGTTCAACCTGTATTTGATTGCTTGTCCTTCCAGTGGGGGTGAGTGACGAGGGAGGAAGAGAAAGAACCTAGAATCTAAAGTTCTATAATCAAATGTTATAAATATA
>CM053583.1:242217719-242285399 GCA_028627135.1 Pseudochirops cupreus | reverse complement strand
TTAACTACATCCAACTGGAATTTGAGATACACAGGCACTGTGGTTGGGAGATCCATCCTGCCCTACGAAAAGTCAGAGGGGTGAGGGGGGGAAGACATAGGAGAGAATAGACTGGGGGAGGGGAGATACACTGGGATGGTTGTTTTGGGGTGGTGGGTAGGGGAAAGATGGGGAGAAAATATGTAACTCAAAATCTTGTGGAAATGAACGATGCAAACTAAAATAACATTTAAAAAAAAGAAAGAAAGAATTGTTCTATTCTCTTGCTTTATTTCATTCAGCATCAGTTTATAGAAATCTTCCTAGGTTTCTCTGAAACCATCCACTCTGTCTTGTCTTATAACACAATAATATTCCACTACATTCATATACCGTAATTTGTTTAATTAATCTCTTATTGATGAGTGTGTTCTTAATTTCCAGTTCTCTCCCACCACAAAATGACCTGCTATAAATATTTCTATACACATAAGGCTGTTTCCTTTTTCTTGGTCTCTTTAGGTACAGGTCTTATAATGATATAGTTGGTGTACAAGGTATGTGCAGTTTAGGAAATTTTGAGGTGTAGCTTCATATTACTTTCCAGAATGGTTAGATCCATTGACAGCTGTACCAACAGTGCATTAATGTGCCTATTTCCCCAAGGCCTCCACTTTTGTCATTTTATTTGTCAGTTTTGTCAGTCTGATGGGCGTGAGGCAGAACCTCAGAGTCACTTTAATTTGCATTTGTCTGGTGATTGTGATTTGTAGCATTTTTTTTAAAAATAGTGTTGTCTGAAGCAAAACACGCTCTCGTTCTCTTTCATGTCTGGTTTTGCTTTTTTTTCCAGTGTTCACTCATTGGTCACAACCCTTCTATACAGCCAGACTGTTGTACAACGTGAAAGTATTTGCAGATCCTATACACGCGTGCACGCCACCATTGGGGGGGGGGAGGGAGGGGAGAAAATCCGAAACTCGAGGGATTGTGGAACTGAATCTTGTAAATTAAAAGCAAATAAACAAGTCATTGAAAAAAAACAAAAAAATAAAAATGGTGTTGTTTAGTCATTTCAGTCATGTCCAACTCTTCATGACCCCTTTTGGGGTTTTCTTGACAAAGATACTAGAGGAGTTTGCCATTTCCTTCTGCAGCTTATTTTACAGATGAGGAAACTGAGGCATACAGGGTTAAGTGACTTGCCCAGGGTCACACAGCTAGTAAGTGACTGAGGCCAAATTTGAACTCAGGAAAATGAGTCTTCTTGACTCTAGGCCTAATGCTCTATCCACTCTGCCATCTAGCGGCCAAACATGGGAAAATACACACACACACACACACACACACACACACACACACACACACACACACACACACACTCTTAGAGGTAATCTAGTCGTTGGGGTTAAGTGACTTACCCAAGGTCACTCGGCTAGTAAGTGTTAAGTGTCTGAGGCTGGATATGAACTCAGGTCCTCCTGACTCCAGGGCCAGTACTCTCTTCATTGTGCCACCTAGCCGCCCCAAATCTTGCATTCCTAATATTTGTTCTAAGAGATTACTATTATTTGCTGTATTTTATTTACTAATGTTTTGCTTAAAATTTTTACATCTATATTCATTTGATATTGCCCTACAATTTTATTTTTTAGTGTCATGTTTATCAAGCTTTAGAATAAAAGCTATATTTATCTGAGAAAAAGGATAGGGTAGCAATTCCATCTTCCTCCACAATTAGAACATCTATATGGAAGTTATCAGTGATAAAGACTGCAATCCACTCACACCTTGCAGCCCATGTAATAATTGTTCATATTCTTCCATAAGTTTGCCACAGAGGATCCATCCAAGGTGTTTGGGTGCTTCCTCAATTTCTCCTGATACTATTGAGGATACCAAAGAAGTCCATCTTTTTTTTTTCTATCATACTTTTCACTAATGATATCCATTATTAGCCTTTCTTTGAATTTTCCTTGTTTTTTATATGTTCTATCCAGTTCATACCCACTGTGAGCCTCACCATTCCCTTTGTGTGATAGTAATTTTCAATCCTTTGGAAACTGTTATGTTCCATGACTCGCAGTCATTTACAACAAAACTAGGATATTGGTGTTAAAAAACAAAAAACCAAGGGTCTTTATTTATGGGAGAGGTGTGGTATCATGGAGACAATTGGAAAGAGAGTGGTTTGGGGGGTATAGTTTTAAAAAAAAGTATAGAGAGCTGGACTTGGAAAGTTGTTGAGTCATTTTCAATCGTGTCTGACTCTCTGTGACCCCATTTGGGGTTTTCTTGGCAAAGATACTGGAGTGGTTTGTCATTTGTTTCACCAGCTCATTTTATAGATGAAGAAACTAAGGCATGCTGGGTTAAGTGACTTGCCCAGGGTCATACAGCTAGTGTTTGAGGCCGCATTTGAACTCTGATCTTCCTGTCTCCAGACTTGGTGCTTTATCTACTGTACTACCTAGCTGTCTTAGAGTTAGGAAGACTTGGGTTTAAATCCTAACTCCTAATTATTAGCTGTGTGACCATGAGCAACTCACGAGGAGGCTGGGTCCAGTGGACCATAAGACCCCTTCCAGCTCTAAATCTGTGATCCTTTGTTCATTAAAGGAACTTTGCTGTTTCCTAAGAGCAACCCAGGCTTCTCTCATCCTCCTGTTAAAATCTGGGTCCAGCTTGACAGTTTGTGCCGTCTCCCAAATACACATACTGACGCATAGACTCTATGGGTTGTCTGCCTTTGCATGTCATAATCTGGGCAACAGATATTTTTCAATCTTCAGTCTTAGAAGACTCTATTTCAGCAAGTTAGATACTATAACTGTCTAAATTATTCAAGATCTGCTGAAAGATACTACATAGACAAGCTTGTTTGACAACCCTCTGATCATAAATATCAGGCAAGGCATGAAACAAGGGCAGGTAGATGGTACAGTGGATAGAGCAGCCGGGCCTGAAGTCAGGAGGACCTGAGTTCAAATCTGGCCTCAAATACTTACTACCTGTGTGACCCTGGCCAATTCACTTAACGCTGTTTGTCTCAGTTTCCTCATCTGTAGAATGAGCTGGAGAAGGAAATGGCAAACCACTCCAGTATCTGTGCCAAGAAAATTCCAAATCGGGTTATGACTGAAAACAACTTAACAGCAACAACAAGGCGTGTGTGTATGTGTGTATATATATATATATATATATATATACACAAATATATATATACGTATATATGTATATATGTATAGATATGTATATATATGTATACATGCCAAAGTATTTTCCATTGTGATGGAAGAGATTGAACATGGAGTTCAAGTTGAATAGGAAGTCTCGGTGGGTGGTGAGTTTGTGTAGATGCTCCTGATTTTGGATTTCATTGCTCTGGTTGGATTACTGTGGAACATTGCAGGGTTTTTTAGAAGAGATCTATAACTGCTCAAAAGAGTCTGACCCACTCAGTGCTAACACATTTTGCGCATGCAAGCTGCTCTGTCTATATCTCATAGACTTTCATGGGTGGCATTCATGGTATCATCATTTTTTTCCTTTGGTGAAATTCTTTTCTTTCGTTTTTCATCCTCTCCTTTTTTCCCTTCTTTCTTTTTAAGGTGTTTATTGATGTCTTTTGTCTTTACAGTCATTTTACTTTCCCCTTGGCCCTTCAAGTTGAACCTTCCCTCGTGACAAAGTAAAACGATCAAGTACAAATACTGGATGCGGTGACTGCATCTGACGAGCACACGCGCTCTGTACAGCACTCTAGACTCCCCTCCTCTCTTCCAGGGAAGGGGAAGCGTGTTTAATTATTGATTCTTCAAGACTTTTATTGTTTTTTCAGTTGCTCGCCGTTCACCTTCTTTCTAGTGATCTTTTAATTTACATTGAATTATGAACCTTGGTTCTGCTTATTTTGCTCTGTTTCAGCTTACAGAAATCTCACATTTTCTCCAATTTCTCAT
The DNA here is from genome assembly GCA_028627135.1 of Pseudochirops cupreus. Classification (NCBI taxonomy): domain Eukaryota; kingdom Metazoa; phylum Chordata; class Mammalia; order Diprotodontia; family Pseudocheiridae; genus Pseudochirops; species Pseudochirops cupreus. The sequence continues at coordinate 242,281,458 of CM053583.1, read as the reverse complement.
ATTTATCGTAGGTATACAATAATATTCCATATTATTATTAGTTTGTATATCTTCATGTTATTTCACATACAATATTCAATATAATATTTCACAATTATATTCATATACCAAAATTTTTAATAAAACCTATTCTCCAATAGCCTGCTCCCTTCCTAGCTTTTCTGTTACTGCTGAGACCACCACCATTTTCCCAGTCACCTAAGCTTGCAACCTTGGTGCTTCATCCTCAGTTCCTCAATTTCACTCATACAACATATTCAGTCTGTTGTCACATCTTATTATTTCACACTTGACTCCATAAAGATGAATTCCTATCACAACTGGCTCCCTGATGGGGACCTTCAAGGATGGGGATGCAGTTCCTAAACCCATTGATTTGATAGATTGGATTTATGTGGAAGGGCTCCCCCAAACACTGCCATATACCCGTGGCCTGCCTGCCTCAGGGGCTTTTTATCCTCCCTTTGGGTGGAGCTCCTCAAGAATGGCTTCATATTTTAACTGTGGGTCTCCCTCATAGCTAATGACTATACAAGAGTGGGCTGATTAGTTGGTCAGATTTGAGCAGGAAGCTGGGAAAGTTGTGACTTGGATAAATACTGCTGTCGGTGCCAATTGGCATTTTTAAGCGCCAGGTACTTTACAATCTTTGTCTTATTTTATCTTTACAACAAACTTGTGAGATAGGCGCTATTATTACCCTCATTTACAGTTATGGAAACTGAGGCGGAGAGAGGTTAAGTGACTCACTCAGAGTCACACAGTCAATAAATATTTGAAGCTAGACTTGAACTTGGGTCTTCCTGCCTCTGGGCCTATGAGACCTACAGGCCTAGCAATGACATACGAAGACGTGGCTGTAGATTTCACTAAGGAAGAGCGGGACTATTTGCACCCTGATCAGAGGGAATTAAAAAAGGAATAAGATACCAGAGAACTCCAGGAACTAGGTCTCTTGGGAATTTCTTTTGTTTCAAGTTGCAGCTCAGATACCACCTTCTGCATGAAGCCTTTCCTGATCCCCCAATTTGTAGAGTTGTCTTTTCCTAATTAGCTTTCATTTAATCTTCTTGTACTTATTTGTTCTCATTCTGTTGATATTTATTCTGTGTACATACTTGTCTCCCTGCCTAGAATGTACACTCTATAGGAGTGGAGCTGGCTGTGTTCTTGGTGTTTGTAGCCTTGGTTCATGGTACCCAACACGTGCCTGAGTGACTGATTGGTGGGTGCTTTCCAGAAGGATGCTAGAAGGCATTCCAGAGTCTTGGATGGGAAATTGAAGACCTCAGGGCACAAGTGCTGAAGGACACACACAGACTGAAGATGGAAGGGAGCTAGCTGAGGAGAAAGCAAAGAAAACAAGGAGGGCCTAGTTCACACTAGAATCAGTGCCATAAATCGTTCCCCCTTAACTATTCCTATTCAGTGCCCTTAGAGGAGGCAGCAGCAAGAAGCATTTCACTCCTGGTGCATCTGGCTCAGGTCATACAAGAGTTCCCCTCAAGAGTCCCAGAGGAAATGAATAAGGCTCTTTTACTGTTCCAGGAAGCCTGTGATGATGGATGCAGACCTTTATGGGCACTGGAGATTCCACCTTCATCCAACAGGCAAGTTACTAGCATCCTTTCCCCTTCCCCAGCTTGTAGTGCCGTGGGACAGTGGTGGACGGACCCAGAGTGCTACAGCACCTAGAAATGGAGGTCATGGTTTGGGAAATGGTTGCATCTAGTGTTTGCCACTTGATTTGCCTTATTTCAGTTGCTATTCTGCTTAATTAAATATCTGTTTTTTGAGTTAATGTGCCCTGTGGTTTAGTCTGGTAAAAATGTTTATAAACTGGAGTTTTGGAAAGGTGCTGAAACAAAGTGTGCCTGGGACCTGGGGATAGTTTTAATGAGTCAGGGTGGAGGGTGGGGGTCCGAGCTACCTTTGGAAGGTCATGGATTAGGGCGAGAGATATTCAGGAGAGGGTAAACAGGATAATGAAGTTATTTAGATAGAGGTGCCGAAAACATGGCCTGTGAAGCAACATGTGGCCCATAACACTGCTGAGAGCAGCCTGAACCAGATTAAAATATAATTGGGAAATGCCTACACTAGTTGTGGTATGTGACTGTGATGGAATACCACTGTGCTGTAAGAATTGATGAGCAGGCTGATTTTAGAAAAACATGCAAAGACTTGCCTGAAATAATGAAGAGTGAAATGAGCAGAATCAAGAGAACATTGTGTACAGTAACAGCAATATTGTTCAAAGAGTAACTTTGAGTGACTAAGCTATTCTGAGAATTATAACTCTTCAAATCAATTATAAAGGACCTATGAAGGAAGATGTTATCTACCTCCAGAGAATGCACTAATAAATAAAAGTAACAAATAGTAAATAGTATGATTTTAAATATACATGCACGCATGCGTGCATATACACATATATATCTGTGTCATATGGTGGTCTTCTTTAGCGTGGGATGGGGGAGAGGGAGGGAAACAGTTAAAAACTTAAAATACAACAAAAAATAAATAAAATTAAATTTTACAAAGTTGCAGGATACAAAATAAACCCATGTAAATCATCAGCATTTCTGTGTATTACCAGCAAAGTCCAGCTGTAAGAGATAGAAAAATTCAATTTAAAATAACTGTAGACAATATAAAATACTTAGGAGTCTATCTGCCAAGACAAACTCAGGAACTATATGAACACAACTATAAAACATCTTCACACCAATAAAGTCAGATCAAAACAGCTGTAAAAATATTAATTACTCATGGGTAGGCCAAGCCAGTATAATAAAACTGACAATTCTACCTAAATTAATCTATTTGTTTAGTGCCATACCAGTCAGACTGTCAAAAAATTATTTTATAGAACCAGAAAAATAATAACAAAATTCATCTGGAAGAACAAAAACTCAAAGCTATCAAGGGAATCAATAAGAAAAGAATACAACAGGAGGTCTAGGGGAAGAAAATCTCTAAAAAGAAGATCTAGCTATATCAGATCTCAAACTGTATTATTTGACCTGTGGTTTGGTCTGGTAAAAAAAAAACTTATGAACTGGAGTTTGGAATAGGTACTGAAACAAAGTGTGCCTTGAACCTGGGGACAGTCAGGGGGTATTTAGCAAAGCAAGCTGGTACTGGCTATGAAATGGATCAGTACAATAAATTGGGTAAAAATTATATTATAGTAAATGACCATAGTAATCTAGTGTATGATAAACCCAAAGATTCAAGCTTTTGGAAGAAAAATTCATTATTTGACAAAAACTGCTAGGACAGCTGGAAAACAGTATGGCAAAAACTAGCTATAGACTAGGGGTGGGGGACCTGTGGTCAAGAGGCTACCTGTGGCCCTGTAGGTCCTCAAGTGCTGCCCTTTGACTGAATCCAAACCTCTTAGACCAAAACCTTTTGTTAAAGACCGTATACCAAGATAAAGTCAAAATGGGAACATGATTTACACATAAAAGGTGATACCATAAGCAAATTAAGAGAGTATGGAATGTTTATCTGTCAGATTTATGGATAAAGGAAGAATTTAGGACTGAAGAAGATAAAGAAAGCATAACAAAAAATAAAATAGATAATTTTGATTATAAAATTAAAAAACTTTTGTACAAACAAAGCCAATTCAACCAAAATTATAAGGAAAGCAGAAAATTGGGGGGAAATTTTTGCAATGAGTATCTCTGATAAAGGCCTCATTCCTCAAATATGTAGAGAACTGAGTCAAATTTATAAAAATATAGGTCATTCCCAAACAAAACTATCTATTAGTCCTATAAATGTTCTAAATCACTATTAATTAGAGAAATGTAAATTAAAACAACTCTGTAGTACCACCTCAGATTGGCTAATATGACAAAAAATGAAAATGTTGGATGTTGGAGGGGATATGGAACACTAATGCACTGTTGGTAGAGTTGTAAACTAATCCAACCATTCTGGAGAGCAATTTGGGACTATGCCCAAAGGGCTATAAAACTGTGCATACCCTTTGATCAAGCGATACTCCTGAGAGGTCTGTGTCCCAAAGACATCCAAAAAAGGGAGAAGGACCTATTTGTACAGAAATATTTATAGCAGCTCTTTTTGTGGTGGCTAAGAATTGGAAATCAAAAGGATGTCCGTTAATTGGGGGGATGGGTAAACAAGCTGTGGTATATGATTGTGATGGAATATTATTGTGCTATAAGAAATGACTAACAGGATGATTTCAGAAAAACCTGGAAAGACTTATATGAACTGATGCAAGTGAAGTGAGTAGAACCAGGAGAATGTTGTACACAGTAGCAGGAATGTTGTATGATGATCACCTGTGAATGACTTAGCTATTCTCAGGTCTGATGATGAAGCATCCTATCCACCTCCACAGAAAGAACCGATATTAATTGAATAGAGACTGAAGCATATTATTTTTCATTTTCTTTCTTTCTTTTTTCTTTTATTCAAGTCTTCTTGTACAAAATGACTAATATGGAAATGTTTTACATAATTGCACATTTATAACCTTTCTCTGATTGCTTATCATCTCAGGGAGGACAGAGGAGAGGTAGGGAGGAACAGAATTTGGAACTCAAAACTTTAAATAAAAATGTTAAAAAATTGAAAAAATATAAAAAATACATAATGGGAAATATCTGACAAAATAAGTAAAAATACATTAAAACACAGATAATCTTACATTTGAAAACTAAGCCAATTAAGTGGTTCACAGGTATCCTTTTGTATTGTATAGTGGCCTCATTTCTATTTAAGTTTGACTCTACTGCTCTAGATTATATCATATGAGCATCATATAGGAAGGGGGAGGTTTACATGGGGGATTGCTGTGTGGTACAGTGGATAAAGCTCCAGGCCTGGAGTCTGGAAAACTCATCCTTCTGAGTTCAGATGTGGCCTCAGAACTTCCAAGCTGTTTGACCCTGGGTAAGTCACTTAACCCGGTTTGTCTCAGTTTCCTCATCTATAAAATGAGCTGGAGAAGGAAATGGGCAAACTACTCTAGTATCTTTGCCAAGAAAGCCCCAGACGGGGTCACAAAGAGTCAGACATGACTGAAAACTACTAAACAACAAAGATTGTTATCTTCAGGTCTTTGAAATGCTGTCATGTGGAAGAGAGATTAGTCTCGTTTTGCTGGGCCCCAGAGGGACAAATTAGAGGAATAGGCAGAATTTGCAGAGAGGCAAATTTCAATTCAACTTCAGGAAAAACTTCCTAACATCTAACTGTTCAAAGTGGCCTGGGTTGCCTTGGGAGATAGTGGATTTCCTCTCACTGGAGGTCTCTGAGCTGGTGAGACAACTATGGTTTTAGGCATGTTATTTGCAAATTAACAAAATGATTATTGAACATGTGGGCACCAGTAATCAAAAAGAACCAGTCTGGTGTTATCAAATGCAAATCATGCTGGACTAACCTCATTCCTTGCTTTTTTTTGGACAAGGTTAATAGCTGGGCAGATCAGGGCAATGCTGTGGAAACGGTTTACTTAGATTTTGGCAAAGCATTCAGCACAGCTTGTGTGTATCAGAAGTGTTTGGTGCACATCTCCAAGATGTCTTGTGTGAAGACCAGATCTCGTTGAATGAGTGCTGATGGCCTCTGCAGTCCCTTCCAGTCCTCAGATTCTTTAAGATTTCCAACAAGAATCTTTGATTACATTGGGACCTGAACCCAGATCTTCTGGTTCCAAAGCCAGCTCTCTGTCCACTGCATTGTAGAGAATATTTTACATTTTTTATTTTATCCCTCTTAGTCTTCTTCTGGAGGTGCTAATTATAGGGCTGAGACTAAGGGGAAAAGGCTTATACCTGCCCAACAGGAATTTTTTGCTACTTGCTACTTTAATTTAAACATTTGTGTGCCTGTAAAAGCCAGTGTGTTTTGCTTAGAGATTCCCTGTTATTGTTTTAAAACAGCAAGTTCTTAAAAACAAGAACCTGGGTCATGACTGAATAGCCACTGGTGATCTCTTAAAAATGGTGGAGAATAGAATATGATTCATAAGACTGGAGATAATTTTCAGAAAGAGAAAGAAGGTAATATCTTAAAATTATAGGTAGGTGAGCTTGACTTTAATTCTTGGTAGAATTCTAGAATGTATTTTTAAAGGGACAGATGGTTTATGAGGCTCTGAAAAGGGCCCAAATGGCTTCATTAAGAATAGGTCGTGCCAGAATGGGGTTGGGGGTGTGGTGTGGTGTGTTAGGTGGTGCAGTAGATAGAGTGCTGGGCCTGGAATCAGGAAGATTCATCTTCCTGAGTTCAAATCTGGCCTTAAACTCTCACTAGCTGTGTGACTCTGGGCAAGTCACTCAACCCTGTTTGCCTCAGTTTCCTCATCTGTAAAATGAGCTGGAGAAGGAAATGGCAAACTACTCTAGTATCTTTGTCAAGAAAACCCTAAGTGGGCTTATGAAGTCAGACACAACTAAAACATGTGAACAACAATAATATGCCAGACCAACCTGATATCATTTTTGGACAGCATTGCTAGGTCAGTAGAGCAGGCAGGGTAGTGCTAAAGCATCTAACAAAGTTGCTCATAACATCCTTGTAGACAAAGTAGAGATGAGTCATTAAGCCTGCATTTCTCCATTTTGTCTCTATCAATCAATGAGTAAGTAGTGTTGTTGGGTTTTTTGGTGTGGGGTTTTTTTTTTGGTCCTTTTAAAAATATTTATTTATGTTTAGTTTTCACCATTCACTTCCATTAAGATTTTGAGTTCCAAATTTTCTTCTCATCTCTCCCCTCCCCTCACCCCAAGATGGCATGCAATCTGATACGGGTTCTACATATATATTCCTATCAGACATATTTTCACATTAGTCATGTTATAAAGAAGAATTAGAACCAATAGGAGAAACCACAAGAAAGAAGAAACAAAAAGAGAGCAAATAGTATGCTTCCATCTGCATTTAGACTGCATAGTTCTTTTTCTGGCTGTAGATAGCACTTTACATCATGAATCATTTGGAATTGTCTTAGATCTTTGCATTGCTAAGCTGAGATAAGTCTATCAAAGTTAGTTATTGCACCATATTGCTGTTACTGTGTATGATGTTCTCCTGGTTCTGCTCACTTCACTCAGCATCAGTTCATATAAGTCCAGGTTTTTCTGAAATCTGCCTGCTCATCATTTCTTATGGAACAATAGTGTTCCCCTACATTGATATACCATAACTTGTTCAGCCATTCCCCAATTCTTGACCACCACAAAAAGAGCTGCTGTAAATCTTTTTGTACATGTAAGTGGTTATTAAGCATGTGTTTTATGCCAGGCCCTATGCCAAGCACTGGTGGTATAAGAAAAAACAAAAATAGTCCTTGCCCTCAAGGAGCTTATATTTTAAATATTATCATATTATCAAATATTACATATTATAAAATATTGTGAATTAATACTAATAAACATAATACTAATAATCATAATTTATATAGAACTTTAGAGTTTGCAAAATGCTTTATAAATATTTTATCCTTACAAGAACTCTGGGAGGTAGGTACTATTATTTTTTTCTTTTTTTTTTTTGGAGGGAGGAAAGCAGGGCAGTTGGGATTAAGTGACTTGCCCAAGGTCACACGGCTAGTGTTAAGTATCTGAGGCCAGATTTTTTAACTCAGGTCCCCCTGACTCCAGGACAGATGCTCTATTCACTGTGCCACCTAGCCGCCCCGGTTAGGTACTCTTATTATCTTCATTTTATAGATGAGGAAACTGAGGGAGAAGGAAGTTAAATGTTTTGCCAGAGTAACACCGCTAGTAAGTTTCTGGGGTTGGGCTTGAACTCAGGTCTTCTTAACTCAAGGTCCAGCAATCTATCCATTGCACTGTCTATTCAGATTTTGTTCCATAACCAGAAAAAAAAAAGGTGATCCATGGATTGATGTCAGTCTGGAAGAAAGTCATTAAGTGGCATTCTGCAGGAGTCTTTTCATGGCCTTGTTCTGTCCAGAATTTCTTATAAACGCACAGACAGCATGATTATCAAATTTGTAGAGAACACAAAGCTAAGGGAGATGCCTAATAATTGGGAATCCAAAACATATTGAGAGGTTTGACTAATGGGTAAAATCTAATAAGATAAAATTTCATTAAAAAATCATCTGACCACAGGACAAGGGAAATTTGGTTAGATAACGCGTCATGAGAATGGAGCTGCATAGAGGTTGGAGACTGTGGCATAATGGACAAAGCACTGGCATTCGAGGCAAGATTCAAAATCCTTGTCTCCTGATTTTGATACTTACTAGCTGTGTGAGAAGGGGCACACTCCTCAACCTCTCAAAACCTCAGTTTCCTTATGTTTAAACCTCCCAGTGTTGTTTGTGGGGAAAACATTTTGTAAGACCTAAAGTGCTATGGAAATTGAGTTATTATGGCAATCAAAAAAAGCTAATATAATCACAAGTGACATCAAAAGTATCCAGAATCCAGGATGAGGGGAAATGATGGTTCTGCCCATTAGACCACATCTGGAGGCTTTTTTGTTTTGTTTTTTTTGGTTTTGTTTTTGCTTTTTGGAGGGAGGAAGGTAGGGCAATTGGGGTTAAGTGACTTGCCCAAGGTCACATGGCTAGTTTTGTGTTAAGTGTCTACGGCTGGATTCACATCTGGAGTCTTGTGTTCAATTCTAAGACTGTATTTTAATGAGGGCATTGCCAGATAAAGGTTCCTACAGAGAATGGGGACTTGAAAGCACACAATGTGAGGATTAGCTGAAGGAGCTGGTAGTATTTAGCCCTGAAAAAAGAAGGCATGTAGGCAAGACATCTATCTTCCAGAATTTAAAGACAATCAAAGTTACCATTTTCAATTTTTTGGTAGTTTTCCTCCTTTTGGTCTGTTTCTTATTTCACAGCATGACTAATACGGAAATATGTTTTACATGATTGCATCTTAGGGAAGAAGGAGGGATGGAAAAGAATTTGGAACTCAAAATCTTATGAAAATGAATGTTAAAAAGTATCTTTACATATAACTGGAAAAATAAAATACTATTTTAAAAAAAATTAAAAGGGAAGCCAGGTTAGACTTGTTTTGCTTGGCTCCAGAAAGTGGAACTGGGACCAGTGGGTAGAAGTTGCAGAGTCAAAATTTTGGATAGATAAATGAAAAAGTATCCTAACAACTCTAAGAATGGAAGGAGCTTCTTGGCAAGACAGTGAATTCCCCATTTCTGGTCATCTCCAAGTGGAGTCTGGATAGCCACTTGTAGAGGATGTTGGAGAGTAGATTTCTGATTCAGGTATGGCTTGGACTAGGTACCCTCTGAAATTCTGTGATCACATAGCTAAGTGTGATGTGGACTGGAGCCTTTTGGGACCTCACAGGGGCATACCTACCTAGTCTATTCCATCTACAACCCTCATTCATTGAAGAACAGATAAGAATACATCAAAAAGAGGGCCAACAGCAGGAGGTCCTTGCTGCCATTACTACTACCTCCCCACCTGGAGGCTTTCAGCAATCCTTGCCTCATTCACCACTGGGGGAGAGATAAGAGAAGGCTCCTTTGACTAGCTATTGTCATTCTGTTGCATACTCAGTTCTGGCTCAGCAGCCAACCAAAAGGCTTTTTATTCATCATTGGTAAGTGGTCAGGAAACAGTAATAGAATACCTGCACATGCTCTAAAATCCATATGGGCTTACATCAGGCAGAGCCTGCTACACATGCTCATAAGGACTGAGCTGTCGTTGACTAGTCCTCTGTTACAGTAAGGACCACCTGTCACCTGAGAGCAGCACGTGTCAGTTGTAGAAAAAGCATGACAGAAGGGGGAAAATGGCTTATGTTTATAGCTTCAAAATGTAAAGTTATAAATGTCACACTCCTTTTTCAGCTTTAACTTTACAAACAATTCTGCTACTTTTACTAAATTATGAGTAGGTAAGGCTGTAAGAGTCAGTGTGGTAGACTGGTATACAAAGAGGCCTGGATAAGAGGATGGATAGAGAAAACCAGGGTCATAGCATCAAAGACTTAGAGCTGAGAGGGGCCTTAGTGGTTCATAGAGTACAAACTTAAGCCACTTTACAGATGAGGACATTGAAACCCACAGAGGGCTCTTTGCTTGAGGTAATACAGGTAGGTAGCAGAGTTAAGATTTGAACCTCAAATCCTAATCCAGTACTCTTTCTACTTTACCAGAATTGCGTCTCTTACATATACCAGCTCTGTGACCATGGGCAAATTACTTAGAGTGCCTTAGACACTGTACGTTATAGAGGTGGCACTGGTTTGCATTGGTGGAAGGAGTTTCCAAATCAATCATTCCTATGCCAATTGAAGTCAGGGACCAGACCAAAGAAACAAACAAATAAAAAAGCGGGCTCATTCCTGATCTCTAGTTATCTGAATCTATGGAGGCATTTCCCTCACTTGGAGAACCCAATACAGGTAAAATCACAGGCCCAGATCAAATGATTTACAAGGCTGGGTCCTTCCTTGAGTTCTGGTACGAGTGAACTCTTTGAAGGTTTGTCTAAGGTCCTTTTTCTTGAGTTCCCTTCAGGGCTAAATCCTGTTATCTCTGGGCTTTCTCCCTGCCTTCCTATCTATTCTTAGGTGCAAATATGTGATTTTATCATCTGTGTTGTTTACTGTTATTTCTCTGGGGTGGGTTCCTTCAACTGGAGCTGAAGGTGCTGGTGTTTGACAGTTTGACAACAAGAAAGTTAAAGAAGAATGAGATAGTAGTTTGCTGAAAATAAAAGGAAAAATGCTTAACCACCATGCATACTTTTTAAAAATTCCTGTCCTTCTGCTCACAAGCTGTGTGTGCTAAGGGTGGAAGAATCGTGCTGCAGGCTAAAGGTGCCTCTAGAGTCTTCTTCGTTTATCCTGTGAGCAGGTACAATGATTTACCTAAATGCTTTCACCCCCTTTCAGTAGTCAATAAATGCTTCTAGGCGGGTTTTTTGGGGGGGAAGGGGGAGGAATAATGCAAATAACATGGTACTTAGCTCTAGAGTAAACAAAGGCAAATGTCCAATATGTGCCTTTTTTAAAAGGAATGGACTTTTTGTTTTTTGGAGGGGGGAGGGCAGGACAACTGGGGTTAAGTGACTTGCCCAAGGTCACATGGTTAGTAAGTGTTAAGTGTCTGAGGTCAGATTGAGCTCAGGTCCTTCTGACTCAAGGGCTGGTGCTCTATTCACTATGCCATTTAGCTGCCCCTTAAAGACTTTTTAAAATTTTTAAAGGAATGATTCTATATACAAGATCATAACATTTAGACTTAGCACCTCAGAGGTCATCTAGTCCAAACTTCTTATTTTATAGATGAAAAAAACTGAGACAAAAAGTTGTTAAAATGACTTAAAGTCTGAAATTTCTCTTTTACTTTTTTGAGAGAGTCTAGTATTTATCTGGAAAATGTCTCCCTCTTCAACTCCCCCATTCCCATATCCTGCTGCCTCCCTCCAAACATGAGAAATACCCCATCATGGAAGGCCAGCCAGCCAGCTCCCTCTTCCCTTCCTCCATCCCCAACAAAAGGGTATGACCTGTGGCTCTCTTGTGATCCACACATTATGACACATATGATTTGGACTACTGTTAAACATCAAGGCATTTATTTTGATAACTCTCTAAACAGTAAATGTTTGTGGGTTGTTTCTCAGGGACATTCCCATGTAGGTGGGTCAGGAGTCATTGGACTAGTGGGGATGATGTTCATAGGGCCATGGATGCCCGGAACTTCTGGGTGAGACAGAATACAGCTGCTGTGAGGGCCGTGCACTGGCGTGCTAATAATTTCACACTTAAATCTCGGTAGCCTCTCTCACAGGTCAGCTTTGCCGCCTGCACAAACTGATAGTAGGCGCAAACAACGTCTTTGACGTTCACCATTACATCTCTGTGTGTCCTCACGCAGCGGCCACAGTTTGTAAAGCCGAAGCACAAGGCCAGCAGCTGGAGGAGGTTTCGGAAAGTCTCTTGCACGGCGCTCTGCATTTCTTCAGGGGACTGGTCGATTTTAATCACATGCTGACAGCTAGACATGAGCTTCTGGGATCCTGTACAGAGACAATTCCTATTTTCAGAAAAGTACCAGGCACATTTGTCCTGGGGGTGTCTGTTCCCGTTCCCCCCAAACTGTTCTAAAATATCCTGCAATTCCACTACATGATCCAGGAGCTGGCAAAAGCCATCTGGGGATTTGCATAGACCAGCTTTCAACTGCTTTACCATTTTGGTGTAATACTCAGCCCAGAGGCAGTTATTCCTTAGATGGGGCTCACTGCTGCTGCAGCTGTTGCTCCTGGTGAGCTCTGGTCTCCAGTGCACAGAATACTGGCTTCCTGAGGAAGGAGGAGTCGTGAGTGGGGCTGAGGAGAGGGTCATTTCCAAATCAGAGTTCTCATCATCAATCTCAGGGTCCGAGCCACGAAAACAAGTGGCGTAGGATAACTGACAGTTGCATTGTTCCATCCCGATTTTGGGTAAGATCACGTCTTTCATCCCTGCAGAATCCAAAGAACAATCTGACCTGTGATTCGTGGAAACATTAGGATTGTTTTTATGAACAAAACAGAGGAGAGGCTTCTTTGAAGAAGGAGGCACGATACTAAGGCTTTCCTTTTCCATTTCTAAGATACCACACGCAGAAGGAAAATCATTGGGACACTTCAGTTTCTTTAGGCTGTAATCTGTTCCCTTCCTGACAGCATCTCCGAGGTGAGATAAAGGTGGATTCTGTGGGATTTGTCCCTGGTTAAAATCCACAGGTAGTAGAGTGACACTAGGGGGTGCCTTTCCCCTCATTTCATCGTCAAGGTGTTTGGGTACAGAACTCCCTTCATGAAATGTCTGCAAACCTGATGGGATGGACAAGTGCCCATTAAAGGCATCAGAGTCTAAATGCTTCTCTGACAATAATAACTCCTGCTCTTTTGGGAGGCTGGTTTGGCCTATACTAACTAGGAGAGATGTTTCTCTGCCTTCTTCTTGCATATGCCATAGTGGTGCCTGATTAGTCTTTGTTCCAAGTGACTGCCACTTGGAGAGAGGTGCTATTTCACCAGACAAATCATTGATCTCTAAAGACAGCCTCACACTGGCTAAGGACTTTTTACTTGTATCATCAATCAGACCATCATCCAAATCTTTCCTGGATTCCTCCTGAAATAAAATGTTACTGTTCTGGTTGATGTCACAAATAGAAAAACCTGAGTCTTTGCTGCCTCCAAAAGAAGGTTGCATGAGTCCTTCCCCTTCTTGGTCTTTGATAGTAGAAAAAGGTGCTTCCCCTCCTGAATTTTTAATGCATTCACCATTTATGGATTGGTCCCCTGAAGAAAACAAAGGTTCTAGGCATTTCTGGATTGTTTCCTGTATTGGGTTTTCAAACAAATGCCTGAATCCCATTTCAGATTGTGGTTTTGTACTGACCCCTGGGATTCCTGGGGTTACTTCCTGTTGCTCTGGGCTGACTGGCAAACTGTCTTTGGCTCCTGGAGGGATGTTATAGGAGTCGGAGGGGCAGTTCTGAGTCTCTGCCATTTGATCTTTGCAAACCCTGACATTTCCATCTTGAAGTTGCAAAGGTTTTTCAGAAGGATCTGACTGGTCATTTTGTTCAAACAAACCTGAAGAGAGATGACGGGGGACACTGCTTGGAGTGCTGTTCATGGTCAAAGGGGGAACGCTAGAATTTTCTTTATTTTCTGGGTCAATTCTGAGGCGAACTGCTGAAATGGAAGAAACAAAGGAATCAATGACTGATTTGGTTTCCATTGTTTCAGGTTCCATTTCCATTAAATTGGAGGAGTGGTTTTTACTCTTGGCTTCCCTTGGAGGAGTCACTAGTCCGAGGGCCTTGGTTTCGAGGAGACCAGGTTCTCCTTGCATGTCTTGTAATGAAGACACAGTCGGTGAGTGAGAGACAAAGGAAAGGTAGGGCTCCCTTTCATAATAGCACATATGGTCTACACTTTCCAGGGAATATGAGGGAGCTAAAGGAAAGGTAACCTGAGATGTATAGTCAGTTTGTAAGAAAGACCTTCTTTTTCTCAGAGTCTTGGCATATTTCTTCACCCCCCCTCTTCTGCTGTGCTCCCTTTTATGTGGTCTTAGAGTCAGACCTTCCTCTGAGCTCTCTCTTTTTTTAACTTTAGACCCCAGATCATTCCATTCCTCAGTAGGGACCATGCTTTGATCTAGATGTAAAGAAAGGAAGAAAAGTACAAGACAAAGTTAGATATTACACAGGATGTACCAGAACAACAATGGTTACAATAAAGCTGTAAGTTTCAGTACAACGGATAAGATTTTTTGTCATTCTCAGTAAGTATGCTTGTATGGCAGTCAGATCACTTAACTTGTTAATACCTGATCTCTAGAACATCATTCTGCCTTCCTTATCTATGTAAAGTCCCAGCCTCTTTAAAGGATGATTTTTCCCTCCATGTCCATCTTTAATTTTTAACAAATTTTTGTGTTTTATATTCACATACTATTTTAAACTTCAATTCTTAATTAATTTTATTTAATATTTAAAATAATTTTATTTATTTAAATTTAATCAATTTAATACAATTTCATTTAATTAATTTTTAGCGTGTGTGTGTGTGTGTGTGTGTGTGTGTGTGTGAACATTGTGTAAGAATGTTTAGATCACCTGGGAATGTGTGGCATGTGTGTATGTATATATCTCTATGTGCCCTTGGGGTAAAGGAGAGTTACAGGCAAAGAGATACAGGATCTGGCAGAAATATATTCATAAAGCTCCCAACTTTCTCCACTGCAAGACCCAAGAGCACCCCTAAGCCCTGTAGTACCATTACTAGTTAGAAAGTACCTTCTAGGCTCATGGCACTGTTCAACACTCTTCCAAAATCAACAATGACAGATACAACCTGCTGTGAGCTCACCTGAGAGGGAGTCTGAGGGTGTCAGCTTATCAGCTGCATCATAAAATTCATCATCTGAGCTGGTATCTTCAAAACTTGGAGAAGGATTTAAAAGAAAGGATTCTACCATGGAGGCTGAAACAGCTTTCCAGACTTTCCCCTCCTGAACTGGCCGAGCTGGACCATTCCTAGAAGAACTGCTCTCGGAGCTATTGCTGAGGATGCTGGCGGGAGAAACATTTGAACACAGATTATAGTATTCCATGCTGCTGCTATCGTACAACCTGGGGTCCACTGTGGATGCATTCAGCTCGTTCCCTGGGCTCGATCTAAGGTCACTTGGATAATTGGAGAACTCCGTCTTCTGGAGGTCTGTGTTGGCTCTCTGGGATAACTCCAGGAGGCAAAGGAAGCCGTTGGTTTCAATTTGGCCTCTTTCTTCCTTGATGCCCAGAGAAGAGGGCAGACTGTTTTTATCTAAACTTTCTTTAAAGTTGGGTGTGTGGAATTGGAAAAGCTCAGGCCTGCTGGAGGAGCAGGCATATAAGTCATCCTCTTCCAGGGCATCCATTGAATCACTAGAACCACTGGTTTTGCAGCCGCGGCTCTCAGTGTTGGCTGAATCCGAGCCCTCGGAGGTGTTGTCAGTGATGCTGGGAATGCCGTTGCAGGTGTTTTTCTCAGCCTCTGTTGGAGTGACATTCTCATCTTTCCGCTCACTGAGCATTTCCTGTTCTTCTTCTTCACAGAGGGGTGTGATATGGTCAAATTTCACCGGGTGCCTGTCTGAAAGGAACTCCAAGGAAGAGTCAACTTCGGACGATTCCTCTGAGTCACTGCAGGCTCTGGATTCGTAACCTGCAAGCAAGAGGCAGGATAAGGGTTCTTAACATTGTTTGTGTCATGCACCCCTCTAACAGTCTGGTAAAGCCTGGGGATCCCTTCTTAGAATCAGGTTTTTAAATAACTGAAGGAAATACTCAATCATGTCCTGTAGAGGTTAATGAAAATAAAGATGTAATTTTTTTCCCCATTCAAGTTCACGGATCCCTTCAAAGTCCCCAAGTTACCCTTTAGTAGAGAGTATAGAATGATAGTGGCATTTTATAGTGAGTGTCTTTGAGATTTGCAGAATGTTTTACCTGCATTATTTAATTTAATTCTCACAACAACCCTGGGAAATAAGTCCTATTATTATCTCCATTTTAGAGATGAGGAAAATGAATCTGAGAGAGGTTAAGTGACTAGCCTAGATCTAATAAGGGCCTGTGACAGGATTTGAACTCAGGTCTTCCTGAGCCCCAAGTCCAGTTCTCCATTCACTGCTCTATCCAACTCAAACCCAGCCTGGGGATTCAAGGGATTCTAGGTGGAGGTCCTCTGACCTCCCAAGTATCTTTTCAACTTTCCTTATAGAGGCCTGAAATTCCAGGAGAGAAAGTCTTTCATTCTACAATAAGAGATAGGGCTTCAAATTAAAATGCTTTTTGGGGGGTGAGGGGAACAGTACATTATTTAAAATTAAAACTAAGGTGTAATAATCACCATGTGATCTTTTCCCAGAGGACAGTGAGAAAGTCCTCTCTCTGGGGGTTGGGGAACAGAGAGAAGAGAAGGAAGGAGAGTACCCAAGATAAATTTGTCTACACTACAGTTTGTCTTGGGCCAGATGTGATTAATAGATGGAAAGTCAGCATTGGAGTTAGGAAAACCTGTCCTGAAGTCTCCTCTCTATCTGACACAGGCATCTGGGTGCTATAGTGGGTAAGAGACTGGACTTGGAGTGAGGAAGAAAGGAGTCTGAATCCTGCCTCAGACTCTCACTAGCTGTGTGACCTCTCTCAGTTTGCATAGCTATAAAATGGGGAACCTCACAGGGTTGCTGTGAGGATCCGATGAGACAACATGCTGTAAAGTGCAGACCTTAAAGCACTATTTAAATGTTGGCCATTAATTATGATTAGTCCTTTTACTACTGTGAAGTTTAGAACCAATGAGCTGCCAATTTATATTAACAGAGGGAGTTTTCATACTGGGAAATTACCTCTGCTGATGAAATCACAGGTTTGGACCCCTTCCCCCAGAATTCTCCCTTTGCCCCTACCCCCAGGCCTCAGCATTTAAATGGGAACTCGGGAGCGGATTAAGTCTTGCATGACTAACCCCAGCTGTACTGAAAAATTGAACTCTGTCGTTTTTCCTCCCAGACCCTTTGCTCTTCTCAACTTTCCTGCTTTGGTCAAGGGCATCACTATCTTTTCAGTCAACTAAGGGTTGCAAGCCTGGGGTCGTCCTTGACTGCTCATGCTTGGTTACTTCCCATGTGGAAGCAGCTGCCAAATCTCGGCATTTTTGTCTCTGCAACATCTCTCGGTTTACATGCCTTCTTCCCATTCATGGGGTCACTACTCCCATCAGGCAGACAAATCACACCATCGTCACCTCACCTGGACTCTTGTAATCACCTTCTGGTGGCTCTCCCTGTTTCAGATCTCCCCATTTCAATGGGTCCTCCACTCAGCTGCTGTGATTTTCCTACAGTGTAATTCTGACTCATTCAACTCCAGTAGATAGATGCCCATTTATCACCTTTAGGATAAGCTATAAAGTCCTTTGTTCTTCATTTAAAGCTCTTTACAACCTAGCCCTAGGCTACCTTTCCAGCCTTATTACTCTCCTCCACACACTTTCTGATCCAGCCAAACTGGCCCTTTTGCTGTTCCTAACACCTTTGCTTCGGCTCTCCTCACCTTCTGCCTGGACCGTGGCTATGACCTCCCAATGTGTCCCTGACTCAAGTATCTCCTTCCCTCCATTTCATCTCCATACACCTGCCAAAGTTGTTTTCCTTAAGTGCAGGTTTGAGCCTGTTACTTCCCTACTCAATAAACTCCAATAGCTCCCCATTGCCTCTAGAATAAATCATAAACCACTCTATTTGACCTTTAAAGTCCTTTACATCCTGGTCTCAACCTACCTTTCCAGCTATATTAATTACTTCTCTTTGTACATGTTAAGGTCTAACCAAACTAGCCTTCTTTCTTCCTTACACAGATCTCAATTTCCCATCTCCATGTCTTTGCACTGGAATGCCTATAATTCAATTGTTTCAGTCAAGTCTGACTCATTGTGACCCCATTTGGGGTTTTTCTTGCCAAGAATACTGGAGTGGTTTGCTGTTTCCTTCTCCAGCTCATTCTACAGATGAGGAAACTGAGGGACACAAGGTTAAGTAACTTGCCCAGAGTCATACAGTTAATACGTGTATGAGGTCAGATTTGAACTTGAGTCTCTCTGACTCTAGGCCCAGTGCTTTATCCATTGTGCCACCTAGCTGCCTGCCTAGAACGCACTCCTTCCTCACCTGTCTCTTGGAACTCCTGTAAGATGCAACTCAAGCATCCTTTCTGCAGGAGGCCCTTTCTTCCCCAGAAAAACACTCCTGTTGTTGTGATCCTTCCAGATGGCCCAGAGTCTCACCTTCTTCAGCAGAAATCCGATGAACTTGTTTATTTCTACCCCAGAGGAATATGGAGGCAGTCGAGTCAACAAACAATCTGTAGTAGCCAGCAATGAGGCAGGCAAGGTCTTTAGCACTATTAGATTCCAGCAGCAGAGTGAGAAGCTTCAAAGGCAAAACAAGATCTCATGTTTATATAAGGACAAGAGAATTTGCAGAAGATAACGACAATGCCTACACGTGGCCCGTATTCTGGCATGGCCCATGCATTCCGTCACCCACTGCCATATTGGTAATGAAATGGGTGACCCTATAAGGGTACTTGTGGTAGAGATGGGGGGCAGAGAAAAGAAAGTGGGGAAGTCTGCCCCTTTTGCCTTCCTCAGAGTAACTCCCCTTCTTTAATACAAGTACCTCAAAGTAATGGCCCCTTCCCAACACAACCACTAACTCTACTACTCCCTAACATCTCCCCCTACTATTTCCCTTGAATCGCTGAATATGAAAGGACAATGTAGTGAGAAGAGGGAGAAGGGAAGGGAGGAAGTATTCACATACCACACACTATGTGCCAGGCACTGTGCTAAGAGCTTTTACAAAGGTCTCATTTGAAGAGGAAGAGAGGGACAGAAAAGTTGAGAGGGGAGAAGACAGTAAAAGTGTCATCCCTGAATGCAGAAAAAAAGCTAGATTTAGGATTTCTAAAATAGCGGCAGGATAGTACCGTTAATCTCCCAATTTCAGTTGGGAGTTCCTATAACATCCTCAATCTAGACTCTAGACTAGAGCAATGTATATGGTATGATCTCTTGATCTTCACATCTGGTCTTTACAACCATATGGTAATATCCCCAATGGTTTATTTTCCTACTATAATGGCTTTGTATTTTGTTTCAGGCAATGGAAACATTTCTGAACCTTGCCAGGGGTTGGTAGACTTTAATAGGCACAGTCAGCGTTGTGGGCAATATGATACATTTTCCTGGGCACGGATGCTTCATCATTTTATTTTTGTACAAATTATTTCTTTAATGTTAAAGCCATAATATCTCTTTCTCCCTAGAAGACTGATGGGGACAAGCTTTGGAATTTTGATACACAGAGTTGTCTAACCTTAGTTACCTTGACATCCTGAAGATAAATTTTGACCATGCTCACTTTCTCCGACTCTTCCATCAGTTCTACCCGGCTAATGTTTGCAAACTCTGCCAGTGTTGACATAATGTTGAGTTTACTATTAATAATCTGGCTGATTCCATACTTGGCTCCAACTAGAAGGGCGATGTATGATTCTCTGTCCTGTAACTAGAAGAGAACAGGGGAATGAGGAATCAGCTTTCTCCCATATCCACGAGATAACACATCACATTCAGATTGAGAGAGGAAGGCAGGCAGTTTACTTTTATTTAATAAAACATTCCTCATACATCTAATCACCAAAATGGCACCTGTCTTGGTTCATAGTATTTTTTGCTCATGGGAACATTGTCTGGTCACTGTTAATAAGAAGGCTACCTGATTTCAGTTAACCCGAGGGCAGGGACTGGCTATTTTTAGGAATTAGGTGATGCTCGTACTTCTTTCCACTAAAAGATACCCATGATCACGTATCATGCCACCTTTCATTTTTAAATGGTTTTAATAGAAAATGAGTAAGCTCCTCAGTAAGTCTAACATAGAGACTTTTTGTTGTTGTTCAGTGGTGTCTGACTCTATGTCCCCATCTGGGGTTTTCTTGGCAAAGATATTGGAATGGTTTGCTATTTCCTTCTCCAACTCATTTTATAGATGAGGAAACTGAGGCAAATGGAGTTAAGTGACTTGCCCAAGGTCACACAGCTTGCAAGTGTCTATGGCCAGATTTGAGCTGGTAATGATGCATCTTCCTGACTCCAGGCCTGGTCCTCTATCCACTGCAGCCACCTAGCTTCCCCTAATTATAGAGACCTAGGACAACAACAATTAAAAGGAATAGAAGTGAAGGGAAGACCCAGGAATACGGGCTCTTGTTGAGCAAAGAGGACGTAAAATACCCCTATACATACCTATCTCATAGTACTGACTGACAAAGGTTTCTACAATAATAATAATAATAATACCTCACATTTACAGAGTGCCTACCATGTGCCAGGCATTGCACTAAGTGCTTTACAATGATCTCACTTGATCCTGACAATAGCCTTGGCAGATGGGTTACAGAAGAGAAAACTGAGGGGAACAGAGGTTAAGTGACTTGCCCCGGGTCACAGAGCTAGTGTCTGAGGTCAAATTTGGACTCGGGTTTTCTTGATTATAGGTCTAACCACTGCACCATCTAACTGCACTCTGAATTAGTACAGAATCTGTTAGCTGGGGTTGGTTTGTCCTTCTCAGCCCTTCTGCCCCAGCTTTTTGCCTTGATACTCCAAGAGATTGGGGAGCAGAGAGCTGATGGGACAAAGAGAGAGGCCAGGGACCAGAACGTAGATAAAACTTGTGTTTTGGGGGCTCTCTTTCTCTATTCCTCTTACTTTTCCAGCTCCCAATGTCCCTTCACTTCTCCATTCTTCCCCCCTCAAGCTATTCTCAAATCCCCCATTCAGGGTCCCCTGGCTCCAAAGTGACCTTTTGTTGCTTCTCTTCCACTCCACCAAAAAATTCCATTCTCTTCTTCTATCTCCCTGAGGTGTAAAGAAAGTAACCTGATTAAACCAATCCCCATGGGAAGTTGGTAGGGAAAGTAGAGCCTCGTGACTTTTCTTAGATCCTTCTTCTAGCACAGGAAAAGAGTAACTATGCCCATCATTTAATTAGATGGAGAATCAGGAAGGACTGGCTATGATGTTCTGGATTCAGGCGCCCTTCAGAACATCTTTCTGCTCCACTAAATCACTTCCACACAAGTGACCCCAGAAATGCTTGGTTTATCAGTTCAAAAGTAATACTAATGGGAGTTATTTATATGAACAGCTTCCAATTTATGTCCAATTACTGTGGCAGAGAAAAATGATTATGCACGACATTAAATGTATCAGATAAATTGTTGTATGTTTTATTTGATTACAGCATTAAACTGTTTTCATGTGCTGTTTTCAGTTATTTGTAGCTTAGCCAGCGACTCACAACTTAAAGAACCAAACCAAACCACATGATGCACTGAGTTTCTATCCCTACAACTAACCAAGCTATAATGAAATGTTACTCTCTGGCTTTGACACTAGAGTAAGACACACACATAATAAAATGGTATTTTATAGACAATGCACAACATGCACGATTATTATTATTATTATTATTATTATTATTATTATTATTATTATTTTTGGTGAGGGGGAGAGGAAGGACAGATGACAATGGTGAGGGATCATAGGGAACCACATCTGGTGTAGGGAACTCCTGCTGAGAAAACTCCCTCTACCAGTGCAGATTGCTACCTGCTCAGTAAATTTATTATTTCAGTGAGTTGCCTGGGGATGCTGAGAAGCTAAGTAATTTGCACAGGCTCAGATAGCCAGAAGATGTCAAAGGCAGAACCCACAGATGAACTTTTTGACTCTGGCTCTTGACTGTACATCACTAACTGGAAATTAAGAAAGATTAAGACTGAATTATAGACATAGAATGTCAAGGCTAGAAAGGGCCTTTTGAGATCGTCTAGTTCAGGGGTTTTTAGTTTGGGATCTGTGCTTTTTTTGGGTGGAGGTAGTTGGGGTTAAGTGACTTGCCCAAGGTCACACAGCTAGTTAGTGTCTGAAGCTGGTACTCCTGACTGCAGGTTGTTGCTGTAATCACTGTACCGCCCCTCTGTGAACTTAAAAAAAATTTCATTTTTACAGCATTGTGTTTCCATATAATTCAATATAATTTACAATATAATGTAATCCTATGTATTTTTATTTTATACGTTTAAAAAAGATTATTCTGCTAAGAGTATCCCTATGTTTCACCAGATTGCCAAGGGGGTTCATTACACAAAAAGTTTAATTGTCCAGCAATCTCTTTTCACAGATGAGGAAAGGTGAAGTTCCTTCAAACATGGAAACACTTGGGTTTGAAAAGTAGCTTGGATAGCCATGTTCTCTGGAAACTAAATGGAAGAGAAGTAGCTTCCTCATATGAGTGAAAAGCCCAGAACAATACCAAAAAAAATTCTATAAAACCATAAACCATACTGAAACTGATGTGGATCTGTCACCAAAGAATGTTGTTTCTCCTGTGATGACTTTAAAAGACAACATGGCAACTCCAAGACCCCAAGCAAACAGCAAGTCCTTAAAACAGATAATCTCTCAGGTCGCTCTGAATGCTAACAGTCTATGATTCTGTTTTCACACAGTGTAAAAATAACATATGACATTATCTAAAATGTTTGTGTGCAGTGTTTTCTCAAACAAATGAGTTACTGTGTAATTCCGGCCATTTTACCTTTATTTTTGTTTTCAAGAACAGAGTAAAAGAGGGAAAACAAACATATGTTTTGTTGGTACTGCTGTGATCCTGTAAACCATTACTGTCTCTAATGATATAATTGTGTGGTTGATTCCCCAGGAGCAGACTGGGCAGAGCTGGGAATAGCAATGATACAAAAGGTTCTCATCATTTTGGTCACCAAACACTCTGTACCTCAGCCCCGGGAATGGGAAAAAACACTCCTGGGAGTGGCTGGGCTGGTGTTCTGCCTGTATGGAAGCATAAGCCTTTTCTGGAACAGGGCTAACATCTAAATTTGTTCTGCATGATTTCATATTTGTTACAGGTTTTACATCTCTTGCCTTCTCAATGGGTGGAGAGAGATTATGGAGACAGGAAAAGAATTTATAACTGAAAATAAAATAAAATTGGATTAAAAAGTAGTGTCTACATAATTACTAAGGTGTAGTCAATAAGATTTTAATTTTGTGGCTTTTGAATATGGAAAGTGATGTTACCTATTTTTAAAAAAAAATTACTCGAGACTTCATTAACTTTTTAAATGTTACTTATTTTATATGAGATATCACTTTTACTTCTGTGAAACTACTCTCATGTCTTCATTAAAAATAAACAACTACAAAAACCTCCAAATACCCTTTCATCCAATCCTCACAATAACCCTAGGCTTTGTTACTGCTTCAGTCCTTCCATTCTTGTCCAACTATTCATGACCCCATTTGGGAATTTTCTTGGCAAAGATACTGGAATGGCTTGCCATTTCCTTCACCAGCTCACTTTACAGATGAGGAAACTGAGGCAAACAGGGTGAAGTGACTTGTCCAGGATCACTCATCTAGTTAGTGTTTGAGGCCACATTTAAACTCAGGAAGATGAGTTTTCCTGACTCCAGGCCTGGCACTCTATTCACTGTATTACCTAGCTGAGGTAGGTACTACCATTATTTCCAGTTCAGTTGCAAAAACTGAGACAGACGGAAGTTAAATGACTACCCTAGGGTCACACAGCTAATAAGCATCTGAGGCCAGATATCAAGTCAGGTCTTCCTTACTCCAGACCCAGCACTCTATCCACTGCACTGCCGAGCTACCTCTAAAAAATCTGAGCTTCAAGAAGAAACAAATGATAAAGACTGAATAAATATATATGGATGGAAAGTTGCACTAGATGAATGAGCTTTTCTCTGTTTTTCTGCAGTATTTGTAACAGGAAAGACCATGTGCTGTATAGTGAAAAGGGAAAAATGGAGTCACAAGACTCGGGGGCTCATTCCCCAATTCTGTTACTTACAAACTTTTGTGACCTAAGATAAGTTGTCTAATTTTCCTGGGCCTAAATTTTCTTAGCTGTGAAAAAATGAGGTTGAACTCAATGACCTTTGAGTTCCTTCCACCCCTCGACCTAGGACCCAGTGAACTTTAAAATATGTCCATTTTAGTTAATGGAATGAAGTACAATTGTTTGATAACTCGGGTCAACTTGTCCATTCCTGTCTTCTACTGAACGCTTAACCCCATTGCATTATCTGCCCTAACATATAATTATCTACACAAATTCCATGAAATCACCTAGGCCAGAAATAAATTTTGACTTCCAATGGATACATACCATTAAAGTGGCGTTAAAGATTTTCCCGCCATACGTCTTCAGTTCTCCAAGGATTTGTAGATAGTTCAGACGTAGTTGTGCGGCAGATATGAGTTGCTTGAATAATAAAAGAGACAAAGACTGTTTTCAAAAGAGCAAATCACCTCAATCCAAACAAGATCTGTAATGCCTTGAAAAATTTATAGCAGAATTGAATGAATTTGAGAAAAAAGCACAAAAAGAAGCTCACTGCAGAGACACTGTGATGAATAAGAAAGCTCTAGCTCAGTGGTTCTCAATCTGTGGGTTATGTTCAATTTGTACAATTCTGCATATCAGATAGATTCATAACAGTAAGCAAAATTACAGTTATGAAGTAGCAACAAAAATAATTTTATGGTTGGGGGTCACCACAACATGAGGAATTGTATTAAAGGGTTGCAGCATTAGGAAGGTTGAGAACCACTGCTAGCTAATTACTCTGCACAACCACACTGAAAAATGTATGCATTTATTTTTTTAATCAATCACCAAACATTTCTCAAGTACTTACTACGTGCCAACCACTGTGCTAAGCATTGGGGATACAAAAATAAGAAAAAGGGAGTCCCTGCCCTCGTGCAGCTTACAGTCTAATGGGGGAATACAAAACAAGTTACATACAGAATACACAGAAGATAATTAATTGAAGGAAGGCACTGGAATTAAGAGACGTTGGGGAAGCCATGCCTGTCGAAGGTGGAATTTTGAAAATGTACAATATGTTTAAAAGACAGAGCATTTCTTTTTATTTTTTTAAATTTTTTTCAGAGTATTTCTTTTTAAAAAGCATTTTCCAAAAAGAGATTTGTTCTTAATTTAACCTAATAAAAATTTCCATATAAAAGGCATAATACAAAAAAGATTATGTATGAAAGCATAAATTTCTATTATGAACAGCTTGGCTTCTAAAAAAGTGTATTATAAATTCAACATGTTACTTTCAAAGCTGTCCTGTGTGAGAGAAGCATTTCTAAGTGTATGCAATTATCTGTGTGCTGTTCTTTAGTCCTGGACCCCATTTGGAGTTTTCTTGGCAGAGATACTGGAGTGGTTTGCCATTTTCTTTTCCATCTCATTTTACAGATAAGGAAACTGAAGGAAACAGGGTTAAGTGACTTGCCTAGGGTCACACAGCTAGTAAGAGTATGGGGCCAGATTTGAACTCAGGAAGGTGAATCATCCTGACTCTAGGCCCAGCACTCTATCTACTGCACCACTTAGCTGCACATATACTCCCCCCCTCCAAAAAGGAGAAAATCAGCCAACAAATGTACTTCCCCTCCCGCTCTACCTTTCCAGTAACTACACCCCCTTATAGTTTTAGAGAGTTCCTAGGGCAGAAGTATCAGATTCAAGCTGACCCAAATGCAGCTACAACACTCCCCAAAACAGCCTGAACAGATTAAAATGAAAATGGGAAATCTGTAACAAAGTAAATAAAACACTATCCAACATGGATAATGTCGATTTGTGGTTTTCTAAGTCAGTATACTCCCCCAGGTATCAGTTTGTATTTCAGTTCAATAGCATTGACCTAGTGCACTGTAAGCTTATGGGACTGTGGTGGTTTTGTCTTTACAGCCCAGATGGTTAACAGAAACAAGGACACTGATTCGGGAGCACATCTACCTGAATAATCATATCACAGAATTGTATTCCTGCCTCCTGCCTTCTCCTGACTCAGGATTCTGCCGTTCACCCTTCCAAGGCTAGCATCAGTAACCAATTGCCACTTCTGAATAGTCTTTCTTTCCCTAACCCCACTTCAGAGTAAACTCCTGTGATTTCTTGTCTTTGGAGAGGGCTATGTTTGCTCAGAGGCAGCTAGGTAGTTCAGTGGATAGAGCACCTGGCCTGAAGTCAGGAAGATTCATCTTCCTGAGTTCAAATTTGACCTCAGACACTAGAGCTATATGACCCTGGGCACGTGACTTAACTGTGTTTACCTCAGTTTCCTCATCTGTAAAATGAGCTTGAGAAGGAAACAGCAAACCACTCCAGTATCTTTGCCAAGAAAACCCCAAAAGGGGCAATTTAGAGTCTGACAAACTCAAAATGACTACACAACAACAACAAAATGTTTGCTCTGGTGTTGCTCTGAACACTCTGGTTGGGCACTTCACCTATACTCATTATCTAATTCTTTTTTTTTTTTTGAGGGTAATTGGGATTAAGTGACTTGCCCAAGGTCACATGGCTAGTTTTTGTGTTAAGTGTCTGAGGCTGGATTTGAACTCAGGTCCTCCTGACTCCAGGGCTGGTGCTCTATTCACTGTGCCACCTAGCTGCCCTTCATCATCTAATTCTTTATCTGTATTTGTTATAACAGTCAAGAAACCAGATATCCTAGCATGGCAGAGTTGGGAGCTTCCCTAGCCCACATGTACATCACTGCTAGGTTTCTGCAAGGCTGTTCCTACTCTCCCTACATGGACACCATATGCATAGTGGGAGAGTGGGACCGATACTTAGGAACAGACTAAACTTTGATTATCCTTGCTTTTGCTTTTCCATTTAGTAGATGTTTCATAATTAAGAGTTATGGCTTCCTTGTGACATGGTGGGTACTCAGGAGCGAGGCTTCTTAGTTTAGCTGTGCACACACGAAGGTCTCCCCTAGAATGCTGAGAGTGGGTTGTTAGCATGTCAGCTATGGCCAGCCTCAGCTCTGGGAAACCCAAATCTCTTCTGACTATAGATTTCTATGATTCTATGAAATTTCCTATCTTCCTGGCCATGAGAGTTTCTTTTTGTTTTTGTTGTTTGCAATTTCTCTGGAGTACACAAATTAGGGCTTGCTAATTCCCAGGATTTACGTGCCCATAACTTAGAGGGCACTTGCTAAAGGCAGGAAATATCCAAATGGGGTATCCCACTAGTCACTGGTACAAAGAAGCAAAATTTATTTGCCAGAACCCAGGACAATATACTTCGGGAGAACCACAGAAAGGAGGAAAAACCATATTCCGAGTCTCCCTATCTAAATATGCATCTGAAATGGCAGGAGAAATTATAATCTTAAACTAGAGAAGACATTTCAGAGAGGATGCACCATGAACTATCACAGGAATATATTTCAGCATGAACACTTTGTGCCTTCCCCATCACACCTTCTTTCAATTATACAGCCTCTAAGAAAGGACTAGGAAGAATAGAATAAAGACAGAAAGAAAAAAGCAGTAAGTCACTAACAAAGGAAAAGTCCTTGTCTGGGACAATGGCCTTCATTCCACTATGTTTCCTGCTTTTATCCATCTCAAATTTGATACTTCCCAGAATGTAAGTATGTGATTGATCTTGCTCACTAATATTTTAATAGGATAAAATGACATTTTAGCAACCCCAAGAAATTTCAGACTAGTGTGGCCTATAACAGGAACAGCAGTCCCAGGGGCCATTTGTCTCAGCTTACACAATATAAACACAACCCCAAGGACTCTGAGGATTTTGCTATTCTGAGAACTAGAAAGGCCTGGAGGGGTTAACTTAGTCCCAGTTCAATTCTCGGATATGCCCAAGGGCTTTACTTCACACAAGGGACATTCAAGGGTTCTCAGACAGTACATCAGACAAAGTCTGGGTAGGCTAAGCAAAGACAGTGTGTCTAAAACCTAAAGATTTTTAGGCTATTAAAAAAGTGAGTCTAATCTTAATCACATAATAAACACAACAGTAACAATAACAGCATTTATATAGTACTTTAAGGTTTGCAAAGTTCTTTATATATTGTCTTATTTGAACCTAAAGACAACTCTGTAAACGTTTTTATTTCCTATTATTACAGATGAGGAAACTGAGGCTAAGAGGTCACATAGCCAAGCAGTGTCTGAGACAGGATTTGAATTCAGATCCTCCTTACTCCAACTCCATCGCCCCAGGCACTGTACCATCTGTACATGACCACGATAAGTCAACTTGTGCTAGAGGCAGGATTCAAACTCAGGTTCACTGTACGCACTACAACAAACCTGCTAGAGTTTTAAGTGAAGTCTGAGAAAAACTTAATTAAAAAACCCGAACCCTATCCTGTTTACATAGGTCTCAATGACAGATTTGTCAAGAATAAACTGTACCTTTTGCCTGGGCTCCAGCAAGCTCTGATTCCTCTTCATATGGAAGCTAATGGCTTTCTTTATGTCTTTGCCTCGCATGTTCCGGAGCAAAGTTGGAGATATAAAATTCTCTATTCCCCAGTCTTTCCTGTCAAGAGACAAAGATGATGATTTTAAAGTGCACTTTGCTCTGATGAAGAGTGTAATTATATTTTATCCTCTACTTATTGTTCCCACAAGCCTATAATTACGAGACCATTTTGCCAGTGGAGGGCCCATTTAAACCAACCACCAAGGCAATTATCAACAACTATTCAGGAATTAAGCACCCAGTGCTATTTTCTCTTGGCTAGCCCATTTACTGCATGTTATTTGATACATCCAGCGGGTAGAGATCATACAAGCCTAACTAGGACAGAATGGGTGAGTGTCTAGGGGATGAGCTGAGAAATAGAAGGTAAATCTTAGTACAACTATCAATGCACCTTCCACTGGTCATCACCCTCCAGGCCCCAGTCGTCATCCAGCTCTATAAAGGGAATAATAGCCTATCTCATTGTTTCTTAATGAGGCCACAGGTGTGGGGCCAACATGCATCTATCTGAGGTTTTGGGGACCACTCCCTGTTTCCCAAGTAATACATGCACTATGATATATTATCCCATAAGTTTGGCTTTAGAGCTTCTGACCAACAGGGGTATGGTTAGAAATACGAGCAGAAATGAAGCTATAAAGCACACGTTGTACTTTCTGGGGGTGCTTTCTCAGATCCCTTCCACCTATGCCACGCAGCACTCAATTGCACCAACAACAATATTTATTAAGTGTCTACTATGTGCCTGGCTCAGTGGCACAGTGGATAGAGTGCCAGGCCTGAAGTCAGGAAGAACATTATCTTCCTGAGTTCAAATCTGGCTTCAGACACTTCCTAGGTTGTGTGACCTGGGGCAAGTTACTTCACCCTGTTTGCTTCTGTTTCCTCATTTGTAAAATGAGCTGGAGAGGGAAATGGCAAACCACTCCAGTATCTTTACCAAGAAAACCCCAAATGGGGTCATGAAGAGTCGGACAGGACTGAAACGACCGAACAAGAACATGTGTCTGGCACTGTGCTATGCTCTCGAGAAAAAGAAAGGCAAAAAGACAGAACCTGCTCTCAGTGAACTCATAGCTTAATGGGGAAGAGGTTCTATACTTTGCAAAGTCACACCTTCAAGGGCCAGCACAGACATCACTGGTACTGATGCCCCCAACCAGAAACAATCTCTTCTTAGGAACACTTACAGGTGTTCTTGGACACACCACTTGCGAGAGGGGCCATGCTGACTCTTATAGCAGTCAGGATGGATGTGCCTTCTTGCTATCAGTCCCCCGTGCTTGAAAGGATCTTCCCCCTCATTCCTGTCTCCTGACTTCCTCTGATTCCTTCAAGACTCAGCATAAATCCCACTTTCTGCATGAAGCCTTCCTAGGACTTCCCTTCTCTGCTCTCTCTCTCTCTCTCTGTGTGATCACTTTCCATTGATACCGATATATCTTGTATGTACACAGTTGTGCATTGTCTCCTCCATAAGAAAGTAAACTCCTTGAGGGCAGGCACTAGGCTTCTTTTCTTTGTATCCCCAGTGTACATAGTATGTAGTACTTGTACATAGTAAGTACTTAATAAATGCCTGTTTACTGAATGACTGATGTTTTTTATCTTCCCCATTAGAATTCAATCTCTGCAAGGGGAAGATAAGTTAACAAAAAGATATTGGTAGGCTGGAACACTGGGTCAGAACAAATAGAGATAAATGTGAAGTCTTATACCTTATAAGTACAGATGAGGAGGTATGGTTTGAAAAGATCTGGAGGTCTTAGTGGACTGGTAAAGTTTAATTTGAGTTTGTGTAATGTGGCAGCTGAAAAAGTTAATGTGATCTTGGTAATTCAATGGCTGTCTAATGAAGATCTTGCACATTGGTCAGGTCCAGAAGCACTAGGAAGCACTTGTACAGATTCTCTCTTTTCTTCACTAGTTAAAGAAATTAATCAGTTACTTAATTTAAGACCTTTGAGTTCAAAGGTAAGGATAAAAATACCTTCCTGTGGGATAGCTTGAAAGAATTATGGCTAAAGAATCATTATTAGGAAGGTATAGTACATTGTAGTGCCATGACTAAAGCTGGTTAGAGGCCAAAATGGAAATAGACTATGGAATTTTTGTCCTTTAGAGCAGCAAGTTCTTAACCAACAGGTCCATGAACTTGGATGAGGAAAAAAAAATTACATTTTTATTCTCTCTAATCTCTAACTCAGTGGTTCTCAAGTTTCCTAATGCCATGACCCTTTAATACTGATATGTGGGCATATCTGCATGTGGGCGGACCTGCCTGGAGACAGATAGAGGAGTGGTGTCTTAGTTCCTAAGACCATCAGAAATATGTGTTTTAGGTGACCCTGTTCAACCCCCAAAGGGGTTGCGACCCACAGGTTGAGAACCACTGCTCTAACTGAAAGTGGGTATTTCCTCAACTTTTAAAAAACATTATTCTGAGATGGAATCCATAGGCTTCACCACACTACCAAAAAGGGTTAAGAACCCCTACTTTAGTTATTAAATTTAATTATCCAATATTACACATTGCTGACTACTTTTGTTACTTCAGGGTTATAGGTCCTAACAATGATCTAATTGATGTTTAGATTATCTTTTGGTCCATAACAGAAGAGAGTACCTGGGTATCCCACTTACTCTATGTATTTCAAAGAGATCTTCTGTGGTTGGGCACAAGCATAGATCCGTTCTTGAATGTGTAATGCTGCTAGACGTAATGCAGAGCTGCATTTCATTTCAACCGCAAACCTTTCCTGAAGCACATCACTGCAGCTCTGAATTCAGTGACATTGAACCAATGAGAAAACAGAACAGTGGTCCATTAGATAAGAGTTTTCATGTTCATAGGCTTGAAAGGTTAATAGGATACAAAATTGGTGATGGCAAACTGGAATTAAAAGTTGCATGAGGTTTTCTAAGATTTGGAGACAGCATAATCCTAGGACCTCCTGAGTACCTTGTTTTGTTTAGTTGTTGTTTCTTAATTTATAACATGTGGGTAACTTCTAGGCATCTCCCTCAAAAGTATCAATCAGATTAATTGAATTGGACCTATAGCAGTGCATTAGGATGGAAAAAGAGCTCAGGCTTAAGAACTGTTCTCTTCTACTAATTAGCTGTAGAGACTTAGGTGAGCTTCTATGGACCTCATTTTTCTTATCTGTAAAACGAAGGGATGGAGAATATATTAAAATTTTTTTATGGTGTGAAATAACCCAAACGATTTTTAAAAGATATTTTAAATCACATCATTTATAACATTAGAAATGATCAAAATCATCAAAAATTAGACTCCTTTCCTAAGTCTCAGATCTTTCGTCAAAGAAACTTCATTAATAACATAGGGAAACAGTGAGGTTTTGGGGCTGGCCAGAATACTAGAATATGGTATAAAAGTCAGAGATTTTGCTGCTGACACATACACATATTAAAGGAAGCAATGTGAACCAGGTGTTTTTCTTCACCTTTTGTCCTTACTCTAACTTCACAGGCATACTCTTCAAAAAGGAACTAGAAAGTAAGGTAGTTTTCATTGCCCCAGCTCCACACAGCTCCAGACTGTAGGTTTTATGGGTTTTAGAGATGGAAGACCTTAGTCAGAGATATGACAGGAGTATAAGAAGTTTTCTAAGCCCAAGTCAGTCAGTGTACCACTAAGGACGTGGAATCAGCAGCAGACAAAGGTAAGGAAAAAAAAGACAATCTTATCTAGTGGTATCCTTCTGGCTTTTGTGGCCCCAGTGATTCTTGGAGGGGCTGACATAGCCTTTGGCTATGCAATAAAAGAGCTGTTGATGTTTCTGTCAGGGAGAGGCTTCAAAGTCACTGCCTCTCACACAGAGAGTAGCAGAGTATAACAGCAACTGACAACATCTTGGCAACCACAGACAAGCAGCGACACCCAAGAGAGAAAATGTGACAAGAGCGTAGGAAGGCAACATCAACATCTATTGCAGATATGTTGCATCCAGAAGAGATGTCCAAGGAAGAATAGCAGACAGGGGGACAGTGAAATCTCCAGAGAATCTTAACCACTCTAAAACATCAGAATTGCCCCACAGAGGCTCGCTTTCTACCTAGGTGTGTTCCCCTGCTGGTAATATAACTGGTAAGAGAATGTACCACGTTTGTAGATGTGAAGACCTTGTCTTATTGCTTTAGGGGCTATGCTGGTTGATTAGATGTTATTGGCTTTGGCTAATTTGTCCCTATGGGCAGCTGGGTGGTACCGTGGACACGGTGCTGGGCTCGCAGTCAGGAAGACTCTTCTTCCTGAGTTCAAGTCTGGCCTCAGACACTTGCCATCATGTCATCTGACCCTTTATGCCTCAGTTTCCTCACCCACAAAATGAGCTGGAGAGGGAAATGGCAAACAACTCCGGTGTCTTTGCCAAGAAAATCCAAAATGGGGTCACAAAGAGTTGGACATGACTAAAATGACTGAATAACAACAACGATTCGTCCTTAGCTGCCTGGTAAAAGACAAATAAATCATGGGCGCTCACGAATTATTGTTTTGAACGGATCCTGACTCACAGAGCACTTTGAACTAGGAGTAGTTGTTCTGGAGTCCCAAGGGTGAGAAGGCATCCCCAGGGTTATGCTGAAAAGGGAAGGCTAAAGAATAACCAAATTTTTTCCCTTGTAAAAATAGTTGTTGAGTTTTGGTTTTTTTTTTTGGCCACAACAATGTGTTAACTGTTGCTTCTCATTATTAAAGTTTAACTGTTTTTTTCCCTAGTGAAAGATATCCTAAGAAATATATATCATCTTTTAAGAAGGAAATCTGTCAGTACGTGACACAACACATACTCACCTGCAAATAGAGATATTCAAAAGCAACTGGATCTTCTTTCAGGAGATCCAGTGGATCTTTTGGGACAAAACACAGTCTGAAAAGGCATCTGTAGTCATGTGACTCTTTTCTTTGTACCACCTGCAATGTTTAAGTTAAACACAATTAGTCATTTTAACTTCAGCCCTCTGGTTACAAAAACAGTCTTTTGAAAGATAAGGCAGCAGAAGACAGCCTTTGTAGACTCTAGTTATAAGCAAATGCACCATCAAGGGGATCATGAACTTTTGGTTTCAATTTTTGTACCAATTCTGACAGGAACAGAAGAAATAAAAAACTTTAGTGCTATGCCAATAGGGAAATATATGGGTTTGGGACTAGAACTCTTCTGTTTTTTAAAATATTTTTAGACTTAATGAATATAATTCTTTCTTCTAAACAGGAGAAGACTTTTTATAACTTCATCAAGGAAATAACTAAAAATATGTCAATATTTCATGAATTATGACCAACTTATTTCCCTCCTTTTCCTCTTGCAATTTCACAGACTCACACCATTCCTCCACTAACATAGATTTACAAAGTCCAACCATGGTGGTGCAGTGAAGGCGGAAGAGAATCCTATCACTGGGCAATTTTTAAAGGCCTGTATATGAAGACAGGAAAAAGGAAGTGTACTGTCTGAAAATCACTGGTATAAGAAAGAAAAAGAAGCAACTATAAGAAGTAAGACAGTGACAGAACTGTAGAAGGTTTAACCAAGATAGGGGAGAAAAGGAAGCAGGGGACAGAAGTATAAAGAAAAAAACTCAAAAAATAAAAAGATCAGAGGAGAAACGGGAGTAGGAAAAAAAAACACCAAGTAAATCAACAAGTCAACACGATCCATTAAGGCCGGGGTGCTTAACTTTTTAATGTCATTGACCCCTTTGGCAGTCTAATGAAGCCTACAGATCTCATCTCAAAATAATGTTTTTAAGTGAATAAAATAAAAGACAAAAAAATTGAGTTATCAGACTATGCATTTTTTAAAAGTTCAGAAGGGGACACAAACAGGACAATTTTGTTTCTGCTTCATTAAAGCTTTCATGTGCAAAATGTATATAATAGAAGATATTTCCATACATAATACTCTTTCCCCCTAATCTTTGTATATTCAAATGTTTGCATTTTCTAATGACTGCTAAGTTCATGATTTTTTAGTTCATAATTTTTAAAAATAGTTTTAATTAAATTTAATTTAAAATAATTTTTTAAAAAAGGCAAGTGGAGAAAATATAAGCCTATTTATTATTGACTAAACAGAGTTCTCTCATCACACCCATTATTAGGAGAAATAGATGTATTAGGGGTGACATAGAGTTTAATTTAGCAAAGCATTAGGCACTGACTTACCTGCTCAATGAATTCGTCTTCATGGAGAAGGTGCAACTTGGAGATATTATACTGCTCCTCCAGGGCGAGAGCAAAGTGGTCAATGGTACGGATGGACAGCTTTTCCTTCACGGTGAGGATGATGTCCTGGTAAGCAAGGAGAATAACTGGGGACATATTTCAATGATACCATTTCTGAAAGCATCCTTGCCAGGGAACATCACAAACATCTCTTTGCCAGAAGAAGAGACTGGCTTTTGGCTTTATGTTCAGGTAAGGTGACAAAGACGACAACATGCTCTCCTTGTCTGTCCTCAGGACACAGGTAGCCAAACTGGGGTACATGTGCCCCCAAAGAGTTACACAAGAAACTTGTCAACGGTGTATAAGGAACAGTTGGTAAATAATTACATTGTCCCATTGAAATATTCAAAAAAGTAGTAGTATTACTGAAAAAATTTACATACCAAATAAAATTTTTTAATGAAAATTAATTTATTTGATTATATTTCTTATATGCATATTCATGGTAAAATTTATGATTTATTTCTTTTCATAGTGAAGAGAATGTACAGGGAGGCTTATTGAAAGGCAAGGAATACAGGGGTAGAAAAAGGATGAAATGTGATGGAATACTATTGTGCATCCATGTATTTTTTTTCAGATTTTATTGTAATTACTCTTAGTCATAGTGAGTAATACATATACATATGTATGTGAATATATATTTTTTATTGTTTCATTCACTCCCAGCAGTCTCTTCCCATTCTTCACCCAACAGACATCTCTCATGTCCCTCCTTTTCTGACTCACTGAACAACACATGTGGGCACCAACGATGACTAACCACTAAATTGTTCTCCAAGGACTCCTGGGTTGCATAAAAGTTGGATGCAAAAATCTTTTGTCTTGAAGCATCTACCCAGTGATTTTTTCCCCCCATAAGTGAGAAGAGCTAATAGTCTTTCCATCCCCTTTCCCTGCACTTTCTTTTCATGTCAATTACTCAGGGAAATGACACTAAATAATATGTATTACCCTTTGCCTTGCAGTTGAAACCTAAGGACCACTTGCCGTTCCCACTAGCCCTGACGCGGAATCCTACTCTGTGTTGTTTCTTATAATAACAATAGCTAACGGGCTCTTTGAGATTTACAAAGTGCTTCACATATTGTTATCTCGTTTGATCTTCACAATACTTCTCTAAGGTAGATGATATTATCATCTTAATTTTACAGATGTGGAAACTGAGGCTGAGAAAAGTTAGGTTCAATAACTTGCCCAGGGTCACCCTTCTGCAAAGTATCTGAGGCAGGTGTTGAACTCTGGTCTTCCTGGCCAATTACTTTGTCAGCCAGTCAGTCAATGAGCATTTATTAAGTGCCTATCACTGGCCAAGCACTGTTCTAATCTCTAGGGATACAAAGAAAAATGAAGAGAGTCCCCGCTTTCAAGAAGCTTTCAGTCTCATGGGGCAGACAATATGAAAATATCTCTGAACAAACAGGATACATCGAAGATAAACTGGAAATAATCAATAGAGGGAGGGCACTAGCACTAAGGGAGATCAGAAAAGGTGGGATTTTAGCTGTGAGCTCATTGAGAAGAAGGATTGTCTTGCTTTTCTACTTACATTCCCAGCACTCAGCATGATTTGCATCCGGTAGGCGCTTAAAATATGGTTATTCTTTCATTCATTTAATCCATTTTGGCCAAAGATATTATGGACAATATCTCTGCTTGCAGAGAGGAAGTGTAGTCCATCCAACCTGGCATTAGGCTCACATTTTGACTCTAACACAGCTTTGTGGCCAAAGGCAAATAATCACTTTAAACTGGGAGCCTCATGAAATCCTCACTTACTGGAGAGTTGTAAACTGCCTCAGTGGGGAGAATCTTTACATTGACGGCATCCTCAATAGGCCTTTCTTTCACTTGTAAGAGGTAGGCAGTGTGCTGTAAGGAGATACCACTAGGATGCGGTATCTAAATATTAGCCATTAAAGGAGGAGAACATAAATATATCTGGGTTTAGCTGCAGGCAGATTACTTAGATGCACCTGCAGTAAGTTCCACCTCTCACACTTAAAAACCTCTGTTGTTCAGTCGTGTTTGACTCTTTGTGAGCCCATTTGGAGTTTTCTTGAGACAGATATTGGAGTGATTTGCCATTTCCTTCTCCAGCTTACTATGCAGATGAGGAAACTGAGGCAAACAGGGCAAAGTGACTTGTCTAGGATCACACAGTTAGTAAGTGTCTGAGGCTAGATTTGAACTCATGAAGAGGAGCCTTCCAGACTCCAGTTCCAACACTCTACCCACTGAGCCATCTAGCTACTGCCCCCAAGGAAAGATCTACAAAGACATAAAGGGCTATGATTGGTGTTAGTTAAATGAATTCTCATACCAGGAGTTTCCATAGCTCATTCTTCAATCATCAAATCTTCCTTTTCCACTATGAATAACCATTTTTCCTAAATCTGAAATTTATCTCATACCAGGGGTGTGTTAATGCTGCTAACTTCTTTATTCTTTCTAAAAATACTTCAGACATTTGTTAAGCAAAGCAGTGTCTAGAAAGAGAGGAATAATGATAGTTATACCACTAGGTAGACCTCATCTGTTCAGTCCTGAGCCCTATAGTTTAGGAGGAACACTAATAAGCTGGAGAAGGGGGTGATCCAGACTGACTGGTGGAGCCTGGTGGAGTCACATGAGGTGGGAGTAGGAGGAAAGGTTGATAGCTGATATTTGAAGTGATGTCATATGGAAAAAGGAATATAAAACCTTTCCTGATTTGTTCTGCTTGGTCTGTAAGAGCAAAACTAAGAATGGGTAGAAGTTTCAAAGAGAGAGATCCAGGTTGGGTATAAGGAAAAATATCTTTGCAACCAGGTTTCCAAAAGCAAAATGATTGCTTCCCTAGAGATTTTCAAGGAAAGGCTAGATGATCATTTATTGTGGGCACTGTAGATACTATATTTCTAAGGGTTCAGGAGAAAGCTGGGTAAGATATCTCATTTCCACTAATGGAAATTATCCCAGGAGAAATGGGAAATACCCAAGAAAGACATTCTGAAGACATGAATTCAAACAATTCCAAAGAAGAAGAAAATAGAGAGATTTGTCTGAAGAGACAGATGTGGATGCACAAGGAACTCACTAACCAATTCATATTTTTAAAAAAGTGTACAGAAAATAAAAGCAAAACCAAGTGGCAGAATGAATATATCTGCGGCATGGTCCTGTAAAAATAGTGTAACTAATGCTAAAACTCGGAATGAGCTTGAGGCTGGCAAGGGAAGCTAAGGACAACCAAAAAAAGGTTAACTTAATTGAGTTTTGTGGGATTGGTGGGGGAAAAGGAGAACTGAAGAAGGGAAAGGACTTTTTGCTTGAAGATAGGATGATGATAACTAATGGAGCTGCTCACTTTCTGTTTTTTTTTTGTTTGTTTGGTCTTTTTTGTTTGTTTTTTTTTTAAAGGAAAATGACCTTTACATTGCACATGACTGAATAAAAATGACTAGCTGGGATAAGTAAAAATATAGTAAGAGAGCACCTATTTGCCCTTAATGAATTCAAGTCACCTCACCAAGATGAAATGCATTCTCTGAGACTACAAATACCCCTATTTTCAAAAAAATAAAAAGGTGGGGGGACAAGACCAGTTTCTGCAAATTATAGGCCAGTGAGCTTGACTTTGATTCCTGGGAATATTCTAGATCATTAAAAAAGATGGTTGGTGAACATCTAGAGAAAGAAGAGGAGATTTCACAGAGCCAGCATGGTCTCATCAAGATGAGGTCATGCTATACCAATCTCATTTTTTTTCTGACAGATTACTAAAAAGAGAATTCTTTTTTTTTTGGGGGGGGGTTAACAATCTTACTTTAATCAATCAAATATCATTTACCTAGTTCAGGGGGAAAAGTCAGCACCCTGAACTTCAGAGAATACATACGGAAGTTACAAACAAACAGAAAAACAGATCAGCAAACGGCTTCCAGCGTCTGACCATTACATCAGTTACCTATTCAGTTACCAGAGAGGGAAGCACCAACATCTGGGTTTTTCACAGCTGGGGGGCTCAACGGCTGCCCAGAGTCTCGTCTGGCCAAATCACACAACTCTTCTCAAAGTGAGCCCCAAACCAAAACCTCACATCAGGGCGTATATATAGCCTTCTCCTGGCTTGGAGAATGTCACAGCCCAAAAGAGAATTCTTTATATATACTTTATGTAGTTTTGTTCTTTTTTTTTTAAGCAAGGCTCTTGATAAAGCTACTCTTACAATTCTTGTGGAGAAAATGATGAGATAATGATTACATGATATTATATTTAGAGGGATTCAGAACTAGTGGCAAGGCCAGATTCCAAGAGTAGTTCTTGATAATGGTTCAACGCCGATATGGCAGCAGGTCTCCAGTAGTGGAGGACTCCAGGAATCTGTGCTTGAATCCCATGCCGATCAATATTTTTATCAGTGACTTGAATAAAGGCACAAATGGCACGTTCATCAATTTGCAGATGACACAAAGTTGGAAGGGATGGCTGACACACACTGGATGAGTCAGAATCTAAAAGGATCTTGAGAGGATTAAGAGCTTTGGGGGAAGATGAATTTTTTTCATGTTATAAATATTTAATTTTTCATCAGAATTATCTCAGAATGTGTCATTAAGTTTGTATAAAATAACATTTATTTAAAGACAATGTCATTGTTTTAAATTAAGAATGAAGATAGAAAACATCTGGTGAGATAAGTCTCAATTAGAAGATTCTCACAGCAGCTAGCAGCATTGATTTCACTCCCCTGATATTGACATTTTATTCCCCAAAGCAGTTTCTTTCCCTCTTGATATAACTTCCTGCTCTCCACGAACAGACATGGCCAGAAGGATTCACCCCTGTGCCACTAGTATATAGCATCCACCAACCTATTAACAGCTTATTAATCCATACAATGAAATTTAATAGGAAAAGATGTTTTCTTAAGTATGAGGTGGAGTTTCTTGACTTGAGAGATGATGGATGTAGGATACAGACTGAGACACATTTTTTTGATGTTTGTTCTGACTTGTTACAAAGGTTTTATTCTTCTTTTCCTCATTTGTGGGATAGGGAGGTGACAGGGAGAGAAAGTAAGGTTTTTGGTAACTAAAAGAAAATTAAACTGAAACAAACAATAATAAGGCAGGGGATGCATGTTAGACAGAAGTTGTTCTGAAAAAGGTCTGGGAATTTTACTAGACTGAAAGCACAATGAATAAGAAATATAATAGCCAAAAAAACCAAAAAGCAAAAATCTGTGATCTGGGCCTGCAGTAAGAGGGACAGAGCTTCTAGGAAGTGGGAGGTGATAGTCCCACTGTATTGTGTTTAGTTCTGGGTATCATGGTTTGAGAAACATGCTGATAAATTAGACAGTTACCCAGAGGAGGGCAACCAGGATGATGAAGGGTTGTTAGTCCATATCACGTATGGATTAGCTGAAGAAACTGGGAAGGTTTAGATGGAGAAGAGAAGACTTGGCAGGGGGACTATGATAGTTGTCTTCAAGCCTCTGAAGGGATGTCATATTGAGGAGAATTAGACCAGTTCTGCTTGTCCCCAGACAGCGGGACCAGAAGCAAAGGGGAGGAATTGCAAAAATGAAAAACCTTCTAATAATTAGAGCTGTCCAAAAGTGTCATGGCTGCCTCAAGGGGTACTGGTTCCCTGTCCCTGGAGGTCTTCGAGCAGGGGCTATACAATTATTTGTTGTATACTTTATAACGAGGGTTCTGGATGTGTATGCGTAGGAGTGGATGGAAGCTGAAATCTCTTCCAACTCTCAAGTTCTCTGATTTTGTCAATTACCTTTTGGACTAGATGCCCCCTTGCTCCCTTCCAATTTGGAGATTTTATAATCTCTCTTCACAAAAATCACATACAATCTGTACTTATTTAGTTTAAAACTGACTTAATTCTCTCTTTACTAGGCACTGGCATTTCATGACTCTAAAGAAACCTTCTTTTGGGGTGTTCTCCTTTAGGCTTATGCCCAACAGAAAGAGAGAATATGGTACTTGCCTCCACGTACCAGCCAAAGAAAGGTCCTAGCAGCGTACATGTTGTCCATGTGTATGTGGTCTTGTTGTACACACGTGGTATACATGTATATGTCTTGGCTATTATCTACTGCCTAGAGCTACATATCCCTAGTTAAACCCACTCTCCCACCCGCAAAGATAATAACTGGGAGTAGTGATTTTATTTATCCAGTGTTTCAAAGTTTGCACAGCATTTTTGTAAGCAAAATTTCTTTTGATGATGAGTCATTGTGTATATTCCAATATACCACATCCTACCATAGTCTGTAGAAAGAAAAAACAGATATATGATGGGGGAAAAGAGGTCAAGAGAGAAAAATATGCCCCTCACAGGAAAGAGATCAGCAAAATCTACCAGAGACCATAAATGATAGCTAAGAGGCCAAAAAGCATGCTGAATAATGTAGCCAAAAAACACTTAAAAGTACATTATCTCATTAAGGCCTCCATCCAGTGAGGCAAATATGATAAACATTTTCCCCAGTTTACAGGTGAGGAAACTGAGGCTTGGAGAGAATATGTGACATTCTTAAAGTCAAACAGTAAATGTCAGAGGCTGGATTTGAACCCAGGTTTCCTTGCCTACCAAATCCAGTGCTCTATCCACTGGGCCATGCTGCCACATCTACTCCTCTGATACAAGTACAATATAAGTTAGTCCTGAATGTGTACACTGGAGCCTTGCTACTACATTTTGTTTCTGAATGGATGTCAATATAAGGGGGTTGATCTTGGACTCCACGTAGGGTGGCTTACCAGCTTCATTATCTTTGTTACCTAGGTGGTTTCACTACTTATCAGTCCTAAGGCAGAGAGCCCAAGGATAGGATCTCAGGATGCTATTTCTCTTGCTAAAAAAGTTCATTGAGGAAAAGAAAAATCAAAATAAATTCAGAATACCTTCACAGTTGTGTTTTTCTCAAATTTGAAAGCTTTGGTCTGTCCATTCTCCAAGTAGACTTTGAGAACATTGGGCATACATAGCAGAGCATTTCCCTGAAAAAACAAAATCATTAATCAGAAACCAATGCTGAGGAAAAGAGACTTTCTGTTCCTTAATATTATGAAATTTTCAATCAGGTGGATATAAAAAAAAATCAGTAACTCCAGTTATTTAAAGCTTAATTGCAGCACTAAACCTATGTGCTTATATACTATGACAAAGGGGGGAAAAGGAAACGTGGGCTTTTATTTTTTTTAATATCTAAGAAACTCTTAAAGTGGAACACAATCAGATAAAAATGAGTCATGCAACAGTCAGATTCTATTTCATTGTAATGTTTTTTTCTGCATTATTTATTAATCATTATCTGTTATATTTGATTATTACTTTGGTTTTCAGTATTGTTTTGTGTGGGTACTTTATAAAAGGCAATATTTGACTTCCTCAAGGGCTGTTGCTTTTTTAAAAAAAATTCTCTTATTTGTTTTAGAGACTTGAAAAAAAATCAACAAACATGAACATTTCTATTTACAAACAACAGAAAAAAAGAATTGTATATGACATCACAACTATACCTTGAGTATAGCTATTTAAATATACATACATATATATGTATGTGTATACACACATATATTTATGATTTAACACAGTTTTGCCAAAACGGGTCTGTTTATGTGTGTTCTGATCCTCCTTTGCCTTTCTGTGTATTTAAAAAAATGTTTCGCTGATGTTCTTTTCTTTCTTTTAAAAAAAAAATCATTATTGCTCCAAACTCTGCCCCACCCCCCTCAACCCTCCCTTGTAACAAATAATGAATAAAACAAAATGTAAAGTCTGAAAATGTATGCGATGCGCCACAGTTGTGGACCTCCTGCCTCAGCAAGGAAGGGAGGTGGGGAGGAGGGTATCTTTCCCTATCTATTCCTTGGGGCCATGTTTGTTCTTTGTGATTTTGCAACTCTTACTTTTTTTGGTGGTTGTTCTTTCCATTCATATTGCAGTTGTCAGAGTGCATTTTGGTTTCTTGGCTCAGTTTACCTTGATCTGCATCATATCATGTAAATCCTTCTGTGCTTCTATGCATCATATTTGTTATTTCTTATAGCACAGTAATATTCTAATACAGTAATGTACCACAGTTTGTTTAAACATTCCACAACTGATGAGTATCTATTTTATTTTCAATTCCTTGATACCAACAGAAAGTGCTGCTATAAATATTTTGGTCTACTTGGAGACTTCTTATCAATAATCTCTTTGGGGCATGTCTAGTAATGGAATCTCTTGTTTAAAAGATATGGAAATTTTAATCACTTTATTTATAAAAACGGGTTTCTAAAATGGCTGTATTGATTCACAGCTCCACCAACAATGCAATAGTGTCTGCTTTCTAATTCATTCTCTACATTCCTCTATTTCATGGATGAATTCATACCATATTTATTATTATGACTGTTAATTGCATAATTTCCTGCATCTTGTTCTCTTATATATTTTCTCTTTCCCCATTGCCCCTCCTTGGCAAAGGAGGTAGAGAAAGAAGGCTATGAACAAGACCAGTAATCAGTAATTGAAATGGTTTGTTCTTATATCTCAGCTCTTATTTTCTTCCTTAAATCCAGACTCTAGTTTCCAATGTTTGTACCTTTTTCTGTCTTTTTAACCCCCCTTTTATGATTAATTCTTCAACATGAAGTCTGTCTTGTTTGTGACTATTTCCTCCCATGTCCTCTCTTTAAAATTTTTCTCTTTCCTTTACCCTTTTTCTTCTCTTTCCATGTTGAGTTTAATATATTTTACAACAAACTCATTGTGAATGTATATGTGTTCATTCCTCCTTTGTCTGGCTTCAGGTTTTTGGTTTGTGTTTTTTTGGCATGGAAACTGGATATTGGCTATGATATTACTGGATTTTGTTAATGTTTAATACTGTCACAGCCAAAGAGACATGAACTTATTTATCTTAAATTGATTACTGCTCTATTTAAAAAGATTAGTATAAAGAGAGCCTACATTTTATACTTAATGTAGATGTGTGAAAAGCTAGGAAATAACTTCATAGTGCTAATGAGGGGTTATTTTTTAGCTGTTGAGAATCTTGTACTAAGGCAGTGTAATGGTAAGGGAATTTGAAGATCTTTCCCTGCCCCTTAATGGGCCTCACTTGGAGCCCAACAAGAGAAGCTTGCTTAGGGGAGGCTTGTTTTTCAGGAAGGCCCACATCTTTTGTTACTTTGTAATTAGGCAGTGGGTCACAAAGATTGTGATGTCCTCTGACCCTGAAAAAGGGTATATATATACCTGGGGGTGAGGTTTTGCTGTGGTGCTCACTTATGGGAAGAGTTATGTGATTTGGCCAGATGATACTCTGGGTAGCCATTGAGCCCCCCAACTTTGAAAACCCAGATGTTGGTGCTTCTCTCTCTGGTAATTAATTATGTATGTATGTAATAGTCAGACAGCTAGAGGCCCTGTCTGTTGGTCTGTTGAATTTTGTTATTTTTTTCTGTCTGTATTTTTTGTCTGCTTGTAATTTCTGTTTGTATTTTCTGAAGTTCAGGGTGCTGACTTTTTTCCCTGAACTAAGTGAATGATATATATGTTTGATTAAAGTAAGATTGTTAACCCCTTTTGAGTTGCTTTCCTTTAGAAAAGCAGATCAAAGAACCTGTGCTAGCAGCCATCCTGGGTATGATAGGGTGCTTGCTGTTACAGGTAGTATTAGTATGAATTTGTGAGACTACCAATGCTTTTACCAGTATTTTAATTCTGAGCGGGAACTCATCAATGACTG
Source organism: Pseudochirops cupreus (assembly GCA_028627135.1). Taxonomy (NCBI): domain Eukaryota; kingdom Metazoa; phylum Chordata; class Mammalia; order Diprotodontia; family Pseudocheiridae; genus Pseudochirops; species Pseudochirops cupreus. The sequence goes on along the minus strand of CM053583.1, from coordinate 242,236,934 downwards.
ATATTAAGGTTGAGTGATCACATAACTTTCAACTCCCATCATGCTTTAATAACTCATGCAAATTATCCTGGAGCTTCACTAAACCACAGTGGAGGAATATGTTGGGCCTGATAACCTGCATTACTGTTGCTACAATCTAAATTATTCTTCCTTTATACAATGATTGCAGAACACAGAAAATATACAGAAAAGAGGCAAAAGAGATTCAGAAGGGAGTACACACAAGCAGACCAGTTTAAGGGAAAAAATGTTAAATTTAATATATACTTTAAAATATAGCTGTACATAAAAAATGTTCATGTTATCATATATAGTGTTCTTTTTCAGTTCTTTGTAAACAATAACATTCGTACTTGTTGTTTTTCAATTTTGTAATATAAAAAAAGAAAAAACCTAAACTAAATATAGGTTTACAAAGTGCTCTTCAAACCTCTATGAACTGGTACAGAGTGTAGGGAGCAGAACCTAGGTGAACAAGTTACATAATGACAACATCTGTTGAGAAAAATAATTTTGAAAACTTCTGGACCTTGATAATGCAATGGTCAACCACGAGTCCAGAGGACTGAAAATAAATCATGACATCCACCTCCTGGCAGAGGTTAAAAGAAGGATAAAATTTAATTCAATTTAGTTCAATTCAATAAAATTCATTAAGTGCCTACTATGTGCCAGGCACTGGATTTAAATTCTAACTCCAAAATGAGACACACATTTTTGGACATAACTATGTGGGAATTTGTTTCGCTGGATCATGCATTTTTGTATACTTGAGAGTTTTATTTTCCATTTTAAAAATTGTTGGGGCAGCTAGGTGGCACAGTGAATAGAACACCAGCCCTGGAATTAGGAAGACCTGAGTTCAAATCTAGCCTCAGACACTTAACACTTACTAGCTGGGTGACCTTGGGCAAGTCACTTAACTCCAGTTGCCTTGCCTTCCCCCCTCCAAAAAGTCCCAAACATCTTTTAAAAAAAATGTTTATGGGGGGAGGGGCAGTGTGAAGGAGAGATAATCAAACTAATTAATAAAAAATCCCCACAAAGTAGGCTTTTCCCAATCTTTTTAAAAGTACCTCTGTTTCCAGTTTCTTTTGACTTTCTTCATAACCTATTTTTTTTCTCACTTTTTGGAGGGGAGAAAATAGGGCAATTGGGGTTAAGCAACTTGCCCAAGGTCACATGGCTAGTTTTTGTGTTAAGTGTCTGAGGCTGAACTTGAACTCAGGTCCTCCCGACTCCAGGGCTGGTTCTCTATTCACTGTGCCACGTAGCCACTCCTTCATAACCTATTTTGCTGAATATGGATTCTTTTCTCAGCAATTCAGTACTATCACAAGTCCTTCTCACACTTCAGATTCTGTTGCTTAAGAATCTTTCCTTAATTCAGCAATAAATGAATGAATAAAAGTAGTCAGAAACCTACTACCTGAGAATAATTATAGTTTCTAACTGCAAAGCTTTAAGATAAAAACCACAAATTACTAACTTGGAAAGTTATCCATGGTTTATGAACCAGGAGGGGCAATACTTTGTCAAACCATATGCCTACTTCTCCTAAAGTGATTTTAAACTAAGCATATTATAAAAATATCAGCACAAACTTTACTGTAATCCTACATTCTCTCACATGCTAATGTAATGGGGCTTATGGAGATCCACATTAATACGTGAAAGTATTGAACAAAATAATGATAATGGCTGAACTCTCCAGGATGATTCATTGCAATCTCAATGAATTAATGTCTACAGACCTGAGAATGACCATTCACGAGCACTTCTTCAGCAAAGTGCACCTTAACGGGATTGGTCTTGAGCCTGGCTCTCTTCTCTTCAGTTAGAAATGAGGACTTAGGGACCCCCTGTGGAGCAACATACTAAGAATGAAAAAACCGACCTCTGGCACGATGATTTGAATGATCAACATAGCGTTGCCAATAATTTTAATTATTAAATGTTAATTTAATTATTTAATTAAATTATCACCTTTTAATTTATAGTCTATTATTAAATTATTAAATGTTAATTTAATTATTTAATTAAATTAACATTCAGTTTATTATTAAATTATTTAATTATTAAATGTTAATAATTTTAATTATTAAAATTAATTTTCTTCACAAACACTGAGTATTTAAATACTATCCACAGGAGAAGATACACCTCATTCAGATATGGTTCTAAAAATATTGGGACGACTCCTACATTGTGGAAATTACAGGATCTCAAATGCCATCATGCCCTCATCTTTTTCTTTCAAAGAATATTTCCTCAAGACCTTGAGAGTGGTGAACATCCAGTAAAAGGCATTGTGTCTAGTCAACTTTGATTTCCAAGTCCAAGTCCAGCTCCAGATCATTTGTGCCTTGGGAAAGTCAGGGCTTTTGGTACTACATGGAAGGGAGGAAGGAAGGAAGGAAGGAAGGAAGGAAGGAAGGAAGGAAGGAAGGAAGGAAGGAAGGAAAAAGGGAGGGAGAGAAGGAGAGGAGGCAGGGAGGGAGGAAAAAGGGAAGGAGGAAGGAAGGAAGGACAAAGGAAGGCAAGAAGGAAGGAAAGGAGGAAGGGAATAAGGAAAGAAGGAAGGGAAAAAGGAAAGGAAGAAGGGAGGAAAGAGGTAAGGAGGAAAGGGGGTAAGGGAGGCAAGAAGAAAGAAGAGAAGGAGGGAGGGAAGAAAGGAGGGAAGAAATGAAGAAGGAAAGGAGGAAGGGAGGAGGGAAAGAAGGAAGGAAATAAGTATTTATTAAGTACCTATGATGTGTCAGGCTCTGTGCTAAACACCTTACAAATATTTAATACTCATTTGATACTCATGACAATCTCCATTTTGAAGATGACAAAACTGAGACAAGTAGAGGTTAAGTGACTTGCCCAAGCTGGCACAGCTAGTAAGTGCCTGAGGCTGGATTTGAATTCAGTTCTCCTTGACTCCAGGAACCCTGCATCACCTGGCTGCCACTAAGTCAGGCTCTCTCTACACAGAGAGTCAAATGACCCAGAAAGTTATTAAGGAAGTTGTGGGCTATGATCTCACACCATCCTTTCATTCTCATTGGCTCAGTGCTTTCATCTGGAAAGAAAATACTCCCTCTCTTTCCTCTGTTGACCTGGGACTTACAGAATCCCACTGGAGAAATTTCCTTTCTTTTCTACTTCTGACTGTATTGTGTTCTCAGTCTTGAGGCTTGGTGGCAGGAGAAGTGAGCTACGCCTCACTGATAACTCACTGTCAGCCACCCATACCTACATTCGCTCCCCATGTCTACATTGCACTGATCAGACCCGGCACAGAATGCCGCACTAAAGTCTGAGTGCCACATGTTAACAAGGACCCTGACAGGCTGTAGAACAAGGAGAGGAGGGTAATCAGGACGATAAAGAATCTTGAAACCGTGACACACAAGGACGGTTTAAAGAAACTAGGAATGTTGGGCCTGGAGGAGAGAAGACTTGGAGGGGTAGAGGAAGAGAAGACCTAAGTGATAACTGTATGAAGGGCTGCCATGTAGAAAAGGATGAAAAGTTCATTGTCTATTCCTCACACATAGTCATTGGCCCATAGTTTAAAAAAAATAGAGACCCCTTAGAATGATTTCAGCATAAAGCTATATCTGAAACAGAAAGTGGGAAGGTGGATAAGGAATGTTTTATAAATTTATTTTCTAGAGACTGAAAAGTTTACACGAGTTTAATACTAATAATGAACCACCGTGGTTTTCTTAAAGGAAAATAATTGGAAGGTACTGGACATGGTAAGAACTTAACAACATCCCCCAAAATGAAATCTATTCTATTTTAGCATACATGAAAGGACACATTAATGATTCAAAAACAAAGAAAAAAAATAACCTCAGCGAAAACTGACCGAAAACCAAACACATCAACCAAGGGGGACAGTGAATGCTCACTCATTCTTCCACCTTAGCAAGCAAAGGAGGGATCTACATTTTCTCAGTACTTCTTTAGGGACAAACTTCTTGGCCATTGTAACGGCAGAATATTTAGTTTCACGGTTTTTTTGGTTTGGGGGCTTTTTTTGTTCTTGTCATTTGCATATAGTGCTTATCATGCCACTTAATGGCTAAGGACTTTGAAGAAAGAAAAGCAATGACAGTGACTAATGCAAATCAGAAGAAAAAGCATGGATTTCTGTTTGGGGTTTTTTTGTTTGTTTTTGGAGGGGGGAAAAGGCAATTGGGGTTAAGTGACTTGCCCAAGGTCAAATGGCTAGTAAGTGGCAAGTGTCTGAGACTGCATTTGAACTCAGATCCTCCTGATTCCAGGGCCAGTGCTATATTCACTGCACCACCTAGTTGCCCCCAAAAGCATGGAATTCCATCACCTCTTCCATCTTCCTAAAGGTATGATAACAATCATATGTTACTATCAGCCAGATGATGTAGTGGTTAGAGATATGGCTAACATGTCTCTCCATTTTGACTAGCCTTCTAAAGGCTAAACAACACTAGCTCCTTCAACCATTCCTTAAAGAACATGGTTTCCTGACCTTCAATTCTCCTGGTTATCCTATGACTGCCCTACAGCTTGTCAGTATCCTTCTTTAATTGAGGTGCCGAGAAATGAATGCCGTACTCAGACATGATCTGACCACTGACGAGTATGGTGGGTGGGCTCTTACCTCCTGTGATCAGGACATTATTCTTCCATTAATGTCACCCAAGGTTGCATTAGATTTTTTTTTTTGTCTTTTAGTTGTACCACATTATTAGATCATTAAGTCTGTGGTCAACAAAAACTCCTGTAATTTTTCCACGTGAAATTCTTCCTTCCTCCAACTTATACTTGTGCCACTGATGTATTTAACCAAAATGCAGAACCATTAGCTATGTGAACATTTTGTCACTTAGTCATTTCAGTCATGTCTGACCTTCTGTGACCCCATTTGGGGTTTTCTTAGCAGAGATACTGGAGTGGTTTGCGCCATTTCCTTCTCCAGCTCATTTTACAGATTAGGAAACCAAGGCAAACAGGTTTAAGTGACTTGCCCAGGATCACACACCTAGTAAGTGTCTGAGGCCAGATTCAATCAGACTAGTGCTCAAATTCTACCACTGGCCCTAACTGGGTGTCTATGAGTTTTTGGGTGGGTATGACTATATATACTTCGTGAAATGGCAGTCATCATCAAAATTAATTTGTGTTATTACTATCCATTTACAGAAATAGAAAGTCAATGAAGATATAGTTTCTAAAAGTTTGTTAGTTTGCTAACAATTTTTCAATTGTACCTGACTCTTTGTGATCCCTTTTGGGGTTTTCTTGGCAAAGATGCTGGAGTGGTTTGCCATTTCCTTCTCTAGTTCATTTTACAGATGAGGAAATTGAATAAACAGGGTTAAGTGACTTGCCCAAGGTCACACAGCTAGTAAGTTTCTGAGACCAGATTTGAACTTAGGAAGAGGAGTCTTCTGACTCCAGGCTCAGCACTCTATCCATTGTGCCACCTAGCTGCATTGCTAGTGGTTCCATTCTCTAGAATAAGCAGCATAAGTTGGCAGTACCTTTCCTTGTACAAAATGACCACAACTGTCATACCTCATAGCAGCTATGAGATGTCACACACATCTCTAACTATCTTGGCCAAAAAAGCCTATTTCTTAGTAGTCCTAGAACCCTCTCTTGACCCATATGTCCAAAGTCATCACATAAAGATTCTGCGACATGCCCTGAGAGCACCAATCACTTGGTGGTACTATGTGTGGGACCAGTAAGAGTCCAGTACAGTACTCTGTCACACAACCCCAACCTCTCACTGTAGATGGTCTGAACCTTCTTGGTTCTGGAACTTCAGTCATTTACATCACTGCTACTACCAACTTCTTTCAAGCCTGCATCAGCCATTTCTTGTTATTTCCAATCACACACAGATAACTGAGGTAGAAAAAGTTGGTACCATGAAACAAGGCTCACGTGTGATGCTGGCCTGCTGTCTGGTGGAAGCCCCAAGCTCTCAGCTAGGCTGCCATTTACTCATAACCCAGCTCCCTAGGTATCATGTAGATATGTGGCCTTTGATATAGGGCATTACATTCACCTTAGTTATCTTTTGTTGATGATAAATGCTTAGTTGACTAATATTACTACGTATCTATGCAAAGTGGCATCCAAAATGGCACTGATCAGAATGTCAGCAAATTGTTTATCTACACTTACAACTTGATTCCATACATATAGTTTTTAATACCAATAAATGTTCATATGGTGTAAAACTCTCATTCTTGGCCCTCCTTCCTACTTTTACTGAAGAAGCAAATAGTGAGTAAACCCATTTATCTGAGCAAACAGAAATCAGAGAAGTTCTACAGATAAGAATGTGCCAGAAGATACACAAGAGTGACGTTTCTATAGATGGGAATGAGGTAAGATCTCAGCTTACCCAAGAGAGAGGCCTTAATCCTACCCAAAGGAAATTCTGCCTGTGAAGTCACCAGGAAGGAAGCTAGAAATTGGGGACACCTTGAAGTGCCAGCTTTTCCTCCATGTCTGTAGCTTCCAAAGTCTTTCTCTTCCTGAAAGAATGTCTTATCTTTCCACAAAGCTCTCTCTTCCAGTCTTAACTGATGAATCCAAGTTTAGCGTGGTATGCACTGACTTTCACCAATTTCAGAGCACTAAATAAATGCCACCTATTATTATTACTTATACAGAAATTCATTAAATACAAAGAAAAGCCTGAAGTCACTGCCCCCGAGAATTTTAATACTTTGCAATAAGCCCAGAACATACAAAAATGGAGAAAAAAAGAAAACAACCCATTCTCTTCAATAAAAGTAGGAATAAGTGATGATGTCAAAATCTAATTCCAATCTAAATGACTCTAACTACTTTTTTCCACGCTTCTTAAGAAAAGACCTATCTCTTTCATGACTCATGGAAGTGTTTGCTTTCTTAATGCTCACTTTCCTTTCCCCTACATGAGATGGCCAGGGAACAGACAGTTATGAGAAATGGGTCTCTCCTCCCAGAACAAAGTCTGCCTTCATAACTACCATGAAATGTAGGGTGCAGGGTACTTATAGGCCCATCTGTTTCCTCATACCCTGCTAGGTATTCACATGTTGCATTTTCTTTTTTTGGGGGGGGGGGAGAGAGGCAAGTACAGTTAAGTGACTTGCCCAGGGTCATACAATCAGTACGTGTCTGAGGCTGGATTTGAACTCAGGTCCTCCTGGCTCCAGGGTTGGTTATCTATCCACCTGTTGCTTTAAAAAGCACATATCCCATTTCTCCTCCTACATCATTAGACCACGAGGGAGGGATCATGCTTCATTTTCCTACAGATATCCCCCAACACCAAGCTTATCTATAAACCAATAGAACTCAACAAATTTGTTGACTGATTGACTATTCTTATAAAAAGCAATTAACTTCCAAACAACATTCACTATCTGTAATGTGCCTTCTCTCCCATTCTCAGGTAGATTTCCCATTCAGTAGGTATTAAGGGTTTCTAGGTATTCAAGTCTCATCTCAACAACCATGAGAAAGAAATTTACCGAAGTACATCGAGCAACAGTGACGGAAAGAGAATCTTCTGTTTCCCTGAAAAAGAGACAAATATATTTAGTTGTTTCAGGTGAAGGGAGGGAGGAGTAATAGCCTTGGCCAGAGGACTAAAATGCTGCATATAATTATAAAGAAATCTCTCTCTTTTCAATCTGTCTTACTAAAACTTAGGAGTATGTTGGGTTAGGTTTAAAAAGTAGCCCAGACTGTACCAGGCATATTCTTTCCCACTACCAAAATAATATGATCTCTAGGACATCACAGACACAAGCCAATAGACTCCCGAGGCAGTATGGTATGCTCAGTAATTAGAGCGCTGGACTTGGGAAAGGAAAGAGACAGGAACCCACTATGCGCCAGGTACCATGCTAAGTTCTCAACCCTGCTTGCCTCAGTTTCCCCATTTGTAAATCTTTACAAATATCCCATTTGATATGACAGTCCTATGAGGTAGGCGCTATTATTCTCCTCAATTTTACAGCTCAAGAGAATGAGGCCTAGAGCAGTTTGTTCATGGTCACAGAGTCAGTAAGTGTCTGAGGCTGGATCTGAAGTCAAATCTTTCTGACTCCACATCCATCACTTTATCCACTGTAGTACCAGCTGCCTCGACCTGACTTCTGGACTTGCAGAAAAAAGGACAATGTTGACTTCAGCAGTTCTCCCACTTTCTGGTATAAGGACGCCTGAGTAAAAACTCCTAAAATTTATTGAATACCTGGAAGAGTTTTTGTTTCAATAAGATCTATCTACGGATATTTACCATATCATAAACACTTAAAATGTTTAGTATTATTATAATAGTTTTAACCTCACTGATGAGCTGATGAGGGTCCTTGGATAAGGAAACTGAGGCAAACAGGGTTAAGTGACTTGCCCAGGGTCACACAGCTAGTAAATGTCCAAGGCCAGATCTGAATTCAGGAAGATGAGTCTTCCTGACTCCAGACCCAATGCTCTATGCACTGTGCCACCTCGCTGCCTTTGTTTATTGGTGGGAGTATTAATGTTAGTGAGACAGATAACTGGTTCAATAAAGCCTCCAAGTAAGTTTTGGAAGAATTTGGTTTTTTTTTACTAGTTGCAAAAAACACACCTTGGCTATCCAAACACCTAGAAAGGAGATCCATAACTAACTAATCTTGGGCCTCCCCATGTGGTAACCCGGCAGAGATCTTACAGAGCACTCAGGTTTACAAAGCTACTATGTGTGTGTGGGAAGCAAAGGCAGGCCATGAACTCTAAACTTGTAGTTTCTTGTGGGGAATTGTCATTGAGAAAAGTCTTCCCAGGCAAACTATCTGTCCCCTGTTCTTAGAGTTGTTTGGGGGCAACTCTCTAAAGTTAAGTGACTTGCTAATCACAAAGCCAATGGGTGTCAGGGGTAGAGCAACACATCACATAAGCATCCTCTTCTCTTCCCTTGCTTTTTTGATTATTTTCATAAGTTTTTGTAGACAGTGCTAAAAAGTTTTAAGAACATCTACTAAGAAGGCAAAAGAAGAGAATATACATTTAGTATAATCTTCATGGAGACCACTGCTCACTCACTCTCTCTCTCTCTCTCTCTCTCTCTTTCTTTCTCTTTTCCCCACATCCCTGTCCCTTCCCCCCTTCCCCTTTAGAACTGAAACAAACTTCCAAGGACAGTTCTACCATGGAAATCTCCCTTCTCTGTCTAATAGGGTACTCGGTGCAAGCATTTATACCCTAGAAACTAGCAAACACTGCAAATCAGGTCTTGATTTACTGCCTTGTTGATTGTCTTGGCCTAAGGAAGCGATGGAGAGAAATGTTAAAATGAACATCAAACTTAAAAATGGAGACCTGAGTATATTGGGGGGGAGCTGATTGTTAAACATTAACAGCACATCCCTTCCTGACGTGGGGGCAGAAGTCAATTTTATATGTCTTTTATTAAGTGCCTCTTGTATGTGAGATACTAGAAATAAAAAGATTAAAAACCAAATGGTCCCTGTCTTCAAGAAGTTTATATCATAATGGGATGTACGTTCTGTTTCTTAAGTGACAGGACTTAATGGAAGCTCCAGTAAGAGAGTCAGGCCGAAAAGTTAATTTCTCTAGGGATTATTAATTTTACTGCATTTTACTGAAATTGTAAAAAATAAACTCGTTCTGTTTTAACAAAAGAAAGAAAATTTATTATGTCCCTTTTGTACCGTTCTTGGTTTCTCTCAGCACCAGCATGACTTCTTTTAAGGCTCTGCTAATATGTATCTGCATCAATATCTCTATCTACACAGCTCTGTTAATATGAAACATACAATTTTATACCTTAAAATATCAAGTGCTTGTTCATAGGAAAGGTCTTCCACAGACTGATTGTTCATTCGGAGGATCTGATCACCTGGCAGAAGTTTCCCGTCTGCTGTGCTTCCTATTAAGACATAAAAAATTAGTACTTGTATGCTTTGTATATTTCTTTTATTTTTAATTTTTTGCTGTTTGGAGAGACAATTAGGGTTATGTGACTTGCCCAAGGTCACATGGCTAGTAAATGAATCAAGTGTCTGAGGTCACATTTGAACTCAGGTCCTCCTGACTCCAGGGCCAGTGCTCTATTCACTGCACCACCTAGCCACCCCTTGCATATTTCTCGTTACCCCCGCTTTCATGGTGCTGTATTTGAACTGGCCAAATGGTCTAATTACTAAGGTTCTGGACTAGACACCAGGTCCTCCTTCTTATTCTGTTCTGAATTTATGTGGGCTTCAATTTTCTCATTTGTGAAATGAGGAGGAACACAGACAAGAGGTACAGTTTTGAAAATAACATGTGTTGTTTCCAATCTGGGATTTTCTTTTGCTTAACTACATAAGTGTTACAAAGGTTTATTTCTTTTTTTATTTTTTTACTTTAATAACATTTCATTTTTCCCAATTATGTATAAAAACAATTTTTAACATTCATTTCAAAAGATTTTGAGTTCCAAATTCTCTCCCTCCCCACTTCCTGAGATGGTAAGCAAATTAATAAAGGTTATGCATGTGCAATCATACAAAATATATTTCCATATCAGTCATGTTATAAAAAAAGGCACAAACAAAAAATAATAAAGTGAAAAATAGGATGCTTCAATCTGCATCTGTCAGTTCCTTCTCTAGATGTGAATAGCATTTCTTTCTTTCTTTTTTTTTTGGCTTTTTTGGAGGGGGAAAGGTAAGACAATTGGGGTTAAGTGACTTGCCCAAGGTCACACAGCTAGTTTTTGTGTTAACTGTCTGAGGCAGGATTTGAACTCAGGTCCTTCTGACTCCAGGGCTGGTGCTCTATTCAATGCACCACCTAGCCATCCCATTTATTTCTTTTTCAATGCGAGGAGGAAGAGAAGGCAGATTTTGATTAATTAAAAAAAATAAAATTAAAATTTTAAAATGGTTATCTATTAAAATAGATTTAAATAAATTCCTGTCAAATAGAAAAAAAAAACCAGCGTCAAGTCTGTTGTATACTTGGAGGGAGAAGCACAGTGCAGATTCACATATTTTCATATATTCACATATTTCTGCAGATTCACCATATTCACATATGGTGCAAATTCAGATTTCTGTCCTGCTTCATATGTGAAATGTTCGTCTTGTTTGGCGTTCATTAAATCCAGAATAAAAATAAATTCTAACTCTCCCTCCTCCCCCCACTTTCCCCAATAGGAAGAAAAGCTTCTGCTACATATGAATTTCTGGGTAAGGAATTCTTAACCTGGGCGTCCATGGACAGAATTCAGGGAGTCTGCGATATTGGGTGAGGAAAAAACTCCATCTTTGTTTTTTCTAAGGAAAATTTAACATTTCCTTCAATGATTTAAAAATCTTACTTTCAGAAGGGATGCAGAGTCTTCACCAGAATGCCAAAGTGCATCCTGACACAAAGGAAGGTTAAAAACTCTTGCTCCAGGCAGACTGCCTGTACATTATTAGCATTATAAGCAGCCCGCAAATCCTAGCCAAGTGTTCTTTTTTGCCGGTGAAGCCTGTGTTTCACAAATGGCAAAATAAATAAAAGTCACTATTCCTCATTACTGGCCCACTAGACATTACTCCCAGGCCCGGGTGTGCAGGTACATGACATTACATGATACAGAGCAACTCTGGGTGAATCCAGATACTTTCATTAAGTCAAGATAACTGATAACAAGCTTTGGATAAGAAGGGTCCCTGACATCAAGGCTGTATTTCATAACCGAAGACAGATGGGTCCTGATACAAAATAATAGTAGTTGACAATAATATAGTACTTTGGAGCTTTACAAAGTTTTACATATATTCTCTGTTTGGGCCTTGTAACATCCCTGTGATGTAGGTACAGCAGGTCCATATTACCCCTTTTTACAGATGAGGAAACTGAGGTTCAGGGATAGTAAATTATTTTCCCATGATAACCTAGCTAGTAAGAATGGGATATACGATCTGAAACTAGCTCTTTCCGACTCCAAGTCCAGCATTCTGTTCATGATACTGCAATGCTTCTCAAAGAGCCATGGGGTCCCTTCTCTCCTAAAACTATAGCGGCACAGAAGGAAATGAGTAAAAAGGAAAGAGGAAAAAATCAACATACTAATTCCGATCAATCAATCAGTCAAAAAGCATTTATTACAATATGCCAGGCATTTTGCTAAGCACTGAATGACAGAAAAACGGCAGTTAGGTGGTAAAGTGGTTGGATCACTGGGCTTGGAGTTGGGAAGACCTGAATTCAAATTCTGCACCACACACTTACTAGCTCTGTGACTCTGGGCAAGTCACTTAACCTCTGCCTCAGTTTCCTCAACTGTAAAACAGGGATAAAAACAGCCCCTAACCTTTCTCAGCCTTCGTTTTTCCCATCTGTAAAATGGGAATAATAAGAACAACTATCTTACAGAATGATTGTGAGGATCGAATGAGATAATACATGTAAAGCACCTGCCAAACCTTAAAACCCTGTAAGAGTGAGTTATTATTTAAAATAATAATACCTTAAAACAAGACTATAAGTGTTAGTCGTTATTATCACTTACAACAACAACACAGTAAGTGTTAATAGTGAAAACAACACTACAAGAGTTGTTACTTGTTATCATTTAAAACAGTAACACTCCAAGTGCCAAAATTTAAAGCAGCACTATAAAAGTTAGTTATCATCATTTAAAACAACAACAGTGTGTTATTATTTAAAACAACACTATACATGTTAGTCGTTGCCTTTAAAAACAGTAACACTGGGGCTTCTAGGCAGTGAATAGAGCACCAGCCTGGAGTCAGGAGGACCTGAGTTCAAATTTGGCCTCAGACACTTGACATACTAGCTGTGTGACCTTGGGCGAGTCACTTAACCCCAACTGTCTTGCCTTCCCCCATTAAAAAAAAAACAAACCCAAAACAGCAACACTGTATTATTATTCGAAATAATTAGTTATTATTATTTAATTATAATCATTTAAAACAATAATGCTTTAAGTATTAATTATTATTATTAATAAAAATAGTCCCTGCCCTCCAAGACCTTACACTATAATGGGAGAGACAATAACATATAAATAGGTATGTACATGATATATACAAAAGCCCTACCTGTGATAACTGAGGAGATGCTCAGGGGAAGACTCTGTGAAATGTGAAACCCATAGTCACCCAGGAACACATCTCTGTCTATCTTGACTGTGCGCTTCACAGAGGCGAGGCTTTGGGTCAGGCCCCCGGAGGAGCTATCTGGTAGGGAAATCCTCCGCCTGGAAGAGAGGGAGAAAAAGCATCCATCCAGTCAATAGATGTGGCGATACAGCCAGTTCTAAGCAAGTTTATAAAGGCAGTCAAACTGACCTCCTCATTGTTCCTTCCCAATTCCAGGCATTTTCATTGGCTTCAGCAATTGCCAGGAATCGGTCTCCTCATCCACAGCTCCTGGCTTCCCGGACTTCCCTTCCAGGTCTTCCTATTAAGGAATGCCTTCCTTCGGAGAGTACCCCAAGTTTATCCTGTTTATCCCTTGTTTGCCCATAGCTGCTTGCTCGTTGTCTCCTCCATTAGATCTGCGGTGGCTGTCATCCCTGTTTGGCTTTCTTTGGATCCCCAGCGCTTACACAGTGCTTGGCACATAGTAGGCTAGTTGATGTCTCTTGATGCACTCTTGGAATCCCCTTTCTCCAAACAAGATTCCCAATGTCCTGCTCCCGCTACCCTTATCCCTCTCTGCGTGATCGCCAAAGACCCTGGCCAATGCTTCAAGAGCACTGAAATGGTCCCTGCTCTAAAATGCCCTCTCTCCGCCCTCCTCACCCATCAAATTCCTATTTCTTCAGAACTCTGGGAATCCTCAGATCCTTGCTCACAGGTCAGACCTTGCCCATCTTGGTTTAATTTCATTCCACCCATCACAAATTGTCTGCAATCTCAACATTTTCTGAAAAGTTTTTTTTTTCTCAAATTATGTCTGTTGGCTCCACAATCTCCAGCTGCTAAAATAAACATATTTAATAGACCTCCTATCTAAGCGAGAGCTTTCCCAGTGTCCCATATCCCTCAATAGACAAAATCTTCATGGCTCCCCTCTTGCCAACTCAATTAAATGTTTATTAAATGTTCACTGCCTAACTGTGAGAGATACACATTTTAGCCATGACAGGGTCCCTGTTTTCATGGAACTTACAACCTACTAGTAGTCTACTGAATTAAACTGGATTTTTCTTGGGGGGGGGGGAGGGATTTGGCAATCAGTCAAGACCCTTCATGCTTTGGCTCCTAACCTACTTTTTCCAGCTTTATTTTCTTTAGAAAATCTTCTTTCCAATTATATATTTATTTTCTCCCCCAGCTCTCTGGCCTCTGAGGGAAAAAAGAAAAGGAAAGCAGAGGCAGTTAGGTGGTGTAGTGAATAGAGCCCCAGCCCTGGAGTCAGAGGGATCTGAGTTCAAATCCAGCCTAAAACAGGTAACACTTACTAGTTGTGTGACCTTGGGCAAGTCACTTAACCCTAATTGCCCTGCCTTCCCCTCTCCGAAAAGCAAAATCCTTTTTTTTCTACTACTCCCTGACACATACTCTATGCTCTGTGCAAACTGGACTTATGGCTGTCCCGGGAACATTCTCTGCTGCCATGCATGCTTTTCTACCCCTCTAGTTTTACTCAGGTTGTGCTTTCTACCTGGAAAAATCTCTCTTTTTGCCCCTCCACTACCTTTCCAAAACCTACATAGCATTTCTATTTCAAATATCACTTTCTTCATGAAATTTTTAAAAAAGAACTCCTCCCTTTCAACTAGATATAATCTTTTCTCCCTTTGTATCTAGACATAGTTTGCCTTGCAAAATGATTTTATATACTTAAACACATTCCTTTCTATAAACTAACGTATACTACTTTATTTATTTATACTATTTCCATATTTTATATACTACAAATTAGGGCTGTCAATTATTTTTACTTATTTTTAAATTTATTTTTAACACTCATTTAAAAAAACTTTTCAGCTTCAAATTCTCTCCCTCCTCAACCCACTGAGAAGGAAGGCAACATGCTATCAATTACACATGTCATTCATTTTTCACTCTCCATGGACCCATCAGCTTTACACACCTATGGTGCTTAATACATATTTGTTGCTATTGCTGTTGTCTGCAGGGGGAATCCTTGCCCCAGTGATTCCTTGTGAGTGCCAGGACACTCAAGAGACAGATGTTAAACAGATTGCCAGAGCTAAATTTCTGCTACGTGCGCAGAATTAGAACAAAAGTATGGGTCATGTGGCAGAAAACACCCTGGGGATTCACTGAGTGTGGCTCAGTGAGGGTTCCAGGGATGCTATGTTTTGGGCACCAGAATGGTGGAAGGGAGATTCTCATCGGCCGGGGAAAAAGAGAAGGAGTAACCCAGGTGATAGGCTAGACCTTCAGTATGCTAGGCTAGACCTTCAGTACTTCAGACTGAAGGAAAGGTTGTAGAAAAGCAGGAGGTAAGGGATTAGCAAGACAAGAAATTATAACTTCTCATTTTCCTTCTTTCTCTCTTCCTCTCTCTCCCTCTCTCTCTCTATCTCTCTCTGTCTCTGTCCCTCCCTCTCTCTCTTTCTCTCTCCCTCTCTCTCTCTCTTTCTCTCTCCCTCTCTTTCTCTCTCTCCCTCTCTCCTCTTTCTCTCTCCCTCTCTCCTCTTTCTCTCTCCCTCTCTCCTCTCTCTCTCTCCCTCTCTCCTCTCTCTCTCCTCTCTCTCTGCCTCTCTCCTCTCTTTCCCTCCCTCTCTCCCTCTCTCTCCTCTCTCTTCTTTCTCTCTCTTTCTCTTTCTCTCTCCCCCTCTCTCTCTCACAATTTCTTATTTCTTCTCTCTTTCTTTTCTCCCAATATCTCCTCTTCTCTCTCTTAACATGGAACTGAAGTTCCTCTTATTAAAATTTCAATTATAATATTAATATAAACAGGCATGTGTGGCGCTTTTATATTTTTCTCAAAAAACCAAAAACTGCAAGCCAGTTATAACCTCCCTTTCACTTGGGTGCCCTTGGTGGAAAACTTTAGACAGTAAGGTGGGAACAGACCATGGAAGGCCTTAAAAGAATGAAAGAAGAGTTTAGTATTTTTCCTATATAGATCCTAGTGATACAAGGCCAGCTAATGTGTGACTTCTGCAATTGATTTTGTAACATTTGATTATGTTATTATGATTATTTGATACTATGACCCTTCCCATAATGTATATAGGGACACGTTTGCGTCTTAAGATTTTTCTAACTACATCTGTCATGCTTCCTTTATGAAAATAAATGAATTAATGTTGCTTGCTAGAGAATGTACACATGCATACACCCATTTACACATAGCTATATAATATAGGTAGCTGAGGCCCCTTCCCTCTGAACAGTCAACAATAGTAAGCTCATGGCAAGAACTGGGCTAAGTTCTGGAACTACAAACACAAAAAGTGAAACAGCCACTCCCTTTAAGATGCATACATTCGAATGAGGGAGGCATTGTGGACATATATAATTAAATAGCCTCAGATTGGGACCAATTTCCCAGCAAGTCACAGAGTGGTACCAGAATGATTGCATAGAATTTGGGGAATTGTCCTCACAAAGGACAATGGGAGTTCTCTTTCCCCAAAATGTCATCCTTGCCTCCCACCTAAGGGGAAGGATCATGGGACTGGTGGGAGACCTAAGCTGAAACAGCTGAGCTTGAAACTCAGTTCAGGTTTGGAGAAAATTAAGTTTGGAGAACTGTGGAATTCACATCTGGGAGACAGAGATGCTCAAGCAGGGGCTTTGAATGAAAACTAAAATTGTGAGTATTGATACAGCAAGAGCTTGTGTGTTCTTGGTTCTGAACCCAACAAGCTATTCCCTAGCTTCCACTACGAGGACTCTGGGAGTTCTTCTGGAGCTTTCTGCTGAGAAAGCTACCACCTGAATAGGTACAATCACATTGCACTGGGCCTCAGTTCCCAACTACATTATATTTTCCTAGAAGGAAAGTTGAGAGATAGTATGGATTAATGGATAGAGGATTACCCTTGCAATCAGAAAGACCTGGGATCAAGTCCCATTTCTGACACATACAAGCTGTGAGATTTAGGGCAAGTCACTTAATTTCTCAATGGCCCTCAGTTAGTGAGCTCTAAACCTTTTTGACTTTGTAGCTCTAACAGTTAAAATGAATTTTTTTTAGCATTCATCTCCAATAGATGTATATGTCCTTATTTACAAACCATTTTATTTGATTTATTTACATACTTTTTGTTATACTATTTATGAACCTGATGATACATAAAAAGACATTTTAAAAGGATGAAATCTTTTGAAAACAGTATTTTATTTATTAATGGTACAAAATCTTTTTTGTTGATTAAATAGGCTTTATCTCATCAGTTCACATGGTGCACAAGTTCCACAGAGCAGAATCACAGGTCCAGACGCCCCTCAAAAAGGATAAGGTATATTATACCTAGAAGAATCTTAATAAATATTTATTGAGGTAAATATTTGTATTTATCTTCCTTTAGCATACAACCTAAATAAATTAACCTTATAAGCAAATTTTCTAAGGAATACCTTCCTTATGTTTATTGTAGAATCCCTGGAAAAGATAACAGGGAACATGGAGGAGATAAAGTACGTACATTAAAAAATCACTTATATATACTAAATCCTCACTCCACACATGCATTCAGTGTATATTTTTTACTGACACCGCAACTGAATAAATGTCATATGACAATGTTGTTTGTCCTTAGTTCTTGAAGAGGACCAATGACATCATGACGGCAATGTCTTGACCTGTGCATGAATTAGATTTGAGTCACCAGCCTCACTCTCTTCTCCAAATTCATCGAAGCCTAATAGCAAGACTAAAGTCAAGATGACTGGTGATGGCTCAGGATGCAGAAGACAACCTTGGTCTTTCTAAATTGAGATCTTTCCTTGTGCGGAAATATGTTTACAGGACTGCACATGTATAAACTATATCAGATTGCTTATCACCTTGGGGAGAGGGGATGGCAGGGAGGATGGAAGAAAACATTTGAACCTGAAAATTTATAAAAATGAATGTCGGGGACTGGAGTCAAGATGGCGGCGCAAAAGCAGGAGAACTCTGTGGCTCCCCCTACAACCACCTCAAATACCTATAGAATATGACTCTAAACAAATTTTAGAGCTCCAGAACCCACAAAATGACAGAGTAACAAAGCTCCTGCTGAAGGCAGCCAGCAGATGGACAGAAAGGGTTCATCACAGCACGCTGGGAGGAGAGTCCAGCCCCATGCAGTTTTAGCCCCATGCTGTCCAGGAGAAGCTGTGGCTGGAGCTTTCAGGAGAGCAGATCACCGACAGCTGTGGCGTTTTCCAGAATTATCAACCCATAAGAGCCAAGGACAAAGGGAAGAAAAGGTTAGTGGAACTCGGCTAAATTTGGGGGAGAGGGTCCAGCCGACTACTTCCAGAGCTAGAAGTGGTCTGAAGTGGCAGCCCTGCAGCTGCCTCCACATGGCTGCTTCAGAGCTTGCAGCCTGCAGATTGCAAGGGGGCCAAGTGAGCATTCAGAGGTTAAGTGCTCTTTCCTTGAGCTGCCTGGATCAGGATCGCGGTGTTGGGTGGTGGTCCTGAGGTGTGTGACAAGTGAGCCAAAGCTGGTGGGGGCTGCAGAGATGGCTGCCTCCTAATAACTCTGGCAGCTGCGAAAACCCCAGCAATTTGGGACAGAGCTGTCCCCTCTGAAAGCAGAGTTCTACTGAGCCCAAAAGTTAAGTAATTGACTGGCAACATGAGCAGGCAAAGGAAACAAAACAAGCTCAGCAATCCAACTTTAGATTCCTTTTTTGGGGACAAAAAGGATCAAAGCATGGAACAGGAGGAAGACAACACAGTCAGAACTCCTGCACCAAAAGCTTCCAAGAAAAACGTAAACTGATTACAGGCCATAGAGGAGCTTAAGAAGGATTTTGAAAACCAAATAAGAGAAGTGGAAGAAAAATTGGAGAGAGAAATGAGAATGATGCAAGAGAATCATGAAAAAAGAGTCAACAACCTGACTGAAGAAAATAACACCTTAAAAAATAGAAGAACTCAAATGGCAAAAGAGGCCCAAAAAGCCAATGAGGAGAAGAATGCCTTAAAAAATTGAATTTGCCAGATGGAAAAAGAATCTCAAAAGCTCACTGAAGACAACAATTCCTTCAGAATTAGAGTGGAGCAAATGGAAGCAAAT
>CM053583.1:242200731-242217219 GCA_028627135.1 Pseudochirops cupreus | reverse complement strand
GAGAGCTCTGGCCGAGAAAAATAGCTCAGTCCCCCTGCTGTCTGCAGGCCGCGGGCGGGAAGCTGCAACGCAGAGGCGGGTGCAAAACCTCTGCCTTTCGCTTTTCCTCTCTGGAGGCCTTCCCACTGGCCTGCCGGGACTGCTTATCTCCCCCTTTCACAATTCCCATTCACAGCTGCCACTAATCTGCTCACCTGAGAGGCTCCTCAGCTCCTCCCGTCCAGCCACCCCCAGGGCACAGCCGCGGCTTCAGGCCAGGCTGGTTTCGGTTTGCAGTGCTGATATAGTTCCTCGTAGCCGAGCTGACTTTAGTGGGAAGTATCTTTGTGTGAGTTTTGGAGTTCCAGGATTGGTTTACAGTCCTATTTTTATGGGTATTTTGGGGTGGCTATGTGAGAGCTGCGATATGTTGCTGCTGCTACGCCGCCATCTTGGCTCCGCCCCAACTGAGTAGGTTTTTAGAGGTTTCTTATCTGAATCAAACAGGACAAGGCCATGAGGGCCTTGTAGAGGGGCAGGATCTGCATTGTAGGCCAAGGTTCAGGACTGATGCTGACTCAGGCCTGGGGGAGCTTGAGGGAACATGAAGGGAACACAGGAGAGTTGGAAGGAAGTTGATATTTAAACTCCTTGCAGATGAACAAAGAGAGCATCCCATTAATACAGCTCTGCCTCTGTCTGGGTAATTCAGGTGGGTTTTTGAGTCCTCTCCTCCTTTATTTAGCAGGTATTTGTCATCTCCTTTTTGTCTGCCTGTAGAGAGATCGTTTTACAAAAGACTGCTCCAACATGAGCAGTTGTAAAATAAAAGCCAGAATTATCCTCATTGTTGCTTGAGAAGACAGAATTAATTGCAAGTTGTATTTAGATACTATCTAAGTTTCCTTTCAGTCTATTAGCCTAAGAACTATATTCTAACTAGAAATCAGTTGAATTTATATTTTTAGAAAGATAACTTGCTGGATTGAAAATTGAATTAGAGAAGCCAGTAGGTGATTTAGTGGCCAGACCCAGCCAATGTGGGCAGCTGGGTGGTGCAGTGGATAGAGTGCTGGGCCTGTACTCAGGAAGACTCATCTTTGTGAATTCACACCTGGCCTCAGACACTAACTAGCTGTGTGACCCTGGGCAAATCATTTCACCCTGTTTGCCTGAGTTTCCTCATCTGTAAAATGATCTGGAGGAGGAAATGGCAAACCACGTCAATGTCTTTGCCAAGAAAACCCCAAATGGAGGGGCAGAGTCAAGATGGCAGCATAGAAACAGGAGAACTCTGTGGCTCCCCCCTTAACCTCCTCAAATACCTATAAAATATGACTCTAAACAAATTTTAGAGCTCCAGAACTCATAAAATGACAGAGAAACAAGGCTCCCACTGAAGGCACCCAGCAGATGGAGGAAAAGGGCTCATCGCAGCCCAGTCCCATGCGGTTTTAGCCCCAGGCAGTCCAGGGGAAGCTCCAGCTGGAGCTTTCAGGAGAGCAGATCACCGGCAGCTGTGGTGGTTTCAAGAATTACCAACCTATAGGAGCTGAGGACAAAGGGAAAAGGTCAGTGCAACTTGGCTAAATTGTGGGGAGGGGGTGCAGCCCTGCCTCAAGAGCTAGAAGCAGTCTGAAGTGGCAGCCCTGCAGCTGCCTCCATGTGGCTGCCTTAGAAGCTCCCGGCCTGCAGGTTGCAGGGGGGCCAAGCAATCATTCAGAGGCTAAGTGCTCTTGCCTTGAGCTGCCTAGATTGGGATTGTGGTCTTGGGTGGTGGTCCTGAGGTGCGTTTTCAGTGAGCCAAAGCTGGTGGGGGCTGCAAAAAAACACACAACAGCCCCCTAATAGCTCTGGCAGCTGGGAAAACCCCAGCAATTTGGGACAGAGCTTTCCCCTCTGGAAGCAGAGTTCCACAGAGCTAAAAAATCAAGTAACTGACTGGCCAACATGAGCAGGCAAAGAAAGCAAAGTAAAAACAGCAACCAAATTCTAGATTCCTTCTTTGGGGACAAGAAGGATCAAAGTATGGAATGGAAGGAAGACAACACAGTCAGAACTCCCACACCAAGAGATTCTAAGAAAAATGTAAACTGATTACAAGCCATGGAGGAACTTAAGAAGGATTTCAAAGACCAAGTAAGAGAGGTGGAGGAAAAATTGGGGAGAGAAATGAGAATGATGCAATAAAATCATGAAAAGAGAGTCAACAACCTGACTGAAGAAGATAACACATTAAAAAATAGACTAACTCAAATGGCAAAAGAGGCCCAAAAAGCCAATGAGGAGAAGAATGCCTTAAAAAGTAGAATTTGCCTGATGGAAAAAGAATCTCAAAAGCTTGCTGAAGAGAATAATTCCTTCAGAATTAGAGTGGAGAATATGGAAGCAAATGACTTTATGAGAAATCAGGATACTATTAAACACATCAAACAAATGAAAAAATAGAAGGCAATGTGAAATATCTCCTTGAAAAAAATCACTGACCTGGAAAATAGATCCAGGAGAGGCAATTTAAAAATCACTGGACTATGTGAAAGCCATGATCAAAAAAAGGACCTAGAAATCATCCTTCAAGAAATTCTCAAGGGAAATTGCCCTGATATTTAAGAACCAGAGGGCAAAATAGAAATTGAAAGAATTCACCGATCACCTCTTGAAAAAGATTCCAAAAAGGAAACTCCTAGGAATGTTATAGCCAGGTTCTGGAGTTCCCAGATCAAGGAGAAAATATTACAAGCTGCCAAGAAGAAACAATTTGAATACTGTGGAAACAATCAGGATAACACAGGATCTAGCAGCTTCTTCTACATTAAGGGATCAAAGGGCTTGGAATATGGTATTCTGGAGATCAAAGGAGCTAGGATTAAAATCAAGAATCACCTACCGAGGAAAACTGAATATAATGTTTCAGGGGAAAATATGGTCATTCAATGAGGTGGAGGACTTCCAAGCATTTTTGAGGAAAAAACCAGAACTGAATTGAAATTTGACATTCAAACACAAGAAGCATGAGAAGGTAAACATGGAAAAGAAATCATAAGGAACTTAACAAAGTTGAACTATTTACATGCCAACATGGAGAAATGATAATTTTAATTTATGAAACTTTTCTCAGGATGAGGATAGGTGAAGGGAATACAAATGTATATGTATGTATACATACACATATATCTATATAGAAGGGTATATATGCATATGAATACATATGAGACAGGGATATCCATCTTGCTCTACCAGAAAGTCAGAGGGGTAATGGGGGAGGATATAGGAGAGAGCAGATTTGGGGAGGGGATATATGCTGGGATTGCTATTTTGCAGGGGCGAGTAGGGAAAAGACAAGGAAAAAATTTGTAACTCAAAATCTTGTGGAAATCGATGATGTAAACTAAAAAATAAACAAAAGTTAATTTTAAAAAATGAGAAAACCCCAAATGGGGTCATGAAGAATCGAACACAACTGAACCATAAAACCAATCAATATGAAGTAACTCTGTCCCCTCACTAAACAGGAAAAAAATGCAAGTTTTTCATTAGTGTTTGTATAAAGTGGAGTCATGTACAGTGATATCCATAAGTGTGGATATGACTTGAGATGTGGCTCTGAAGTCTTCTCTCAAAGCTCATCCAGCAATTCAGATGGCTTTCCTTTTTTTCTCTCCACGTTTCTCTTCCCGTTGCTTCTCACAATCAGTGTTGAATTACCCCCTTTCAGTTCCATTCCTCATTTGTATCCAAACCTGGTACCCTGGTTACCTCACAAGCTTTAGCATATCTATCCTATTCATTCATACTAGAGACTCTAGATGTCCTCTTTTCTGGTTCTCTCATTTAATAGGTGAGAAGACCCTCAGAGATGGAAATTATTTGCCAACACTCTCACGATTCTAAGTGGCAGAGCTGTGGTCCTTAATAGACTCTTAATCTCTTGTACTTTCTATTGTGCCATGCTGTCCTGACTCCAGATCAATATGAACTATCTATGTGAATTATAGATAATGCTGATATCTAGATATTTTTGTACTCTCAGTGACAGACTGGGTAAAAACCTGAAACAAAAGCTTACTGACATAAGCATTTACTATATTGGGTTATCCACTACTTCTGATTGGTAGGGAGGTTTAGTAAGATTGATCATTATTCCAGCATAATATAGCAATGATTCAATTGCTTTTTTTCATTTCCTCCTAAAGACCCTCCAGGTAACACCAACGTCAGAATTCTCTGTGTGGCCTCAAGGCCAAGTCACCTTCTGTGTGGTTCCTGGTCAGGTACAGGGGAGCATAGATCTTGAGATGGAAAAGGACCTCAGGAGCTATCTAGTACAACTCCCTCATTTTATTGTTTGTTTTTTCTTTTGTTTTTTGCTTTTTGGAGGGGGGAAGGCAGGGTAATTAGGGTTAAGTGACTTGCTTGAGGTCACACAGCTAGTTTTTGTGTTAAGTGTCTGAGGCCAGATTTGAACTCAGGTTCTCCTGACTCTAGGGCCGGTGCTC
Source organism: Pseudochirops cupreus (assembly GCA_028627135.1). Taxonomy (NCBI): domain Eukaryota; kingdom Metazoa; phylum Chordata; class Mammalia; order Diprotodontia; family Pseudocheiridae; genus Pseudochirops; species Pseudochirops cupreus. The sequence continues at coordinate 242,212,744 of CM053583.1, read as the reverse complement.
TATTCACTGCACCATCTAGCTGCTCCCCTCATTTTACAGATGAGGAAACTGAAACTCAGTGTCACACAGGTCATAAGCACTGTATTGAAATCCTCCAACCCTAGAGCCAGTATTCACTCCAAGCTATCACTCTACCTCCCAGAGGGTTCTTGGGACTCTGGATGGGAACAGAACCAAGAGAACACTGTATCTAGTACCAACAGTATTGTTCTAAGAACAACTTTGAGTGACTAAGTCATTTTAACTATTATAAATATTTAAATTAGCTACAAAGTACCTATGAAGGAAGAGGCTATCAGCATTCAGAGAAAGAATTGATGAACAGAAGTAGGTATAGAGTAGTTTTGCGTATATATCCGTATTTATGTCTAATGGTAGCCATCTCTAGGGCAAGGAGGGGAGCACAAAGGGGGAAAAAAGTTACATGATAACATTATTATATATTTAAAAGGAATAATGAGTTGTACATATAGATCTGCAGTTTCACATGCAATCTTTTCTTTTATTCTACATGTTGTGGAAATGCTTGTTTATTTCATAAATTAAAAATAAATAATTTTTTTAGAAGGTACACATAGATTCAGGGAATGAATAAACTTATCATACCTGGCTTGTGGGGTTTTTTGAATTGGATGTCCTGTAGTCATCCCAAACCTAAGCTATCCAAAAAGGAAACTCATTATCTTACCTCCAAAATCCACCCCCTCTTCCAAAAGTCTTCTCTTACTGCCAAGCATACCACTATCTTTTCAGTCACCCAGGTTTAAAATCTTGAAATCAGCTCCTTACTTTATTTACCACACATATCCAGTCGCTTGGCAGATCTTGTCATTTCATGACCCATTGTTCTTCTCATTCATCCTCTTCTCTCCAGTCATAAAACCAGCATCCTACTTCACTCCCTCATCACTTCTCACATGGACTGTTGCTATATAGCCTTCTAATTGGTCTCCCTTCTCTGTTCGAATTCATCCTTGATATAACTGTCACAGTGATTTTCCTAAAGTATATGTCTGATCATGCCCCTCCCCTGCTACTTAATAAACTCCTGTGACTCAGCATGACTGATATGGTAATATGTTTTGCATGATTGAACAAATATAACCTATATCAAATTGCTTATTGTCTCAGGGAGAAGGAAAGTGAAGGAGAAAGAGAAAATTTGGAACTCAAAAAAAATTTTTAAGTGAATATTAAGGGGCAACGAGGTGGTACAGAATGACCTGAGTTTGAATGCAGCCTCAGACACTTATGAACTGTGTGACCCTGAGCAATTCACTTCCACCCTTTTTGCCTCAGTTTCCTCATCTGTAAGATGAGCTGGAGAAGGAAGTAGCAAATCATTCTAGTATCTTTTTCCAAGAAAATCCCAAATGGGGTCACAAAGAGCTGGAAACAACAGGAAGAAAACAGCAAGACTATTTAAATTTATTTGAATCAATAGTAGCTTCATTAAAATAATAACCAACCTACATCAACCAACCTACAGCATCTTTCTCAGTTGATAAAGAAATACAAAAGCAAAAGTAAGAAAGTAGCCAAAGTTATGGAGCTGTCTCAGGACAGAATAGGTAACTTCCTTTAAAAGCTCACTTGGGGTGGCTAGGTGGCACAGTGCATATAGCACCAACCCTGGAGTCAGGAGGACCTGAGTTCAAATCTGGCCTCAGACAATTAACACAAAAACTAGCTGTGTGATTTTGAGCAAGTCACTTAACACCAATTGCCCTCCAAAAAGCAAAAAAATAAAAAAATCTTACAGCTTTAAATCCTGAGTAGGAAAAAACTGCTTCAAACATATAATGCTTTTAAATTATCCCTGCTGGTTTTCTTTGAATCTTTCTTTCCATCTCTCTGGAGATTTCTAACTATATTTTGAATCACCCTTCTAAAAGAGAAAAACACCCCTGAAAGTTTCATAATTTTAGAAGTCTTCCTAGCATGATTTTCTTTTCCCTCTTCCTTATCATCAAACTGGATTTGAGAAAAGTTCTGGTGAGAGCTAGTTAAACGGTCATGCTTCCTCCTCTCTCAGCTTACAAAATGAAATGTACAATTGATTTGAACATATAAATAAGCCCTCCTCATTTCAGGTTCATGCTATCCAAGTCATATCTTTCAGTCTAGATGCTGGTGCCTGTTATCAATTAAAAAGTAGAACATTCTCCTTCCTTCCTCAATGAGTTCATTGCCTGGCTCATAGGCTTTCTCTCCTCTTAATAGAGCAGTGGTTCTCAACCTTCCTAATGCCCTGACCCTTTAATAGTTGGGCGTGTCTGCATGTGGGTGGACCCACCTGGAGACGGATAGAGGAGGTTCCTAAGACCATCAGAAATATGTGTTTTCTGATGGTTTTAAGCAACCCCTGTGACCCTTGTGAAAGGGTTGTTCAACCCCAAAGGGGTCACGACCCACAGGTTGAGAACTGCTCTACTAGAGGATTTCAGTATAATTGTTGATGCTACCTCAAATATCTGAATTTCCCCAGTGCTCAATCCACAATTCCCACGACCTACTACTCCACTTGAAATGATCACGTTCTTGATCTAACCATCACTCCTTCCAGATTGATTAAGGACTTTTAAATACCTAGTTTATTATTGATTAATTCAATAGAGGTATCTAGAAATTGTTCACATCTATTTTACAGGCTAGCACAGTGGTCCCCTCCCTTGAAGAAGGATCGGGGCTGAGGGGGATGTTTCAGTCTCTTTTCCCTACCCTTTTTGACTTTCAAAGAGTCAGAAGATTTGGACTTCCTACTGACAATGGTAGCAGAGTCCCAATTTATCATCAGTGGCCTGAAAATAAACTAGATACCCATGAGGAAAGGCAACTCTAAGACTCTAAAAGCACTCTAATCCATGGGACCCAGTAAATAACTACTCCCAGCCCGGGGCTGTACTTCATCAGGACTCCAGGAAGAGAGAAGAGATCTCCTAAATGATCAAGAGCCAAGAGTTTATTCTTTGGCCGCATGAGCTCCAAGTTCACATCTGTTCCCCCTGGACTCTCTTTATGTATTTGTAGGAAAGTACATCCCAGACTTTTGGGAAATGTTTTGGCTCCAATTGTTACTATATTATTTTAGTCAATATTGTTGTTGGTTCATTTACTCTTTGTGACTTCATGGCCCATAGCACTCCAGGTCTTCCTTCTGTCTTTCACTATCTCCCAAAGTCTGTCTGAGCCCATATTTGTTGCTTCCATGACATTATCTATCCATCTCATCTTTTTGTGTGAGATGAAAGAGTTCGGAGTCTGAATCTGAGGTCAGAAAAGTCTTTATTCTTTCTCATGAGAAAGGACTCTGCCCCTGTTGCTCAAATGGCATCTGCAGGGAGAGAGCAACAGGTAGAGCAAGCTCATGGTTATATAACCTTCTAATGCAGAAACCCAACCCCTCAACTGGCCTTCACTCTCATTGGTAGGGGGGGCTGGCCTACAACCTAAGCACGGGAATCTGTCTCTCCACAAAGGACCCGGAAACATGTGGGTGTCCAATGAAAGGCCAGGAAAGCGGTCTTTTCCTTATCTGGCATAACTTGTGCTGAGGTGGCACTGGGGAGGATCTCCATTACTCTAAGTCCCAGATTCCTGTAAGATCAGGTGACCTCTAAACTTGGGCCTAGTGAATACTGAAGCTATTCCAGGTTTGATTTTTCAGAATGGGGAAACTTCACTGCAAATTATCCCTCACATTCTGCTATCCGCTTCTCCTTTTGCCTTCAATCTTTCTCAGCATCAGAGTCTTTTCCAGTGAGTCCTGTCTTCTTATCATGTGACCAAAGTACTTAAGGTTCAGCTTCAGGATTTGTCCTCCCAATAAATGTCAAAATTAACTTGAGTATTGACTGATTTGATCTCCTTGCTGTCCAACAAACTCAAAAGTCTTCTCTAGCACCACACTTTGAAAGAGATGATTCTATAGTGCTTAGTTTTCTTCCTAGTCCAACTCTCACAGTCATACATTGCCACTGGAGAACCCACAGCTTTTATTTAATGGACCTTTGTCAGCAAGGTGATGTCTCTGCTTTTTAGCATGCTGTCCGGATTTGCCATAGCTTTCCTTCCCAGGAGCAAGTGTCTTTCAATTTCATGGCTATAGTCACCATTTACAGTGATCTTTGAGCCCAAGAAGAAAAAATCTGACTGTGCTTCCATTTCTTCTTCCTCTGTTTGCCAAGAAGTGATGAGACTGGATGCCATGATCTTAGCTTTTTTGATGTTAAGTTTCAAGCCAGCTTTTATGCTCTTCTCTTTCACTTTCATCAAGAGGCTTTCTTCTTTACTTTCTGCCACTAGAAGCTTCCAAAGTCTAATTCTAATTGGCTAATTGGTGAAAATCTTTTGCAAGTACACCAGTGGAAGCTCACAATACTAGAGGAACCCCTGACTCCTTATAGTTACCCCCAAGACCTCAAGGTGAGGAGTAGCCAACTACCCTCTGGGACTGACCTGCCCAGAGCAAGGTGGGGTTGAGAGATCCAGTGCTAGACATTGAAAACCAAACATCATCTCTTTCTCTTCAAATCTGCTCTTTCCTCTTCCTTTGAATGTTTCTATTTCCATCATTAGTGCCTGCAGCTGGGGCTTCCAGATGGAAGATATTCAAGATGTTATGATCAAATTAAGGTAAACTGAGGCACAAAGTTCTGAGGACATTCAATTTATTGATTAGGCTAGTAATTACCAATAAAAGGGGTCTTTAGCTCCTCAGCAAGCAAAAATACCTTGTATGAGGGCATACAGATCATTTTTACAGACAAAAGGAAGAGCATCTGAAAACTAAAAGGCAGTATCATAAATGGGCAAACAATATGATTGGCTGGAAGTTTGGAATGCAGGGCTAACAACAACCCCTCCTTCCATCTTGTTGCTATGGAAAGCTCATTGATGGTATCCAGCTGCATCACTAGTTCATATCACAGTGATAACCAGATTTTCTTTTTTTTTTGAAATAGTATCTTATTTTTTACAACTATTGTTTTTCCATGTAGGAATGTAATTAGTTCAACTTTAATAAGTTCCTTATGATTTCTTTTTCCTGTTTACCTTCTCATGCTTCTCTTGCTTCTTCTATTTGAAAGTCAGATTTTCTGTTCAGTTCTGTTTTTTTTCATCAAGAATACTTGAAAGTTCTCTGTTTCATTGAATGACCATATTTTCCCCTGAAGCATTATACTCAGTTTTGCTGGGTAGGTGATTCTTGGTTTTAATCCTAGTTTCTTTGACCTCCAGAATATCATATTCCAAGCCCTTCAATCCCTTAACATAAAAGCTGCTAGATCTCGTGTTATCCTGCTTGTGTTTCCACAATACTCAAATTGTTTCTTCCTGAGAGCATGTAATATTTTCTCCTTGACCTGGGACCTCTGGAATTTGGCTATGATTTTCCTAGGAGTTTCCTTTTTGGGATCTTTTTCGAGAGGCCATTGGTGGATTCTTTGAGTTTCTATTTTGCCCTCTGGTTCTAGAATATCAAGGCAGTTATCCTTGAGAATTTCTTGAAGGATGATTTCTAGGCTCTTTTTTTGATCGTGGCTTTCAGGTAGTCTAATAATTTTTTAATTATCTCTCTTGGATCTGTTTTCCAGGTCAGTGGTTTTTCCAATGAGATATTTCACATTGCTTTCTATTTTTTCATTTGTTTGGATCTGTTTTAAAGTATCTTGATTTCTCATAAAGTCATTTGCTTTCATTTGCTCCAATCTAATTTTGAAGGAATTATTCTCTTCAGTGTATTTTTGAAATTCCTTTTTCATCTAGGCAATTCAGCTTTTTAAGATATTCCTCTCCTCATTGGCTTTTTGGGCTTCTTTTGCCATTTGAGTTAGTTTATTCTTTAAGGTGTTATTTTCTTCAGTATTTTTCTGGTTCTCCTTTAGCAGGCTGTTGACTTGCTTTTCATGAGTTTCTTGCATCATTCTCATTTCTCTTCCCAATTTTTCCTCCACTTCTCTACTTGATTTTCAGAATCCTTCTTGAGTTCCTCCATGGCCTGTAACCAATGCATATTTTTCATGGAAGCTTTTGATGCAAGAGTTTTGACTTTGTTATCTTCTTCTGGGTTCATGTTTTGATCCTTTTTGTGGATTCTATGGTCTGATTGCACTTCCTCTGCCATGGTAGAACTCTGCTTCCAGAGTGTAGAGAGCTGTGTCCCAGATTGCTGGAGTTTTCACAGTGCCAGAGCTGGAGGAAGGCACCCTCTCTACAGCCACCACAAGCTCCATCACACTGGCATTTCCCACCCCAGGACCACCACCCAGCACTGCAACCCAGATCTAAGCAGGTCAAAGCAAGAGCAATTACCCTATGAATGGTCACTTGGTCCCACTACTATCTGCAGGCCCGGAGTTCTGGAGGCATCCATGCGGCAGCAGATGCAGCTACCCTGCCTCTGCCAACCTCTCGCCAGGGGGCAGAGGCTGGACTGTGCCCTTCTGTTACCCAGTTCCAACAGAGTTCCCTACTGACCTTTTACTTTCTCTTTGGCATTTATGGTTTGAGAAGTCTGGAAGTGGTTGACTCTCCTGAAGTCTGCTCTGGCTGGTCTGTGCCACTGGTTGGGGCTGCTCGGATCTTAGCCTGCATGGCTCAAGGCAGATTGTTCTTGGCTCTCAGCCCAGTGCGATAGATCCTTCTTGTTCGCCTGCCAGACTGCCTACAGTGGGAGATTTGTAGATTCTCTTTCACTTTGTGGGTTCTGTACCTCCAAAATTTGTTTAGAGTCATATTTGGTGTTGGACGTGGTTGGAGCAGGAGCTTAAGCATGTTCCTGCTTTACTCTGCCATCTTGGCTCCACCTAGCATCTTATTTTTTTTCAGTTACATGTTACAAATTTTAATATTCATTTAAAAAAATATTTTGAGTTCCAAATGTTCTCCCTCCCTCCCTTGCCCTCTCCCTAAGCTGTAAGCAACTTAATATAGGTTATGTATGTGAAATCATGTAAAACATATTAGTCACATTGTGAAAGAAAGAATGAAAAGAAAAAAAAACATGAAAAAATAGCGATAATAGCATGCTTCAATCTGCATTCAGACTCCAATAGTTCTTTTTCTGGAGGTGGTTTTCGTTATGAGTCCTTTGGAATTGTTTTGGATCACTGTATTGCTGATAAGAGCTGAGTCATTCATAGCTGATCATCCACAGTGTTGCTATTATTGTACACAATGTTCTCCTGGTTCTGCTCACTTAACTTTGCATCAGTTCATTTTAGTCTTTCCAGGCCTTTCTGAAAGCATCCTTGCTCATCATTTCTTATAGAACAAGAGTATCCTACTACATTCACATAAGATGACTTGTTCAGTCATTCCCAATTGATGGGGATTCCCTCAATTTCCAATTCTTTGTCACCATAAAAAGAATTGCTATACATATTTTTGTACAAATTGATCTTCTCCCCCCTTTTTGTTTTTGGATCTCTTTGGGATCCAGACCTAGTAGTGATATTGCTGGGTCAAAGGCTATGCACAATTTTATAGCCCTTTGGACATAGTTCCAAATTGCTCTTCAGAATAGTTGGATTAGCTCACAACTCCACCAACAGTGCATTAATGTCTCAATTTCTCCACATTGCCTCCATCAGTTATAATTTTCCTCTTCTGTCATATTAGCTAGTCTGATAGGTGTGAGATGGTACCTTTTAATTTGCATTTCTGTAGTCAATAGTGATTTAGAACATTTTTTCACATGACAATAGATAGCTTTGATTTCCTCATCTGAAAACTTCCTGTTCCTATGCTTTGACCATTTATCAATTGGGGAATGACTTGTATTCTTATAAATTTGACTCAGTTTCTCTATATATTTGAGAAATGATGGCTTTGAGTGCTTTGAATATGGAAACACTATCACAAAAATCATTTCCGATAGCTGTATACTTACATAATCCTTTATTAAATAAAAGTAAAATAAAGACTACTTTAAAAACAATAAAATAAAAGTTAAGTAATTAAAATAAAAGTATAGCCTTCTTTGGGGAAGAATGTAGGGTAGTGAATTAATCTGGATCCCCAGTTATTTGATGACTCTTAAATAAATTGATTCCTCATAATTTAGCATCATCAAAGGTGTGAATTGTCCAGACAGTTGAAATGTATCCCTTACGGCACAAAATTTCTATTATTTTAGATCCAAATATTTCTAAAGTATATTACATGCCTCCTTGCATTGTTTGAATACAATGTCAGTCAACCAATTAGCATTAATTAAGCAACTTCTGTATCCCAGGCACTGTGCTAAGCCCTGGATATATGAAGAATTGCAAGACAAAACAAAACAAAACAAAACATAGTTCCTGTTCTCAAGTAGCTCATTGTCTAATGATCAGGGCGAGAGGTGGTGGAGAGACAACATACATACAAGTGTGTGTAAACATGATATATGCACTGGGTTGTACTAGGGCTAGCTCATACTAGCTTGTGAGAGCAGATTGAGTGAGCATTTGTACCGTGGAAAACTGGAAATGTGACAAATCTGGGCTTGATTTATTGTTTTGTTTATTATCTAAACTTAAGAAAATGAAGGACAAAATGTTTATGATGTAGATTGAACTGTGTCCTGCATCCCTCCCCCCCAAAGAGAGTCAGTTATTAAACATTTACCAGCACACCACTATACATAAAGGATAAATTGGGAGGTAGTCTCAGAGGGAAGGCATTAAAATGAAGGAGGTCTTAGAAATGCTTCTTATACCAGAGCTATCATTATGAATGTCACATGTTGGACTATGAAATTATGATGGCCACAGAGGCTAAATGGGCCCAGACTCAAACTTTTAAGTTTGAGAAAATATACTAGTCCTTTAAAAAAAAAGAAAAAGTGTTTCTGTTTCTCCATTGCTATCAAGATAGCTGCTATTTCTTTTTGCTGTCAATGTGCCTGACTTCAGTGCTTGGGTTTTCTGTGGTCCTAACAGTCAGTTCTCTAAGTTTGTACAGAGTGCACCTAAAATGATGGTAAATGTTTTACTTAGGAATGTAGTATAGAGAAAGAAGACTGGTCTTGGTGTCAGAAGACCTAAAATGGAGTTCCAGCCCTGATACTTAACTAACTGTGTGATCTGGGCAAATCATGCAGCTTTTGACCAGATAATGTCATTTTACAACTCAAAGCCCTAGGATACCATCTGAAATGTAACTCAATCCTGTCTTAGTTGTGGACCTCCTGAAAATGACTTTAGATTCAAGGTACACTGTGGGTCAGCATTCATTCAAAACCACAGCTCACAAACCTTTTCATCCATGTTTCTTTTATCAGAAAAACAAAAAGATATTTAAGAAAATAGCTGTGAATCAATGGCAATGTAGATTCTCCCTCCCTCCACGCTGTACCCATCTCTTACAGATTACTACATCACTGGTGGGAGAACAAACATGTATCCAGGGAATACATGCAGGGAACTTTTGTGGAGAAGATACATAGACAGGAAAAACACATGACCAGGAAACATGTCCAAACAGGGCATCTCACATGTCTATGGTTGTGACCGTGCTGAATTCTCCATGTGCCTCTAGTGATGCAGATCCTGGTCTGCTGATATCAGGCTATGAGTTGCCTTCTCTGATTCTGAAAATTTAGTCTGTTATTTCTACTGCACTGTCATCTGCTGGTAGTTGACTGAATTACAACCCATGTACAGCCTTAGGAGGGGGAATTATTGTTCTTTTAGCTCTTAGCCCCAGATGAGTGGTTTCATTGCCCTACTAAACCTCTCTCCCCTAAGCCCTTAGGCATTATGTATGTTTTTTAAAATTATTTTGCTTTTGCCTGAACTGTAACTCCTTGAATTTACCTAATCTTTGAGCTAAAGTAATTTACAATCTCATTCTCTAGGTCATTAAAATTATTAGTCAAATTTCACTGAAAATGGCTGGTAGGATTGATAGGTCAGTGATTTTTGTTTTTCTTTCCTGCCTGCAATGAAATCATAGCTCCCATTAGAGAAAAATTCATTAAAAAATTAATACAACTACTTGAGAAGTTTCTTAATTTCTAGATATTTTCTAAGTGGTCTTACTTTGAGGAATTCACTTATTAAAAGGAGTTGTGACTAGAGACAGGTAGTAACACTGAGAGAAACAAGAAATGATATCTTCCAAGCTAGGAAAATTTAGGAAAAGTATTAAAAACTCAAAAAGCATTAAAGCCTGGGACCAGTTAGTATAGGGGCAAATTGCCCTTTAGACCATCATTGATTGACTATTGTACATGCTGTGATAATTGATGAGTACCCTGAGACATAAAGGAAAAGTTAAATTATTTTCAGTGTCTTCTATGTTAAAAGTCCATGAAGTATGTAAATTCACTTTAAAATGACTTGTGCTATTTAAAGGGATATGATTCTATCATATGCTGTTGTTTTTATGTGAAAATTTTTATATTTTATTTTTTCCAATTACATGTAAAAACAATTTTTAACCTTCTTTTTAAAAAATTTTTTTGAATTCCAAATTCTCTCCCTCCTTCCTTTCCCTTTCTTGAGCAAGCAATTTTATATAGATTATACATGTATAGTCATGCAGAATATTTCCGTATTAGCTATGTTATGAAAGAAAGCAGACCAAAAAGAAAGAAAGAAAAAGTTTTTAAAAATATGCTTTGACAATTAGAGAAGAAAAAGAAATCAAAGGAATCAAATTAGGCAAAGAAGAGACTAAGCTATCACTCTTTGCAGATGATATGATGATACACTTGGAGAACCCTAGAGAATCAAGTAAAAAACTTCTTGAGACAATAAATAAATTTAGCAAAGTTGCAGGATATAAAATAAACCCACATAAATCCTCAGCATTCCTATATATTTCCAATGAAGTTCAACAGCAGGAGATAGTAAGAGAAACCCCTTTTAAAGTTACTGTAGACATTATAAAATATTTGGGAATCTACCTGCCAAAACAAACCAGTACCTTTATGAACACAACTACAAAACACTTTTCACACAAATAAAATCAGATCTAACCAACTGGAAAAACATCAGTTGCTTGTGTCTGGGTCGAGCTAATATAATAAAAATGACAATTTTACCTAAATTTAATTGCGTATTTAGTGTCATACCAATCAATCTACCCAAAAATTACTTTACTGAACTAGAAAAAATAGTGATAAAATTCATTTGGAAGAGCAAAAGGTCCAGAATATCAAGGCAATTAATGAAAAGAAATGCTAGGGACACCACCAGATTTTAATTGCTATTATAAAGCAGCAGTCATCAAAACTACTTGGTACTGGCTGAAGAACAGAGTAGTGGATCAATGGAATAGATTGGATACAAATGACTCAATAGTCAATGATTATAGCAATATACTGTTTGATAAGCCCAAAGACCCCAGTTTTTGGGTTAAGAACTCACTATTTGACAAAAACTGCTGGGAAAACTGGAATATAGTATGGCAGAAACTGGGCATAAACCATCATCTAACGCCATACACCAAAATCAAGTCTAAATGGGTGCACGATCTAAGGCAGATACTATAAGCAATCTGGGGAAGCAAGGAATAGTTTACCTGTCAGATTTATGGAATAGGGAAGACTTTATGGCCAAAGAAGAGTTAGAGAGCATTATAAAATGTAAAATGGATAATCTTAAGTACATTAAATTGAAAAGTTTCTGTACAAACAAAGCCAATGTAACCAAGATTAAGAGGGAAATGGGAAACTGGGGAAGAATTTTTACAACCGGTGTCTCGATAAAGAAGTCATTTCTAAAATATACAGGGAATTTTGTAAAAGCTATAAGAATACAAGTCATTCCCCAATTGATAAATGGTCAAAGGATATGAACAGGCAATTTTCAGAGGCAGAAATTAAAGATATCTTTAAGCATATGAAAAAATGCTCTAAATCACTCTTGATTCGAGAAATGCAAATCAAAACAACTTTGAGGTACCACATCTCACCAGTCAGATTGGCTAAGATGACAAAACAGGAAAATGACAAATGCTAGAGAGGATGTGGAAAAATTGGAACACTAATGCATTGGTGGTGGAGCTGTGAACTGATACA
>CM053583.1:242176499-242200231 GCA_028627135.1 Pseudochirops cupreus | reverse complement strand
CATCCTGCCCTACCAAAAAGTGACATAGGAGAGAATAGACTGGGGGAGGGGGGAAACACTGGGATGGCTGTTTTGGGGTGGTGGGCGGGGGAAAGATGGGGAGAAAATATGTAACTCAAAAAAAATTTAATAAAAAAAATAAATTAAAAAAAAAATAAAAACCCACTCAGTTTTACCTAACTCCATCCAGGGCACCACCGAACTTCCCAGCATCTATCTTCCCTTATCACATCTGCATTTTGTATCTCCCCTAGCTAAAGCTTGTTCAATTCACTTTCTCCTTTTTTCAGTTAATTTTTAGTTTTCAACATTCACTTCTGTAAGATTTGGAGTTTCAAATTTTCTCCCCTTCCCCAAGACGGCGTGCAATCTGATATATACTCTACTTATACATTTATATTAAACGTGTTTTCACATGAGTCATAATGTAAAGAAAAATTAGAACTCAAGGAGAGAACCACGAGAAAGAAGAAAATGAAACAAAACAACAAAAGGAAAAGAAATAGTATGCTTCCATCCGCATTCGGACTCTGAAGCTCTTCCTCTGGATATGGATAGCATTTTCCATCAAGAGTCTGTCCGTTCCCTTGTCCTGCATTTTGTCCCGCGGCACCATGACTCCAAGTCACATCAGTTAAGATCCTAAGAACTAGTCACTTCTTAGTAGCATGAGCCATCATCCAGAACTGTGACTAACCCTCTCAGCAGCCACACCTACATGCCAAGTCTTTAACCTGGGGAATGCTGAAGTCAAGAGCTAAATCAGAACCATGTGCCTGGATAGCAGGGTCCCTCCCCTTCTTTCTCCACAATAGTAGGGCTGTGACTCAGCCTCACACTTTTTCCCCTGGCAAAATGAGTGGCACTTAAGTGAGATTGTTGTCTGTCTTCTCCTATACCCACTTTGGTATTCTAAACCTTCTAAAGTCTGCATTAAGACAGGCTCTTAGAGACTAGCTTTTGGGAAATGTGGCCTCAAAGAGACTGTTGTTTTCTTTCTGTCCTAGGGGAGACTCAGAGACTCCTGAGAGTTCTGGGCAGAGCTCCAGGGCCAGAGCACAAAGAAGCTGGAGTTTGGGAGTTTCACTTTGGGTTAGTGAAAGGAGAAGAAGCTGAGCCTAGGCAATGAATGGAAATCAAGAGAGAAAGGTTGGCATTTTGCAGTGAGTGCCTTGAGACTGGAGGCCTGCGCTTTGAAGAAGTGTGCTCTGGATGATAAACAGCTGGTATGGGACAGCTGGAGGCATTTGCGAGTAGGTGTGGAAGCATATTTAAAACATCTTTTTTAGTTTAACTGAAAATGTTAAGAAATAATGTTTTATCCAGCCTAAAACCCTTTGCAGACTTTTCCCTTTAGCAAAGTGAGTAAAGCACAGATCTGACCATGTCACCCTGCCCTACTCAATAAAACCCCAGGGGCTTCCCATGTCCTTCAGAATGAAATATTAAATCCTCCATCTGGCATTTAAAGCCCTTCACAACATGACCCCTTCCTGCTTTTCCAGTCTTTTTACATGTTACTCCCTTCTACCTTACTCTGTGATCCAGTGACATTGATCTCTTTGCTGCTCCTCATCAAGGTGCCCTGCCTCTTAACTCCATGCTTTTTCACTGGCCGTCCCCCATGCCTGCAGTCTTCTCCTGCCTTATCTCTACCTCTTGGCTTCCTATGAAGTTTCAGGTAGACTACCCTCTTCTGCAAAAAGCCTCTCTTGATCCCCCCTAATGCCTTAATAAGTGCTTGCTGACCTGATTTGGGTAGAAAAAGGCTAAACGGTTCCAGAAAGAAGGTTAATAACCAAATTTAACCCCTGTCAAGATCAGTTTACTGCCCCTCCACACCTCTGAAGAATTTAGCACCATGACCCATTTAAAGACATTGTCCTCTTTTCTATTCAAGTTTAAGATATTGATCATAGAGAGGAGGTTCCATTGATTTACTTCAGGAGAATTAGAGTAGTGGTCAAAGAAGGAACTTAGTAGTGACTGTGGTTTTGTAATCTTAACCCCAAACTTCGTTTCAACATACTATGATCTTTTCCTTGTTCAAGATTCCTATAAATGTTACCCCAAATCATTTTGGGTAGAGAGATGTCCGTGGATATGGGGGGTGCAATGGGGGAAGATCATGACAGTTTGGACATTTCTCTTTTCTAGAAATACTTGAACCTAGGATATTGACTTGTTTTTGGTAGATCTGTGCCTAAAACACTGAGTACTATATTAATATATTTTTTCTTTGACAAGGAGAATATGTATCAGGCTATGAAATAAGGTTTCCCATTATTCATTCTCTTCCCTCTCTAATTAACTAGGCAGAAGCAGATCCCAAAGATCATATTATTCTCTAAAGTTCCCTTGAATTTGCTGGATGTCCAACAGTCACATCAGATATTCCTGGTTTTGTATTCATTGTTTGTGAAGGGGAATTGTGATAGAAGGGGCCAACATGGAACGGCACTATGCAGAGGTAAACCAAGGTCACACAGCTAGTAAGTGTTAAGTGTCTGAGGCCAAATTTGAACTCAGGTCCTCCTGACTCCAGGGCCAGTGCTCTATTCACTGCACCACCTAGCAGCCCCTCAACCTGGAATCTTACCAAAGTAAATCCAGTTAGGGACTTAACTTATTAATAATTTTTATTATCTTCCTAACATCATAGAAAGATTAAGCCATAAGAATATAGACGTGTTCGCTCTCTCTCTCTCCTCCTCCCCCACCATTCACAAACAACTCCCTCAGAGGTAATTAGCATCAGGCAATTTATTCCCTCCATGGTCCTCTCCCAGTTTGGAGCACTCCATCAGATCTCAAATGAAGGGAGGTCATACATGGGGCCATTGAAGGGAATTCATACATGGGGCCACTGAAGGGAGGAATTGGGAAAGAGGGACTTAGCCCACATATCAAAAGATTGGGACTACCTAAAGTGTGGGCGCTGAATGTAGCTAGTTGTCTGTGATACTATCTCCAAGCCCAGACTTTTCTACAATGTCACTTCTATTTTTCTGAAAAAGGACAGGGCTTTTAATATTTAAAAAATGATTTGTAAACAAAATAATAGCTTCTGATTCCCTGAGAGAAATGGGTACTTCAGAACTACTTGAACAAGCTGTATTTTTCTCTTTGGCAAACTAGGCAAAGAATCTGAGTAGGAAAATTAACACTATTCAAAATTGAATGCATTCAAAAGCTCTGCATCAGTAAAATTAGATCAGTATCTATCTGCTTTTATTTTAGGATGTAGAAGACTCTGTTTAAAATAGTAAAAGGGTCCAGGAGAAAGAAAAGAGCTGTCAAACACTGGTACATACATAAGAAGGATGTTAAACAGCAAATTGTTTGGATATATAATCATGCTTTCATTTTCCCTCCAAAGCCCATCCCCTTCCTCCTAACCTTCTCGGTTTCTGGCCATCCAGGCTCTAAGTCTATAGTGTATTGCTGTTGTTTTTTTTTTTACTTTCACCTCTTCTACCACATCTTATGAGTTGTCAAGCCCTGCAAATTCTACCTCCAGAATATCTCTTTTTTGGTTCTTTTTTCCCCCTACCAACTGACAGTATTTTATTTTCTCCAATTACATGTAAAGACAATTTTTAACATTCCTTTTTTAATAAAATTCTGAGTTCCAAATCTTCTCCTCCTATTCTTTCCCCCTCCTTAAGGTGGTAAGCAATTTGATATAGGTTATATATGTATGCAATCATGTAAAACCTATTTCCATATAAGTCATGTTGTGAAAGAAGAAACAGTTTGCAAAAAAAAAATTAGTTTGCCAAAGGAAAAAAAAAACACAAAAAAGTAAGTGAAAATAGTAAGCTTCAGTCTGCATTCAGACTCCCTCAGTTCTTTCCCTGGAGGTGGGTAACATTTTCTATCATGAGTCCTTTGGAATTGTCTTGGAACACTGTATTGCTGAGAAGAGCTAAATCATTCATGGTTGATCATCATACAATGTTGCTGTTACTGTGTACAGTGGTCTCCTCATTCTGCTCACTTCACTTTGCATCAGTTCATGTAAGGCTTTCCAGGTCAAAAAATCTCTTATAGCTGCCCCCTCCTTTCTACTGACACCACTCTAGTTCTGATGGTCTTTTCAAAGTCATCATTCCTTTGGACCTCTCTTTCTGGATGATCTCTCCTCTCTGAGTTTTTGTGATACTATTCTCTCCTGGTTCTCCTCCTATCTGCCTGACTGCTTTCTCTCAGTCTCCTTTGCTCCTAACTTTGGGTGTTCCTCAGGGGGCCATCTCTAGTCATGTTGTTTATCTATATCTTGCCACTGGACCCCGATGGCTCTGGAGGAGAAAGTGAAGCTGGTGACCTTGCACAGCCCTTCCTCACTTAAATCCAATTCACTTGAAAGTCATAGTGTCATCTTCCTGACAGCATGATCCTCTTCCAGCACAAAGGACAAACAACAACAAGGGTGTTCCCCAAGCTTCTGTCTTAGACCTTCTTCTATACTCCAAGTAACTTCACCAGTTCCTTTGGGCTTAACTATCATGGTCATGTATATGACTCACAGATCTATACACACAGCCCCAAGTCTCTCCCCTGAGCTCAGACCCATAACACCAATGGGTCAGTCAATAAATGAATAAACATTTATTAAGTGCCTACTATATGCCAGGCATTTTTCAGAGTATCTTGGAGACATCTCAAACTCCCAAATTAAATTCACTAGATTTTCTCCCTAAACTCTCTTACTTTCCTACTTCCTTGTTTTTCTTGAAGAAAATGCCTTCCTTCCAGCCTCCTCAGCTTCATAACCTTGGTATTATCCTCCACTTCTCCTCACGCCATAGCCATAGTACAGAAAGCACTGGAGTTGGAATCAGGAAGACTTGACTTCAAGTCCTGTGCAAATCACATAAATTCTCTCAGCCTCAGTTTACTTATCTGTAAAATAAGGACAATAAAAGCACTGGGTTTTGTAGGCAGCAATCAAGATAATATATTTGAAGGGCTTTGCAAACCTTAAAGCACCATATAAATGTCAACTATTATTATTACCCATTCAGTTGCTAAATCTTGCTTTTTCTACTTCCACAATATCTTTTGCAACTAACCACTTGCTCAACTCACAGTTACCATCTTTGTAACAGACTCCTCATTGGTCCCTCTGCCTCAATTCACCACATTCTGACCATCCTACACATTCCTGCCAAAGTAATTCTCTTTAACGCAGAACTGATCATGTGACTTCTCATTTCCAATGAAGTCCTATGGCTTTCCCCTGTCTCTACAACAAGAGAGAAACTCCTCTGTTAAGCCTTTCACCACCTGGCCCAACCTATCTTCCCAATCTCATTGAAACCGATGGCACTGTTCTCAGAACAAGACACTCCATCTCTTGGTTCTGGGCATTTTCTCTGTCCCCCCATGACTGTTCCTCATGCTTGGAATGTTCTTCCTCATCTCCATTTCCTGGCTTCTCTATATTCCTTCAAGTCCCAGTTAAAATTCCACCTTTTACATGAAACTTTCCTGCTCCCGCTTAATTCTCATTTTCCATCTGCTGATTATTTCCCATTTATTCTGTATATAGTTTTTTGGGCACATATTTGTTTGCATGGCATCTCCCCATTAGACTGTGAGCTCCTTGATGGTGCGATGTCTTTTGCTTCTTTTTCTATCTCCAGTGTTTAGTATTGTGTCTGGTATGTAGTAGGCACTCAAGAAATGCTTATTGACTAACCTGAAGAGATATAAGGAGACCTGAGATTTTAAAAAAATTGTTAAGAGCTTACAGAAACAGCAAAAGCTTCAGATGGCTTGATACTAAGTGATCCCCACTCTGAGCAAAACATTTATAAAATAAGATCTCTGTTGAGCCTCACCTGGGTGAATTATCCCGAGATCGTCTGAGCCATCTTGCTACCATTTGTTCTATTCTATGTGCTTTTCTTGTCTGTAATAAATTATTCTCCAGATCTTCCATTTACCTAAAAATATAAGAAATAGGAATTTTCATTTTGAAACCAAACAAAATTTATCACTAAACTATGTTCAGTCAAAACATAGGCTGTTTCTGGCAAAAGCGTTTTCATTTTGCATATTTTGAATGTAGATATTGACAATTAACTCACATTTATAAAGCACTTTAAAGTTTACAGAGTTCTCGCTGTATATAATATCTCAGCTAGGAGGCACAGTGGATAGAGTGCTGGACTTGGGAATCAGGAAAGACCTGCATTAGACGCTCATTAGCTGTGTGACACTGAGCAAGTCACTTAACCCATCTGGGCCTCAGTTTGAATAATAATAGCACCTATTTTGCAGGGTTGTTGTGGCGATAAAACGAGGTAACATGTAAAATGCTCTTCAAACCTCAAAGTGTTATATAAATATTAGTTATGATTGTTATCCTTACTACTAATTGAGTCTCACAAAAGCTGTATGAGGCACCATATACATTATTATTCCCATTTCGCACGTGAGGAAACTGAGATTTGGGTAAAATGAATCATCCAAGTTTACGTAGCTGGTAAGAATCAGAAGTGGGGTTTTAATCCAGGTTTCTTAACTGCAAATCCCACACTCCTGATCATACTATACTCTCTCTTTGGATGGAACTACAGTTATCCCTTCCATATTATGGGGTTAGGTGTGCAACAGCCTCCACAATTTGGAAAATCTGTGTAAAATTTTTGGTCTTCCCTCTGTACCAGAGAAGAAGTATGAATTATTATGGTATTAAAAGATAAAATATACCATATATATATGTGTATATATACTACATTTATATATATACTATATATATGCTATATACATACCATATATATACTATATAAAATATACTATACATTTATTTTATGCATTTCTGAGTTTCTAAACTTATCCCATGTCATCTTCCAGTCTTCTCAGGTTATTTATAGCTTCCACAAAACTCCCCCCAAATCCCCACTTAATTTCTTCTGACGTCTTACAATATATTAAAACTGCGATCAAGATGGAGAAGAAATAATTGTAAGTCATTAAAATAGCTAATGTTTCCTTAACTATGATTCTCTTCCAAATGCCTCATGTTAAGGTTGGTGCTCAAAGACTCTATCTTCTGGATGCTAGAACACCTTAGCAACTAGGAAAGGCCTTACATGGTACAGTGGAAAGAATGTGGTTCTTGAAACTGGAAGACTATCATTTGAATCCTGGTTACTACCTATGTGACCTTGGTCAAAGTAACTAACTTCTCAGGAACTCACTTTTCTTATCTGAGGAGTGGTAAGACTAGATCAGGGCTGCTTAAACTTTTTCTACTTGCAATCCCTTTTCATCTGTGAAATTTTTAGACGATCCTGGGTATATAGGTATACAAAGTAGGTATGTAAATCAAACATTTACTGATAATAAATCATAAAGAAATTTATTTTGAAACAATTCTTTGGTATAAATATAATTTTACTATTTGTTAGAGACAATAGTTTTGAATCTGAGCCGGTATGTTTCTGACAATGTTTGTTGGCATTGCGCAGTGTGACGGCTCACACAGTGTAAAGTATGCATGTTATGTGTTCAGAACCAAGGCTGCAAGTGAAATTGCTTGATGTCACGCAAGCAAGTGCTGCTAGAAACACCTTGGGTTCATTACGTATTTGATTCTGAATTAAGTTTTGGTTGTTGCGGATTCAAAAATCTTTTACAGTTGCCAAATTTTTCACAATGCCCACATTCAGTTACATGATCCCATATCGCTACCCACAGTTTAAGAAGCACTGAACTAGATGACCTCTTAAATCATGTGATCTATAATCCTACAATTTTCACATAGAAACAATGCTGTAAATATGGCTTCCACAGAGATCATTTACCCTTTGAAACGTTACAGACAGCAGTCAGGATCTGTGATTTTGAGTTGGAAGGGACTTTAGAGATGATCTCCTCCAACCCTCTCATTTTATGGATGACCAAACTGAGACTTCTCAAGAGACTCACGCAGGTGAGTTGTCCAGTGAGTGTGTAACAGAGCTGGCCTATGTTCTTCAAAGCTATAGCTCAACGACAGTATGGTTTAAACGGGCTGGTGTGGGGATATCCTGGGAAACGAAACCGCATTTAGAACTTGGATTCTAAGGGGAAAGAGCATTCCACATTTCAAATGACTAAGAAAAGAACAGCAGTCAGTTATAACCTAGGACTACCTATACTGTTAAGAGTATCTCTTCACCATTACTATCAGTATTTTAGAATAAGGGAGACAGTTACTATGCAGTACTTTAGTTTGAAGGTGAGGATGGAGGACAGGAACTAAGCCACCTGGATAGCCTTCTGATGTGACAATAGCAATCAATGATGGCTCTGTAGTGCCGTCTCAACTTTCTATATCAAACAATTATAGGGGATGGGTTCCCATACATTTAGCCAATGAGGTTGGGCAAAATACATTTCTACCAACCTATAGGTTATCTTTTACCCACCTCGGATAAAAGTTTTGTGGCCCTAAGTTGGGACACGATTCCAAAAGGAAATCCAAAGTGACAAGTGAGGGTCATTTTTCCAGGCTAAAAGTAACTTAATTTTATTATCTCATGAGCCTTTTTCTATAATGAACCTAGTTATGAGGCACTGACATTTTAAAAAATATTTTGAACACTTATCTAAGCATTTCAAAGTGTTGATATAGCACTAAGTCCCCAAAGGCCTGGCAAGCTATGACCCCATGGGGTCACTAAGAGTTGGACATGACTGAACAACAGCATGTCCCCAAAGATGTTTGTAATGTGAAGATGTAAGAATATATAAATGTTATTTTTATAATTGAGATCAGATTAATTGCTAGAAGGGTTACTGCCACACCTCGAAAACAAGTAACAGTATGTACATGTTTCCTGGCCTCTCTCCTCAACTCTGGTATACATTCTCATCCATGTGGTTTAGTAATCGGAAGGCATATGTTTTCAATTCAATCTGCATTCCTTAGACTTGAAGAAAATGTTCAGCAGTAGAAGAATCCCAGGCTAATCACCCCAGAGATGATTGGTTGCCAGGAGTTAATAACCACAGTGACTGCTCTGTCAATTGCCAGAAGGAATTTAAAGGAAAAGGTTATTTGATGAACACAAAGACAGACTATGTTTACAGGTTCATAATATTATAGATATACAGATGACATGGACCTCAGAGGGTGCTTCTAAGCATTTACTGTCCTCCTATCTTTCAGATATCATGAAAATTAATCTTTCAACATCCACAAAATTATATCCCCTAGAAGAAGCAGCTCTCCCCATCTTGTTTTCTTTGGTGCCATTTCTATTTCCTCTTCTAAGGAATGAGATATCAGAGTACAACTGTGATGGATCTACTTTTGTTGATGGAGAAAAGATATTATTATAGAAATGTTTACAGATCTTTTCCAATTTTTTTCTGTTCCTTGTTCCTTTCAGTTTCTCCTTTAAATGTCCTGAGGATAAAACAACTTAGTTCAATCTTTCACCAATCTTTCTTTTCTTTCTCTCTGTTGTTTCTTATTTGTTTTTTAAGGCAATGCAGCTCATAAGCTACTATCACCCTCCTCCATTAAGGTTTTCTAAGTAAGATTATATACTGAACTAGCATTACTCTTCCCAGCCATCCCTCTCTCTCCGCTTGGCAAAGAGATCAAGCATTTTCTGGCCAGTATCGTTCTAGGATTGTTTCCCTTCCCCTTTGTGATGTACATTGGTTAAACTTCATTAGGAAATGGCGGTAGTCTGTGTTGATGTTTGTTCTTTTATCCATTTCCCATCTATGGTCATGAACAAGTGAACAGAAAAGGGATGAGCTGATGAGGGAAAGCCAATTCGAGGTGGACAGTAAGGATGGGTGCATGGGAAGAAGATGAGGAGGAGAATTACTGTTACTTACTTACAAGGGAGATTCGATAGCGAGAGGAAAGGCCCAAAATTCCCACCTTCAGGACTTCTCTGCATGCATCTATTTAATTAATATTTTTGTATTTGTATCATTCTTCATATCTCTCCTACCATATTCTAGGCTCCCTGAGGGCACATTCTGTGTCTTTTTTTCATCTTTGTATTCCCAGAACCTGGTGTTATGCTTTTGCACATAGTGGGTGTTGGCTGAACTGAACTGCAAGCTTCGTATGTTCTATCTCTTATCTTTGGACTTTTGCACAAATTGTCCTCCATGCCCAGAACACACCCATTCCTCACCTCCATCTCCTGGAATCCCCAGCATTCTTCAAAATTTAACTTAGCATACCTGCTATAGGAAATCTATCCTAACCCTATCCTCCCCTAGATATTAGTTCCTTCCTCCCAGAATTTTTTTTGATTAGACATGACTTCATTGATATTAAGCACACCCAGTTCGGAAATCCCCTCAACCCAGCATATGGCACCTACACTGTAACTTAGGAACTTAGTTGTCTCTGTAAGTTGAGTTCTGCATATCAGAGATATTCAGAGGTATCAAAATAAGAGATTCCTAAAAATCTGTGATTACAGCCTACTTCACAGGTACTGATGTGCTATTTAATTAGGAAAACAAGGTATAGTTTTAAAAAATTGCATCCATGTCTCTTTTGACTACTCCCTCTAGTGGTAGATACAACAGTAGATAAGTTTATGTTCTGAAAGTCTTAAAGTGCTATATAAACACCAGTTATTAATGAATTCTCCACTACTAGAGACGCAATGGTTATGTCATGCTTCTAATGAGTCCAGAGTAGGACATGTCTAGGCAGCTTGGTGGTATAGTAGTTTGAGTACTAGACTTGGAGTCAGAAAGCCCTGAGTTCCAAAACTGCCTCAAACCCCTAGGCAAATAACTTTTCTCAATCTTAGTCTCCTCATCTGTAAAATAATAACATGTAATATACAGGGTTGCTGTGAGGCTCAAATAAGATAATATATATATAAAATGCCTTACAAATGGGGATTGGTTGAACAAATTATGGTATATGAAGATAACAGAATACTTTTGAACCATAATTAATGACAAAAGGGATGAAGGGGTTGAGAAAAACTTGTGAAGATTTGTATGAATTGATGCAGAGTGAAAGGAGCAGAAGAGAACAATTTATATGATAATAACATTTTTTTTAAAGACAAATAACTTGAGAAAAAGACTTAAGCTCTCTGATAAACGACCAACCATGATTCCATAGAACTTATGACCTCCTAAAAGAAACTAGTGATACAAGATACAGAATGAGATGCACAGTTTTGGGCACGGACAATGTGACAAGCATTTTGTTTTTCTTTTAAATTAGGGGAGTGGGAAGGAGAGAAAATAGAAGGGAGAGGAAAGGAAAAGCAGGGTCACCAGATGCTACAGGGAGACAGCACTTTGGCGAAGCATTTCTATCACTTGCGTTCTCATGCAGTCATTAGTTGGAAGAAGCTATTAAAAGAGTCAACAAGGGCCAGAGTGTTCACTGAGGCTTTGAAACACTGCACTTGGCCCCCAGCTGTAGACAAGGATAAGAACCATAGCTAGCTCTTGGTTTCTTCCCAGCCATCACAATGAGCTATTTAACTCTATGGTGTTAAATGATATAAGAAGGCATAAAGATATAACGTACTTATGGTCCTGCCAAGTATAGTAACTATTTTCCCTTCAACTCCAGAATTCCCACCCCACTGTCCTTATTGGTGAGTACGTCATGTAGCCCACTATTTCAGGTCGGATTAGCTCTTAGCCATGCCTTATTTTATTCTCTCTTCCCTCCTACCACTCTTCATACACTTTTCAGTTCTGGAACCATAATTAAATCAATAATGCCATTGCTGTTGAAAAACAGTATATCAATAAACTCCTCTATGGCTCCATTCACCATCATCACAACTTGCTTTCCAAAACAAAATATCCTTTACAGGGACTGAATAGGAGGGGGGATCTTGGGGCAATCAATGGGTTGTCTGGTTTGCACCTCTTTCCTCTTCATCTCCCTTATCAATATGATAAATATGGGTATTATGACTAGGAAAGTTTGCTAAATTTGTATACCTGCAGTAGATGAAGTTTGCTAAGCAGATAGTTAGTTATCTGTGCATTCTTATCCCTAAATGTTGTTGTCTACATAGGAAATTCCCAGTATAAAGGCAGATCAATTAGTGAGCAAACACGGAGTCACATCTGTCAAGTAGGGCCTACTGATAAGCCAATCACACACTTTACCAGTGGAGATGGGACTTCACAGACAAATAAGTGTCCCAATAGCATTAGGTAATATAAGATATGTAGTAGGTTGGTCTTGCATTCCTGTCCTTGGTCCTGATGACTCACAGAGAAATAGACATTTCTTCCACTTAGACCTGTTATGTAATTATTCCAGGTAAGCATTTTTTGTTGTGTTCATTTTCCTTCTCCAATAAGAAAACAATTTGTCCTAAGGGACAGAAAACAGAAATGATTCCAGCAATAAAGAACCTCTGCAACAGGAAGGGTGGCAACAAGCATTTACTGAGCTACTAATACGTGCATGGATAGCACTACGCAAGATCCTGGGGATACAGAGACAAAAATGAAGCAACAGTCTCTGCCCTCAGGGAGCTTACATTCTGTGGGGAGGAGAAACAACTTGTACACAGAGAAGTAAGCACAAATACCTACAAAGTAAAAACAAGCAAAAACAATTTTGGTGGAGAACACTAGCAATTAGGGTAGCAAGAAGCCTGGCGTAACAGGTGGCACTGGAAATGAACCTTGAAGAAAGAAAGGACCTCTAAGATTGTGTCTAAGATCGTGAAAGAGTATATTCTAGGCAGGGGGTGTCAGCCTGTGCAAAGGCAGAGCAATGGAAGATGGGGAACCACATGCAGGTTAGTCTGGTTACCAAAGAATATGCAAAGTGGAACTGTATTCATTAAGCCTGCAAAGGTAGGCTAGAGCCAGACTCTAGCAGGCTTGAAATGCCAGAAGATTGTATTTGATCCTAGAATGAAAGAGAGCCCCTGAAGCTTCTTGAGACATGGACTAATAGAGTCAGATCTGTGCTTGAGGTACATCACTTTTGCAACTATGTGGAAGATAAATCATAGAGGGGAAATGCTCAAGAAAGGAAGACCAAACCAGGAAGGTCCAGGTGGGATAGCCTTTAAGTGACATGTGGAAAGAAAGACATCACTTTAACATTCATAAACCCCATTTACCCAAATTTTCTGGTGTTTTTATCTTTGAGATATATAAATCCAATGGAAGAGTCAAAAAGGAAACTTCCATCCCACAGTTTTACTTTATTATCAATATTAATAATTTAATAATATAAATATATTATCATATTAATAATACCATTATTAAATTAATACTAATATTTACAGAGAGCTTTAAGGTTTGCAAAGTGCTAAACAAATCTTACTATTTTTTCATAATTCTGTGAGGTAGATGCTATTACTGTCTTCATTTTACAGGTGAGGAAACTGAGGCTAATAAGTATTTGACTCATCTCCAGGATTCCAGGTCCTTCTCTATATCTGTTAAGCCACTTACATGTTCAGCTATAATGGGGAAGAATGAACAAATGACAGAGTAGCTTTGGGGAAGGGGGAGGGAAGAAATAAATATAGAATACAGTGTAATTGTAATTTTAGAAATTGAGGATTTCAACATGTTAGGCATAGTGGAAGAGAGAAGTAAGATTAGATAAGGAGAAAGGGTGAGTGGTCATATTGGACACTTCATATCTGAATAAATGCAGGGAGCAATACCAAGAAGATTATTTGAAAACAGACTGAATAGAGTACACGACATATAATACGACAACACTGGAAGCAAACCTTTCATTTTTGAAAACAGCATGAGAAGAGAACTTTATAGAGCAGATGACCTCTAATATCCCTAGAAGTTTCCAAAAGATTGTTGGGGTTTTTCTGTTTGTTTGTTTGAGTCTATCAGGGTTAAGTGACTTGTCCAGGGTCGCTCAGCTAGTAAGTATCTGACATCTGAAATCAGGTCCTCCGGACTCCAGGACTGGTACTCTATCCACTGCACTCCCTCGCTGCCCCCGAAAGATTGTTGTTTTTAAAGAAAAATGTTAAAGAGTTAAAGATTGCTAATTCCACAGAAGATGGACCAGACTAGAATATTAAGGGGATTAACCAGTCAATCGACAAATAAGCATTTACCAAACACCCCCTAATATCTAGGTCCTGGGGATACAATGAACCAATCCACGCCCTCAAAGACTTGGTTTGAAGTGGCAGTTGGGTATTAAAGTGAATAAAGTGGAGCCTGAGTTCAAATCCAGTCTCAGAAACTTACTAGCTGTGAGACCTCAGGCAAATCACTTTATGTATCTGGGCCTTAGTCTCCTCATCTGGTTTTTTTTAAAAGGACAATAATAGCCTCTCAGGACTATTGTGATAATTGTTTTAAAGCAGTGGTTCTCAACCTTCCTAATGCTGCTACCCTTTAATATTCGTATGTGGGCGTATCAGCATGTGGGCGGACCTGTCTGGAGACAGACAGACGAGTGGTGTCTCAGTTCCTAAGACCACTGGAAATATGTGTTTTCCGGTGGTCTTAGGCGACCCCTGTGAAAGGGTCATTTGACCCCCAAAGGGGTCACGACCCACAGGTTGAGAACCGCTGTTTTAAAGCATTTTGTAAGCCTTAGAGTGCCATATAAATGCTAGCTATATATATATATAAATATACATACATATATATGTACATATGTATATATGTCTATATTTATATATATATATATACGTAGAGAAAGAGAGAGAGAGAGAGAGTGAGCTGTTATTTGGGGAAGACAATATATACACAAAAATTTCTATAAAATTTATACAAATAAACACAAGGTAATTTAGGGAGGGTCAAGACATGGCTCTTGTAGGCATCTGAACTGAACTTTGCAGTAAACTTCAGATTCAAAGGAGTAGAAGGGAGAAAGGGATACATTCCATCCAGGACAGGAGATGGAGTGCCATGTGTAAAGAATCTCAACAAGGCTGGTTTGGCTGAACTGAAAAGTGGGTGAAAGGAAGTACTGTATAATGAGCCTGAAAAGGTAGGATGGGGCCAGATTGTACAGGGCTTCAGAGGCCACAGAGGAGTTTGTAGTTTAATCTGGAGGCATTAGGGGAGCTGATGTGGTCAGACCCTACTACAGGAGTATCATTTAGGGAGCTGCATGGAGGATGGACTGGAGAGAGGAGAGATTTAAGCAAGGAATCAAATTTGAAGACTCTGGCATCAAGAGATGATAAAGGCCTGCACTAGTGGGCTGGCTGTAGAAGTAGAGAGGAGGGGACAGATTTGAAAGATATTGCAGAGCTAGAGTATTTAACAACTGACTAGATGAATGGCAAAAACAAGAATATCAGTTCAGCTCCTGCCCTCAGGAAATGTACATTCTACCGAAGGTTGACGGTTCATATCCAAATAAGAATATTCATGATAATCTGAAGGGCAATTAAAGTGGCACAGGGGACAGAGCACTGGGCCTGGAGTCAGGAAGACCTGAGTTCAAATCTGCCCTCAGATACTTACTAGCTGTGTGACCCTGGGAAAGTCACCTGTTTGTCTCAGTTTCCTCATAGGTAAAATGAACAGGAGAAGGAAATGGCAAACTACTCTAGTACCTTTCTGAGAATACCCCAAATGGGGTCACGGAGAGTCATACAAGTCTAAAAAAATGATTTAACAACAACAAAAGATAGTGAGTAAGAGTGAGGAGTCTAGGATAGCATCAGGATTGTGAACCTGCAGGTGGTGCTCCTGACAGAAATAGGAAATAGGTAGGTTTGGGGGGAAATAAAGAGAACAGTTTGGGGCTTGTTGGATTTGGGATGCCTTCAAGACATGCATCCAGCTTGAAATGCCCAGCAGGCAGTTGCTGTTGCAGGATTAGAACTCGGGAGAGATGGCAAGGCCAGTTAACAGACCTGGGAGTTGCGAGGATAGTTGAACCCATGGCAGTTGGTGAGGTCACCAAGAGAGTCTGTAGAGAGAGAAGAGAACCCTGGACAGAACCTTAGATGAACATTCACAGCTTGAGGGGATGTTATGTGAATGAGGAAGGAGCACAGGACACTGAGAAGGAGCAGTCAGAGGAGGAGAGGCAAGAGAGTGCAATGAAAAGCTATAAAGGGAAGAATGTCCAAGGAAAGGGTGGTCAACCATGTCAAATGCTGCAGAGGCTAGAGGAAAAAAGGAGAGGAGGAGAAAGGAGAAAAGAGGCAAGGGTAGGAGAGGAGAAGAAAGGAGAGGAGGGAAGGGAAGAGGAAGGAAGGGGAGAGGAAGGGAGAGGAGAGAAGGGAACAAGAGACGAGAGAAGAGATAGGACGGAAGGGGAGGGGAGTGAAGGAGAGGGGAAAAGAAGAATGGAGAGGAGAAAGAGAGCAGAGGAGAGGGGGGAGGACAGGGAAGACAATAAAAGAGAAGAGAAGAGAAAAGAAAAAACCCAGAGAGACAGAGACAGATAATGATTGAAGGGACTAGAGAAGACAAGAGGGTATGGATGAGAATCAGGATACATGTAGAGAACCTGAGTTCTTAACTTGTTAACTTTCACTTTAAAAAGATTTTTTTAACCCTACAGATCAGGGCTTGATTGATTAATTGTTGACTTAAGAATATTGACAAGAAAATGTTAATAATGCAAATTTTTAAAATTTGAGAACTATTTCAATATAATTGGTTTCCTTTATAATGTTATGTGTTTTATTTTACTCATTGAAAACGTTATTCTGAGGAAGGGTCTATGATATTCAAAAAAGGTTATAAACTCTCGATATGTAGGATCACAGAACTATATATAGATGTAGAACCAGATGGGTCCTCAGAGGCTGCATATCTCTCATTTTAGAGACTAAAGTGACAGAAACACAGCAGTGTTGGAAGGTCACTGGCTCACACCGCTTGGTTCTTGTAGTTCCCAACCAGAACCACCATCCTTCATGATTCTCCTGAATACATGCCCTACTCACTGCAATGGCAAACTGTCTTTCTGGTAAGTCACTGGGCTCCTCAATCAATGGAGAGAGAGGACTGGATTTATGGACACTTACAAATGCCTCATTATCATGCTTCTCAAGGAATGGGGAAGACAGGGCTTCTTCTAAAGAAACTATCATAGACAAGGTCAGAGATTTAGAGCTGAAAGGCAACTTAGAGTCATCTAGTCCAACTTCCTCTTCTCTGGGATAAGGAACTAAAGCCTACAGGGGGTGGGGAACCTGCAGCCTTGAGGCCACATGTGATTCTCTACGTCCTCGAGTGTGGCCCTTTGACTGAATCCAAGCTTCACAGAATAAATCCCCTTCATAAAAGGATTTGTTCTGTAAAACTTAGACTTAGTCCAAAGGCCACACTCAAGGACCTAGAAGGCTACCTAAAGGCCACAGGTTCCCTACTCCTGTCTAGAGAAATGAAGTCAGTCAACCAGCATTGATTATCTTCTATATAACCACTGTTGTTCAGTCATTTCAGTTGTGTCTGACTTTTTGTGACCCCATTTGGGGTTTTTTTTGGCAAAGATACTGGCGTGATTTGCCATTTCCTTCTCCAACTCATTTTACAGACAAGGAAACTGAAGCAAACAAAGTTAAGTGACTCACCCAGGGCCACACAGCTAATAAGTGTCTGAAGCTACATTTGAACTCAGGAAGTTGAGTCTTCCTGATTCTAAGCCCACTGCTCTATCCAGTGTGCTATCTGTGCTAGGTACTGTGATAAATGCTGTGATAAATGCTGGATACAAGAAAAGGGCAAAAACCAAATACAGTTTTCCTTTCCACATATCACAACTTTCCCCATCATAGTTTTGATATATTGCAGGTCGGCACAAGAAATTACATGGGAACTTTGGAAGAGTTTTGTGGAAGCTGCAGACAACAGGTGACAAGGTCAGCAGAAGACACAGAAAATGTTTAGAAACTCAGAAATGCATAAAACATTTTTATGGTATCATATAATAGCAATATATTTTATCTTTTAATACCATAATAATTTGGACTTCTTCTCTGGTACAAAGGGCCAAAAAATTTTACATACATTTTCCAGATTGTGGGGACAACATCACACCCCTAGCCCCTATGATGTAGAAGGAATAACTGTAGTCCCTGCTCTCAAGATCTCAAAGTCTAATAAAGTGAGTTGGCAGCAATCACACACATAATAAGCTCCAGAGTTGGAAAATAAGCCCAATTCCTCTGATTCCAAAGCCATCGCTCTGGCCACTGTACTATGATATCTCTCTTAGAAAGGCAGTCTGGTGTTATACATAGTGTGCTGGCCTTTGAATCACTAAGATTTGAACTAAAGTTCAAATTTTGCCTTAGGACATCAACTAGCTGTGTGACTCAGGGCAACTTCAATCTTCTTAGCCTCAGTTTCCTCTTCTGTAAAATGAATAGATTGGACTAGATGACCTCCAAAGTCCTATGTGACTATAAGAAAACCCTCTAGAAATTAAGTGAAATGAGAGAAAAAAACCAATAAGCAATGATCATCATTGACTCATGGTTGGATGACTTGCTGGGAGATGGCTGAAGAGGAAGCCTGCCCTAACATCATGCACCAGGCAAGGCTTCTATAGTCTACTGCCCTGGCCTGATAAGCTGTGGGAAATAAGCAAACAAAATGACATTCTATGCTCCTTAAAGAAAGAAAAAAAAACCTCCCTAAATGTTAAAGAATGATTATTGTCTAAACCAGAAGGCCAAGGAAAAGGTAGTGTTGTACAGGAGACCAAAGTGAAAATCGTGGTGCAGTATGGCAGATCAAAGCACTGAAAATCCCAAGATGTAGTTTAAATCCAAATTCTGTCTCTGTCTTTCTGTAAGATCCAGGTTTTCTCTGTGGCCAAGGTCTCAGCAACCAATGTAAAAGAAAACTGTGGCAGGCATCCAGATAAGTCAGGAAAAATTATTCAAGTCAAGATAAAGACTGATAGTGGACTCTCTCAGTCAATCCTATTTAAAGTCCTATTTAAAGTAACTAAACAAAATGCTATACTTGATACCTTTATTGGGTGAGAACACATCTACTGAATCAATCAATGCACCAGAGTCATTAAATTAATGGAGGCCTTGTCATACCCAATGGATCTGCTTTATAAAAGCAAAAAGTAAGTCTGAAATTGGGCATTCTAGTATCTGGCCAGCAAGTTGTGGAAGCAATCCTGGTTGAGTCCTTCGTAGGGGTTGGCATCAGACAGATTATTGGGGCCCATTGGCCAGACCCATTGTACACCTCTACTGCATGGATAATTTCCTCAATCCTCTGCTTGGCTTGGGCTAAGGAGACCTGATTCTCTCTGCCTGTTTCTTTTATTTTCCCACTGGGGAAGGATTTAATTAATTGATTAATAACTAGCATTTATACAGCACTTTAAGGTTTGCAAAGCACTTTTACATGTTTTTAAAATAATATTTTATTTTTCCCCAATTACATGTAAAAACCAATTTTCAACATTCTTCTTTTTTTTAGTTTTGAGTCCAAATTCTATTCCTCCCTCCCTTTCCCTCAGATGGTAAGCAATCTTATACATGTTATAAATGTGCATTCATGTAAAATATTTCCATGTTAGTCATTTTGTGGAAGAAAATTCAAACAAAAAAAAGAAACAAAGAAATAGTATGCTTCAGTCAGTGTGTATATAGGCACCATCAGTTCTTCGTCTGGGAGTGCAAATAGCATTTTTTGTCATGAGTCCTTTGAGGTTGCCTTAGATCATCATATTGTTAAGAATAAATAAGTCATTCCCAGTTGTTCACCACATCATATTGCTGTTACTATGTACAATGTTCTCTTGGTTCTGCTCACTTTATGCTGCATCAATTCATGTAAGTCTTCCTAGGTTTTTCTGAAATCATTTCGCTTGTCATTTCTTATATCTATGCCTGTTTCTTACTTGCAAAAGGGTGTAATAGGCACTGGAAGAAAAGCAGTCCTCGAAATCAAATGAAAGGAGCTTTCCACCATTTATCGCATTATTGCTGCCAAGTTGGTGGGGGCTTTGAAATCTAAGAGCTTCTTTGCCATTGTATTTTACTCCTCCTCTTAACCACTTCCTGCCACATTCAGTACTTTGAGTGCCTTTGCTTGGTGGTCTACCATTACTTAAAGGGTAATACTATGAGCCTAATCAGGAAAGTCCATTCAGTAAAAGCCATCTTGCTTGGGCTCTCCTTAGATGACTAGCAACACCGATAATACCTTTTTTGTAATATACTATTCACTATTTCTATTACTCACACACTCATCACTTTGGAACTTGCCATACTCTATTTTAAAAAAAATATATATATATTGTGAAGTGAGGACTTGCAGGTAAGATGGTAAAGTTCTCTTTCTCTCTCTCTCTCTCTCTCTCTCTCTTTATATATATCTATATATCTATATCTATATATATCTATGTATATAGACATAGATATATAGATATGGCCATGTTCTCTCTCTGTGTATACACACACACATGTATACACACATATATGTATACATGTACATATATACACACATACATACCTATATATGTATACACACACATTCCAGCAAAGATCTAAAAAGGGCATGAGATCAAATAATGATACAGAAATCCAAACAGTAAAAACATAAGTGTTTTTGTCCGGGCCAACACTCTACAAAAAAGCAATCTAGAAACTAACAGGTGCTGGATAAGAGATCTTGCTAGGGAAGCCTGAGTAAGCTCAGGTGAACAATCCAGAATCCCATAGTTCCCTGTTCTGTGGGGAATGTGGACTGCTCAGAGAAAGTTTTGGGGAAGGAAGTTCAGAAACTCACAGTGCTCTAATGTTATGCATAGATGGGAGCAGAGAGCTGGCAGCAGTCTTATTAGGATGCCCCAAATGGACTAAAAGTCCATAGTGCCATTACCTGAAATGCTTCAGAGGACCCTAAATTAGACTACAGTGATCTGACCCAGGAATATCCAAGGGTCCTAAAACCTGACAACACTTTGGGCACATAAATTCTAGTGGAAATGGAAGTCAGCAAAAGAAGCCTAGAAAATAGAGATAAAAACCAAACAAGGTCTGACCACTCTATTTAAGAGTGAGTGAGTAGGTAGAATCTGGTCTTGACACAAAGTCTCAAATGAGGGATTAAGCTGGGAGATATGAATAAACAGAAGAAGGTGCTAAGCACTATGAAAAAAATTTTATGGGCTAAGAGACACCCAAGAGGTTAACTGAGAAGTGAATAACTCCACGAGAACTATAAGTAAAGCCTCAGCCATAAGAATTTTAAAAATACTTGCACAAAATGGAACAAGAGATGTAATATGAAATTATATGCTAAATAAAAGCTCCAGAGTGGAAAAAATGAAAGGAGAATAAATAGTTTAGAACAGAAGGTAGAAAATCTCACTCAAATAGTAGATTTCCTGAAAATCAGAATAGAACAAACAGAACTAAATGATTCCATGAGAAAAAAAGAAATGTTAGAACAAAATTCTGAAAAACTGAAACTGCAGGAGAAAATGCAAGGCATTTACTATCAATTGCAATTAACATAGAAAACAGGTCAAGGGAAGATAATTTAAAAATCATCAGAATCCCAAAAAGCTATGAACAAATTAAAAAAAAAACCATTATATTTCAAGAAGTCATAAATAAAAAACTACACTGATTTAAAAATGAAAATAGAAAGAACACACCAAACACTTTCTTTTAAAAAATCACCGAAAATGAAAACTTACATAGCTTTAAAAAAGTTTATATCTAAAATCCAGATTTTAAAAAAATATTTTTTTATTTTTCCAATAACATCCAATTTTTAACATTCAGTTTTTACAAATTTTGAGTTCCACATTGTCTCCCTCTGTTCCCTCCCCCCTCACTGAGAAAGCAAGCAATTTGATATAGGTTATACATGTTTAGTCATGCAAAATACATTTTGATATTAGTCATATTATGAAAGAAAACAGACAAAAAAAGAAAAAGTAAGAAAGTAAGAAAAGTATGATTTGATCTCACTCGGACTCCATCAGTTTTTTTTTTCTGGGGGTGGATAGCATTTTTTATCATGAGACTTTTGGAAATGTCTTGGATAATTAGTATTTCTGAGAATAGCTAAGTCATTCACTAACAGATGATCATTGTATAATATTGCTGGTACTGTGTACAATGTTCTCCTCGTTCTGCTCATTTCACTTTGCATCAATTCATGTAAGTTTTTCCAGGTTTTCCTGAAAGCATCCTGTGCATCATTTCTTATAACACAACAATATTCCATCACAATCATATACCACTACTTGTTTTGCCAATCTTCAATTGATGGGCAACCTCTCAATTTCCCATTCTTTTCTACCACAAAAAGAGTTGCTATAAATATTTTTGTACATTAAAGTCCTTTTTCCACTTTTTGGATCTCTTTGGGATTCAGACCTGGTAGTGTTATTGCTGGGTCAAAAGAGTATTCACAACTTTATAGCCTTTTGGGCATAGTTCCAAATTGTTCTCAAGAATGGTATAAATCAGTTCACAATCTCACCAACGCATTAGTATTTCAGTTTTCCACATCCTCTCTAATATTTGTCATTTTCCTTTTATGGTATATTTGCTAATCTTATAAGAGAGTTGTTTTAATTTGCATTTCTCTTAATCAAGTTATTTAATACATTTTTCACATGACTATGGATAGCTTTTATTTCTTCATCTGAAAACAGTCTGTTCATATTCTTCGACTATTTAATAATTGGGGAATGACTAGTATTCTTATATATTTGACTCAGTTCTCTACATATTTGAGAAATGAGGCCTTTATCAGAGAAACTTTCTACAAAAAAATTCTCCCAGTTTTCTCTTTTCTTCTATTCTTGACTACATTGGGTTTTGTTTATGCAAAACCTTTTTAAGTTAATGTAATCAAAATTATCCATTTTACATTCCATAATGCGCTCTATATTTGTGTGGTCATTTCTTCCCTTACCTAAGGTTCTGACAGGTAAACTACTCCATGCTCCCCTAATCTGCTTGTTATATCACCCTTTATGTATAAATCATGTACCTAAAATCTGGATTTTCTAATTCCAAGAAAAAAACCATACAAGCAGACAGAAAGCATTCAAGTACTGAAGAACCATAGTCAGGATCACACAAGACGGTAGAAATTATTCCAAAGGAGAAAATCTTGGAATACAACATTGCAGAAAGTCTTAGCCCCAAGAATAACATACCCTGCAAGACTGAGTATAATTCTACAATGTCATTTTTTTAAAGGATCTTTAATAGAATAGAGGGCTTTCAAACATTTATGATTTTTAAAAAATAAAAAAGAACTGAAATGCTTGAAATACAACCAAAGGAGAAAAAAGAAACCTGGAAAGATAAGTACATTTGAGCAATTTGAAGTTACTAAACAATGATGAAATGCTTATGTTATAATAGGAGTGAGGAGCTAAGTGTCCCTCTTCTGTATCCTAATGTCTTTATGGGTCAATGGATCCAATAGAGGAAACAGAAGAACCATTTTTTTGTTCTGTTTTGATGTTCTTAAGAGGAAAGAATAACGGGAAGGAATGTTCAAGGGAGAAAGAAGAAAGAAAGATTTGACTATTTTTCCTAATTGGTATTATTAGAGACTATGTAAAAATGCAGGAAGGAATGAAGTGAGTAGTTATCACATAAACTTCACTCTTATCTGACCCAGACTAAAGAGAGTTGAAAATACACCTCCCAGGGTGGAGCCAAGATGGCGGCGTAGCAGCAGCAACATATCGCAGCTCTCACATAGCCACCTCAAAATACCCATAAAATAGGACTCTAAACCAATCCTGGAACTCCAAAACGCACACAAAGATACTTCCCACTAAA
>CM053583.1:242143200-242175999 GCA_028627135.1 Pseudochirops cupreus | reverse complement strand
AAAGTGACATAGGAGAGAATAGACTGGGGGAGGGGGGAAATACTGGGATGGCTGTTTTGGGGTGGTGGGCGGGGGAAAGATGGGGAGAAAATATGTAACTCAAAAAAATTTAATAAAATAAATTAAAAAAAAAAAAGAAAATACACCTCCCCTTGTCCCCACATAATTTATTGTAGAAATACATTAAACTTGACAGGGAAATAGGTGGGGATAGAAAAAGGAAAGGGAAGGGTTTAAGAGGCAGTAAAGTCTACAAGGGAATAGTCAGAAGTAAAAGAAATTTCAACTTTGGAGTGTGGTTCATAAAGAAAAAAATTATATAAGCAAGAGATTAAGAAAAGAAGGAGAGAAAGGAAAGAAAGGGTAAGAACCACTGATTGTGCATGAGTGTATTGATGGTGGTAATGTGGAATGGAATCAATTACTGATTACTAGTGTTGATCATATTCCTTCAGAGAAAAAGGTTATGATAGATATAATGGAGGGAAATTAACAATTATAACCATAATCCTGAATGGAAAGAATTCACTAAAAATGGATTAGAAAGCAGAATCCAAAATGTTATTTATGTGAAATAAATTTATTTTGCTTTTTTTTTTTTGGAAGAGGAAGTCAGGGCAATTGGGGTTAAGTAATTTGCCCAAGGTCACATGGCTAGTAAGTGTTAAGTGTTTGAGGCTGGATTTGAACTCAAGTCCTCCTGACTCCAGAGCCAGTGCTCTATTCACTGCACCACCTAGCCACCCTGAGAAATAAATTTAAAACAAAGATTGACAAGAGAGTTAAAAATGAACTGGAATAGATCGTATCACGTTTAGGTGAACTCAAAAAAGCAAGGGTAGCTAATCACAAGTGCAGACATGACAACAATTTGAAAGCGATAGACAAGTTTGAAAGTGATAAACAAGATAACTTGTGATAACAGTGATAAATAAGAAAACTACAATGTGTTTAAAGACACCACAGAAAACGAAATCATATCAATACTTAATATATGCACTAAATGTCATAACATCTAATCACTTAAAGGAAAAAGTTAATCTAATTAACTAGAAGAATAGACAGGAGAACTGTAATAGGTACTTCAATGTGTCACTTTCAGATCTAAACAAAGCTAACAAAAAGATAAATTTAAAAGAAGTTAAGTTAATTTGAATTGAATTTTAGAAAGCAGCTTTCTGGCAATTATTGAATGGAAATAGGAAAGAATGTACATATATTTAAACAGTGTTTGGAATCTTTATAACAACTGACCATGAACTAGGGCATTAAACACGTGCAAAAACGCAGAGCTTCTAAACATACCCTTTACTGACCACATTATGGTAAAAATTAGAAAAAATAGTCTTTTGAAAAAAGGAATTAAACTTAAATGGAGACTAAATCCTAAAGAACTGGGTGGGTTAAAACACAACATACCAGAACTGTTGGGATGACTTCTGTAATGGGCTGACCTAATTCAGGCCAATTCTCTTAGTTTCAGTTCAGAATGAAATGAGACACTCATTTGTCACATTCAACAGTTAACAAAAGGAAATCTACTTAGCTATAGGATAGAAAGGATATTCATTATGATGCTGCAGAAATTAGCTTGGGTGAATAAGGTTCCTCCTCGTTTTTATACTATGCCATTTCTGGTAAACAGGTCAGTCAGATATTTAACAAGTCTAAAATGCCCTAGTTCCATGTGGGTAGATCTTTGTTTTGCCCTTAGGTTACCAGGAAGGCACATGAATACATTTACAAACCACCAGGAAGTTGTCCATGATCACATCTATCATTTGATATAGCTTTAGAAATGCCAGCCATAGCAATAATACAAGAAAACTAAAATGAGGGAATAAACATCATCAGAGTAAACAAACTTCTTTCTGCAGATAATATGATGATATACTTAGAGAATCCTAGAGAATCAAGTAAAAAACTACTAGAGATAATAAATTTGGCAAAGTTGCAGGATATAAAATAAACCCACATAAATCCTCGGCATTCCTATATATTTCTAAAGAAATCCAACAGCAAGAGATAGAAAGAGAAATTCCATTTAAAGTTACAGTTAAAGTAGACATTATAAAATATTTGGGAATCTATCTGCCAAAACAAACCCAGGACCTATATGAACACAATTACAAAACATTTTTAAACACAAAGTCAGATCTAACTAATTGGAAAAACATCAATTGCTCGTGGCTGGGTGCAGCTAATATAATAAAAATGACAATTTCACCTAAATTAAATTACATATTTAGTGCCATACCAATCAATCTACCAAAAAATTATTTTATAGAGCTAGATAAAATAGTAACAAAATTCATTTGGAAGAACAAAAGGTCCAGAATATCAAAGGAATCAATGAAAAGAAATGCTGGGGAGGGTGGCCTAGCCATACTGGATTTTAATCTGTATTATAAAGCAGCAGTCATCAAAATTACTTGATACCAGCTGAGGAATAGAATGGTGGACCAGTGGAATAGATTAGGAACACAAGATATAGAAGTCAATGACTATAGTCATCTACTGTTTGATAAACCCAAAGACCCCAGTTTTTGGGATAAGAACTCACTTTTTGACAAAAACTGCCGGGGAAACTGAAATACAGTATGGCAGAAACTGGGCATAGACCAATACGTATAGTCTGTATATGTATCTGTATATGTATACATATATGTATACTCTGTATACAACTCTGTATACCAAAATCAAGTCTAAATGGGTGGCACGATCTAAAGGCTGATATAAAGGCTGATACTGTAAGCCATCTGGGAGAGCAAGGAATAGTTTACCTGTCAGATTTATGGAGAAGGGAAGATTTTATGACCAAACAAGAGTTAGAGAGCATTATGAAATGCAAAATGGATACTTTTGATTACATTAAATTGAAAAGTTTTTGTACAAATAAAGCCAACGTAAACAAGATTAAGAGGGAAGAGGAAATTGGGAAAGAATTTTTACAACCAGTGTCACTGATAAAGGCCTCATTTCTAAAATACACAGAGAATCGAGTCAAATCTCTAAGAATACAAGTCATTCCCCAATTGATAAATGGTCAAAGGATATGAACAGGCAGTTTTCTGAGGAAGAAATTAAATGTATCTATAAACATATGAAAAAATGCTGTAAATCACTATTGATTAGAGAAGTGCAAATCAAAGCAATTCTTAGATACCACATCTCACCAGTAAGATTGGCTAAGATGAGGAAACAGGAGAATGACAAATGCTGGAGAGGATGTGGAAAACTTGAAACACTAATGCATTGTTGCTGGAGTTGTGAACTGATCCAACCATTCTGGAGAGCAATCTGGAACTATGCCCAAAGGGCTATAAATAAGTGCATACTCTTTGACCCAGCAATACCACTTCTAGGGTTGTATCCCAAAGAGATCACAGCAGTGGGAAAAAGATCCGTATGTACAAAAATATTTATAGCAGCTCATTTCGTGGGGGCAAAGAATTGGAAATCAAGGAGTTGCCCATCAATTGGGGAATGGGTAAAGAAGTTGTGGTATATGAATGTAATGAAATACTATTGTGCTATAAGAAATGAGGAGCAGGTGGATTTCATAATAACCTGGAGAGACTTATATAAACTGATGTTAAGTGAGAAGAGCAGAACCAGGAGAAATTTGTAAACAATTACTGACACTGCATATGTGTAACGACTAACTTTGATAGACTGAGCTCCTCTCAGCAATGCAAGGTTATAAAACAACTCCAAAAGACTCATGATAAAAAGAGATATCCACATCTAGAGAAAGAACTACAGAGTCTGGATGCAGATTAAAGCAAACTACTGCTCTCTATCTTTTTTTTGTTTTGTTCTGTTTTCTTTTTCTCATTGTTCACTCCATTGGTTATAATCCTTCTTCACAATCTGACTAATGTTTAATGTGAAGGTATTTGTAGATCCTATATCTGATTGCATATTGCCATGGTGGGGGAAGGAGGGAGGAGAAGAAGGGGAAGAAAATTTGAAATTCAAGGGATTGTGGAACTGGATGTTGTAAACTAAAAGTAAATAAATTAATTAAAAATTTTAAAAAGACATTTCAAGGTAAATAATGAAAAAAAAAGTCAGAAAGAAAAGCACCTGGAAGTATCAAATCTCAAATTATGTTACAGAGTAGTAATCATAAAAACTACTTGGTGCCAGTTTAAAAAATAGGAAAATTGACCAGTGAGACATATTACATGTGTAAGATCCAGAAGCATTTGAACATACTAGCACAGTATTTGATAAACTCAAAGAACTCAATTATTGAAGTAAGGGCTTACTCTTTGACAAAAACTACTGGGAAAACTGGGCAAGTATGTGGCACATTGGCCAGAGTGCTGAGCCTGGAGTCGGGAAAACTTGAGTTCAAATCCATCCTCAGACATTTATTAGCTGTGGTCATTCCTTTAACCTTGTTTTCCTCAGTTTCCTCATCTGGAAAATGAGCTGGAGAAGGAAATAACAAACCACTCCAGTATGTCTGCCAAGAAAACCCCAAATGGGAACACAGAGTCAGACATGACTGAAACAACTGAACAACAACTGGAAAAATTAGAAAACAGTCTGAAAGAAATTGGGCTTAGACCAATATCCCACAACACACACCATGATAATCTCCAAATGTATACATGACTTAGATATAAAAGATCACATGAAAAAATGCAGGAGCAAGTAAAGTGATACCTTTTGCAACTATGGAAAGGGAAAGAGTTCTGGACCAAACACAGGATGGAGAAAAGATCATAGGAAATAAAACAGAAAATTTTGATGACATAAAAAATTAAAAGCTTTTCTCAAAAGAAATCAAGGATTTTAACTTTGAAAGGAAAGAGTTAACTAGGAAAAATATGCAGCAAGTTTTTCTGCTAAAGGTCTGATTTCCAAGAAATAGAGGGAACTGATTTAAATATGTATAAACAAAAGCCATTCCCCAATTGATAAATGGTGAAAGGAGATAAACAGGAAATTGTGAAAAGAAGAAATTTAAGTGATCAACAACAACCGTACAAAAAAATGTCCCAAATCACCAATAAGAAATACAAATCAAAGCAGCTCTGATGTTCCAACTCACTTGCATCAGACTGTCAGTCACAGTCAGTAGTAAATAAGCATCAATTAAGGACCTTTCAGTGGTCAGGCATTGTGATGGGCTTTGGGCATATAGCCAAAAAATAAAAACTAAAAACCCTGCTCTCAAGGAGCTCACAGCCTAAAACCAAAGACGATGCAAAACCAAATATAATGAACAAGATAGATACGGGATAAACTGGAAATAGTCAACAAAGGAGAGGGACTAGCATTAAAGGGGAAGGAAAAAGAGGACAAAAAGGGAAAATGACAGTTGTTGAAAAGTCTGCGGGAGGATAGGCACACGATGAATTGATCCAGACATTCTGGAAAGCATTTTGGAGCTATACTCTAAAAGTCATTAAATTATGCATCTTTTGACCCAGTGATATCACTACTAGATTGGCAGCCCAAAGAGATCAAAGAGAAAAGAATACATATATATACACACACACACACACACACATATATGCAAAATATTCATACTGATTTGTTTTAGCAGAAAGCTGCAAGTAAAATATTAGCTATAAATTAAGGGCAGTTAGGTGGTACAGTGGATAGAGTGCTGGGTCTGGATGCAGGAAGACTCATCTTCATGAGTTCAAATCCGGCCTCAGATACATAGGGTCATGAAGAATAGGACACAACTGTACACATCAATTGAGTGACCACTAGTTGGAGAATGGTTTAACAAATTATGATAAATTAATACGAGATATTATTTGCCATAAAAATGACTAAAGGCACATGTTCAGAGAAATGTGGACTGACATGAACTGATGCAGAATGAAGTGAATAGAATCAGCACAACTTGTTTTTGCAGAATATAGTAGACATTTAATAAAATAGCCGTTAATGATTAAAAGGGAAACGAGGATTGATGAGTGTGATGAAGAGCATTCTCATATAAATGAGGAGGCTTCATTTTTAGTCTTGCTTTTATGAAAATCTGACTTTATGGAAACATAAAAAATATATGTTTCTCGGTATTCTTAATTTGACAAAGATTAACAAACATGAGGAGCCTTTCTGTGCTCAAGGTCTATTGCAGGGAAGTAACAAATAAATAGAAAATTAAGTACAAAATATATACAAAGTATGTGGCTGAGAACTATCAACTGGGGAAATCAGGAGATTTTCTGTAAGAGGAAACAGCATTCACAACCAACAGAAAATTACTTGCTCATTTGAAAACTTCTGCTGATATGCTTCAAACTGTTCAAAATTTCAAGAGATGAACTCCCATTAAATACAGACTAACAGCCTCTTCCACCATGACAAAGATGGTACCAGGAAGTTCCTTGGACAAAGCAGAAGTAAGAAAAAATCATTCCATGTACAGCATCTTATAGATCTTGAATGGGAGAGGCTTTTTGAGGTCATCTAGTCCAATTTGCTCATTTTCTAGATGAGGAAACTGAGGCTTGAAAAAAGTTATATGACTTGCCCACACAGGTGATAAGAGGAAGAAGCGGAGATTCCAGCTCAAGTACCAGAGGACTCTTAAATTTTATACTCTCTCCATAGGCCATTGTCTCCTCCGTGACATTCCAATTATTTTTGTGCATCCAACAGACCCTAATGATGTGACTGTCAGAATATAGTCACATTACTTGGGAGGGGGGAAGCAGGGCAGAACTCCCAATGGCTCCTCTGGAAACCCAAATAGCAGAAAATTCCTCTTCTACATTCACTGGCCTCAACAAATCTAACAATATTGGCAATCACATGCTTCTCTCTCCCTTCCTCACGCCTGCTTACTTTTCCATCAGCATCTGTGCCATTGCAACAGAACACAGGCAGCCTTTAACTGAAATGAATTACTTCCCCAACTCTCCAGAGAAGGATGAAAGAAAGAGCCTTAGCTTCCGGGATCATGGATTCGAATTAGAAGACACTTTGCAGTCACCTAATCCATCCCCATCCCCATTATGTTGCTAAAGAGGAAACTGAGGCCCAGCTGAATATCTTGTCCAAAGTCACACAGCAAAAGCCATTCCTTCAACCTTTTCTCAGCATATAAAGAACCAGGAAGCAACACTTTGGCATACTTACTAAATGGCAGATGAGGTGAGGGAGAGAAAAGCCAAGTAAAACTATTGCTACTGGCAGGAATAAGTGAGGCTTTTCATCACAGAGATACAGCTGCCCTACAGATGTTTTTTTTCTTCCAGGAGGGCCAGAAGTTTCCTATTTTAGTTGGATTGAAAGGGAAAGGAAAGGAAGGGTATGGAAAGCCTGTTTAGTTAAAAGTGGACCAATTTGCCAATTTTCTTGATACTTTAATATTTGGGAGAAGTGACAATGATTGAATGATTTAATGCTTATTAAGAATCTCAAGTTCACGATGTACATTTTTTTAACGTGTTTATGCCCACAATGGCCTTTCCTTCTTTCTGAGTCCTTTTCCTTCTCTGAGAACCTCTCTTTATGTCTTTCAGGTAAAAAAGTGTCCTTCTGGCCTCTCTGTTCTCCCTTCATCCAAAACCTGGTTGTAAAAAAATAGGAAGCTGGGGTGGCTAGGAGGGCACAGTGAATAGAGCACCTGCCCTGGAGCCAGGAGGATGTGAGTCTAAATCCGGCCTCAGACACTTAACACTTACTAGCTATATGACCTTGGGTGAGTCACTTAACCCTAATTGCCCTACTTTCCCTCCTCCAAAAAGCAAAAACAAAAAAAGAAGAAGCTGAAGATTACTTATAATAATATTTGTGCATTTGTACAGCATGTTTTCACAGATTATCTCTAGGAAAGATTTGATAAACTCATTTACACAAAGGTGGAAAGAACTGATAAGGTTTAGCATTCTTGAGGTATTTTCAATTTGTCAGAGATCAAAGTCTAACACTAAACTCAGGCATAAGCCAGTCCAGGGGATATTTCAGAGGTTATCACTGGGGTCTCTCTCTAAAATGGAGGGGATCCAAATCGACCTACCCTTAAGTCTCCCTTTATCTAGAAGTCCCAAAGTCATTCATAGTAAATGAGTAAACTTGTTTCACATCAACTAAAGCTCCTCTTTCAGACTAGAGTCACACCCCAACACTCTGGCTATAAATATTTATAGTTACTATTCTCTTCCATTTCAAAATATTTCTCTGGGTTAGATCCATCTAAAGTAGGGTTTTTCAATCATTTGGAGTCATGGACCCCTTCTCAGAATGATGTTTTTGAATAATTGAAAGACATGCCAAATTTCAGTTAGTAGTTAAGATATAAATTTTTTTCCCTATCCAAGTTCACAGGTATCGTGAAATTTATCCATGGACCCATTGAGGATCTGTGAACCCCAAGTTAAAAGGGCATTTTCCCCTTTAAAACAAAGCACCAAAGTTTCTCCTTCAACTACCCTATACCTGGTCTTAGGTAACGATCATTTATTTGCAGAAATCACCATGCAGTGATGATTATGACTTATTCTCACCCAGGGATTGCATCTTCTTTTCTCTTTTTTTGCTTTTTTTTTTTTTGCTTTTTGGAGGGCAACTGGGGTTAAGTGACTTGCCCAAAGTCACATGGCTAGTAAGTATGTCAAATGTCTGAGGCTGAATTTTAACTCAAGTCCTCCTGACTCCAGGGCCAGTGCTCTATTCACTACACCACCTAGCTTCCCCTTTATAGTGCATTTTCAAGGCAGAATTCTTTTGACTAGGAATTCGCCTTCCCAGTTCTCTTTATTTTTTTTTTTTTGCTTTTTTTTTTGGAGGGAGGAAAGTAGGGCAATTGGGGTTAA
Organism: Pseudochirops cupreus; assembly: GCA_028627135.1. Classification (NCBI taxonomy): domain Eukaryota; kingdom Metazoa; phylum Chordata; class Mammalia; order Diprotodontia; family Pseudocheiridae; genus Pseudochirops; species Pseudochirops cupreus. The sequence continues at coordinate 242,167,204 of CM053583.1, read as the reverse complement.
ATGACTTGCCCAATGTCACACGGCTAGTTTTTTGTGTTAAGTGTCTGAGGCCAAATTTGAACTCAGGTCCTCCTGACTCCAGGGCTGGTGCTCTATTCACTGTGCCACCTAGCCACCCCTATTCCCATTTCTCGTTAGTCATGATTTGCTGCACATTTCAGCATATGTGTGTCTCTGGAACAAGAAAAGAATGCCCTGCAACAAAGAAAATGTAAGAAAAGATAAAATATAAATGAAATGGATAGAGGCCGTGTGATGTAACAGAGACCTGGACTATGGGGCCAGGGAACTGAGTCTTGACTACCTGAGCCCCAAATTTAGTAGCAGTATGATCTTCAAGTACAGTCACTCTACTTCTCTGAGACCTGCTTTTCTCAACAGTAAAACAGTACTACTATACTGATGGACCTCAGGGAACTGTTTTGTAAATAACTGGAGAATTATGAGCTAATTCAGCATTAATAAATGCTCTTCGAACACTGATCCAATTCTTCTGCAACGACTTTGGTTGTTTAGTTTAGAATGAAGCATGAGACTTGCTCTTTTGGGGCACTGAATCATTGGTAATGGCCAAGGTAAATATATGAACAACTGACAAAATACATTCTATGTTAGATCCTCATTTTATAGAATAGTAACTATTTAAGTAAACTCTGTTTACGGTAGCTTTGGAGGCAGGTTTTGGGTTTTTGTATTTTTTAATCCCAAATTCCATAGAATGAAAATCTGGGTCAGTGCACACAGAAGAGAAGAAATGTTCTGACATTTGAGTGCTTACCCGAATAAAAAGGCAGCAAATGAGGTCAGATACTCGTTGATGATTTATTAGAGAATCTGTAGCAACTCTGGGTAAACTTAGTTCGGAAAACAAAAGTTAGAAGTCTTTTTCTTCAAAAATCAATCATTTGATCTGGAAACAGAGACAATAAAACTTGCAATTACCTATTTCATAGGGCTGTAGTGAGGAAGGAGCTTTATCAAGAGCTAGTAAAGGTGAATTATTTCTACTCCAAGATGTTTCCCAAATAATTTTCTTCCTTGAATATCCTTCTCACTTCTTGCCACCTATTCAAATTCTATCCATTCTCAAGGGTCCCCCTACATGTAGCCTTGATTCTAGTCCCCTTACTTCCCCAGCAGTCCCCTCTCCTTTACAGAATAGCTGGTCTGAATTGACCTTTAGGTCATGTTGGTGAGGACCTTATCTAGATTTCCAATTCTTGAATCATGTTCACCGGCTTCTACAATCTTCAGTCACCCCTTATGTATCGATTCCTTTGCAGTCACCTACAAACACTCCCAAGTTTCTCTGATCCTTAAAAACCCCTGATTGGACCCTACCATCCCCTCAAGCTATTGTCCTATTTCTCATGCCCCTTTTACAGATAAACTCTTGGGAAAAACTTGTCTAGCATCACTTTCTCTCTCTTCCCCCTCTGTACTCTGGCTTCGGACTTTATTCACTCAAATAAAACTGCTCTCTCTCCAAAGTTGTCAGTGACCTCTTATTGCCAAATCTGTCAAGTTTTTAAAAATGAATTTTTATCAAGTAACTTCTCTTCAGCATTTGACAATGTTGACTGCTTTTTTCCTCTGATACTGTCTCCTCTCTGGGTTTTTGTAACCCTAATTTCTCTCAATTTCTCTCCTACTCATTTGCTGAATCTTCATCCATACCTTATTTCCCTAACTGTGGAGGTACCTCCAGGTTCTGTCCCAGGACCTTCTTCTCTTCTGGTGACACTGTCTCGTTTGATGACCTTGATGACCAGCACTCATAGGTTCAATGATCATCTCTTCTGATGACTCCCACATCTAAATATCTAGCCCTGCTCTCTCTTTCCCTCCTGAACTCTAGTACCGAATCACCAACCACCTACTGTACATTTTAAACTGCATGTTCCATGGGCATCTCAAATTCTACTTGACCAAAACAGAACTTACTATCTTCTCCTCCATCCCCATCTCAATTGCTAAGTCACCAGACTCACAACCTTGGTATAATTTTCAACACCTCATTCTCACTCACCCCACATATCCAATCAGTTGTCAAATCTGCCACCATGACATTTCTACCATTTGTTCCCTTCTCCCCTTCTCTATAACTCATATAGCTATCACTCTACTTCAGGATGTCATCATCTCTGACCTGGACTATTAGAACAAGCTGTTCTGCATCAAGTCTCCGCCTCCTCCAAACCATCCTCTGCACAGTCACCAAAGTGATTTTTCCAAAGTACAAGTCTGACCACATATTCCTCTAATGGCACCCTATTACCACTAGGAACAAATTATAAACTCTTCTGTTTGACATTTAAAATTCTTCAAAACCTAGCCTCTTTCTACTTTTCTAGTCCTTTTATACCTTATACTTGGTGGTTTTTTTTTTTCAAAAAGGAATGAAGGATATACTAAATATCCCATTAATTCTGATGCTGGTTGATCAAAAGTGGGATTGTCTGGGTTCAGATTTTGAATCTAACCCTTACTACCTGTTTGACCATCAAACAAGCCATGTCACATTCCTAGGCTTGTTTCCTTGTCTATAAAATAAGAGGACTGGACTAGATGGCTTCCTTTCCAACACTAAGTCCATTATGATGTTACGATCCCTCTCCATCCTTGTCCTCTTATGCCTCCCCTACCTGCCACTCATACCATCTTTATGGAAAAAATTTGTTTGAATGCCTGACATAAGGTTGATCATGAATGAGTAAAACACCTGTTATTATTAGCTACCAGGTTTCTTTCTGCTTCTGAAATTACTTTTAGGCAAACCCTGGCTAACATGTTAACTGGTCTCTAGAAAACCAGTGAATTCAACTCAGAGAGAAAATAACAGGTGATCAGTCAAAGGCAATCACGGAAATGTTTTGAAACGATACAGTGGGGTTCAATCATGATGTATACTACTAGTAATGCTATTTTTAAAATGATGTTAGCATGCACCGGCTGTGCTGACTTGAAGCAAATCACTTAACCTCTTATTGCCCCCAAACAGCTCTAGAACTATAAATTGCAAAGCAAGTGCTGATTTGAATTGGCAAAGAAAATTCCCTCACTGTGAATTCCTACATCAAAATGAAATCATAGAATTTGGAACTCAAAATTAAAAAAAAATGTTTAAAAACTTCTTTAACCTATAATTGGGGGAAAATTAAATATTATATTTTCAAAAATTGAAATCAGAGGCCAAAACAAAAAATGTTACTGAACAGTGTTGACTGGGGCAATCTTGTATAGAATGTGCTTATTAGAGAGTTTTAGCCACCAGTGAACTCAGTAATAGGATCAAAGATTTAGATTACAAAGGATCTTCCAGGCCATCAATTCCAGCCACCTCTCCTTTTTTTTTTTAAATAGTGTTTTATTTTTTCTAGTTACATGTAAAGACTTTTTAACATGCATTTTTTAAAGAAAATTTTGAATTCTGAATTCTCTCTCTTCCTCTCCTCCCTGCTCCCTGAAATGGTAAACTTTGATATAGTTTATAGAAGTACAATTATATAAAATATATTCCCATATTAGTCATGTTCTGAAAGATGAAAACAATTTGCAAAAAAATAAACAAATAAATTACAGTCTGTAAAAGGAAAACTACAAAAAATTAAAAAAGTGAAAAAGTATACTTTTGATCTTCATTCAGGCTCCATAGTTCTTTCTCTGGATGTGGGCAGCGATTTCCATCATGGGTTTTTTGGAATTGCTTTGGATCATTGTATTGCTGAGAAAAGCAAAGTCCACCATAGTTGATCATCGCACAATATTTCAGTCCCCTCTTCTTACAGCTAAGGAAACTGAGGCACAGGGGTTAAGTGATTTACTATGGATCACACAACTAACAAGTTGTCTAAGGCAGGATCTGAACCCTACTCTTTCTGATTCCAAGTTTAGTGCTTTTGCCACTTCTATATGCTGGTTACCTCATCTCACTCACAGGACCAGCACAAGAAGCCCCATATAAAACAGAATTCCCAGCCCAGGACGAGCCTGTGCTTTCAAATTGTGCTTTCAAACTTGCTTAACTGGATTAGATTCAATTTAAATAGGGCTTAACCTCCCAACCACCCTTTCAGCCACTTATTAAGGATCACTACAGATGGCCTCAATTCAGTCACTTGTGTGCTTGTCCCCAAGCAGAGCCACAAACAGGGGGTTTATTCTGTGTGTCTCTTTTGTTGGTAATCTGAAGTTCCTCCAACCCAAATAATTTCCCTTTTTAAAGCAGTCAAACAGCTGGATGTAAAAGCCAGCTGTTTAGTAAGGCGGGCAAGAAGCCTAAGAAAACTCCTATCAAAGAAAAGGGAGCAATGAACTAGGCAGCTCAAGTGGCTAACTATGAGGGATATTTAGAATATTATCTACCCAGCTGTCAAGGCCTAATCCAAACACATCTTTGTTTATTGAGGCCATCCAGGAAATGCAGTCCCTCCCCCCAACCCCAGTGACAACTGCAAAGAACATTCTCCACTGTGGATGGCTACCCTGCGTGTCTTGCTACTAGGCCAGTCTGGACAGGCAAAGTCTCTTGAACTCAAATTTGGGGTCACTAGCTGCTTGACTTTGAAAAAATCACCCAACCTCTGAAGTCCAGTTTCATCAAGCAAGAAGATAATTATAGTTATCCCCAAGATCTAGAAAATCCTTGTAAAATTTTTATTTTTTTTTTAATTTTTTGCTTTTTTGGAGGGGGAAGGCAGGGCAATTGGGGTTAAGTGACTTGCCCAAGGTCACACAGCTAGTAAGTGTTAAGTGTCTGAGGCCAGATTTGAACTCAGGTCCTCCTGACTCCAGAGCAGGTGCTCTGTTCACTGCACTACCTAGTCACCCCCCATGTAAAATTTTTTGCCCCTCTCTTTTTACCAGAGAAGAAGTCTGAATCATAATGGTACTAAAAGCTAAAATATGTCGATATTATACATTACTGTACACATGTTTTATGCATTTCTGAGTTTCTAAGCTTCTTCTGTGTCTTCTGCTGGCCTCTGTGTGTCATCTGCAACTGCTGCAAAACTCCCCCAAAATTCCCATTTAATTTCTAATGCTGACCCTAGATATATTGAAACCTCAATGGGGAAAGTTGCCATGCAGAAGGGATAATTGTAAAGGGGAGCTGGGAAAAGTGAAAGTCACCACAAGCACCTTCCTGAAAAGGAGGGGTTATGAGGAAAGTCCACACAGACCTTTGCCACCAAGACTAGATGATCTAAGGTTCCTATCTGCTCAAAATTGTATGATCTTATGAAAAAGAAAGCATAGACCCTGTCTTACACTGTCTGACTTGACCTGTCCCTGTATGCATGTTCTCTGAGTCAGGGTTTGCTGACTCTCTGAAAAACACACTTCTAAAGTTAATCCGAATTATTCCTATTTTGTCTATCATTTTCTTAAGCAGAAAATCAACAAACAATAAATCAAGCCCTGATTTGTAGCATTTGCTGATTTCTAAGGTGTAAATGCTCACATTAAAATAAATAGAATAATAGTTGACTCTCACACACCCCTGAACTGTTCTATCAAGAAAGTAAGATTTCTCTGACTCTCAGCATAACCTCCTCCCACAACCAGTTCAAAACCAGACCTGGTCATCTTAGTATCCAAAAAGGATATACCCTCAGTCTCGACCTGCCCTAAACAAAAACACAGCTCCCGACCTCAAGGAATTCATATTCTAATATGGGAAATGACATGTAAATAACTGGGTGTATACACGATATATATAGAATCGATGGAATGTTGTTGTTGGTTCTTCCATTTTCAAAAAGGACTGAGGTCATCAGGATGCTGGGGTAAAATAGTTGATGATGGGAAATGTTTTGACTCCTGGGTGAACTGGATTTAAGTGAGGTAGAGTTGCACAAAGTCATCAGCCTCACTCTCTTCCCGAGTCATCAAAGTCCAGTGTGAAGACACAAGTAAGGATGACTGGCGATGACCCAGCATACAATGGATGGATGATGTTAGTGTCTTCCATGTGTGACCTGGTTCTAAGCTCAGACGCCTTCATGGGCATTGGAATAAGTTGCTCTCATTTGCTCATTCCACTGGGGAAAGGCTTCAAATGTTTGAGGTAGACGTCCTGTAAGTCACTGACAGATCTGAGGCTTATTGGTTACCCTCAACTGGTTTAGCCTATCTACCAAGATAGGGTGTGGCCACTGCACTTGCTACAGTTTCTTGGAGTCACAGGTGAGAGTTGGGTAAGAGGTGGACGGCAAAGGTGGATGAGCAGCCTTGAAAAGGGTTCAGAAAGCCCTCACACCAGAGATGCTCGTCTTCCCTGAGCACCCCATACTCCCTAAAGGAAGGTAATCTCCAAAGGGAAAGTACTAGCACCCAACTAGGAAAAGGCTCCTCTAGAAGATGAGATTTGAGCTGAAAGGAAAGGGTGGGAAGGGAACAAGTATTTATACAGGACTCCAAGGCCAACATTATCTACTGCTCCACTTGACTCTAATGCTAGAAATACAAGGTTAAGAGGGGTTTTAAAATTTTTTTCATTTTTAATTTTTTCCCCCGATTACATGTAAAAACAATTCTTAACATTCATTAAAAAAATTTTTTTTGAGTTCCAAATTCTCTCCTTTCCTCCTTACTCTCCCCTCCTCATTGAGAAGAAAAGCAATTTGGTATGGAGTATACATGGGCTGTCATATAAAATAAATTTTCAAGTTGGGACTGAGAATTTAAAGTCAAGATCAGAGACATAAATCGAGAAGCCATAAATGTATAGCTATGTGGTTTTCAGCTAGAGGTGCCATTCACTGTGAACTGTGAATATTTGCCACCAGTCATCACATGGGTAAGGGCGGGGAACCTGCAGCCTTGAGGCCACAGGTGGTCCTCTAGGTCCTCAAGTGCAACTGAATCCAAAGGGCCACACTTGAGGGCCTAGAGGGCCACATGTGGCCTCAAGGTCACAGATTCCCCATCCCTGGCCCAGGATTTGCTCTTTACAAAAGGGGGAAGATAAAGTCTCAGATTTTATCTCCCAAATTCATTTACCTCTTCCAGTGGGGTGTTATATGTTTTACTGTCCATTGTAGAGTTTATATACTTGTGATTATACCTTTTGAAGCAAAGCATTTCTGCAAATGCTAATCTGACTGTTGGTAGCTAAATGAAATGAGGGTAAAAGGGACTACAACTGGGGGATCACCAACAATGGGGGCTGTGGCACTTCTCCATCCCATTAAAGGTACTAAAAAACTTACCTGGTCTTCAGGCAGTGAGGGCCCCAAAAATATACTTTTAAAGCTAATATGAATTATTAACATTTTTTCCATTACCTTCTTAAGTCTAAGATAATCAATGAAACAATAAATCCAGCAGTCTTTGCTGATTTCTGAGGCGTAAATGTTCACCCCTTGCCTCTGGGGCCTCTCCTTCCCTTTGATTGAGGAAGGTGGAGAGTGAACACTATAGAACCCCTCCCAGATCCTCCACAATTTAAAGAGGGTACCCAGAGAACGGAACTTGTCATTTCCTCCCTTACTACTTTTTTGGACTTCAAGACTCCAAAAAGTCATCATTCTGCAAGATGAAATCAGACCTAAAATTCTCACATCCTCAGATGGTTTCCCAACCTGTCAGCCTCCCCAACCCCTAACCCCACAGCAGGATAATCTTCTCCGCCCCATCCCTCATTTTTCAGCTTCTTTTTGTGTGTTGTCTTCCTCTATTAGATTGTAAGCTCCTTGAGGACAGGTTTATTTATGTCTTTTTTCATATCTCTGGTGCTTAGCACAGTACTTGGCACATAGGAGACACTTAATAAATGTTTACTGTTGACTATTGACTAGAGACTTAAAGCTAAAACCACTGGGTTCTAAAGCCAATCCATGAATACTTAGGGGTTACTCTTTCAGGCTTTCACCCAGAGGACCATAGGCCAACACAAAGGTCAGGGAAACTTTGCCTAAATGAATCAACACTGTATTCTTGCTTTTCTCCATGCTAGAGCAAAGTAAACTTCCTTTTTTTTTTTAGCAATTAGTTGGTCTAAACGTGTGTCATTTAGATCCTAACCTGAACCTGAACCACCAGTTTAGTCTGAGTCAGGCAGAGCTGACAATAATAAGTAACAGGGCTTATAGAGCTGGCCAACTGGGAGCCCTGTCCAGAAAGTTGATATGAGAAGGAAATAACTGAATAGTGGGGCAGCCAGGAAGGTCTTGAGAGCCAGCTATTGGCAGACCAGTGACTCCAAAAGTGAAGAAAGAGAAAAAAGGCCTCTAAATCCTTTCTGCAATTTGCAGTTTGTAGCTTCTAACAGTTCCTAGGTTTATCTGAAGCTTAAGGACCCTGCAATGTAGGTATTGTACTCTTTAACTTAGAAAGAAGGAGGCTGGCTTTAAATCACTTTGAGAAAAGGAATTGCCTCAGGGAAAGACAAGTAAAATATTTTTTGAGAAAAAGAAAAGGTAGAATTTCATTTTCTCGGAAGAGTTTGATTCGCTGGACCTCTGTGAGCTTTTCCAATGATTTGGCAGAATTGCCTAGTCAATTAGAAGCAAAATCACCTAAAAGAAATTAAAATAAATCGTGTATTTGCAAATTCTTAATGAAAAACCAAATTTTTACATGGCCACAAGGAAGAAACTGCCTAGCTGTTTCACTTCAGATGGCCTAAACAAGCTAAGTATGGGGGTGGATCTGAGATGCAGAAGGAAACGTGTTTGGCTCGAAAGTGAGCAAAGTTTCAATGGAGAAAAAGTTCTGAAGGCACAATGTGAAACAAGATTTGAAAAAGGCAGAAAAGTCTGAGAAATTAACAGTATTAGAAAGCAAAGAGGAAACAAAATATCAAATCGATAAAAAGCAGAATGCAATTCTGTGATCTGAAATAATTAGCCTGAGTTAATCCAAGTCAGTAACTGAAAAAAAAAAAGATATCTTTATGTCACTTTCCCCTAACCACACAGACTTGAAGGTCGAAAATAATAAACACATCAAGATGTTCTTGAAAGTAGAACATTTTTTTAAATGTGATTCTGCACATAGTGGTATTAAGTCATCTAGAATTCGGGTAAGTGGCTTCAATTTCTGCTACACCAGCAATAGGAAAACAGAATTAATGACTTGACACTTAAACAGGGACCGATATAAGGTCTTCACATTTTTGCCAGCTATTATAATAATCTCCAGCATGATCCAAGTAAAAAAAAGCCTCAAAAAGAAAAGCCCAAGAATTGCAGAAAGTGGAAATGAATTTTTTAAAGGTAACAACAGAACTTTATTATTAATGAAAACTGATTCGGAATTTTAAAATAAACTATTGGCAAAAAGACTACGGCAATATTTTTTTTTTACTATCGCAATATTAACACAAAAAACTTACTATGTTAAACTTTTATTTATACCAGAAGTATAAAAATGGTTGTTCAGTTTGGGGAAAAGAACTGATATAATTAACCATATTAAAAACATTCCAAAGCACACAATTATCTGGATACAGGAAAAAAGCCTATGTACAATATGCATTTATGCTAGAATCTTTACAAAGTATAGGCACAGTGGAATTTTTTTTATAACATGGTAAGAAAAAAATCCATCCAAAAGTGAAAGATAGCCTTATATGTAACGGTAAAGCTCTTGAAGCTTTAACAAAACATAAAAGAGTAAAGCAACTCTGCTCCATTTCCCCACTATTATTTGACCTAGTTCTTGAAATGTTAGCAATAGCAGTAAGCAAGATGAAAAAATTAAAAGGATAAAGACAGGAAAAGAAAAGGCAATTATGTAATTGGAGAGATAGAAGGAACTTCACTGGTCGTATAGTTCAACACATACCTAAAAAGAACGTCCAGTATAATCTAGCATTTCCGAATAGATAAGTAGTTAAAGAATATGAACAATCATTTGTCCTTACCAGAAGAGTCACAGACTATTTTTTAAATTCTGAACTAAATAAAATGACCAGTGGAAATGAAATTTTAAGGAAGTTTTGGGTTTTTTTTAAGATCTCATTGACATAAGAGACAGACTGCCAATGCCACTTGGAGGAACACTTGTCTTCCTTCCCATAGAGTTGGGAGTTCATTTTGACATACCTGGTGATTTTCAAGCTTACCTTCCCAGAGAATGGTATTCTTGTGACTTTGGAAAAATGGCTGGAGTTAGGTAACAAACTTTAGAACCGATTTAAAATCTGAATTTGTAGAACATTTAATAAACTATTTAGTGGCAGTTTTTGCTGTTGAATCATTTCAATCGTGTTTGAATTTTTGTGAGCCCATCTAGGGTTTTCTTAGCAAAGATACCTGAATACTTTGACATTTCCTTCCCTAGTCAATTTTACAGATGAGGAAACTGGGGCAAACAGGATTAAGTGACTTGCCCAGGGTCACACATCTGATAAGTGTCTGAGGCCACATTTAAATTCAGGAAGAGGACTCTTCCTGATTCCAAGACCAATTCTATCTACTAATTCCCCAATTATATCCACTGGTCCACTGACCTGACCTTTTAGGGACAATAATCATTCAAAATCAGTTCATCTGTGCTTTCCTTAGTAATTGCTGATGCCATTTCTTTGGACCTAAGAAATTAAAAGTGGTAACTAACTCTAAGTTGATTTCTGAATGCAAGAGAATGGAACACCAAAACTGGTAGCCAAATGTGATGTTTTCCAATTGTAATTTGGAGAGGCATTCTAGTATTATTATTGCAATAAGTTTTGTTTCACATGTAATATTTTAAGTCTGTGGTATTTTTTTTTTTATTTCAGTGATGTGGTTATAAGTTTCTTGCATTATAATTTTGGAAAATACTGAGCAGAAGTACTGTAATTTGGGGAAACGTTATCATAAGGATCCACTGAAGGAGTCTGGGAAGGATGTATGTAGGGGATGTATTCAGGGACCTTGGGAAGGGACATATGTAGAAATGAACTCTCCTGATATGAGAAAGAACAAGCCCCTGAAAAAGCCTAATCTATTTATTAGTGCTCCTGGAATAATGCCAGATATTTGGTATAGAATAGAGAATTAGTGGACTTCTTTTGGACCTTTACAACCATTAAGTTGCATACAAAAATATGAGATGAGGTTGCAGCTGCAGTATATGAAAAGATTTGTTGAGCTGAACAGAGAACTGAAAATCCTTTCCAGATCAGAGATAAAGGCAACTATGCCATACAGTGGATAGAACACTGGTCCTCAAGTCAGGAAGACCTAAGTTCAAATTTAGCCTCTGACACTTATCTGTGTGACCCTGGGCAAGTCACTTAACCTCTGCTTGCCTCAGTTTCCTCATCTGTAAAATGGGGATAATAATAGCAATGTGGGCAGCTAGGTGATACAGTGGATAGAGCTCTCAGGTTCTGGAGTCAGGAAGACTCATCTTCCCGAGTTCAATTCTGGTCTCAGACACTTACTAGCTGTGTGACCCTGAGCAAGTCACTTAACCCTGTTTATCTCAGTTTCTTTATTTGTAAAATGAATTAGAGAAGGAAATGGCAAACTACTCCAGTATCTTTGCCAAGAAAACCCCAAATGGGATTACAAAGAGTCAGACTAAAACACAACAAATAGTATTTTACCCTCCCTGAGTTGTTCCAAAGACAAAACCAGCTCTATTGACTGAGTCACCTAGGGATAGTTAGGTCAGGAGATTAAGGGGCTAGAGGCTCAAATGTATCTTAAACACTAAGACTGGTCTCCACCTACTGCATTACTTGCTAGATTCCTCTGGCACGTTGTTATGGTGCCTGACACAGTTTTTGTCCTTTCATTGTCTTGCTGCATCTGATGTATTAAAATAAGATGGAGAGAACGCCATAATCTGGATTGAACTAATTAATGTATTTTGCTTCTGATTAGTAGGTATAAAAATGAGATCTTCAAATTAATACAGATTATGCTTCAAATGGTTGCACTCAGTACAAAATAGGAGAAATGTGGAAGTATATTAAAAAGTATTTTAGTTCAACTGAAAATATTAAGAAATAAATATTTCTCTAAGTTAAAAACTTGTCCCTTTGAGAATTTATAAAAGGTGGGCTAAGGGCCTGAGAAAATGGAAGAAGACTGATAACCAAAGTTAGAGCCAGAGATACCTTTAGTCTACGTTAAGTCGTTGTCCTTATATCCCCAGAAGGAGTAAGGGTTATGACCCACCCAAGAACAGTCTCCTCTTTATCCTCTCTTAAGGGATTAGAGTATTGATCAAGAAGAGGAAGTCACTTTGATTACTGAGGAATCATCAAAGAAGGGACAGAGAAGTCTTAGAATATTAAGTAATGATATTCCATTAGATGAAGCAGGGAGAATTTTAACTACAATCTGTATTTTCTTATATAATTCCCTTTCTCTTATTCAAGATTCCTAGAAATGTTTTCTCAAGTCATTTTGGGAGAAAGAGAGATGTAGAGGGGGCATGACTAAATCCAGTATGGTGTAATGTCTTCTCTAAGTTAGAAATACTTGGATTCAGAATGATGTTAGATCAATAAAAATTGTTTCTGGCAAACCTGTGCCTAAAATGCAGAGTAAAGTATTAACCCTGAGTCCGTGGCATGTCAGGACAGGCTGAAGAAGTTACTGGCATTTGACTTAGAGAAGAGGTTTAGTGGGGAGGAGGGGGAAAGGCAGAAGGTGATGGTACCTGATACCTATCTTCAAGTAGGAAAAGATAGTAGATTTTGTTTCACTTGGTCCCAGAAGGCAGAAGGTGGAGCAATGGGTAGAGGCCACATAAAGGAGGATTTAGGATTTATATAAGAAAAAGCTTTCAAGCTTTCTAACAATCAAGCTATCTTACACTTTCTAATAATTAAGTGCAATGAGCTGTCTTGACAGGTAGTGAAATGTTCTTCAAAAGCAAAGGCTCAACTATCACTTGTTAGGCCTAGAATATTAAGTGATGATTGTAGAGAAGATTCTATTCACATCTGGATGGGATAGATTATGTAGCCTCTGGTCCTTTCCAATTCTGAGACTCCATGACAACTGGGGGAGACTGGAAATGCAAACCTCTCTCCCCACCCCACCCCCCAAGGAAAGACAATAGAAACTGACCCATTATGGGACTGGACCTACGTCCTTTTATGCATCTTCAATAGGTTCTGACCACTTAAGCCAATGATCCAAAACCCTGACCAAGATTATATTATAGAAGAAGAAAGAAACAAAGTCTCCTGTACATACTTAGGCTTGAATAACTAATTTCTTTAAAAGCCTAAATAAATTGATGAATACTATCTAATTTATCTCTCCAATGTCTGCATCTAAGAAGAAAACAGTATCATGAGAGCAGAAAATTCTTGATAAAAAGATTTGGATTCCAGTGTACTTTTAAAGAAAATGTTGTGACATTAAGAGAGGCCCGATTTGGCAGAATCTAGTGGTAAGAACTCATTTTTTCTTCATGTTCTTCCAAAGAATGGCTTTCAGCAAAGTGTCCTATAAAGTGAATTTCTGTTAAATAAATTGTATTTTACTGGTTCCTATCCACAAAATTGGGCATGTATGTGCCTGGAGAGGGGATTATTCCTTGGGTCCACATTTAAGAATAGAATAAACCTCTTAAAATTACATACTTAAAGGGAAAAAAAACTAACTTTAACAATGTTAGATAAATAATAAGAATTAATGTATTTTCATGGCTAATACAGAAATTTGTTTTGCATAACTTCATATATATAGTAGGTATCACATTTTTTGCCTTCTCAATGTGTGGGAGAGGGAGTGGAGGGAAGGAGAAATTTTGGAACCAAAAATAAAAATAAAATTTTCAAGTTAACATATTTTGCAAATATTAGTAAGAATTTCTATATTCTAACTAAGCTACATTTTAAAAAAAATTCTCAAAATGAAAACCTAGTACAAAACCAGCAACTGTGCCTCACAAACTTAAAATTACAGAGCTGGCCCATCATAAAGCTTTGGTAATTACATTATTTTACTTCTTTTGTTGTTCTGTTTAAATCAGCCTCCAATTTCCTTAACATTTCTAAGTCTAAAGGAAGGTACCCATTTATTCCTCCCCCTTCCCCCTACCCCTCAGTGATAAAGAGTTAATCACTCTTTAAATCACTTAACTGCTTTTAAAACATTCACAGAATGAAACAGTAGAAAGAATTGAATTTGAAGTCAAAGGACCTGGATTCAAATGCTACCTCTGCTTCTTATTATGTGTTTTTGAGCAAGTCACTTAACCCCTTGTCAACCAAAAGGGGCTCCTTCACAACCCTCCAGGCCTCAGTTACCTTCTCTATAAATGAGAAGGGAATGAAGTAGATGACTTCTGAGTTCCCCTCAACTCTAAATATACCATCACAGCAGCTAAAATTTTGCTCCTAACCCTGGAATGAAGTGGGAAATTACTTAATTGTTAGAAAGCAGTAGGCAAGCAGGCCTCCTAGGCTAAGAAGCCTAAAGAGCTAGCACACTCATAGTGGGCTGGCAGAGAAGCAGTGCCTTAAATCAACCTTTGGCTTAACAATGAATTCTCTTAAATGAATTTCTGTATGTTTATTTTGAAGACATACTATGGGATAAACATTTACTTAACAGGATAAACACTAACTTTAGTGGGACTCAGTGGCCTAAAACATGTGAAAAACAAAAAGAGAGTTTTCCTTTCTAGATAGTATTTCCAAACTAAACAGTAAAACTTTTATTTTTTTTTAACAGTAAAACTTTTAATTGTAGGATGGAATGGGGAGGGGGAAGAGGAGGGTCAAACAATACAAAATAACTGATGAATATAAAAAAAAATATAATACTGCTGTTCCTGTTTTCTAAATTCCAGTATTGCTACTGTGCGTGACCTTGGGCAAGTTACTTTCTAATCTCAGTTTCCTTGTTTGAAAAACCAGGGAGGAGGGGTGTCCCAGAGGATCTCTATGGTCCTTCCCTCTAAATCCTATAACCCTGTGGAAATATGCAAACCGTCTAGTTACTCAGGAATTTATAACAGAAATAAACAGATCATCACATCCAACTTAGATGTGAGAAGGAAGCAAGAAGTTGCAATTCTAATAATTACAAGGAAACAATCTATTTAGAATTCGTGAATAATTTGTGGCCTAAATATGAATATAATTTCTAGAAAGGACAAGGCTCCTTGAGTGCAACCTAAAAGAGAATGTCAGAACATTAAAGAATATTAAATAATGACAGAAGTAGCTTACCCAAAGATGCTGACTGAAGGGTCTTCGCAAAAGGCAGAAGAGAAAACCCCACTCCTAGAGTGGTTGTGTCCTTGAACCCCACACAGGTTCTAGGGAGGCTCTGGCATTCGAGCTAATTTTAAAGCTAAAAGGTCACATTCCAAAGACTATAACCACAAGTATGTTAATGTCAAATTGCTTTCTTATATTTAGACAACAAAGCACAAACAAAATTGATCATTCTCCATCTGGGAAAACTTTGGTCTACTACAAAGGAATCACTTCCTTTCCTGTGTCTCTAAATGGGTCTACACATCTGAACTCAGATGAAACGCTCTCTTTCTCTCTTTGAAATGGAGCAAAACAGGGTTCATATAATGAGGCTTGGCTTCTTGCCTTTAATTGTCATCTTTCCCAATGTTCTTCTGATAACATTCCAGTTATCATGATTACTGGGATTTTTTTTAGCCATCTGAACAATCTAAAAGGAAAAAAAATTCTAGCCAGAATCATCCTCTCTGTCCATTCTATACTATAATTCAGAAAAGCACATTTTAAGTGGTTTACAAAATGAATACATTCTAAGAGAATCAAGCTTAATTTTATCAAGATGATATGGTGCTATAAGGTTAATGTTCCATATACAATATCATTACATTACCAAATCTCCCAACATCCCTATGCAGTAAGGAAGCTCCAAGCACATTATCCCTGTTGAGAGGATTGGGTGATGACGTTCATCACAGGAAGATTAAGCAACTTGTCCAATGTCATACATAAAGCTGGAGACAAAACAGCCTCTCCACCATTCTGACTGCTCTTGAGTAGAGCTCTGGACTCAAGACATTTCTTTTCTAGAATCTTGCATAAGATCAATTGCCAAAACAAAAGCAAGGGAAAAGGTGAGCTAAATGAATATATAAAGAATTCACCTACAACATAGATCTATAGGATCCAATGATATTTCCTTCATACCTTTTCCTCTTCCTCCTCCTCCTCCTCCTCCTCCTCCTCCTCCTCCTCCTCTTCCCCAGAGGCTAAATGCCAAGAAGAATCTTGATGCCCCCAAAATCAGTGAAATTAGGTATGTGCACTAAGACAATGTAACTTGTAGGATTACTTAGCATGAAAAAGAAAACATCCAACAAATGACTAGTCTCTTTCACTTTTAAATTTGGTTTGTAGTCAGGAAATGTCCTAAATTTGTTGTTAGTATTCTGAATATCCACTATATTCTGTCCCCTAATGGAGACCACAATACGTGCCAAATAATTATTACAGAAGAATGTGAAAATTAATGATGAGGTAATGTCTGTGAAGTGCTCGAATCACTTTAGAGAGTTGTGGTAAAAGGTACTGTTTTAATTAATATTTAAAAATATTCTACCCAGATCTGATCTTCTTTCTTTTCTCTGCAGAATAATTTCATATCCAAAATTCATACTAGCTTGCCTATTAAATAAATTCACATTACCAAGAGCATGCAAAATAAGCAAGGAATGCCATTCTACTTACATGTGGATGATTATGCCTACCATTAGTCAAATGAAGATGCAATTTATTAAGTTGCACTTGCTGATGACTTGGAAGCACAGGTTAAAACATGAAAAAAGAGGAGACCAAATTTCAGAAGATAGTCTTTACTAGCATTATACACTGCAGCCTGGTTTGAAAGATTGGGACAGAATCCAATAAGCATTTCCAAATGAAATGACTTCAGTGGCAGCCACATCCTAAGCCAGTTAACATTTTTAGTCCTAAAGTCATGCACAAGGAGGAAAGGAATAAGAATAGCTACTTGGGTCCTATTACTAATGTGCTGTAAAAAAATAATTTTAAAAGTTCAAGGTGAAAAAAAATCAATTGTTTCCGTCCACAAAGCTTTCATTTCTGTAAGTATACCTGCAAAAAGAGACTAAAGGCTTGTCTTCGTTGTGAGAACATTACCAATGTAATATATACAAGGTTTACTATGCCCTAGTCTTTACCTCAATGACTTCCTATTTTCTGCCTACAGAAGAGTTTCACATAGCTTTAAATTATGTACCTGAGATGATGTTACCACTTCTATAGAGTAACCAGTTGTTGCCGTGCAAAATCCTCCGTTATTTGTCTATACCTCCTCTGTTCAACCATATCTCCCCAAACTACCCAATGCATAGCTTCTACCCCAGCCAAACCGTCTCTATATCATTCTACACAATGCCACGCCCATTCTCACAACTGTACCTAGATCCATGCAACCTCACCTTTGGGTATACCTTTCCCTTCTCCTTTCTGCCTATCAAAAATCTATTCAAGACTGATCTGATTTAAAATGTCAAGGAAGAGGGAATGAACGGAATCAGTCTTCTCATATAAACTTAGCCAAATCTCCCTTTCTCTAACAAACATAAATACCAAAAAAATACTTAAAAAACAAAAATGAGCAAAGAAAAGCAGCAATGCAATATGAAAGTACCGGGTAGAGCACAACAACATTTAAATAATATAAAAATACTATAGAGCAAGACTGAAGAATAGTTAACGTGGCATTGTCCATGAAATCTCAAGAAATCTACAGAAAGGTTTATATTGGATGAACCCCCTGTGATGAATATAGCAGAGAATATGGACAATAGTTTAAACAGGGTGAGAAGGCATGGATGAGTTATGATTTGCAAAACTGGAGGGAATTCTCTCATTGATGAAATCACATCAGAGTAACAAAGTTAAAGCAAATGAATCAGGCAAGTGCTGGAAGAAATGCCGCTGGCAAAAAGAAACCATGTAAGGCACTCCTGAAACAATCCTCAGATAAATGACACATTCAAATAAAAATAAGAGTGTGCAAGGCCAAGAACATCACAAGGCCAAATAATAGAACTTGAGGAAAGCAGAAAAATCACCCAAGGAGGTTAGGTGAGAATTAAAAGAAGGGAATAAAGAAGAGGAAAATAAGGAATAAAATGATAATTTAGTGATGTTAGTAGATATTTAAAGAATTTCAAAGAAAAGAGAATTGCAAATCATGCAGAACATCTGTAAAAACAGGCTAAAAAATCACTGACATTCAAATCACTAGGACAAAATGACAGACTTAAATTATAGATTACTATGCAGAAAACTCAGCACTACTACTACTGCCAGATATTTAGCAAAACAACAACAAAAATCTAAGCATCGTGTTTAAGGAAATTGAGAAAGAAAATTTCCTCAAATTACTTAAAACTGGTAATGCACAAATTGAAATAATCCACAGTACATTGACAAGAAAGAACTCAAGATTTCATATACCTAGGCACATCATAGTTAAGTTTCTAACTGCTAGAATAAATGAACAAATCACTTGACAAGGAAAAATAGTTAGAATCACAGCAATCTTTTCAAGGAGGTTATGTGAAGATAGCAGAAATTAGAGTATGATGGCTACAAAACTCAGAAGACTATCAATCCAGAACTATTTACTCAGTGAAACTTAGCAAGATGTACAAAGATATGTACAAAGTGATGAATCTGAAGAGCAAATAGACTTTTAAAAGTTTACAGACAGATATAGCCACTTCAAGGAAGTCTTTGAATAACAAATAAATCTGCCAATCCAAAAAAAAGGAAGGGGAAAGAGTAGGAAATAAGTATGTATATGGTGAAAACTATGTGTCAGGCACTGTGCTAAGCACTTTTACAAATAAACAACTCTTATAAAACAACACAGAAGAACAGCTGACATTTTGTCAGCTAGATCACTAAACTTCAGAGGTGTGTTTCAGACAAAGGGGGAAAGAACAATTTTAGAAAAGGAGTGGGGACAGGGCACTCCCAAAGTGAAGAGCCTATCTCTAACAAAGGCTAAGTCCAAGTTAAAGTAACATACATATTTTTTAACATAAGTCAGAGGAAATTCATTTATAATGGCTCTGTCAAGTTTGAAATAGTAAGAGAAAAACCCAAAAATTATAACCATAAATATAAACAGGCTAAACTCCCCAATAAAAATAAAAGAGTTAAAAAAGAGCTTGGAAAGCAGAATCTAACAATGTGTTGTTTACAGGAATACATATCTAATCAAAAGATTTATGATACAAATTAAAAGGCTATTCCAGCAGATCGAAGCATATTATTTTCATTTTCTTTTTTATTGTTTCTTTCTTGTGGTTTTTCCCTTTTGTTCTGACTCTTCTTTCACAACACGACTGATGTGGAAATATGTTTAACAGGTTGTTGTTCTTCTTGTTGTGTTTGTCCTTCATTCTTGAAGAGGACTGTGACAGCAGGGAATGATGACATGACTTGCAGTTGACTTGGATTTGAGTGAGCAAGGGCTGTGCAATGTCACCAGCCTCACTTTCTCCTCCAGAGCCTTCTGGATCCAGTGGCCTGAGATTCATCAGAATGACTGGAGATGGCCCAGGATGCAATGGGAGACCCTGGCCCTTTTAGGCTAAAGTTTTTCAGGTTCTCATTTTGAGTGAGGTAATGCCAGTCAGTGAACAGCCCTCTTAAAGAAGTGAGTTAAGGGATGGCCTCTTTAATAAAAAACAAAAAACATGATTGTACATGATTGTACATGCATAATCTATATCAGATGAATTGCTGTCTTGGGGAAGGGGGAGAAAATTCTAGGAGGAAGGGTGATAAATTTGGAACTCAAAATTTTACAAAAATGAATGTTGAAAACTATCTTTACCTGTAATTAAAAAAAATGAAATACTATTAAAGAGACAAAAATTAAAATGACATACAAAATTTTTTTTTAAATAAAGGAAGGCTATTCTAAAATTGTGCTACCATTAAAACAAAACAGGAGTGGTACTTATGCAGTTAGATAACATTTAATTCAAAACAGAAAATAGTAATAGAGGAACATTACATAACAGGGATTGGTCCATGTGCAGAGTACCTTTGTGTCGCCAACATAGAGGAGGCTGGGGAGGAGAAGAAAACTGCTCTTCCCTAGTATTCCTCCTTCCCCTCCCTACTCCAAGTTCTCTCTTTTAACAGAAAATATTGTAAAGAAAAAGGGAAAAAAAGAGAAAAATAATCAACAAAACTGTTCTACTTAGCTACCCATGGACCTCCCTACCCCTGCAAAATTTAGATGAGTCTTCTCTGGTGCCATGCAGAGGCAATTGGTGGAGTAGTGCATAGAGTGCTGGGGCTAAAATCAGGAAGACCTGAGTTCAAATGTGACTGCAGATTCTTACTAGCTGTGTGACATTGAGTAAGTCATTTAACCTCTGTCTGCCTCAGTTACCTCAAATGTAAAATAAGGACAATAATAGCACCCACATTACAGGCTTCTTGTGTGGATCAAATGAGAAATACTTGTAAAAAGCACTTATCATAGCGCCTGGCACATAGTAGATGCTACATAAATGCTTGTTCCTTTCCTCTTACATTTGTTTCTTTCTAGTTTTGCAACATTCAGTTTTGATTGTTTTGTGGTTCTTCTTTCCATTTACATCATTGTACATATATATGTTTGTGTATCTCATATATTATATAGTATATATGTTTACAAATACTGCATAAATGTATATGTATACACACACACAATTTTCTTGTCTCTTACTTCACTCAGCATCAGTCCATGTAAATCTTCCCATGCTTCTCTATATTCTGTACTCTGTATAACACAGTAATATTTATTCCATTACAGTAACAAAATTTGTTTAGCCATTCTGCAATCAACAGCTATCAACTCTGTTTCCAATCAAGTGGAATTGACACCAGAGAAAATATACTTTTTAAAATTTCACTTTTTTTTTTGGTCTTTTTCTTTGGAGAGGGGAAGGCAGGGCAATTGACATTTAGTGACTTGCCCAAGGTCACACAGCTAGTAAGTGTCTGAGGCCAAATTTGAACTCAGGTCCTCCTGACTTCAGGGCCGGTGCTCTATTCACTGTGCCACCTAGCTGCCCCCAATTTCATATTTTCTGTAGCTTGTCCAGTATGGTGTAAGCACAAGCAAGGTGGGATTTTTGTTGTTTTTCTTTTTGGAGTTCAGTTTCCCAAGCTCCAGCTAAATTGTAAACATTTAAAGGATTAATCTCCTTTGAACCCTGATAATTCACAGCTGTGCTGAGTCACCTAGGTTTCATGCCTTCTGGCTCTGAGCCAATCAGAGGCCAAGTCTTTGTTATATATTCTGGGAGGTTGGCATTTTGATTTAGGGGTGTGCTCAACGAGAAGGATCTTTTGATTCCCTGGACAGGATAACTGTTTAAGAGCCCCCCGACTCAAATGTTGGTGTACTCCTGATCTGGTGGTATATGTAGGCGGTTGTATTATTCTGTTTAGATAGCTGGAGCCCTGTCTATTGGATTCTTTCTTGGATACTCACTTCTTTCTACTTATCTGTAATTAAAGCAAGATTGTTGATCCCTTTAAAGTTATCTTTCCTTTAGAAAAGCAGATCAAAGAACCTGTGCTAGCAGCTCACCCTGTGTGCTAGTATGATTGCTATTACATATGGTATGGTGAAAAGATGGCTAGCTTTGGAGTCTAGAAGACCGGGATTCACACCCTTGCTTTGCTGTGTGCCTTAGGCAAGGATCATCTCTGAACCTCAGTCTCTTCCTCATCTGTAAAATGAAAGGGTTCAGCTGGATGACTTCTAAAATCCCTTCAGGTTTAAAACTATAATCCAAATCACTAGAGATTCATGGACTAGACTATGGTCTGACTCCAAGGAGTATGTGCTCAGCCAAATGGAAGGTGGGCAGATGGTTGACATCAAACCTTCCCTCAGATGATTAATTATGAGGGAGGGTGGTATGTCTCCAACTTCCATAGGTCTTCTCCATGGGGCTCATTTCCAATGCAACCATATCTACCCTTCACCCATTCCAAACTAATTATCTACCCACAACTGCTCCTCGGCAAACTCCCAGTCTTCCATGTCTGCCCTCATGGTAGTTATAACCCATGCCTAAATGCATCAACCACAGAAGCAGGTGTGCAGGTGTCAATGGAAAATCCCTTTCCCCTCAATACACCAACCCATTCCCCTCCCCTTCAGATCACCTTGTGGCTTTGGCAGGAACATGGAAGACTCTGACTAGGCAGTGACCAGTCAATAAACCTCCACTCCCACCCTTTCCATGGTGAGACACAGTGAGTCACACAGGATGAGTAGGTATGGATGAGTTGGGATCAACTGAGGATTTCATTACATGATCTTGTCCCCCAAACCCTCCCCCTCTTGCAGATTTGCCATTTACTGCAAAGGTCACCTCTATTCTTCCCATCACCCATGTTCACCACCTAGGTTTTATCCCTGATTTCTTACTTAATGCTCTCTCCACATATCCAAGCAGCTTCTAAAGCCTGGCATTTCTACCTCTACAACATTCCTTATATCCCTTTCCTTGAGGCTCTCATTTCCTTTCTGTTGGACTTTTACAATTACCTTTTAACTGATCTCACTGCTTCATGTACCTCCAATACCACTCCAGGCCAAGTACGTCCCTAATCCAATCTATACACCCCATCCCCAAATAATCTTCCTAAAGAACTGGTCTGCCCACTTCATCCTCCCTTACAAACCCAAATCCCTCAACCAACAAACTACAATGGCTTCTTTTTTTTTTTTTGAGGGTGGAAGGCAGGGTAATTGTGGCTAAGTGACTTGCCCAAGGTCACAAGGCTAGATTTTTGTTAAGTGTCTGAGACCACATTTGAACTCAGGTCCTCCTAACTCCAGAGTGGGTGCTCTACTCACTGTGCCACCTAGCCGCCCCTACAATGACTTCTTATTACCTCTTGAATCAAATATAAACTCCTTTATTCAGCATTTAAAGTCCTTCAAACCTGGCCCCAACTTACCTTTCTGAACTTATTATATATTACTCCCCTTCCTGCCCTCTATAATCCACCCAAATTGGCTTCTTCCTCACAGTCATAGAAAAATGCAACTAAATTATCCAAACATGAATAGATAACTAAAGTAGGATGCCATCCATTAAGCAGAACCATACAAGGAAAGAGGAACAGACTGTTATGGAGAGCTTCCTGAGTTGAAATCAGAGATAACATACTTTTGATTGTTGTTTTTCACGCATATACAAGTGAGTATCTACACACAGGAAAACATGACGCCTGCCGGAAAACTGTTATGTTCAGATTATTATAATTTTTATTTGATTGTTGCATTCTCTATCTTTGAGTTTTAAAATATCTTTTAAAGGGGTGGCTACGTGGCACAGTGAATAGAGCGCTGACCGTGGAGTCAGGAGGACCTCAGTTCAAATCCAACCTCAGACACTTAATATCTGCAAGCCATGGGACCTTGGGCAAGTCACTTAACCCCAACTGCTGCTCCAAAAAGCAAAAAATTTAAAATATATTTTAAACATTCACCAGTTCCACTACTCCCAGTGGTCAAACTAACTGAATAATTACTAATAAATAATGATTATTTCTATAAGTCTGCCCCATGCTCAGGACATTAACAAGAGATTTTTCAAAACAATGCAGCGCACCCAATCACATTGCTCAAAAAGCGCAAAAGAGGGTCGGGTTTTTTTGCACTATTAGCAATTTTTTTTAATGTTCATTTCACCATTTAGTTGTGTCTGACTCTTCCTAACCCAATTTGGGGTTTTCTTCTCAAAAATAGTGGAGTCATTAGTCCTTTCCTTCTCCAGCTCATTTTACAGATGAAGAACTGAGGCAAACAGGATGAAGTGACTTGTCCAGGGTCACACAGCTAGTAAGTGTCTGAGGCTGGATTTTTGAACTCCAGGCCCAGCACTCTATCCTTTGTGCCACCTAGCTGCCCAACTCTCATCCCTTTAAAATGTTTATTTTTGTGAAATTTTATAATGTACACAATATAATAGTGCAATGGTACAAGCATATAAAAACAAAAATACATCTGTTAGAGGTGTGTGCTTTCAATTTTATTTA
>CM053583.1:242090411-242143100 GCA_028627135.1 Pseudochirops cupreus | reverse complement strand
CCCCCCCCCCCCACTTCCTCATGCACTTATGTATTACTTGCTTCATGTTACAGTGACCTGTGTTTTCCTTATCATCCTAACAAACTATAAGATCCATGGGGGAAGAAACCATGTCTTATCAGAGATATCAGTAACCAACAACACTCCCCAATGCAGAAAAACTAAGACAAAAAGGTAATTGGGAGCTATTTGACAAAATAAATTAAAAAACACTAAAACAAAGACAATGTTACATTTAAAATTTAATTCAATATGAGGCCCGCAGGGATCCTTATGTATGGATTAGTGGACCCCAATTTCTATTTGAGTTCAAGACAACATTGTCTTATGCAAACTTTGTTATCTCCCCATTCTCAGTACCTGGCACAGTGCTCTGAACCAGCAGCTTATTGAATTGAACGGGGAAAAGGTTTGGGGCCTAAGCAAGTGGCCTGATGTGCCAGCAGATTCTATTAAATTTTACTTTCAATTCAAACAAGCATTTATTCAAAACAGTTTCAGTCTATTACCTAATGTTTATAGATCGAGGCACTTGCACACAGAGAATTTCAACAAAATTACACATGAGTAATTCATTGGCAGGACTAGGAAGGGACATCAGAAAGCCAACCTTCCATCTCCCCAGCTTCTTGTCTTTATGCAAAGCAGGTTCTCTGTAAGATTTTCCTGGAAATGCAAGAACTGGTAGTAAATGTTTTAATATTTACAGTGCCTGTTTTTCCAGTAATAAAAAAGACAACTTCACGAAATAATCTGATCATAGTTTAGTTAAAACAATTAAACAGTCAAAAATCCTTTGGGATTTTCTGTGAGGATGGTCCTCTTGGATTTGGGGGCAGATATAAGAGCCCTGGATTTAGTGAGTAAATCACTTCATCTTTTGGGGTTTCAGTTTCCTCATCTGTAAACAAATAGGGCAGTGGTTCTCAACCTATGGGTCGCGACCCCTTTGGGGGTGGAATGACCCTTTCACAGGGGTCACAGGGGTCACCTAAGACCATCAGAAAACACATATTTCCATTGGTCTTAGAAACCGAGACATGGCTCCTCTATCCATCTCCAGGCAGGTCCACACACATGCAAATACACCCACATATGAGTATTAAAGGGTTGCGGCATTAGGAAAGTTGAGAACCACTGGAATAGGGTGTATTAAATGACTCCTGAAGTCTTTTCCATCTCACACATACGATCCTATGATCTAAGTGTAGAGAGGGCAGGTTCCTGAGTTGGTCCTCATGGCCACCCAGTGCTGAAGCAATCTCTCTCTACAGAGTGTAAACATCCCTATTAATACCACATTTAGGAACAATTGATTGAGTCAGAACTAAGTCATACAAACTGAGTCACATCCTTGGACCTACTTCTTGAAAGGTAGAACAAACCCAGAGATGTAGAGGGCCAGAAGCAGGAGAAGAAGCCTATACATCTTCTAGTCTGTCATAGGGCACTTGAGGCCTCAGAAATAGCAGTAGTGTGAGGCAGCATTCCAGTGGGAATGAGTTCTTGGACAATGTGAGAAGCTGTAGGAATGAGAGCCAGTAGCAGAGGAATCATTGTGGAGGGACAGGAGCTCCAGGATAAGCAGAGAACCTGGGACCAAGTTTTCTGGGCATGAAAGAGTATTTCTAGATAATACCAGGTTCCTGGATCAGGTCTCCTGGAGAGAAGATGCTGAATTCCTAGACCAAGCAAGAGTTGGAGCCCAAAAATAACCAGTCACAGCATATGAGAGCAAGCTCAGACCATGTTCTCTGCTAGGCTGTAATGCAGACTGTGTAGGTTTTGGGGTGGGGGGAAGGATGCATTCTTTAGTAACCTCAAATATTTTATTTTGGGGAGAGACCCTAAAAAGGATAGTACTATAATCCTGGAATTAACTGTCTCTGGAATTACAAGTCTCTGGGAAGATGAGGCTAACTGGAATAAAGATCTATTCTGTATCAGTCCCAAATGCTTTTTCCTTGCTGTTGGGGGTGGATGGAAGGCTTCAATTTTAGAGTAATCCCTCAGGAGGATGAAGACCAAACCAGAGACGAAAAAAGAGCTGTCTTAACTGATTATAGCAGAGACTCAACCTGGGTAAAGGTTTTGATCACTATTTTGATCACTATTTTAATACTACAGACTCTTTGTAATCCTATGTATTTTATTTTATGTACTTAAAAAAAAAAGACTCTCTGAAAGAGTCCATGAGTTTCACCAAACTGCCAAAAAGAACTCATGGTTTATAATCTTTAATGTAAGCCTTCTCTGTTCTAAATCAGATTATACAAAGCCTGTCCTGTATTTGATGTATTGTTAGCCTCAGTGCTTGCATAGGAATTGATATCCTTTATGTTTTCTGTAGAGACCTAGACATAAACTTAGGAAGTCTCCAGGAAAGACTCTAGATAGTCACAAAATGAGCCAAATTCTTATGTTCCTAAAAGGAAATCTGCATGTAGAGATACAAGCTAAGAGGATACCTAATGAAACAACCCCAAGACTGAACCCACTACATGTAAACCCAAAGTTTTGGCTCCAGACTACAGGGTACAAGTGAAATCATGATTATAATTAAAAAGCAAGTAGAGAAGAGATAGAAAGAAAGAAAGAATAGAATGATGATGAATTAAGCATATTCCATTACAAAGGCACTGTGTAATGAAGTATCAAAGTGAGTGGTATAGATAAGAAGTTCCAAGGTTCCTGTTCTTTGATTTACGGCTCTTGTTTTGCCAACTGGAATGGTCACAGAAGGCTTGGTGGGCTTCGGACTTGGTCCTACAGGATGAGTAGGATTTGGACAGGCAAGATATGTACCTACCAAGTGAAAAGAAAGCAGCTAATAAACACCATAGATTTAGAACAAGAATTAAGAATTTTAGAACAGTTTAGAACAAGGGAATCTTATCACTTATCCAGTTCAATCCTTCCATTTTACAAGTAAGAAAACTGAAGCCTGATAGGTTATACCTTGCCCATTGTCACATAAATAGCAAGAGCAAAGTCTTAAACTCTGGTCAACTGATTCCAAATGTAGTTCTCTTACTGTGATAGTCGACTGATACAAGTTCTAATTTTCTTCAACGTAGGGTGAATCATATAATCTCTTTAAATCAGAGCTTTCTCAGAGGTATGACCTTATCTAACTTGAGTTTGCCAAAGGATATTTGACATTAGATTGGGGGGGTTCAGTGGGGGAAAGACATGGGGGTATAGGAGGAGTAAACATGTTTTTAACTTCCTTTAAATTCCAAGCACTAATACAGGGCCTGCCACATAGTAAGCACTGGGAGCCTGTTGGCTCACTGACTCCCAGAAAGAGGGAAATTAGGACAGGGAGGTAGTATGAATAAGCTCTACCTAATTGGAATTACAGCCATTAACACATATTTTAGGACTTCATTGAATCTCCCAGGTTTTCACTGTTGATTTTTGAAAGGAAACCAAAGAAACCACCTCCTGACTTTTAGCTACAGTTTTAATGAACTTTACAAATAATGGCTGATACTCCCTTCCTCTGCTCCCTCCCAAGCCATTTTTTTCCTACTGTTTTTTTTCTTGAATATCCTGTTGCTTTCCATTTTTAAAAATGGGGGAAAAAAGTAAAATGAAAAAGTAATTCAGTGAAGCAGAAGCAGAAAAATAACGTACATAATGACTCAATGGAAATGGAAAGAGCAACAAAAGAAGCAAAATGACCAGGCTTGCCATCCTCCCCCACCCTAAGACGTGAGCAAGACACACCTCCTTTCCTTCTTTGCAGAGAAAGAGGACTGTGGATGTGAAGCCCTGCAGCTAATGGTAGAACTCAGGCGGGTTTTTTTTTCAAGTACTAATCATTTAGCAGCTATGTTGTGCCAGTCTGAAACATACTTCTCCATTGGCCAAAAAAAAGTCCAAAACATCAGAACAACCTTTTCCATGGAAGTAACAGTTACTGCATTTTGATCAACTCACTGGCTATACATATACTCAGAGTACCTTCTGTGCTTCTAACCTCCAGTTAGGCTGTGAGACGCTCCTTACTTCTGGGGAGTCACATTAGAGAAATTGGCAGCTAGGACACAGTGGAGAGAGTGCCAGGCCCAGAGGCAGGAAGGCTCATCTTCCTGAGTCCAAATCTGGCCTCAGACACTTATTAGCCCTGTGATCCTGGGCAAGAAGCTTAACACTGCTTGCCTCAGTTTCTTCATCTGTAAAATTAGGATAGCACCTCTTTCCCAGGGGTGCTGTTAGTACCAAAGGAGAGAATAAGTGTAAAAGCGCTTATCACGTGACCAGCATATAATAAATAGCACATAAATGTTGGTATTTCCACCATCATCATCATCCCAGCTTTAAAATTCTAATCTTCTGGTAATGGGGAGCCTGGTGGAGGCTCAGTTGACGCAGCCTCTCCACCTGGAGGAGGTTGGGGAGCTTGGATCTGGGACAGAATCAAGACGTGTAGGCGAAGTCCCTTGGCCAGACTGTGGAGCATACAGATATTCTGGAACTGGGTCAGACTGACCAATCACACAGTGACTAGGAGGCTCCAGCCAAGGCCTATAAATGGTCTTAGTCTGCTCCCGCCATCATTCTTTGCCTCTTTTTAATTCATCTGATCACTTTCAGGAGCAACCAGGTGGTGCAGTGGAAAGAGCAATGGGATTAGAGTTAGGAAGACCTGAGTTGAAATCCAGTCTTGGGCAGTTACTAGCTGCATGATCCTGGGCAAATCATTTAACTTAGATCTGTCTGTTTCCTCAAATGTAAAATGGCCATAATAGCATCTACCACACAGGGTTATTATGAGGCTTAAATGTCTGTTAAGTACTCAGCACTTAATAAATGCTTATTCCCTTTTGCTAACAACATACAGTGAGAGCTCTCATAGTAAAGGGAAAGGACTCAGTGCTTTCTGCTCTTTTAGGCCATGTGGCTCCAAGAAGGGTCTCAGTCCTTGGCGTCTCTGTTTGTCTCTTCTATTAGACTGTAAGCTCCTTAGGGGAAGGGACTGTGTTTTGCCTCTTCTTTTGTAGTCCCAGCACTTAGTACTTCATTTATTTTTTGAGGGTAGAAGGCAAGGCAGTTGGGGTTATGTGACTTGCCCAAGGTCATACAGCTAGTTAAGTGTCAAGTGTCGAAGGCTGGATTTGAACTCAGGTCCTTCTGACTTTAGGGCAGGTCCTCTATTCACTGTGCCACCTAGCTGCCCCCACTTAGTACTCCTTTTAGCCTATAACTCATATTTCAGGGAACTTGTTAGACTTAATGAGCCTCCCTAGCACATCTTATAGATAGGATGAGACTCAAAATGTTAATGAGAAAGAGGTGGAAAAACAATCCCCCACTTTGGATCTCATCCTGCCCATGATTTTTTCTCTTTGTTAAGAATCTACCTTTAATTTTTTCCTGACACTCGGTAAATGCTTGATAACTGTTTATTGAGCGACTGGTTGTCTATTTCCCTTCCAGATGGAGGCAGCAGAGCACGCACCACCTTGTGACTCTGAGGGGTCTGGTGGGCACTCTGGCCTCCCCGCATTCTAGGCTGGGTTTTGCAGCCAGCTGGCATCGATGCCCCCAGAAGCAGGAAGTGCCCTTCTAAATTTTTGCCAATGGAAGCTGAAACCAGGACTCGGGCAGCATTGATGCTGTTTTTGCACAGTCCTGTGGGGGTAGATAGAGCAGCCTGGCTCCAAGAGAGGAAGCCAAAGCATCCATATTATACTCTGATCAGAGAGTCAGTCTAGGCTTTTGGCTCACTAAGTCACACAGCTAATGAGAACCAAGCCTGAAAAGAATAATGCTTAAATGTATGGTGATAGAAAGCAGAGAATCTCTTTATTACATCTCTGTTTTGGAGGCTGCATATCAACAAGCAGCATCATTTCAGGGATGCCATGTCTTCCTAAATTCCAGAATATTAGACCAATTCACTGATACTCAGATTGCCAGAGTCCCTGACTGATTTTCCTTTATCTCACAAAATCTGATAGACTA
Organism: Pseudochirops cupreus; assembly: GCA_028627135.1. NCBI lineage: Eukaryota > Metazoa > Chordata > Mammalia > Diprotodontia > Pseudocheiridae > Pseudochirops > Pseudochirops cupreus. The sequence continues at coordinate 242,137,127 of CM053583.1, read as the reverse complement.
TCAGAACTGGAAGGAACTCACAGAGTTCAATATTCTCATTTAATGGGTATAAACTGAGGTGGTGCAGTGGATAGAGTGCCTGACCTCAGGAATCAGGAAGAATCATCTTCCTTAGTTCTGGTCTGAGACACTTACTAGCTGTGTGACCCTGGGCAAGTCACTTAACCCTGTTTGCCTCAGTTTCATATTGGTAAAATGAGCAGAAGAAGGGAATGACAAACCACTCCAGTATCTTTGCCAAGAAAACCCCAAATGGGGTCACAAAAAGTGAGACATGACCCCAAATAACCACTCAACAACATTGAGGCCCATAGGTAAAGTGACTTGCCCAAGGTCCCACATAAGCCAATCCCTTTGACTCCAAGTCCCATCCTCTGAATTACACCGTATTGTTTCCCACATCCAACTTCTGGTACTTCTTGGCACCTAGAAAAGTGTGCAGTAAGAACACTATTCTTCAAAATATACCGAGACAGACAAATTAGAAGCAGATTCTTAACAAAGAGAAAAAATCATGGGTAGGATGAGATCCAAAATGTAGGACTGCTTTTTCACCTTTTGGTAAGATTCTACCTCTTTCTCATTAACATTTTGAGCCTCATCCCATCTATAAGATGTGCTAGGGAGGCTCACCAAGTCTAACAAGTCCCCTGAAATATGATTTATATGCTAAAAGAAGTATATGCAATAATCCTGGTTAATGTTAGCAAACAGTGACACAAATAATCAGTGGATAATAAACCTGTTTTGTTGTAGTAAGGGGGATGTTATGTGTTTTTTTTCCTTATCAAGTTCATCTTTACAATTATGTTTGGCTTTGTTTAATTAAAGTAGAAGCTACCCTGAAATAAAATCCATTCTATATATGTTTGATTCACCAATCCCCACATTGGTGAGTTGGCTATAATTTTAGAAATTATACCTTGGTAGCTTCAAAAAGTCTAAAGTAAGAAATTGGGAAGGGAGTGTTGTACGAGTTTCAGAGAAGTTATTATTTTCCAGATTTAGTCCTTTGTATAATAGCACAAAACCCTAAAATTCAAATACATGGCTGGATTCTGTGGCAGTATCTTAATTTCTAACAATGCCTTTCTAATAGTTCACAGTTTATCAATAGTCTCCCTTTCCCCTGAATCTTTTCTCTTCCTATTCAATTTTTCTGACTTTCTCCCTTTAAATTTCATTTTCTCCTTCCTTTGAAACATCTAAAAACTCTTTCCAATTTACATAATAACAGAAGGTAGAAAACACAAACTACCCAAGTCACTATAGTACGTGTATGTAAACATGCATGTACATATATATGTATGTATGTAGAGAAAGAGACAGACACAGAGAAAGAGAGGGAGGGACGGAGGAAGGAAGTATATACCTATACAATGTATCTTCTTTGGAGAGGGTAGAGGTAGGGAGACTTCCTTCCAGATCCTCTACTTAAGTAGTTGGTCCAGAGCAGCCACTTCATCACTTCCTACCTCTCCATAGGACTTCATCACACCCCCATCAGCAGGCTGTAAATCGCAGAACCGCATTTAAACCTACGTCCTCTGACTCCACCCTTAGTTTCTCTTCCATTAAGCTATGGTTGACCTTAGGATGATCATGTTGATAAATAAGATGGAAAAAAGAATTGGTAAAGGAGAAAAGAGCTTCTTCCTGGAAAGAAGTGGTTAAATTTTAATTCACCTGATTAAAAAAACATTTTACTACAAAATCTTGTGCATATAAAATATCCTTGAGTTCAGAGTTTAATTTGGAGAAAGCAAGAACCCCTCAAGTAGCTACATAACACAAACATTGTTATTTTTCTGCTCTATTCCCCAAAAGCGCTTTACTTGGTCCTTTTAATTTCATCAAATTCACAATTTAAAACCAAATGATTTAAGGGAGATAAAATCATTTTCATTAGAATTTTCTCATAATAATATATTTTATGCACACACTGCTGAGTTGCTTATCCAGAGGCACAAGGGAGACCAGAAATGCAACTTGAGAACTAAGATAATCCTACAATATTTCAGGACTAACAGAATGATACCAATACTCATTAGCTGTGACACAGCCAGAATTTACCTACTGTGTGTAAGGACAGATTGGCCAAATCCCACGGACTAGTCAACACCACCGGAGCCAGATAGGCAGAAAATGTTTTAAAATAGTATCAATTGGAAAGCATTTCAGAAATCACTTTACAGAAGGCAGGACAGCTGCAAGGATGCCACATCTACAGCCTAAGCCAAAGGCCCTCCTTAAGAACAATAAATCTTTTCACAAGCATATGGTTTTAGGGGTGTTTAAAAAAAAAGTAGCCAGACACCACACATAAACAGAAATGCTTCCTGATCTATAAAGTCACTTTGAAAACAAATCATTAAGGCTGCTGAATATTTTATGACGACCCAAATCACTAACAGAACCAATGGCTCAAAGAGTCTTGCCATGCCTATTTTGGGTTTTCTGAAACAAGCACACAGCAACTACATCTTTTTACTTTATGTTAAAAGGGAGGCAGGTTTTCTGTAGAACATAGCCAAGGACAAGAGGATATCCATCCCTCCCCGCTACACACACAGACAGATACTGACTACAGACAGACAATCACACACGTTAAACATAGAGACAGACAGGCAAGGTATTTATCCAGAAAGACTTGTGTTTTAGGACATGTTTCTGCAGATGTGTTCATTGTCCCACAGAGCTAAATGGAGAGAAGCTGACCCAACGATAGGAGCCCAGAGCGCTGGATATGCCTGCCACATGAGATCAGCAAATGTGCAGTTCCATCTTTCCCATACACCACGACAGACAGACAGGCAGGCACCCCCTTTAACGACTGGTGCGGCTCACTGCAGGCACAGACTCTCCCAAGCACAGGGGAAGGGCAGAGATGCTCAGGCTCCCAATACAATTTGTGAAAACTTTTTTTTTTTAAACAGCAGGTTTTGCAAAGGAAATTTAACTGTTAAAGGCCCTGCCTTGGACTTCCAGAAACGAACGTCCGGCCCTGTAATTGCTGAATCGATATACTCTGTGGACACCAGGCAAAGTACAGATCTTTTAGGAATGCCTCCAGCCCTCACTCTGACCCCAACCCCGCCGGCTTTTCCAGGGTGGGGGCTGGCTCCTCGCGCTGCGGAACTGGGGAAAGCCGGCTCCCATCCCAGACCCGCCCAAAGGAAACCCATTCACCGAGGGCAGCACGGAAAAAAGGGAGGGAAAGGTCTTCCAGCATAGCATCCCCCATGTCCGAGAGGCACTGGGGCCCAGGGCAGAGAGGTTGGGCCGGGATGGGGTAGATCCCTTTTCTGCTTTCTTCAATGTCCCATCCCAAGTCCAGGAAACTTTCCCCAAAGCGAGCCCCCTCCCATTAGTGCTTCCCCTCCCTTACCTGCAAAAGAGACACCGCCCTGGTCTCAGCTCCGCGGAGGGGGAGCACTGGTCACTAGACAGGTTCCAGAGCCAGGCCACCCCCTGGCCAAGCTGCTTGCTCCAGCTCCCGCCTCCTTTTTCTTCCTCTGTCTTCTTCTCTTCCTCCTCCTCCCCCGAGCCACTGCAACCAGAGGAGGAGGAGGGCGGGCCGGGGGGCTGAGCTGAGGCTGGTGGCAGGTGCTGAGATTCAGGCTCCGGCTAAGGGTGGGGGCAGTGTTGCGACCACCGGACCGAGGCTACGGGAGGAGGAGGAGGAGGAGCCAACCCCCTGGACTCCCCGCCTCCCAAACAGGGGGCAAGCTGGGTGACAGCGAGGTGGTAGAAGCCCCTCCTGCCGCTGTCCGCCCTGGGCCCTGGGAGAGTGGAGCCCCGCCGCAGTGGGCGTGTCTGCCCCCCTCCCCGCACACACACCCCACCCGGGGGAGAGCCCTCCAACTGCCCGCTGGTACCCAGCCCCTGGCAATTCACAGCCAGCATTCTCGCCGTGACAGTCTGCCCTCAGGAATTCCACATCCCGGGGCTTCCATCCCTCGCCGAGATGCCTGACCCAGATCTGCTGAATTCTCCCGATGCTCAGCCCTTCCCCCGAAATTCACTCGAGTTGTTTCCCCACCCCTTTTCAGAAATCTTCGGAACCCAAACTTGGTTTCCCTCTTTCAATCAGTTTTCCCATGCCCTTCCCCGTCTATTGTAGCCCGAGATACCTAAACTTCCTTAGAGTCTCCCCTTAATTCTAACCTCCTTAGCTGCACCCTCTGAAATTTAACTCAAATCCTTTCCCAAGTTAACTCCTATAATGAAAATGTATTCCCAAACAAATTGAAGATTTTCAGGGACCACTGAAAACCTAATAAGCCCTTCTTTTTATAGAGTGTTTTATAGTCTATAAAATGCTTTCAGGCATCTCATTTGATTAACACAGCACTGCGAGGTAAGCAGACCCCCACCTTTTACAGAAGACGAAAATGAGATCCAAAGAGGTTAAGGGGTGGGGGAATGGGAAGGGAATAAGCATCTTACAGTTTCTGGCAAACTATGTGCCAGTCACCTTTACAAATATTTTCTCATTTGAGCCTCAGGACAACCTTGTGGTGTAGGGTGATGTTATTATCCCCATTTTTACAGATGAGGAAATTGAGGCAAAATGACTTGCTCAAGATCACACAGCTAGTTAGTATCTGAAGTTGGAACTCGGGTCTTTCTGATTTCAGGTCCATCGCTCTATCGCATGTACCACGCAGCTGTAATTTGTCCATGTTCACACAGCTAATAAACCAGGTCAGAATCTTGTCCGGTAGTTTCCAGCTCTTCACGACCCCATTTGAGATTGTCCTGGCAGAGATACTTGAACGGTTTTCCACTTCCTTCTTCAGCTCATTTTACAGATGAGGAAACTGAGGCAAAGAGGGTTGAATGACTTGTCTAGAGCCGCCCAGCTAGTAAGTGTCAGAAGACTGATTTGAACTCGGGAAGGTGAGTCCTCGCTAGTGCCGGCGGGGCACTATCCACTGCGCCACCTAGCGGCCCCAGAATCTACTCTCCTAATTATTTCAACACCACGATCCTCCCACAAATTCTACCTTCACGATTTTTTAAGGTTTTGCCCTAAAAATCACCCCTCTGGTCTCTTTTTCCCCCACCTTAACTTCATTCTAACTCGTTTTTCAGAAGTTCTTCATTCTAATTCCTGCCTCCCACCCCCCAATTTTGAGAATATTCTTTAGGCATAAGGACAACAATCAGTGCCTTTCAGGACCTGAATTAGTACAGTAATACATTCATTTTGGTTTTCCTGTGACTTGGAGTGATGAATGTCAAAGTACTTTATCATCAGTCTGTAAGAGGGTTAGACTAGAGATAACACTTAAGGGCTAACTGTGAAGTCTGAGCGTTCTGAAGACAAAGTACTGGTACCAGAAGAATGGGACTGACTCTCCATTCTAAGCACCCTATCCTGCTTCTCCCCATACTTAACTTCCCTAGACTTAAAGCCAATCTACTCCATCCTCCTCCAGTCTTTTCATAAGGCAGATGAGAATGGGAGGGCCAGTGAGTTCGTGTCTTGCCCAAGATCACACATATTTCCTATGTAGCTGCATTAATTTTGGACGTCTTTGAGTACTCTGCCACGTCCCCAGTAAAATCATTGGGAAAACTCATCATCTTTCAAGATCCAATCTACTTTGGTACTCACACCACGGTCAGTATAGTCTGCCTCTGTTCGGAGGGTGGAACCAAGAACTCCTCAACCTCCAGTTAAGGAGAAGAGAAAGGAGAGACATTTCAACTTCTCATTTCCCATTCTGCTACACTCATTCAGACTTCTTTGGTAATCCCACCATGCCCCTTACCCACCTCTCCCGCTTCTGTCTTTTTTTTTTTTTAATGTGTTGTCTCTCCCACCACCCGCCTTAGATTTGTAAGCTTCTAGAGGGCAGGAACTCTCTTTTTTAAATATTTGTATTCCTGAATACCTGGCACATTGTAGGTATTTAATCAAAGTTTACTGACTAATGACAAAGTCATACAAATAGTAAATGGCAGAGTTAGGAGAATCTGGATCCTTTGAATCCAAACCCAGCCGTGTTTCCACTGCACCACAATGCTTTCCAGAACGTCAGCAGGAATATTACTGAGAACACTATGCTTTTTAAACAGCATAATTTTTTTAAATTGCTAAATGCCTACTCCTGTGCAGAGCACTGCTATATGTTATTTTTAAAATCACTGACACAATTTATCTTGACACAAGAAACACTTTGCAACAAATTCCCTTACAAAACACATTGGTGGACAACAGTTTGTCGTTTCATAGAAAGCCGGGATGCACCTTTTAACTTTGACAGAATGTCACTAACACTGACCATTACATTTAACTAGGGAGAACATTGTTTTTTTAAACAATTTTTAAAGTTGTTCATAATTTTAAGTTTCCTTTCTGTGTTAGAAAAGTACTGTCTTACAGACATCCTACCAGATCTCTGTTGTTAAGTCTATACTGGAAACAGGCAAGGGAGGAGGAAACTTTCTGCATGACTAAAATTAATTATAACAGAATTACTTTGGGTAAAGCCCCTATCTTGGAGATCACATTGCCACCTTCAATTAAGTATTTACAGGGTACAAAACACTAAATACTTTGGAGGGAAACAAATATCATCATATTGAACCACAGTATCCCTTAGCATTTGTACACAAGAACTTTTCTGTCTTAAATTAGCAATTTTTAGAGACAGAGGGTCTCTGGATTCAAATTCACCCTTTGACACTTGTCCACAGACGCTTAACCCTCTAAGCCTCAGTTTCCTTCTCTCTAAAATGGGACTATTATCTGTAGTATCTATTTCATGTTGCTGGTTTTTGTACTTTGTTCTCCAAAAGGACTATGACATCAGGGAGGTGATGCCATGTCTTGTGAGGTGAATTGGATTTAAAGGAGGGAGGGTTGTGTAGTTACCATCCTCATATTTCCTCCAGAGCCATCTGGGTCCAGTGGCAAGATATAGATCAGAATGACTGGAAATGGCCCTAGAGTCAGTGAGAGATGTCGGCCTTTTTAAGCTAAGATCTTTAACAGGACTCAGTTTGACTGAGGCAACATCCATTCAGTGATTAAGGCTAGGTAAGAAATGAGGCAGAGAATGCTCTCTTGTGCACTACCTACCTGCTGCTTAAATTTGATTATCTTCTTTTCTAGCATTCTCTGTGTTATATCAGGAGTAGAAACACTGGGTGATTTCAATTCAGCAGCTTTGGAGGCCAGTGAATAATTCTTTCTTCCCTTGGCAACTAGTGAGTTTTCTTTTTCGAAATATCTGATACAGATTTTATGATATGCAAACATTGTTAATGTGCTGCATGGTAATTAGGCAATAATGGTAAGCAGTTAATGTAAATGACTTTAGTTATTATTGCTTTTACACAGCCCTGGTGAATTTTTATTATTTTTTTAAAGTTACTTTTAGAATCCAAGATACACTTTTGTTTTTTTACTGTATAAAACATGCGTTCATGGGTTCATACACAACCCCCTTCCTGTTCTTATTTGTATATTTCTAAGGATAGGGTTTACTACATATTTTTTAAAATTTGAATTTTATTGTTATGAACATCAATAAACATGAAATTTCTACACTGAAAGAAAAATAGAACAAGAGCACCACATACAAAACTATGGATCTCTTATACATAGCCTGTTTTTATCATGACACTTAATCGGGTAGTACCAACACTGTCTTGCCTATTCTAATCTATTGAGAGTTTCCTTTAAAAGCCTCTTTTTCTTCCCTTTTTTACATTTCAATCTGTGTATTCTCATTTAAACTTTCTTCTGCTCTCTTCTGTGTATTTTTATTTCCTTTTTATTATTATGAACTGGACAAACATCAACTAAAATGAAGATTTCCTAACTTTAACTGTGAATGGAACAAACTTACTCCTAAAACATAGGAAGCTGGCAGAATATATTAGAAAGGAGAGTCCAACAAGATGTTACATACAAAAAATACACTTGAAACATACAGCTTCAGAAATGAAGGACTGAAGCAGAATTTGTTATGTGTGCTTCAGAAGAATCCAAAATAACAGGGCTATAATCATGAACTCAGAAAAAGCAACAATAAAAATAGACATGGTTAAAAGAGATAAGTAAGAAAACCTCATTATATTTAAAAGCTCAACAGGTAATGAAATACTATGATTATATTCACCAACTGGCATAGCATTTAAATGCTTAAAGAAGAGCTAATTGAATTATAGAAAAAATAGACCACAGTTGGGGATCCCAGAATGCCCCATCTTAGATTTAGACCAGTGGTTCTCAACCTTCCTAATGCCACAACCTTTTAATACTCGTATGTGGGCGTATCTGCATGTGGGCAGACCCACCTGGAAATGGATAGGGGAGCGGTGTCTTGGTTCCTAAGACCATCGGAAATATGTATTTTCCGATGGTCTTAGGCAACCCCTGTGAAAGCGTTGTTCGACCCCCCCAAAGGTTGAGAACCGCTTATCTAGACAAATACAACATAATGATGAACAAGAAAGAATTTAAGGACCTGAATAGAATTTTAGAGAAGCTGGACATGATAGATCTCTGGCAAATACTAAATGGAAACTGAAAGGAGTATACATATTTTACATCTTTGCAAAAAGTAACTTTTTACACTTTACAAAAAGTGACTAAGGACTAGAGGATAAGCAGTTTATAAGCAAATGCAGAAAAGTAGAAATGTTTAACACATCCTTTACAGGTCACAACACAATGACAGTTATAATCAATAAGGAACATTTGAAGTAAGGAAAGAAATTCACATGGAAATACATAATACAATCCTAAAGAATTTGTGAATCAAAGAACAAATTATGGAAATGATTTTATTAAAGAAAATATTAAGACACCTGTAATAGTAATGAAATTTTGAGTTCCTTTTGTATTGCTAAGCTGAGAGGTACTTAGCACTTAGTAATTATTCAAGCCTCTGTGAAAGAAACAAAAGGTATGAACCCCTGTTGCTGACGTAACATGAAGGGGTTGGCTGAAACAGAAAGGAGCTAATGCCAAAAAAAAAAAAAAAGGAGAAGTCCCCGCTGGGTCAGACAGATTTTCTTGGAGCAAGCTTTGTGGAGGCAGAAGCTGCTGCTACCAGGGAGGCTGAAGAGGAAAGGCCCCTCAGGCTAGAGAGAATTATTTTGATTTTGGGAACCTGGGTGAAGTGATTTTGATTCTGGGAACTAGCTGGAGCTTCTGCTGAGGAGCTGCTGAGTTTGAGGGCCAGCCGGAGCTTCTGAGAGCTGCCTAAGATGTCCAAGGGCCCATTGTAGCTGCTGCAGACTGAGGAAGCATGACTGTGATGCTGGTACTTTGTATAAACCTGTTTGTGGCTTTGTTAAGCCTTAACTTCCCAGAAACAGAGACTGTGAAGGATTTAAGGTAGACTGGATGCTGTGAGCTTCAGCATGGAACAGGAAGTGCTCAGAGAGCTGCTCAAGGACCTGGGAGCTGTCTACTTTTGAACCCAGGTGACAATTTGGTGCATCCAAGTAGGATCTGAGACCATGGAAGGGGATCCAGGGAATCTGAGAGAACACCCTGAGCCAAGCTGAAAGAAGACTTTACTTGGACACTGTGTACTGACTGAGAAACTGTAATTTATTAATGACCTAGAGGTGGAGGGCTTGTGTATTTTCTGATGATTGAATAGTGAATGATGACTGAACAGCAATTGATTTGTAACTCCATGTGCCCCATGAGTGGAGAACTTTGACTATTGTACTTTGTGTCCCTTAAGGAGTCAAGCCTCCTTAAGAATGATTGAGTGATTGAGTTACTAAATGATTGAGGGACTAAATGAATGTACTTTGTTCAAAACTTTATGACCACTGTGGTGAAAACTATGTGGCCATCTTAGTGATAAGTTGTTGTGAATGCTGTATTTTGATTTCTGTGATAAGTTTTAACATTATGAATACCATACCCTGATTTCAGTGAATGTTTTGCTCTGATTTGTGATTGAATAAATAGAATGTTCATTATACTGTATAGTCAGAACCATGAAAGCTGTTCACAGAAGCATTCTTCTGAAAAGCTGCTCATGCTTTGCTTTACAACACCATACCAAAACACTGGGGATCCAGCTAAAGTAGTCCTTAGACAAATACATTAAATAGTTATATAAACAAAAGAGAGAAATCAGATAAATGAATTTGACATACAACCAAAGGAATCAGAAAAGAACTAAACATAAAAATAGAAATTTTGAAAATCAAAGAAACGATCAATAAAATTCATAGGTTATTAAATTGGAGCCAGAAGAGAGTTTGGAGGACACCTAATCCAACTCCAATTTTATAAAGGCCCAGAGAAGTTAAGTGATTTGACAAGGTCATATTTACAGTAGGTGACAGACAGAGGATTCGAACCCAGATTTTCTGATTCCAAAGCCCATTGTACTATTGAAAGAGGAATTTTGAAAGCTGAAAGTAGTTTGCTGAGAAGCAACATAACTAGTTTCATTTTGTACTGTATTTACTTCCTTCTTTCCTTCCTTCCTTCCTTTCTCTCTCTCTCTCTCTCTCTCTCTCTCTTTCTCTTTCTCTCTCTCTTTCTGTATCTCTCTGTCTCTCTTTCTTTCTCTCTCTTTCTCTTTACTTCATGATACCTCTGCATGTGTTGCAGGAACAGCTTAAATCAGATTGTCTCCTCCAATACCTCTTTTCTTCCTAATCCTTTCAGAGGTTCCCAAAGTGGGCAATACCACCCCTCGGGGACACTGGAACGAGGAGGCGGGTAGTAGCTTCAGGTGCAATTGGAGACAATAAGGGGGCAGTGAAAGGATAAGGAAAGAAGAGAACATTTGGAAAAACCATTCATACATGTTTCATCTGTTGTGTAACAGAGTTAAAGTCATAGTGATTACATTATTTTCCAAACACACAAAATACAAGCTATAACCGATCAGTGGTCAAGTCCACAGACAGGTCTTAAAAAGTAAGCGTTGTCAGGTGAGGATGCCAAGTATTGTTGGGAAGTCCAGCATACATAAGCAGGAATATGTGCCTGTAATGACTTGTTTACAATACGATACTATACAGTTACATGACACAATATTACATCATCGAAATTTCAAGGCTGGAAAAACCCCACAAATTTACAATAAATTACTAAATTTAAGATGCATCTTTTTTTAAAAAATGTTTTATATTTTTTGAAATGATGTAAATTTTCCCCAAAAAACTGTTAAAGAGTTAAAGAAAGTAGATTTAGGGGTGACACTGAGTAATTCTTTTTTTTAAAAAAAGGGGACAGTAGACCAAATAAGTTTGGGAACTTGTGCTTTAAGACTACTAAAGAAAGCTCAGAAGACTCAAATCTCTAGTTCAAGAAAGTTAACAGCTTCTTATCTTATAAAACACCTAATAGGTACTAAACAAATGTTTATTGACTGGCTGGTTGACTAACTGATATAGAAGATACCACGTTTTTTTTCTTTGGTCTGGTGCAAGGGTGGGGTACCTGGGGCCTCAAGGTCACATGTGACCCTCTAGGTCCTCAAGGGTAGCCCTTTGACTGAATCTAAACTTCACAGAACAAATCCCCTTAATAAAAGCATTTGTTCTGTAAAACCTGACTCAGGCAAAAGGCCACACCCAAGGACCCAAAAAGTCACATGTGGCCTTGAGGGGGCAGGTTCCCTACCCCAGTTAATGGAAATGACTATGTTAATCAGGACATCCACTTTTGCTATAATAATGACTATCTTTTCCTGCCTACTGGTCTACCTGCTCTCACCAAATTACTCAGTAAAAAGCCTATCTTCTCTTTTGTTACTCACTCTCACTTCTGTTGTTTTGGAGGGAAGAATATAAAAACATCATTTGCCTAGTTATCAGGCACACATTTCTATCAACTGTTGCTGGGGTGTGTCACATTCTAAGTGTAAAATGTAAACTGCAATAAAATCTATCTCTGATTTGTGCTGGCTCATTGGCATTACTTAGTCAAATGGATGAGAAAATTCATTCAACAGGATCATGTGCCTCTTAAAAATTGAAAACACATCCAGAAAAAGAACTATGGCGTCTGAAGAAGATTGAAGCATACCATTTGCCCTTTTTTTGTTGTTGTTATTTCTTCTTTCTCATGGTTTCTCCCAATGGTTCTAATTCTTCTTTATAAAATGACTAACATGAAAATATTTTTAATATGAATATACATGTATAGCTTATATCAGATTGTATGCCATCTCGGGGAGTGAGTAGGGAAGGGAGAAAATTTAGAACTCAAAATCTTATGGAAGTGAATGTTGAAAACTAAAAGTAAATAAATAAATGTTAAAAAATTTTAAGAACAAAAGGAGACCTCCCCCCAGAACTGATCAATTAAACTAGAAGCTTGAAGCTAGGTCGTATGTGGTTGGGGTTTTTTTTTGGGGGGGGGGCAGGGGAGCTTAACAAAATAAATAAACCACTACCTAATTTGGTGAGAAAGTGCACGTGCAAAACCAAATTTCCAAAGGAAAAAAAGGAAAAAAGAAAATTCTTGATAGAGGAAGAAGAAATAAATTGTTAGAAGCTATTTAATCCAAATATATGCCAACAAAACTAATTAATGAAATAGATTATTTAAAATACAAAGACTAATAGAATAAGAAACAGAGAATTTGAATAAAGATCTCAGAAAATGAAATTCAACAAGCCATAAGTGAACACCTGCTGCCCTACAAAAAATTTTTTTTTTATTTAACCTCAGGCCCAGCTGGATTTACAAGTGCATTTTACAAACATTCAAAGAATTATTAAGCCCAATATTCATAAATTGTAAAAAGTAGAGAAAGTGTGATAAAAATTATCCAAGGATCCATTGATTAGGTAGTAATGTCAAACACTGAATCAATAACATAGAGATAGTTTCTGTAGTTTTATTATCCTCAGAGTACAGGTATCACCAAACACAAAGTCAGTGAGCCCACAGCATCAGTTTCAGCAACCTCATGTAGACTGTGAATACATAAGCAGAATGAGTACAATGAAATTTCACAGAGAGCTGAAGGGGGAAAGTAAGGAAACAAACAGCAGGAGGGGAAGATAAAGCTGATGGCATCAGAAAGGTCAGATAATTAACTGGTCAAACCTGGAACCAAAGTTTGTGTCCTAGGCTTCATTTTACAGACATTAGCAGGATACATCAGTGACCTGTTTGCTTCAAGCAAGAAACCTGAGCTAGAAATCCTCTTGTCACAATAGAATCCTATCAAACTCTTTCCATAAGATAAATACGGTACTGATACCCAAACCAGGGAGAGATGAAGTAGAGAAAGAAAGATCAACATCTCTGGTAAGTATCAACTCAAAAACATTGAACAAAATATTAGCAAAGAGGTTACAGAAATGTGCTAAAAACAAACATTTTTACACATAGCCAGTGTGTTGATTTATTTTGGTTGACTGTATTTATTTGTTTACAAGGAAGGGCTTCTATTTAGGGTGGAAGTGATTTAGTGAGCAGTTATAGTCATGGGGAAAAAAGGAAAGAAAAAGGAACATCTACAAAACATTTAAAATTGCAATGAAAAGAGAAGGAAATTCAGAAGCGGTAGGGCAGTCTTGAAACTACAGAGTTAAATTTTACATACACTCTTCTAAAGGAATAAACTGACTAACCAAAGTTCATAGTATCACATACAATCCTATTTTCTGTTCGTTGTACATTGAAATGTTCATACTTGTTAATGTTGGTTAAGTTCCTAATTCAAAAGAAAATTTTACAAAAGCTATCTGAAAGAGAACACTTGGAAACACTTGAAAAAGGTCATGCACCTTATTATTTTGAAAAAGCAAACAAGAAAATGTCAGTAACTACTGACCCTTCTGACTTTTGTCCCTCTCTAAAATAGTTTGAAGTAATCTACAAACACAGCAAAGGTATCTTCATGGAAGTTCGAGAGATGATCAGACAGGATAATCAAAGAGATCATCTATAGTATCTCTACAGTCACACAATTGACAGAATGGTCTATGGAATACAAGGTCCCATTGTGTTTATTGTTTTTTTATTTCTCCACCTGCACTCATTTTGGACTTCTTTGAGTTCTTCCCCATGCTCTTGGGCCAAGTACCTTCAACCTCCCTTTCTTTTCCTCCCTACTCCTCCCACTTTCAGACTTCTTTTGTGTGTTATCTTCTCTCATTAGCTTGTAACCTCCTTGAAGGCAGGGACTATCTTTCTTTTTCTTATGTTTTTGTATCCCCAGTGCTTGGTATAGTGGCTTGCACTTAGTAGGCATTTAATAAATGTTGATCGATTGATGAATATTTATGGACTATTTCAGATTCTTTTCCAACAAGGTATTTTGCATGACCATTCCAAAATCGTACAAGTTTGTTTCTACACATTAAAAAAAAACACTCCTTTTTAGTGTAACTGAAAATACTAAGAAATAAATATTTCTCATTTCCAGACTTACCTTGCTCTGAGGTCTAAACCTTTCCTTTAGGAAATTATACAAAAGGTCAAGAATAAAGCTTAAGGCCCTGGCAAGTGGATTAGAGTTGGTGACCAGTCTTAGAACAAGAAATATCACAGTTCTTAGAATGAAGATCATTGCCTTCTACTTACCCTGAAGAGATTTTAATTATGACCTACCTTAGGGTAATAGTATTCTCTTTCCCTATCTTGGAGAAATTGGGGTATCTATCAAAAGGAAAAGGTACCTTTGGTTATTTCAGGTTTCATACGACCTGGGGGTTTGGGGGTGGGGGAGGCAGGTGGGGTAAATCTTTAAGAAAATTCATCAAAAAGGATGAGAGATCTTAGGAGGATGATTCTTTATGGGCATTCTCCAAAAGATTAAGTGACTATTATTCTTTTGGAGGTAGAATGCTAACCCAAAACCATGTTTTTTCATATTGTGACATTTTCCTTGCACATGGTTCCTAAATAAATGTTTCTGAAAAATGTCTTGTGTTAGAGAGATATCAGAGAGCCATAAAGGAACTATGCCAGTTTGGACATTTCTCTCCAAGCAGAACAATGTTTGAATTTAGAATAATGTTAAATTAATAAAAATGTTTTTGACAGACTTTACTTAAAATGCATAATATGTAGTAATGTCTTTCTTTGACAGTTCCTTGAAAAGCATAACAGAAAAAAATATTGTTTAACAACCAACCAATTATTAAATATCAAGTCAGTCTGTATCACAGGGAGATGCTTTTTCACCAAAGATGGTCATCACTGTTGACTTTCCAACACATCATGCAAATGGACTATAGATGATGAGGTCCTCCAGATGCTAATATTTATAGATGACATTGAACTAGTTTCAACAAGCCCTTGAACATTGCAGAGCCTCCTAAACCAAAGCCACGATCACTCAAAAGAGTTCAAACTAACAATATACACAGGAAAAACCCAGTAGATGGTAAGCGCCTATTGTCCAGATTCTAATACACTGTTAGATAGACAAGACAGAAACTTGGTTAGTTAGTATATGATTCTTAGATAGACAATGCAGACGGACAATGGTCCTAGGATTGAATAGAGAGAAAAGAGGAAGCTGGATTTAATTTGGGAAATTGTAGGGTGATGTTAAATCATTCCAATTTTCTCCCTGAAGCAAAAACTCATTTTTCCAATGTAAATACTCTTCCAGAAATGCTGTATGATCATAAGTATTGGAATACTATAGTGTCTAAAGAATGAAAGTTGTAGGTCACCCAAAGGGAAATGAGAAAGCATATTATAAATCATGAATTCAAGGAGAAATAACATAAGGGATTTCTTCTGAGAGAGCTGACCAGAAAGGGAGGTGAGCCCACTGTACAGCAAAATCTAAGAACAACTGATAGGATTGAGTGTTCTGTTAGCATTCCCACAATGTGAGTGGATATAAGAAAAGATCCTCTTTCTTTCCCCAGCACATTAGGGAGATTCCCCATGGGAGATTGATGAAAGGACATGGACAAGAATCAAAAAGGATGAGAAAACATGGAAGGGTTGGTACCAGAGGTGCACTGCTAAATGTTTAACAACGAATCCTCTAGGGGGGAAAATATAGGCATGACACACTCCAATGCTTAATTTGCATTATTAACATTTTCTCCAGCATTTTCTTAAGTCTGGACAATGTGCAAAATAATTAATGAAGCCTTAATTTGTAGCATTTGCTGATTTCTGAGGTATCAGTGATCACACTGAAAATTTAACAATTTCTGACAATTTCACAATTGGCTTTCTGGAGCACGTTCAAACTGGCTCTAAGATGTCCCCTGGTTGGGACACGCATTATTGGGATCATAGATCCATCACAACAATGAAGTATTCATATACCACAATTCACTGAATCAGCCCTTCTCCCCACCCCCAGTGTTCTGCATGGATTTTGTTTCTAGCTCTTTGCTATTATAAATAATGATTTTGTGAAATATTTTTTTTGTACATATAGGACCTTTTCATTTGGGGGGGGGGGGTGGATTGCTGTATCAGAAAGCAGGAATATTTATTTAACTTTTCTCACACAATTCTAAATTCTTTTCCAGAACAGCTGGATTAATTCCAAGCTCCGTCAGACTGACTTTTTAAAAATCTTTTACCATGTGTCAATTTGAGGGGCATAAGGTCATCTCTGAGAGTTGTTTTAATTTGCATTTCTTTTAATATGAGTGGTTTTCATTATCTGTGTATGATTATTGACAGTTTATATTTCTTCTGCATTTTTTTCTCTGACCCCTTTCTTAGTTCTGTCATTGCTTATAACGTTCTCAAGACTTTTCCCAGATGAGTTGTCTTTGGTATGATTTTGTGGCACATTTTGTCACCTTTCCCAATTTAACTTTCAGTCTGAGAATGTTTTGTTTCCTATTGATTCCATTCCTTTATTCAATTTTTAGGGGGCAATTTTTTCCATTCAATGACTTTTACTCTCAATTGGCTTTGTTCTATTTCTGCTATTGTCTTGTTCTAATTCTCTCATTACAAATAACACCTTTTTTTTTTTGGAGGGGGCAAGGCAGGGCAATTGGAGTTAAGTGACTTGCCCAAGATCACATAGCTAGTTTTTTGTGTTAAGTGTCTGAACCTGGATTTGAACTCAGGTCTTCCTGACTCCAGGGCCGGTGCTCTATTCACTGTGTCACCTAGCCTCCCCAACAACTCTTTCTTTATGGACACTGGATCCTCTTTCATTTTCTGGTCGCCATGTTTATTCTCTAATTCAATGTGTCTTACACTAGGTCCAGTTTAATTTTGGGGGTGATTGTGGAAGTTAATTTGTTATTTTATCCTTCTGGTGACTTCTCTCCAGGATCTCGACCCCACAACATTTACTCATTCATTTCCTTGCCCTTTCCTCACCTGAGATGATATTTTGTTTGGAAGATCTTTGAATACACTCTTTTCTCTCCTTTTTTAAAAATTACTTTTTTTTTTAATTGAAGGAGATTGTATCTATTAGAGATAAGGGGAAATAAGGAGATGAATTATTTTATAACCTCTCATTTTTCCATCTTGCTAGAAAACCTATTTTGTAAACTAGGCTGGTGTGAGAATGTATCTATGATCCTTTATATTTGTCAGGTTTTAAATCCAAGATTTCTAAAACAACATTGACTTATGGTAACATTCTAAACTTCTCTTTAAAAATGTGGAGATATACTTACATTACCAAAAACTAGTTTAACCATCATCATTTCATTGGAAACAACTTTTATCTGGTCTTACTTGCCATTTTGAAGATGATTTCTGAGTGTAAGGGCAACATTAAAAAATCTGGTTCTAATAAAGAGAACCGAAAGGATCATATTCTGATTCTGCCCCATCTGCCCCATCAGATGCTCTTAAAAAAACAAACAAGCAACGTAGGATTGATCATAATGGAAAGACTCCATGCATCATAATGAGAATTCCTGCCAGATGGATCTTAAATGTATTTCTCATAAATAATATTTCTTTTTGCTCAACAAATAAGCATTCTTTTCTCTCTCTCCTACCTTTTTACCCCATTGAGAAAGATAAAAAGAACAAAACTCTTGTAAGAAAAATACATAGTTGAGCAAAAAAAAAATCTCTCATTGGCTATGTTCAAAAATGTGTGTCTCATTCTCTGTCTTGAGTCCATCCCTCTGTCAGGAGGTAGGTCATTGTGATTGGTCATTGAACTGATTAGAGATTTTAAGTCTTTCAAAGTTGTGTCTTTACAATGTAGTTGTTAGTCTGTATTTTTTCCCCTTCTAATTCTTCTCATTTCACTCTGCATCATTTCATGCAAGTCTTCACAGATTTCTCCAAAACATTCTCTTTCATAATTTCTTATAGCACAAATCAATTATATTCATATGCTATTAATTTTCAGCCACTCCCCAACTGATGGGAGTACCTTTAGTTTCCAGTTGTCTGCACCACTAAAATAGCTGCTAGAGATATTTTTGTACATATGGATCTTTTTCTTTATTCCTTAATCTCTTTGGGTTAGAAGTAAGTAATACTTCAATAAATTGTTTCCCGTAAATAATGTTACATTTAAGAAGCACCTAAAAGGAGGCAGGTCAATCATCTAGTGAGACTGAGGGAGGAACATATAGCTTGAGTAGCATATTGTTACTTCTAATATATTCAAACAACACATAGATGGCCTGAAATATCCTCTATAGGAGTTTTTATGGAAAGATATAATGGACAAGGTGAAAGGGGATATCCTCTGCATCAGTAAGAGAAATCACTACATCAGTGAAATCACAAATACATTAAGGTATCAAGGTAAGGACATTTCAGATAAAAGTTCCTTATTTAAATAAATGCTGTTTGCTAACCAAGTTCTTTAGACAAAAACTACCCTTAGAATGCATATATTAATATTATTTCTGCCCCAATAAGCTTATAGTCAACAATACTGATTTTGCTATAAAAATGTCTGCTTGGCCTATCTGATTCTTTCAGATTTCATTTCTATCATTACAAGATTAACATTTCAAGTTTGAAATTTCAGTTTTACTTATAGCAGTGATTTGGCACAAATTTCTTTTCTTCCACAGGGCAAATCCAAAATAAGATGCAAATAAATAAAAAGTGACACAATTATTTTTTGTATGTACTATTCTTGTTTTTACTTAGAAAGTGGAAAAGCAGTTAGTTTGTAACACTAGATGGTTTTGATTAGCAGCCTTAAGGATGTCAAAGCCAATTGCATGTAATTCTTCAACTAGTCTATAAACATTCATTTAAATAACTGTTAGTACTATTAATTTGCTATCCAATGACCTGCTAATTGGCAGTCTAGTACAGGAAATGAACCACATCCATACTGATATTTTAATTATTAGTGAAACCATAAGACATAAATAAGTTGTTGCTAAATGCAAAGATAGTTAACAAGGTCTCCTCAGAGGGACAAAGAAAGTTGGTTCCATTCATTATACACCCGAAGGCAACAAGAAATCACTTAATGGGACATTTGATTGTCTCATCTTATGCTACTCACAACAGACCACTATGAAAATAATTATAGTCTATGCTCAAAACTCCATTTAAAAAGAGATGAAATGGAGAAATATCATGGAAAAATTTCACAGCATCTTAAAAATGTGCAAACATATATTTTAATAGTAACTTTAATGTCCTGGATCTGGCTGTCACCTCCTGCCTCAATTCAAAAATTCGACTCTAGGATCAAATGTAAAATCAAACTTCTGGGATCAATTTAAAAGCCACTGTTTTTGTATTCAAAGCCTTGCTGACTGTTCCAGTCCTCTTATACCTTACTCCCCACAAGTTCTCTGCAATGTAGTGACACTGGCCTCCTTGCTGTTCCTCTAACAAAACACTGTATCTAGTACTAATTCTCTGCATTTTCACTCACTGTCCCTCATGCTTGGAATTCTCTTCCTCCTTAACTCCATCTCCTGACTTTCCTGGCTTCCTTCAAGTCCCAGCTCAAATCACATGTACTAGATGCCTTTCCTGGTCTTCCTTAATGTGTATCGTTTAGTCATTTTTAGTCATATCTGATTCTTTGTGACTCCACGTGGGGCTTTCTTGGCAAAAATTCTGGAGTGGTTTGCCATTTCCTTCTCCAGCTCATTTTACAGATGAGGAAACAGATGAGGTGATCAAAGTTAAGTGACATGCCCAGGGTAACACAGGTAGTAAGTGTCTGAGGCCAGATTTGAACCCATGAAGATGAGTCTTCTTGACTTCAGGCCTGACACTCTATCCACTGTGCCACCCAGCCTTGAGTGCCTCTGCCACCTTTTCCTGTACAGATTTTGTTTGTACATTTTTGTTGAAGTGTTGTTTCCCCCATAAGACTAAACTCCTTAGGAGTTGGGACTCTTTGGGGTTTGGGGGGGGGATTTTTTTTTTTTTACCTTTCTTTGTATCCTCAGCACATAGCCCAGTGCCTGGCACATAGTAGGTGACACAAGTCAAGCAGGAGAGCAAAAACTCAAGCTCTTAATGAAGAATTTCTTCCCCCAGTGCAGATCAGTACCTTCTCTGAAATTTCTAGGCTAGGTTTAGCATTACTTGGGACAATGGGAAGTTGTCAGGGTTACAGGGTTACAAATGACCAGAGGTAGAGGTAGGGCTGTTCAGATTCATAATGTCTTGTCTCTGTAGTTCTAAACTTCTGTCAATTAGATACAGATATATACATAAATATAGTAAATGTGCATGCTATCTGTATTTTACATGTAATATATATGTATACTACATGTAACCTTTATTAGTGGAGATGGATGCCCCGCTCCTGCATGAGGGGCAGAGGTGGAATTGGTGAGAGGGAAAGAGAGAAGAGCTTCTCCCCAGGTTCTTTTCCTTTGGCAATCTGAAGTGTGTTTAGCATCTTCCATCTTTTCTCTCCAAGCTGGAAGGCAGTGGTGTCAGAAGCACCAGAAATGCATGTAGAACCAGATGAGGAGACTTAAAGAGACTGGAGCTCTCCTCTCCATCACTGTTGCCAACTCCAGCCTCCCTTCTTCTCCACCCAACCCTCTTGGAGGTACCAGAGACTGATCTCCACAATTAAGGAGAGAGTCTCACCCCAATGAGGGGAGAGAAAGAAATAGGAAGGAGGAGGAAGTGGTAGGTCTGTGTGTGTGTGTGTGTGTGTGTGTGTGTGTGTGTGTGTGAGAGAGAGAGAGAGAGAGAGAGACAGAGAGAGAGAGAGAGAGAGAGAGAGAGAGAGAGAGACTGAGATGTTTTATGTGTTTTTGTATATGTTGATGTGATTTTTTGTGTCATAAGTAATTACCATGATAGAGGAAAGAAATGGTTATCTGATATCTAATGCCTAGATGGTATACTGAGTATCTTTTCTAGAAAGGATCCTGTTACTCATTGTAGGGGAGATCCTAGACATAAACCTTATATAAGCTTTGGTTAAAAGAGTTCCTTCAGTGAGGACAATGAACAAGTGAGCAAAACTTGACAAATAGGTATTTGGAGTCAGGGCACTTAGCCCAGAATGAATCAATGCAATAGGACTCTCCAAGACTTGTGAGAGAGGTCCCCTGGGCAATGCATCACATAAATCAATACAAAATATATAGAAAATAATACAAAGTAATTTCTAAAAGGAGAGTGCAAATAACCTGACATGGAGATGGAACGTCATAACTGGGGAGAAGCTAACAGGTGAATTTGACTGGAAAAGAGTGTATGTGAAAGCTAAGAACATGAAATAAGACCAGAAAGATTAATGAAAATAAGATTGTGGGGATTTTTAAATACCAGGTTGAAGATTTTGCATTTTATCCTAGAGGCAATAGAGAACTATCCAAGGTTTTGAAGCAGGGAGTTGGTTGACGTTGTAGTTTAGGAAAATCAGTCTGACAATTCTGTGGAGGAAAATCTGAAGAGATATTTTATTCATGCATTTGTTTTTCATGGGATTTCTTTTTCTCTATTCTGGAATTTGTTAGTAATATACAAAAAGCTTATCTATCAATTATTCTCTCTTGCCCTTGAGAAAAGTTTTGACATATGGAAGAAGGGGTCCCATAAAAGGCCTCCAGGTCATTAGGTGGAGTCTATAAAAGATATAGACGGGAATTGCATAGGATGGGAAGAATTGGTATATTTGTGATACATACCATATTACAGATCACCTTAAATGTCCAATATATATCGTGAAAAATGCACTAGCTTTGGAGCAGCTAGGTGGTACAGTGGATAGAGTTCCGGGCCTGCAGTCAGGAAGACTTATCTTCTTGAGTTCAAATCTGGCATCAGACACATACTGGCTGTGTGACCCTGGGAAAGTCACTTACCCTCTTTACCTCAGTTTCCTCATCTGTAAAATTAGCTGAAGAAGGAAATGGCAAACCATTCTCGTATCCTTGCCAAGAAAACCCCAAATGGGGTCATGAAGAGTGGAACATGACTGAACAACAACAGAACATTAGCTTTGCAGTCAGATGACCCTTGTTCAAATCCTCCCTCTGATGTTTACTGTGTAGATGACACCAAGCAAATCACTTAGCCTTCCCAGTCCTCCGTTTCCTTGTCTATAAATTGAAGCGTTTGCTTTAAATGAGCTCTGAAGCTCCTCCATAATTCCAAATATTTAAAATATTCAACTAATAGATAGGAACAAAGCCTAGGAGCTTTTGAAGCCAAATCTGAGGCTTGGATCCTTGGAGTTTAAGAAGTCAAAGAGGAAAGGTAAAACAAAGGTAAATGGTCTGTCAACACAAAGGTGTGACAAGGGCTATCAAAGGACATTAACTCTACAAAACAGGTACACAAAAGAAAGCTAGAAGAATCAGTGCAGGTGTAATATAGTCTGCTGGTTGCCCCATACCAATGGTCTGCATACCAGATACCTGGAAATTAGATAATCAACATCTAGCACAGTACATTATGTGTAATATGTATTTAATAAATGGTTTTGAATGAATGCATGGTTTTTTAATAAGTCATTTTAATGGAATTAACTTTAAGAAAAATGCCAATTTAAATATAAACTGTGCTGAATGGTTAGAGAATGAGTTGTTCTGTTTAATTTAATAATCTGGTTAGTAAAGATTGGTCATATATTACATATACTGCATATCCATTTTCAAGGGCTTATAAAATCCTTGTCTAACCACTAAGAAAAAGATGTGAGGTAGGCAAGGAGCCCTTTCCTCACTCCCAAGATGCCCCAAATGGCACAAGCAGAGGAGATGCCACTGAGGTCAGAGTCATTGGGCCCAGCCAAGACTGACTGACCAAATTATGACTCTTTCTAGGCTTTTGGGGACACTTCTCACCTACCTTCTGGGCACAGACTTGGACCACAATTCAGGGAGAAGATAATGAATTCAGTTTTGGACAGGTTGAGTTTGAAATATCTATGAGGTATCTAGTTCAAACTGTCCAAGAGACAAGGTAGTTGGTCATGTGAGATTGTAAGCTCTGGAGAGGGACAAGGGCTGGATACTGGGATTTGCTAGTAAATTTTTAACAATTGGCTCTCCAGGGGAAAAATTGAACACCTGACACACTTTTAAGTTGAATCTACATTAACATTTTCTCCACTTAAGTCTAGACCATCAACAAAACAGTAAATCAAACCCTGATTTGTAGGATTTGCTGATTTCTGAGGTATAAATGGCCACATAGAAAATTTAACTATTGGCTCTGACAGTGGTCAGCTCTAGCAAACTCCTGACTGGTTATATGAATCTTCTGTATAGAAAAGATAATGAAACCTATGGATGATGAAGAGAACAGTGAAATAGAGAAAAAGTATAGAAAGAAAATGGAAGAGGGTCCAGGCTAGAACTTTGGGCAATATCCACTGTTAGTGGGCATTATAAGAATGGTGAACCAGCAAAGAAGATCAAGATAGAGAAGTCAGACAGGTAGAAAGAAACAAGAGATAATAGTGTCAGAAAAACTACCCAGAGAGGAAAGAGCATCCAAGAAGAGAGAAGTGATCAACAGCGTCAGAGGCAGCAGTGAGGTCAAGAAGGATGGGAACTGAGAAAAGGCCTTTAGATTTGAAAACTAAGAGAGCTTTGGTAACTTTGCAGAGAGCAGTTTAATTTGAGTAATGAGACTGGAAGTCAAATAACATAAGAATTTAGGACATAAAGGTAGAAGTTCACCGATACTTCTAAAAGTCAAAGAATCCAACTTACTACCAACTTTTGACTACAAGAAACAAAGTGTTCACTAAAAGTCTATTATCTTTACTATTAGTAAAGAGAGGACAATTGTCTTCAGTAGATTTCAACTGCTGTTTAATCTTTGTTTTCTTTGTTCACCTTCCTAAATGATCATCTGTTCCTGCTTTTAAAAAAATTTAAAGAAATATACCCAAAACTACAAAAACATTCACATTTACTTTTTGAATTGTTGTTCAGAGGTGTCAGACTCTTTGTGACCCCATTTGTGGTTTTCTTGGCAAAGCTACTGGATTGGTTTGTCATTTTCTTCTCCAGCTCACTTTACAAATGAGGAAACTGAGGCAAACTGTTAAGTGACTTGCCCAGGGTCACACAGCTAGTAACATGAAGTCTTAGGAAGTCAGGAAGATGAGTCTTCCTGATCCTAAGTTTGGCACTCTACCCACTGCAACCCACTTAGCTGCTGACACATTTCTAATTATTTCCCCTCCATGTTCTGAATGCAGGGAAATCAGTCCCTTAAGCCACAAAGCATGTGGTCTGCATGTATCAGTCCCATGAAGAGGAATCCTCAGAGAGTCAAGCACTGTTGCATGGAAACTTGCTTTCTTTTCCATATTCTTTCTGGCATCTCTGTGTCTTTAATTCTGCTCTCCTATCACGTTTGATGCAGTTTTGCTTTTCAGAATACACGTCTGGCTGCCCTGTCAGACTGACATCCTGGCAGAGCTGTAACTAGCAGGGAGTAAATAGGGTTTTGCCCTAGCATGCCGAGGTAGGGTTGGGCTGGTACCTTTCCTGCCTGGGAAGGCATACTTCCTCCTTTAAGGGAGGGTTCTCCCTGTCGTGACCACCGTCCCTCTAACTTGAGGTACCCCTCCACTAATATGTACCAGTGCAGAGTAACTTTCACCCCCATGATCTCATCACCGTGGCTCCCCTTTCCAGGGTACCTCCTCCACCAATCCCTATCAGGATGAGAACTAGATTACCCCCTTCCCATAATGACTAACCTAAAAATAGCATGGAAGGAAGGAAACGAGCATTTATTAAGCAATTACTGTGTGCTGGGCTTTACAAAGAGCTCATTTGATTCTCAGGACAACTCTGTGAGGAAGGTCTATTATTACCCCCATTTTACAGTTGAGGAAGTTGAGGCAAAGGGTAAGTGACTTGCCCAGGGTCATGGAGGTAGTGTCTGAAGTTGGACTTGAATTCGGGTCTCCTGACTCCAGGCCAAGAACACTAGCCACTGTGCTGCCCAGCAGCCTCCTGGTAAGAGATGACAGAGTTCTTTTTGCTATTACCAAATTATCCTACCACTCTATTTTTGCCCCAGGTGAAAAAATGTCTAGTTACAGCTCCAGTTTTGGACATTGGTACAATTCACCACTTTATTGCAAGTATTGGGGGACTACATCCCCTGCTTTTGTCATTCTTACTCTTTTTTCCATTCCCAGACCATTAGTTGGAGGAACACAGTCAGCTTGGTTAAAAAACAACATTTTGCTGGCTGAAGATGCCAGGCTTCTTCATGGTAGAACATAACTATTATCTTTCTCTAACATGTTTTTTTCCTATTTAGAATTCTTTCACCAAACCTAATCATGGAAATGAAACTAGGAATTTAAAATTGCTACTAAATGCACTGATTGTATGTCTTGACTTCAAATATATGATGGTACAAAAATTGAAAAAAAATTTCCCAAAATTAATTTATGTGGGAAAACAATAGGAAAATCACTTTATTTCTCTGAATGTCATTTTCCTAATCTATCAGTAAAATAAAGATAATAAAACCTATAGCACCTAGCTTACCAGGCTGGATAAGGCTCAAATGATATACCATAATGTAAAGCACTTTGAAAACTTTAAAACACTATATAAATGTCAATGATTGTCATCATTATTGTTGTTATTATTAGCTCAGGGGCTTCCTGATCAACTTTATTCCAGACAGTCTATGCCTTTCCAGTACTGGACTTCAGTATAGTTATCCCTTCCACATCACAACTTTCTCCATCATAGTTTCTATACATTGTGGGTCAGCATTAGAAGAAAGGAAGAAAGAAAGAAAAAGGAAAAAAGGAAGGAAGGAAGGATGGAAGGAAGGAAGGAAGGAAGGAAAGAGGGAAAGAAGGAAGGAAGGAAATTAGTTTTCTGGGATACATTTCCCTACCTGCTATGCTTTGGACTCTCCTGACTTGGCAATCATTCCTCAACTGCCTTGTCGTTCTGGACCTTTCCTCAGTACCTGGGACCTTTTCACCCTAAAAACATGCCATTGCCTTTCTAGCCCCTTTCTCCCACTGGTGATTTCCTTCCAGGGCCTCCATCTTGGGTATGGGCCCAGGGAAGCATTGCTTCATGCACAATCGGGCTGTACTTCTTACTCTTTGGATTTTATTATCTGTTCCCTCTCTGTTCTCCTCTCTGCTGCTCTTTCTCTTTTAAACTCCCTTCTATGCAATGTCTTCCGCCATGATAATATAAGTTCCTCAAAGGCAGGAATTCTCTTGTTTTTAAATCATATTTGTATCCTCAGTGCTTAACACAATGCACACAGTAGGCACTTAATAAATGCTCGTTGCCTCTTTAACTGTCTGAGAAGTTAAGCAACTTTCCCAGTTTTATTATATATCAAAGGTAGGAAGTGAACCCACATCTTACTGACTCCAAGGCTAGCTCTCTGCTACATCTCAATTAGATTCTCAGACAGTACAGTTCAAACATTGTCAATCCAGATAATATAATTCAGACACTATCATTTTCTTGTCAAAAAATGAAGAAACTGAATCTTAGAGAGGCCAAACAACCTGTTTAAGTTCACACAGCTCTCAAACAAGGTTTTCAAATCTGCTCATTCTTATTCCAAGTTTGGACGTTTTGTATCGTTTTTAACACAGTCTGATTCAGAGAGCATGGTTCTTCCTCTGAAAAGATGCTGAAATCACCATAATGGCAAGCTGGCTCATCATATAAAGACAGATAGCTACCTATAGACAGCATTGGAGAAAACTATGCTTTTTCATTATCCAGGCACAACTTTAGGCCATTGAAAAGAGTCAAAGTACAATAAGATGATTAGAACGCAACCCAGCAGCAAGAAAGCTCAGAAAATATGTCTGATAAACACAGTCTTTAGCAATTTGGGAGGACTAGTTTCCCCTGCATAAATAAAACAGAAGTCACTGATTTTGAGAGCCAGTACAAACTCTCTCTTAAAATACACATATTATGTACTTATGTGACATGACAACTAATAGGATTATGGGTAGGCCCACAGTACAGAAAGGTGTTTTACTGTATACTGAAGTCTTGCTAGATTTCACACAATAGTCTAAGAATTGTTGCTATTTCCCTTAGATTTCAGTGCAGGAACATTCTGTGGCATATGGCACCATCAGCTGATTCTAATGTGTCCATTAGTGCAGCCCCAGTGGGAATTCTAGTCTATGCCCACAAAGGAATCACTTGGGAGATGGAAATAGCTCCAAGTGCATCTCTTTCACACAATCTCCCTTTCTTTTCTTAGCGGAGAAAAGGTCTGCTTTAAGGGCACAGAAAGCCTCTAAGCCTCCCCTTCACGGGCAGAGGGCAGAGGAGGATTAGGGAGGGTGTGTCTCTTCTGCTGAACTGTGCCCCATTCATCTTTGCCCTGTGTATATCTACAGGGCTGTGTGAGCCTGAAGGGACACGGCAGGGAGAGGAGGCAGATGCATTACAAGGTAGTTTCAGCCTGAGTCTCTGCTGCATTCTACCCTCAGCTCTGCTTAAAGGGAGTGCTAACTTTCCCCTCTGGAATAATGCAGAGATGCAGAGATTGCTGATATTCCCTGGGTGATCTCTTTCATATTGGTGTCATTTCCTCTACCTATATGCCTGAGGAAGAAAAAAATTACCTAACATTCAAAGAATCAAGCACAACACCAGGTAAATAAACATAATTTTTGTTGTTCAGTTACATCCAACTCTTTATGACCCCATTTGGTGTTTTCTTGGCAAAGATCCTGAGGTAATTTACCATTGCCTTCTCCAGTTCATTTTATAGATAAGGGAACCGAGGCAAACAGGGTTAAGTGACTTCTCCAAGGTTAAACAGCTAGGAAGTGTCTGAGGCTGAGTTTGAACTCAGGAAGATAAGTCTTCCTGACTCCAGATGTGGTACTCCATACACTGTGCCACCTAGCTACCCAAAAATAAACATAATACTATGTAACCAATATTCTGGTCTTGTGCAAGGTACAGACTATCTCCAGAGGTCCTTTATTGTGGACAACACTGTGTTGAGAGACAGTGTGGTACAGTGGCTCAAGGCAGGAAGAACTTCAAAGCCTACCTCGTACAAATATTGCATGACCCTAGTCAAGTTACTTAAAATCTTAATACCCTCAGGCAGCTCTGTGACTATATTCAAATTTTTTAAAATTATGAACTTAAACACAAACATTGCAATGTGTAAATAGTGCAAAAAAAAGAGGATTAAAAAAGAAGAAATTCCTTTCTTAGAATATTTTGAGCTGGGTCATATTTGAGAAACTGTAAAATACTTTTGATGACCCCCAGAATGTTCACTGACATAAAAACCTATCTTTTAACACCAATATTTTTTTTGGTGATGCTATACGAACATGAATCAAGGAATATCACAATCTCTGCAGAATTAAGTATGGATGGCCCATAAGGCTTCGGAAAAAATTAACCGTAGGAAGAAGTAGGCTTTAGAATATTACCAATGATGACTTGCAAGTAAAAAGTTACATAAAAGATACCATTAAGGACATGTGACAGCCAGAAAAATGATGTATTATTTCAAAAGAACAAGGGATAATAAATGAACAGCCCAAGCATTACACTGGTATCCATTAAACAAAATGTAGTAGAAGGTCTTGTATTAGCAACCACACTAGTACACAGGGTGGGCTGCTAGCACAGGTTCTTTGATCTGCTTTTCTAAAGGAAAGGCAACCTTGAAGTGGTTAATCATCTTACTTTAATTAACAGACAGATAAGTACAGATAAGTAGAAAGAAGTAAGTATCCAAGAAAGAATCCAACAGACAGGGCTCCAACTGTCTGAACAAAGTAATACAACCACCTATATATACCATCATACAGGGAGAGCACCAGTAGCTGGGTGTAGGGGGCTCTTAACAAATGGCTACTCAAGAGTCTCATCCAGGGAGTCAAAAGGTTCTTCTCATGAGCGAGCTCCCCAAGTAAAATACCAATCTCCCAGTATATGTAGTTTTCAACTAATAGGCTCAGAGCCAGAAGGTACCACAACCCTAGTGACTCAGTATCTGATTAGCTTAGTACCAAAAGGTGTGAAGACCTTCCTACAAGCAAGCCTCCCCTAAGCAATCTCCTCCTTAGGCAAGTTCCTCCCCCAATGGGCTCTATGTGACTCAAGCTGTATCACAGCTGTGATAGAAATACCTGTGTACCTTTACACTGGGACCATGGCTCCTGTTCCAAGGTACACATGTGGTCATACAGACCTATTAATGGTCAAGGAAGATCTTCCTATTCCACTAACATCACAGGCCTCCTGCAAATAAGTAGATAGGAGTTGAACAAAGTGAGAAAGCAGATCTGGGTTACTATTTCCACTTGGAGAGGGAGTACTCATATCAACGAAGTCATTGCTCCCTCGAAGTACAGAATGTCTAACAACAACAATAATAATTAGTAACGATAACATACTTTAAACAGTAGCTTAAAGTTTACAAAACACTTTGTTCACAACAACTTTGTGATTTAGGTTGTATAAATTGTTTTATACCCATATCACAAATGAGGAAGCAGAAGATGGTTCAGGTTAATAGACTAACCACAGCTAGTGTCCAAGACCAAGCTTCTTTTCATTACCTCACAAAGTATATGCTATCACTGAATTCTCTGTGATTTCATTATGTAAGCGAAAATTTGATAGGTCGTTCAAAGCAAGACATTATCATGGTATGACTCTTTGATTCTAATCCACTAATGTCCTTCTTGTGGGGAAGATTCACCTTCCCTAGTTCAAATTGAGCCTCAGACACTTACGAGGTTGTGTGACCTTGGGTGAGTCACTTCAAACTGGTTGCCTCAGTTTCCTCATCTATAAAATGAGCTGGAGAGGGAAATGGTGAACCCTTCCAGTATCTTTACCAAGAAAACCCCAAATGGGGTCATGGAGAGTAGAAGAAGACTGAAAAACAACTTTAAAAAGCCCTATTTGAGCTAGTGGTGGATCCCTGCCACCCCATATTGACTTAGCAAACTACAAATGAACATGATCTATGGGACATCGTATTTTTTTTTATTTTGTTGAATATTTTCCAATCACATTTCCATTTGGTGAGTATGGCTGACAGAATTCTGGACATGGAATCTGGGTTCAAATTATGCTTCAGATGGCTTTGAGTATAGACCTAAACATGGACTAAACATCTGTCAACTGAGGATCAGGCTAGCAAAATTTGGAGAGGAATGCTATCAGATTGACCATAGGGTCAGAGGTTTTTCAGGCTCAGAAGCTTTATACAACCATCTACCAAGTCATAAAAGCATTGTAATCTGCATCGATACATGGCACAGTGGACCTGGGGTCATAAAGTTTTCGTTTGTGTCTGACTCCTTGTGATCCCATTTGGGTTTCTCCTAGCAAAGATAATGAAGTGGTGTGCCATTTCCTTCTCCAGCTCACTTTACAGATGAGGCAACTGAGGCAAACAATATAAAGTGACTGGCCCAGGGTCACATAGCTGGTAGGTATCTAAGAAGAGATTTGAACCCAGGAAAATGAGTCTTTCTGATGCCAGACCTAACACTCTATCGTACCATTAACTGCCCTGCCCAGAGTCATAAAGACATGAATTCAAATCCAATCTCAGATACTAATTAGCTGCATGACTCTGGGAAAGTCAACTAACCTCTATTTGCTTCAGTTTACCTCAACTGTGAAATGGGGATAATAATAGCACCTTCCTCTCAGAGTTCTTTTGAGGATAAAATGAGATAATATGTGGAAAATGCTTTGCAAAACTTCTGGCATCAGGAGGACCTGAGCTCAAATGTGACCTCAGACACTTAACGCTTACTAGGCAAGTCACTTAACCCCAATTACCTCTCCTTCTCGCCTTCAAAAAGACCAAAAAAAGAAAACCAACCCCAAACCTTAAAGAACTGCATAACAGCTAGTTGCTATTGTTATTATGAGTACTCCAAGTAATTAAATTGTAGATGCTTGAAATATCCTCCAGGAAGTTAGCGTGTCATTACAAACAGAGTGCTAGATTTGGAGAGAGGAAGACATGTGTTCGAATTCTCCCTCAGAAGCCAACTGTGTGAACTTCTCTCTGAGCCTCAGTGTCCTCATCTGTAAATACAGAGATGATAATAGTAGCTACCATACAGAGTTGTTGTTAGAGTCAAACAAGCCTATCCTAACATAGACCCAGAGCTGCAATGGGCCTCAAAGTTCATCTAGACCAACTCCTTTATTTTATGGATGACAAAAGCACAACACAGAGAGGTTGACTTGCCCAAGGTCACACAGGTAGTGTCAGAGGCAGGATTTAAACCTGGGTCCCTGGATGCCCAAGCCAGTGTTCTTTCCATTGCATCATGCTTAAAAGTCATATGAAGGTTCACTATTATAAGTTTTCCAGATCTAATATTCTGTGATTCAATTTATTTTAATTTAATAAGCAATTCACCAGGCTGTGATACAAATACCCTTGCCTCTAGACATCTCTCTAGACAGTTCCCATACGTTCTGCCCATTGGTAGGATTTAGAATTGACTTCAGATCTAACCTGGTTGGTGTCCCTGAATTTGCCTCGTCCTTATCTAATGGGAGTTTTCCTATACATGACAGAGGGGCATTATGCAGTACAGTTAACCAAGATTTCCAGCAGCATGAACTGTCCCAAGCTCAGCCAAGCCCGGTATATGCTGGCAACTGGCATCTAGCTGCTGACTAATAAAAATAACAAATCTTACCCTAGGAACTCACAGGACTTGATCAACTAAGGAACTTACAGGACTTAGAAAAACCATCACATTTCATCAGGAAGAAAGGTCACTATTTTCTCTGTATCATAGAGAGAGAGGCTGAGGCCCAGAACAGAAAATTGTCTGTTTTGGTAGAAGGTGGAGGAATGAGAACATAGCTGTTAGGTCTGGACTCCCTGAAACACTGGTTCTCAGAAAGCACTTTTACCCCTAGGAAGAATTAAGAGCGGATGGGATAGTGCCTCAGCATATGAGAAGAAAGATTTACTGAAATGATTTCATGAAATTTGTCACTATTGTTCAATCATTTCATTTGTGTCCAACTCTTCTTGGCCCCATTTGGGTTTTCTTGGCAAAGATACTGGAATGGGTTGACATTTCCTTCTCCAGCTCATTTACAGATTAGGAAATGGAGGCAAACAAGGTTAAGTGACTTGCCCAGGGTCACACAGTTAATAAGTATATGAGGCTGGATTTGAACTCATGAAGATGAGTCTTCCTGATTCCAAGTACAGTGCTCTAGCTACTGCTCCAGCTAGCTGCCTTAATGAAATTTACTCACATTATTTATAGAATCACAGAATCAAAGAGTTGGAAGGAACCTCAATGGCCATCAAGAACAACTCATACCTAAAAGGAATCTCCATAATATAGGTGAAAAGAGATCACCTGGCCTCCACTTAAAGACCTCCAAGGAGGGGCAACTCTAAGGTAGCCCATTCCACTTTAGGACTAATTATTAGGAAGTATTTCCTGACAACAAGCCTGGATTTCCCTCTTTGACACATCTCCCCATTACTCATGGTTCTACCCTCTGGGGCCAATCAGAACAAACCTATTCCTTCTTCTTTATGATAAATCATTGAATTCTTGAAGACAGCTGTTATGTTTCACTGAGTCTTCTCTTCTCTAGGCTAAACATGCCTTCAACCTGTTCTCACATGATATAGACTCAAGGCTTTCCATCAAAATGGCTGCCCTCCTCTGGACACTATCCAGCTTATCAATGTCCTTCTTATACTGTGGTTCCTGGAACTGAACATAATAGCACCCTAATTTTACAGATGAGGAAACAGATTGAGAGAGGTTGACTGTTACTGTTGACTCATTTTTCAGTTGTGTCTGACTCTTTGTGACCCCATTTGGGGTTTTCTTGGCAGAGATACTGGAGTAGTCTGCCATTTCCTTCTCCAGCTCATCTTACGGATGAGGAAACTGAAGTAAACAGGTTTAAGTGACTTGCCCAGGGTCACACAGCTTATAAATGTCAGAGGCCAGATTTGAACACACAAAGATGAATCTTTCTGACTCCAGGCTTGGTGCTCTATCCACTGTTACTCTATCCACTATTACTATATTGAAAAAAATTGATGCCATTTAATGAATATCCTTTATTCCCATTCTTTTTCTTTTCAAAATCCTTTTACATCCTCTCCCACTCTCTCCTTTTGGCTAATTTTTGACAAAGAGATGGCCCTTCTCCTTAGCAAGACCATTCCCTCTATATCTGCACTTGATATCATCCCTTTCTATCTTTCCCAGTAGACTGCATCCTCTATTCTTCTTCCCCCAATCTCAAATCTTCAGTCTCTGGGTTTAACCATCAACTGGTTCTTTCCCATCTTCAAAACTGTCCAAGTCTCTCCCACCTTTAAGAGATCTGAACTAAACACTACCATCACCTCAGGTTATTGGGCTATATCTCTCCTCTCCTTCTTAGACAAATTCCTAGAAAAAAAAACTATATTTTTCACCTTTCTTTCCTTTCCTCAACTGACAACTCACTCTTCAATCTTTTTTTTTAATAATTTATTTTTTCTGAACTTGAGAAATAAAATGAGCATTTCCATAGCATGGTACAATAAAAAGATGATTGTACATGAAACTGCTAATCTACGATGCACAACTTGCTATTCCTTTCAAATATACAACAAAATTATCATGTAAATTTCTTTTTTTTCCACTTTTTTTTTCCTTCTCTCCCTAGAGATGGCTACCATT
Source organism: Pseudochirops cupreus (assembly GCA_028627135.1). Taxonomy (NCBI): domain Eukaryota; kingdom Metazoa; phylum Chordata; class Mammalia; order Diprotodontia; family Pseudocheiridae; genus Pseudochirops; species Pseudochirops cupreus. The sequence goes on along the minus strand of CM053583.1, from coordinate 242,103,090 downwards.
AGACATAAATAAATATGTATGTAAAATTATTCTATACTTCTATTTAGCAGTTCTTTCTCTGGATGCAGATGGCATCTTTCTTCCTGTGCTCTTTATAGTTAAGTCGGGTATTTCTAATAGTCAAAATAACTCATTTGCTCAAACTTGTCCTTAAAACAATATTGCTGTTACTGTTGTTCTCCCAGTTCTGCTCATTTTGCTCTTCATTATTTCGAGCAAGTCTTTCCATGTTTTTCACTCTCCCCTCAAGCTTTTCTTCCAGAGTCATCACTCAATGAAAACTGCTCTTTCCAAAGTTACCAATGAAATCCTAACTGCCAGATCTGATGGTCTTTTCTCAGTCCTCATTCTCCTTGACCTCTCTGTTGCATTTTACATTCTTGGCCACCCTTTCCTCCTGGACACTGTCTCAACCCTGGCTTTTCCTCTTCCTCTTTTTCCTCTTTATCCTGCATTTCTAACCACTCTTTCTCAGTCTCTTCTGTTACTTTTTCACACATAACATGCTTCTAGCCATGGGTATTTCCAGAGGTTCTGTCCTAGGCTCTCTTCTCCCCTTCTCACCTGATTCCATTGGCTTCCGTGGGTTTAATCATCTCTTTGCAAATGAGTCCTAGATCTAAATATACAGCTCCAGGCTCTCCTGGAGGTTTAGTCTCACAGAACCAAGTGTCTATTGGGTATTTTAAACTGAAGATCATAAAGACATCTCAAAACTCAAACTGTCCAAATCTGAGCTCATTCTCTTTCTTCCCCAATCCTCTCCTTTCCCAAATTTCCCTATTTCTGTTGAAAGCATCACCATCTCTCTAGCCTCCCAGGTTTGTAATTTCAGGATTATTATGGACTGCTCACTTTTCTTTACCCAACAAATCAAATCAGTTGCCAAATTATTTCATTTGTACCCCAACAGTATCTCCTACATCAGACTCCTCTTCACTCACACAACTACCTTAGTTTGATCTTCTCATTACCGCTTGCCCAGATAATTGCAACATCTTCCCAACAGTCTCCCTGACTTAGGTATCTTCTCACTCAAGTCCATCTGTCAATTTTTAAAAATTACTTTTCCAATGTAATTTTCCTTAAGTATGGTTCTGGTGGTGTGACTCCCCTTCTCAGTCAACTTCAGAGGCTCCCTATTGCCTCTTGGATACAATAGAAATTCCTCTGTTTAGTTAGCCTTCTACAATTTGCCCCAATCTATCTTTCCACCGTCATAGGACATCACTCCCCCTCCTGCACCATGATATCCGGCCTTCTCTCCATTCCTCACATGCAACCTTCGTTTTCTTCTCCTTGTACTAGAAGTTCAACATGCTTGTAATGTCCTCTCTTCTTACTTGTGTCTTTCTCTTTCTTTAAGATGCAGCTGAAACACTATCTTCTGCGTGGCATCTTTCCTGACTTTTCCACCTGCTGGTGCCCTTCTTTCCAAAGTGTTATTTAATTACTTTGTATATATTTGTATTTATGCTATATACAGAGTATCCCCAAAGTCTCAGAGAAATTTTAAGCTATTTGAAACTATTAAAGTTTCAAACTGCCCTAAAACTTTTGGGATACACCGTATATTTTTATATGCACTTGTCTTCCATATTAGAATGTAAGATCCTTAAAAGTAGGGATTGTTTTATTCTTTATACTTGCCCGCCACCCCCAGTCCCAAGCACAGGGCCTAGTACACTGTAGGCACATAATAAATGCTTGGTGATTGATTGCCTGAGATCATATTGGCAGTAAGTGGCAAAGGCAAGGTTTTATCTTCTTAAAATATGAGCTTGGCACTGGTGACTATAGTTAGAACTGCAGTAAAATGGCAAAACAAGGCCAGCATAGGACGTCTATGCCAAATTCTGTTTCTTAACCCCTGTGGCCAAAACCAGCTAGTATATAAAAGGATGGAAAACTGTTGGGAGAATGTGTGACTTTAACACTGAACAAGGTTTGAAGTGAAATGTCTGGTTCAAATCTCATGAGATTCATTTGAAATATTCAATAGGAAGAAACTCCCTCCAATGGCAATTAAGATCCAGGTTCTTGATGTAACTTGGCTTTTCTAGTGCCTCCTGGAAATGACTGGTGCTAATTGAACAAAGAGGTTGCAGAGAAGGTTGGAACTGTTGGAGGGAATTCATTTTCCAGAATACTTGGGTTGTCATTTTCTCTGCTCTTGAAGAGACTTCCTGCTGCAAGTTTTTACAAGCTTGGGGCAGAAAAGAGACTCCACTCTTCTGAGCAGCTGGAAGAAGAGAATGGGAGGAGGGGGTTGGACACATGCTGCACACAGATGAACAGAGTAGAGCAAAATGAAAACTGGGGCTACTGCTGGAGAACTATGGGACCCATGCAGAGCACTGGAGGCCTGAAAGCCTAGAGCACATGAGAAACAGAGCAGTGGAAACAGAGCTGACCAGAGATGATTTGAGCCTGATGAGCTGCACCTCCCATGAACCACAGCTGAGATGAGGCCAGCTGGGGGCATATCAACCTACAGCAAGCGGTGCTCTCTCAAAGCATTTGCTGAGGCAAAAACCCTGGCAAATTTCAAAAACCTGTGAAACTCTACCCTTACTTCACCAGAACGGCTGCCGAGGAAATCTCAAGTTCTACAACTTGCCAAATTCTCTCCTTTCTCTTTCATCTCCTTTACCAGCTGGTAGTAGGCGTGGGGAAAAGGAGGGTCCATTTTAGAAAGCAGTCTCATTATGGCTTCCTATTCAACCCCTTCTTGACAATTTTGCTTTATTCAGCTATGCTAGTATTTGATGGCTGTCCTACCATGATTCAACAAATCACATAGCCATGGGGGGGGGGGGGGAGTACATTGTATGAATCAGAAATAGGGAGGTCTAGAAGACACAAGTATTTCCCCAAAATAGAGATGGAGACTTGACAGCAGAGATGAGAGAGATTTTCCTATTTTTGTCATTTCTTAACATCTTCAGCTCTTATCCTAGACCTAGATCTATAAAGAACCTGGGGTCTGAAGTGGTTGGTGCCTTGGGGAAAGAGTGTGTTGCCTCAAAGAGAGGTTTGAAGTGAAAGTCTAGTAATTCTGTGTATTCAAAGCACCATCTGGTGAGCACCAAGGCAGAGCTGTAAGCTTTGGTGAAAGCTGGGTCACAAGCACAGTTCACTCTTCTGTGACCACTTAATTGGTGGCTCAAGGGTAGCGCCACCTCGTGGCAAAATTATGTCCAACATTCACATGCTGATGGTTAATTAATTAGCTCATTAATTATGAAACTGCACTCTGCAGATACAAGAGAGCAGAGGAAGGAGCTGGGTGTGGTTAGATTTAGCTCTGACAGCACCGCCGGATGCACGCTTTGCTCACTCATACCCATTGTCATATTAATATATTAATAACAACTAGTATATAGTGCTTTAAGGTTTTCCAAGTGCTTTACAGATATCTCATTTTAGCTTCACAACAACTTGGAAGTTAAGTGTTATTACTATTTCCTTTATTTTACAGATGGGGAAACTGGGGAAGACAGGCTAAGTGACTTGCTACGGATCATACCACCAGTCATCAGTAAGTGTCTAAGGCAGGATTTGAACTCAGGTCTTTCTGACTCCAAGTCTAGCGCTCTATCCTCTGCACCACCTAGCATTAAAAATAATCCCTTTATCCAGTCCCATCCCAGGGTAGAAGTGGCGTATAATTGTTCCACAACAAGGGGATCATTTCCTCTGTTCCAATACAGGAAAATAGCTTCAAAGTTTTTAGGTAATCATCTTTCTTCCCAAGCAGATGTCTCTTCTAGACCTCCCCATTTCTGTTAATGGTACCACCATTTACCTAGGTTCAGAACTTTGATGTCATTTTTTTTACTTTTCTCGCTCCTGTACCTCATCAGTCACCAAATCCTGTCAGTTCTATCTCTACCATATCTTTCCGGCTGATCCAGTGCTAATCATTTTCACTGACATCTCTCTAGTCTAAGTCTCTCTTTAGCTCAAGCAAGGGCTGCTGCAATAACCCCCTAACAAATCTCCCTACCTCCTGCACCCCTGACCATTCCTGCCTATCTGAGCTGTATCGGGTGAGCTTTCTCCCGGTTTTTAACAGCGTCACGCCACCCCCGGACTCTTCAGACGCCTTCATGTGAAACAAATACAAAGGTATTGGGGTTTGGGTGGTTTCTTTCCTTCAGTTGTGTCTGACTCTTCATGACCCCATTTGGGGTTCTCTTGGCAGAGATACTAGAGTAATTTGACATTTCCTTCTCCAGTTCATTTTACAGATGAGGAAACTGAGGCAAACAGGGTTAAGTAACTTGCCCGGATCACACAGCTTATAAGTATCTGAGGCCATATTTGAACTCAGGAAAATGAGTCTTCCTGACTCTAGGCTTGGCACTCTATCCACTGTGCCACATAGCGGCCCTAAACAAATAAATACAAAGGAGTTAAATCCAAGGTAGTTTTAGAGGGAGGGTACTAGCAGATGTGAAAATAAGGGAGGACTCCATGAAGAAGATTATGCTTGAGCTGTAACTTAAAGGACACTCCTGCCAGATCCCCTTTATTACCACCTATTCCTCCTAGCCCAGGAGTGGGGAACCTGCAGCTTCTGTTATGTGAAGTTTGGATTCAGTCAAAAGCCCACACTAGAGGACCTAGAGAGCCATGTGTGGCCTTGATCGAGGCCAAGAGCTCCCCGTCCCTTTCGTATCCCCAAATAGCTTATAACTGCTGAAAAAACTCACCTATATCGTGGTGAAGCTCACCTCTCTCCAAGGTCACCAATGATATCTTTATATTGAAATCCAGTAGCGTTTTCTCAATATCCCTTCTTACAATGTTGATGTTATTAACTACCCCTCTTCATTCTGAATACTCTCCCCTCCTGAGTTTTTGTTTCATTTCGTTTTGTTTTCTTATTGTTTACCTGTCATTCTCCTCTGCACCTGCTCAGTTTCTTTTGTAGGATCAGCATCTGTGTCTTATTCCCTGTGTGTGGATGTACTCTGGGTTTCTGTCTTGGTCTTTCTCTTCCAGTGAGCTTTAGTAGGGACTCTTAACCTTTTGTGTGTTGTGAACCCCTTTGGTAGTTTGGTGACGTCTACAGGATCCTCAGAATGATGTTTCTAAATAAATAATTTTTTTTAATCCATAGAATTAATTCAGTGTCTACCTATTACCTCTAGAATAAAAGACAAACTAAAACCCAGAATGCTTTTCCTTTTCATATACATCTTTTAGAACACCTAGATTCCTCCCATAACTCACCTCGTGTCTCCTCCTTCAAGAGACCTTCCTTCATTCCTCCAGTCATTAGTATCCACTCCCACTGTACCCAAAAATAACTTGTGTTCATATATATTATATTTACATACATGTGTGTACATGTTGTACCCACCGAGTAGACTGTAAACTCCTCAAGAGCAGGGACTGCCCTTCTCCTTAGTTTCCATCCCAGGTGCAATTTACAGTGCCTGGCTTGTAGTAACTTGATGTTGGTCCTTCATTTTTGAAATGGATGGTCGTCATGGGGTGATATCTTGACTTGAATATAAATTGTATGTAAGTGAAGCAGAGTTCCACAAAGTTGTCAGCCTTACCCTCTCTTCTAGAGTCATGGAAGTCCAGTAGCAAGACAAAAGTCAAGACAACTGGTGATGGCCTAGGACAGAGGTTCTCAACCTGTGGTTATGTTCAATTTGTAGCAATGAAAATACATCCTGCATATCAGATAGATTCATAACAGTAGCAAAATTACAGGTATGAAGTAGCAACGAAAATAATTTTATGGTTGGGGGTCACCACAACATGAGGAACTGTATTAAAGGGTCATGGCATTAGGAAGGTTAAGAACCTAGGAAGCAGTTAATAATCTTGATGTCTTTCCTATCTGACCAGGTTCTAAGCACTCCATAGTGCCTGCTTCAGAGACCTTTGGGACCCATTGTTTTCATCTGCCCAATATGCCAGAGGAAGTCTTCACATACTTGGGGAGATACCTGCCTAGCTCACCAAGTTTGAGGCATATCCATTACCCTCAATCTGGTTTATTCCATCTGCAGACAGTTTTCCTGGGGTGTGGCCACTGTACCTGTCATAGCTTCTTGGAGCCACAGATAAGAGCTGGGTGAATGTGGACACCAAAGGTAAGTGAGCAGCCCTGAAAGGTGCTGGTCCTCTCTGAATACCCCACACAACAGGCATTTATCAATTCAACAATAGCAAGCATTAATTAACACATCATTAAATGTTATTATGGATATCAGTAATATATTCATATTTAAGCATTTACAAATGTTTATTGATTAATATACTCAAACAGTATTCTCTTTCTGGTATTAAGCTTTCATAAATGCATATTGAATGATTAGTATACTAAAGCAATATTTTCTTTCCCTTTAGCATATCTGACATTGAAACCAGAGTATCTTCTGTTTTGTGTGGGTAATAAAAACACTGCCCAAAACTCTGGCTCAAAATGCTAATTGTGCTTTCTCAGTAGGCTTCACAACTTCTTCCATGAAGGATATCATCTAACCAAATGTAAGCTCTCCCAATCTCCCATTAACCAAGACTAACTGACACTGGCCAAGGAAGACCAATGTGTCTGCCTGCCTGAGGGGTGGAAATGTAATCACTGACTCTGGTGATAGCTAACAAAATCTTGAGCTGAGAACAGAAATTGGGATCAAGTTCAACTTATAATTAACTCGGGCAGCACTAAACTGGATCTGATATCACAGCTTCATTACCATTCATTTGTGCTTCCTACTTATGGGCTCAGTAACAGTAATAATAGCATTTATATAGCACTTTGAGGTTTACCAAGTGCTTTATATGTATTAACTCATTTGATCTTCACATTGAGAGAGACATACTATTATTGTTCCCATTTTACAAATAAGGAAACTAAGGCACTAAGCAGTTCAGTGACTTGCCTAGGTTTACACAGCTAGTAAGTGTCTGAGGCTGGATTTGAACTCATGGCCTGGACTGATGCCAAATAATGACTGGTCTTTGGCTCCATGAAACCACTTACGTGCCTTGCCTACAGTCTTCCTACTCCCTAGAACTTATTCAGGGATAGTCAACTCCTCCTTTTGAGAGCTATTGCTACAGTGGGCAGAGTTGTTCCTGATAACAATCATTCAAAGGAGGGAGGAACCATGTGTGGCTGTCAAAGTCAGAGAAGCTTCATGGAGGAAGAAGCATTTGAATTTTAAGGAATGAGTAGGATTTCAATTGGAGAATGGTTAAAAAAAACTGTGGCACTTGAATATAATGGAATATTGTTGTACTATAAGGAATGATGTGTGTTATAAAGACAGTGAAGCCTGGAAAGATCTGTATTAACTGATACAGAGTGACATAAGCGGAACCAAGAAGACGATGTAACTACAACAATGTAAGCAGAAAGGACAACTGCACATCAAAAAAATCAAAAGTAAAAATGTAACAAAATTATAAAGATCAAGTAAGACTTGAATGAAGAGATATGAGAAGACACCTCCAATCTACCCTTTCATGGAGGTAGAAGGTTCACAGGTATTACACATTGCACATGTTTTTGGATTTTTTTCAACGTTCTGATCAGTTGTGCTGATTTTCCCCCCTCTCTCTAAAAAAAATACTATTTGTCATATGGTATGGCTCACTGGGAAGGGGAAGGATACTTATGATAAGTGTGGTAATGTAAGCAACAGAAGATATCAATAAAAATTTATTTTAAAATAAAACAAAACTCATTAAAATGAAAGACAAAAGATAAAAATTAAAAATAAATAAAAGATAAACAAAAAATAATTTATAGGATTTCCTTTCTGTAAGCCAGGACTGTGCCTGTGTTCAAGGAAGGAGGGAAGAAAAACTATGCTAGGAAAATGTTGTAAAGGCACTTCTTGAATGTGACTCAGATAAAAGCAGGCCTGGTATTAAATGTGCTACCTAGTATTATTTTTTTTAAGGTCTTTATCAGTCAGGAAAACATTTTAATCACTCATATCTATCATTCTCTCATATAAGGATCTTTGCCCAGAATCAGATTTTCCCAAGAAGCATCCCAGTAAAGAACAAAAGAAATGTGTCTGAATAACTGTGTGTACTCAAAATGAAAGGGCCTTAATGGCCCTCCATTATCTTCTGCGTAGTTAATTGAGGCTAAAAGCTCTAGACACAGAATTTTAGGAGATTATGCATCATGATTAGCAGTATGTCTTCTTTGACATCTATCAGTATAATTACATTAAACTCTTTCGTTGACCAGTGTGGTTCAGATCAGGATGTGAGACCAGAGAAAAATCCTTAGGTGCTGAGCTCAGAGTCTAGAAGGCAGAATTCAAAGCATGTTCCAACCCCTGACTCACAGCATATTTCTTTTCGATGAGAAAATATTGTGGTACAGTGGAAAGAGCCCTAGACTTTGGTTCAAAACCTGGCTCTTCTGAGGGCTTGCTGTGTGACTTTGGGCAAGTCACTTAGATTTTCTAGACCACAATTTTCTGATCTGAAAAATGAGAAGATTACACTGAGATTCTTCCAGCTTTAACTCTATGATTCTTTAGTTAATAGAGGTCTGGCACCTTTTCTCACCCCTCTCTTACTTATTCCCTCTTTATCTCGTATATAGCTTATTTGACCATATTTGTTTGCTTATGGTCTCCTCGATTAAATTATGAGCGCCTTGAGGGTAGGGACTGTCTTTTGCCATGTTTTGTATCTCCCCCAGTGCTTAGCAATAGTGCCTGGTACGTAGTAGGCTCTTCATCAATGTTTATTCTCTGACTGTCTGGATGGTATACGTGTAGACTGCCTATACTGGCATGTCCCCACGTGGGGATGCTGGGGAGCTCGCTTCCTGTTTCCAGAAGAATCATGATGACCTAGGAGGGAATTGTCTTGGAGAGACTGGGGAGTACGTGTGAACATTCTGTGACTGGTTCCAACCCCCCATGGTGAAGAGGAGACTCTTCTATTAGCTATGGAATGATCTTTTAAAAAGTCATTAGTTTCAACTTCCACCATTTTTGGCCTCACTCACTCTTGGAGCGATCTTTATTGACTCTCTTGCTTACCACCTCTGGTGAGAGTCTCTGCTGTAAGGGTAAAGGACAAGGGGGGGAGCCCTTTTCCACCTTCAGGCTATACATCAGAAGAGGGACCAAGTCCTGGGCCTCTGCATTTATTCTTTTCTGATTGAAGTGGAGGAAGCAGAACCTCTGTGACTGTGGGTTGAAATGGTCTGAAGGGAACCCAGAATTCCAGAGAAATTCCCATGCCAGAGAAAACTAAAAAGAGGATTCACCTGACAGTTAAGCCACCTGTAGACATGAATTTGGAGGTATCAGTGCTATATAGGAAGTGAGCTAAGTTATGTGTGTACTCTCCCAGATACTGAGCTGGTATGGGGGATACTATACCCCTTTTTTGGGGAGTATCTCAAAAGAGTTAAGTACTTATTCCCTTCCTCTCTCTACTTGTCTGGATACACCTTGTGTATGTGTGTGTATATGTGTTATAGCTTTGTGTTAATGTAAAAGCTTTTGGTGCTAATTGGTTAAATGGAATTAGGATGCTAGTAATGTACCCTTAATAACTGGAGGGAAATGCAGCCAGTGGGGATTCAAGTCAATGACAGATACAAGAAGAGATATTGCTTACAAACCTCTCATAGTAACTGAGAACGCCGAAGAGTGACGCAGTAAGAATGACCTTGGGAGAGGGAGTCAGTGCATACACACTGTATTGTAATAACAACAGGCAGAAGTAGCTATTTGAGTTTGGGGAAATAGCTGAATAAATTGTGATACACGTATAGAGTGGAATGTTATTGAACCATAAGAAATGGTAAATATGAAGAAACTAGAGAAATACAGGAAGACTCATACGTACTAATGAAGACTTCATAAGTATATCAGTTAAATTCAAAAGTATATGTTATGTATAAATCTATAAGTAAACAGATTAAGGAAAATAATAACAGTAATTCCAACAATGTGAAGAGGAAGAACATTAAAAATATGGATGGCCGCTGCTTATTTGGTGCAGTGGATAGAATACTGGGCCTGGAATCAGGAAGACCTGAGTTCAAATCCAGCCTGGGATCCTGGGCAGGACATTTATGCTTGGTTTGCCTCTGTTTCCTCCTCTGTAAAATGAGGGTGATAATAATACCTACCTCTCAGGGCTGTTGTGAAGAGCAAGTGAAAGGATAATTATAATGTGCTGAGCACAGTGACTGGCACATCATGAACGCCACAGAGAGGTTGGCTGTTCTTAGTATTATTCTTAGAAGTCTGAGTGTGCTTTGAGGGAGGTATGCCAGGGGAGCCTGAAACCTACCTAATTACTGGTAAACGGGTCCTGAAGCCAAAAGAATCTTGGCTTTGGCCTCTTGGAGCCACAGGGAGGGAAACAGCCAGGCCCTTGAAGTTCTCTGCACTAAGAGACAGAGACAGAGCCCTTCAAGAGGCCTGAAGCCAGGGCTTCTGACAGAGCTATAGGAGGAGTCAGTGGATGACTACCAGGGAAAGTGCCTGCGCACCCACCATAGGGAGCCTTACAGGAGGCCTAAGACCAGTGAGTGCTTTGACATCCAGTTGTGGCCTGCCAATGCAACAGCAACTCCATATCGTGGATTGTAAAAGGAGAAAGAGACAGAGATAAAACAGCACACACATCAGGCTACCAGAAAAAGGCAAAAGTTAAGATTTGTGAGAGAGAAGGAGGTCTGGTCCCAGCCACCTCATCCGGAAGTGTTGCATTCAAACTGCAGAGAGAACAAGAAGACCAGGAGGAAGGGCCTACCCTAGCCCCATGCTTAACTCCATCCAAAAGCAGGAGAGGGGGCTGATCCTGGCTATAACACAAAGTTACAAGCTTCCAACTAGGAAATAAGACTAGAGATATGAGAAAACAGAAGAAAATTCTGAATGTGATGAATAAATAGTATGAGTTAAGAGAAGTCCAAGACCATAAATCTACCAGGATCTATTAGAACCAGAGGATAAAGCAAAAGAAAAAAAAGAAAGACTATATTAGTCACTTTTTAAAAGAATCCCGCAAACGAAAACTTTCAAGAATTTCACAGCCCAAATCCAGAGCTTCTAATGCAAAAGAAAAATAAAATCCTGCAGGCATCCAGAAAGAAGGAGTTCAGATATCAAGGAACCACAATCATGACCATGCTGTAACTACTTTAAAGGACAAGAAATATTTAATATGATATTCCAAAAAGAAAAAAAGGCTTGCAACCAAAGCAGTTGCTGTTACTACTTTAAAGGAGAAGAAATATTTAATATGATAATTCTAAAAAGAAAAAAAGGCTTACAACCAAAGCACTTAACTAAGTTCACAGGGCATTTTCTTGGTTGGGTCCTAACCTTTGCTCATAACACATTTAACATTACATTAACAAACTCCTTTGTTCTATTAGAAAATCCCATTTGCAAACAAATCTCAAAGCAAAATTCTTTGGAGCCAGAGTTTCAACCAATTGAAGTTGTGAGAATGATTCATTTCCTTGTAACTTGAGTGAAGATTTTGCTCCAAAGTTTAGAGCTCTGTTCATTTTATCAGCCAGGCCTTTTCAAGTGAACTTGTAAGGGAGGAAGACGTTTTTAACGTCTTTTCATTAAGGCATGAAAACCATGACCATTATAAAGCATTCCTTTCCTTTTCTCCTAGCACAACCTAGTCGAAGTAGAGTATTTATGCTACAAAATACATTCCTTCTAGTATCACAATTCCCAACATCAAAGTAAAGCAGAAGGCAAGATTTTCAGAATAGCTTCAATAATAGGAATCTGCCCCCAAGATACCTTAATATGAGGTAGGGTTACCATAGCAACCTGAAGGGGTAGGTGAAAGGAAACTGTAGTACAGGAAAAGGGGATTATAACGAAAAGAAAAGAGTTAGAATGTAAAGGAGTGCCCTTGAACTGATATTAGGGAATTCCTGAGAAAATTATGATCCTTGAATATAACAGAACATTATTTTGCCATAATAAATTATGAGAGATCAAATATCAGAGAATCCTGGGTAGCATGAATGGATGCAGAATAAAATGAGCAGAACTAGGGTAATGGATACAGTGATAACATTGTAAACAAAAAAAACTTTCAAAGACTTAGGAACTCTGATCCACACAATGGTCAACCACATCCCCTGGGGACATATGATGAACCGTACTACCTACCATCCAAAAAGAAATTGTGAATTGTAGGTACAGGAAGAAACATACTTTTTTGGAGAGGGCCACGGTATAGATGTGTTTTGTTCAGCTATGCTTATTGGTTACCTGATTTATTTTTTTTCCCTTTCTCATTTTTTAATTTTGTAGGGTTTGGAAGTTGGGGATAAGGGATTGGGGTGAGGAGAGCAATGGTGATAAATCAAAAAAGGGCCATCTGAACATTTTTTAAAATACACAAAAGAGAACAGAAGGGAATTCAGAAAGAAATGCAGATAAGCAGGGCAGTTTTAAATGTTAATATGTAGGATTTATTATATACTTTAAAAAAGCAATCAGCATGAAATGGAGATTCATGGTTCCATATATGATCCTTTTTGGGGGGTTTGCAGTCTATATGGAAATGTTCATTTTGAGGAGTGTTTAAGTTCAAAGTAAATTTTTTAAATTACAGATTGTAAATGGTCATATGAAAACGTGCTCCTAACCACTAATAGTAAGTTAAATGATGAGGTACA